>OU342743.1:267084472-267720724 GCA_910589775.1 Avena eriantha | reverse complement strand
ATGTGTGTCCTTTTCACATACCACATATGGATCCACCAGTGTCATTGCATGTGTGTTTTTTTCACAATCCACCAGTGTCATTGCATGTGTGCTCTTTTTACTAATAACAACCAGACTCATTGCATGATGTTCTCTTCAGAGACCACACATGGATCCACCAGTGTCATTGCATGTGTGTTCATTTTACTAACAACAACCAGTGTCATTGAAATGTGTGTTCTCGTCAGAGACCACACATGTATCCACCAGTGTCATTGCATGTGTGTTCTTGTTACTAACAACAACCAGAGTCATTGCATGTGTGTCCTTTTCACATACCACATATGGATCCACCAGTGTCATTGCATGTGTGTTCGTTTTCACAATCCACCTATGGATCCACCAGTGTCATTGCATGTGTGCTCTTTTTACTAACAACAACCAGAGTCATTGCATGATGTTCTCTTCAGAGACCACACATGGATCCACCTGTGTCATTGCATGTGTGTTCTTTTTACTAACAACAACCAGAGTCATTGAAATGCGTGTTCTCTTCAGAGACCACACATGGATCCAGCAGTGTCATTGCATGTGTGTTCTTTTTACTAACAACTAGAGTCATTTCAGGTGTGTTGTCTTTTCACAATCCACCTATGGATCCACCAGAGTCATTGCATGTGTGTTCTCTTTAGAAACCACAGATGGATCCACCAGTTTTATTGCATCTGTGTTATTTTTACTAACAACAACCAGAGTCATTGAAATTTGTGTTCTCTTGAGAGACAAAACATGGATCCACAAGTGTCATTGCATGTGTGTTCTTTTTGCTAACAACAACTGGAGTCATTTCATGTGTGTTCTTTTCACATACCACATATGGATCCACCAGTGTCATTGCATGTGTGTTCTTTTTACTAACAACAACAGGAGTTATTTCATGTGTGTTCTTTTCACATACCACATATGGATCCACAAGTGTCATCGTTATGTCTGTTCTCTTCGGATACCACACATGGATCCAACAGTGTCATTGCATGTGTGTTCTTTTTACTTACAACAACCAGTGTCATTGAATGTGTGTTCTTTTTAGTAAGAACCATAGTCATTTCAGGTGTGTTCTTTGCACATACCGCATATGGATCAACCAGTGTCATTGCATGTGTGTTCTTTTCACAATCCACCTATGGATCCACCAGTGTCATTGCATGTGTGCTCTATTTACTAACAACAACGAGAGTCAGTGCATGTGTGTTCTCTTCAGAGGCCACACATGGATCCACCAGTGTCATTGCATGTGTGTTCCTTTTAATAAAAACAACCAGAGTCATTGCAGAAACCACATATGGATCCACAAGTGCATCAAAATGTGTGTTCTCTTCAGAGACCACACATGGATCCACCAGTGTCATTGCATATGTGTTCTTTTTACTAACAACAACTGGAGTCATTGCATGTGTGTTCTTTTCACATACCACATACGGATCCACCACTGTCATTGCATGTGTGCTCTTTTCAGAATCCACCTATGGATCCACCAGTGTCATTGCATGTGCGTTCTTTTTACTGACAACAACCAGAGTCATTGCATGTGTGTTCTTTTCACATACCACATATGGATCCTCCAGTGTCATTGCATGTGTGTTATTTTCACAATCCATCTATGGATCCACTAGTGTCATTGCATGTGTGCTTTTTTTACTAACAACAACCAGAGTCATTGCATGTGTGTTCTTTTCACATACCACATATGGATCCACCAGTGTCATTGCATGTGTGCTCTTTTCACAATCCACCTATGGATCCACCAGTGTCATTGCATGTGCGTTCTTTTTACTAACAACAACCAGAGTCATTGCATGTGTGTTCTTTTCACATACCACATATGGATCCACGAGTGTCATTGCATGTGTGCTCATTTCACAATCCACCTATGGATCCACCAGTGTCATTGCATGTGTGTTCTTTTTACCAACAACAACCAGAGTCATTGCATGTGCGTTCTTTTCACATACCATATATGGATCCACAGTGTCATTGCATATGTGTTCTTTTCACAATCCATCTATGGATCCACCAGTGTCATTGCATGTGTGCTCTTTTTACTAACAACAACCAGAGTCATTGCATGTGTGTTCTCTGCAGAGACCACACATGGACCACCATTTTTATTGCATGTGTGTTCATTTTACTAACAACAACCAGTGTCATTGAAATGTGTGTTCTCTTCAGAGACCACACATGTATCCACCAGTGTCATTGCATGTGTGTTCTTGTTACTAACAACAACCAGAGTCATTGCATGTGTGTCCTTTTCACATACCACATATGGATCCACCAGTGTCATTCCATGTGTGTTTTTTTTCACAATCCACCTATGGATCCACCAGTGTCATTGCATGTGTGCTCTTTTTACTAACAACAAGAGTCATTGCATGATGTTCTCTTCAGAGACCACACATGGATCCACCAGTGTCATTGCATGTGTGTTCTTTTTACTAACAACAACCAGAGTCATTGAAATGTGTGTTCTCTTCAGAGACCACACATGGATCCAACAGTGTCATTGCATGTGTGTTCTTTTTACTAACAACAAGAGTCATTTCATGTGTGTTCTTTTCACAATCCACCTATGGATCCACCAGAGTCATTGCATGTGTGTTCTCTTCAGAAACCACACATGGATCCACCAGTTTTATTGCATGTGTGTTATTTTTACTAACAACAACCAGAGTCATTGAAATTTGTGTTCTCTTGAGAGACCACACATGGATCCACAAGTGTCATTGCATGTGTGTTCTTTTTACTAACAACAACTGGAGTCATTTCAGGTGTGTTCTTTTCACATACCACATATGGATCCACCAGTGTCATTGCATGTGTGTTCTTTTTACTAACAAAAACTGGAGTCATTTCATGTGTGTTCTTTTCACATACCACATATGGATCCACAAGTGTCATCGAAATGTGTGTTCTCTTCGGATACCACACATGGATCCACCAGTGTCATTGCATGTGTGTTCTTTTTACTTACAACAACCAGTGTCATTCAATGTGTGTTCTTTTTACTAACAACCATAGTCATTTCATGTGTGTTCTTTTCACATACCGCATATGGATCCACCAGTGTCATTGCATGTGTGTTCTTTTCACAATCCACCTATGGATCCACCAGTGTCATTGCATGTGTGCTCTTTTTACTAACAACAACGAGAGTCAGTGCAAGTGTGTTCTCTTCAGAGGCCACACATGGATCCACCAGTGTCATTGCATGTGTGTTCGTTTTAATAAAAACAACCAGAGTCATTGAAATGTGTGTTCTCTTCAAAGACCACACATGGATCCACCAGTGTCGTTGAAATGTGTGTTCTTTTTACTAACAACAACCAGTGTCATTGAAATGTGTGCTCTTTTCACAATCCACCTATGGATCCACCAGTGTCATGCATGTGTGTTATTTTTACTAACAACAACCAGAGTCATTGAATTGTGTGTTCTTTTCACATACCACATATAGATCCACCAGTGTCATTGCATGTGTGTTCTTTTCACAATCGACCCATGGATCCACCAGTGTCATTGCATGTGTGCTCTTTTAACTAACAATAACCAGAGTCATTGCATATGTGTTCTCTTCCAAGACCACACATGGATCCACCAGTGTCGTTGCATGTGTGTTCTTTTACTAACAACAACTGGAGTCATTTCATGTGTGTTCTTTTCACATATCACATATGGATCCACAAGTGTCATCGAAATGTGTGTTCTCTTCAGAGACCACACATGGATCCAGCAGTGTCGTTGGATGTGTGTTCTTTTTACTAACAACAACTGGAGTCATTGCATGTGTGTTCTTTTCACATACCACATATGGATCCACTAGTGTCATTGCATGTGTGCTCTTTTCACAATCCACCTATGGATCCACCAGTGTCATTGCATGTGCATTCTTTTTACTAACAACAGCCAGAGTCATTGCATGTTGTTCTTTTCACATACCACATATGGATCCACCAGTGTCATTGCATGTTGTGCTCTTTTCACAATCCACCTATGGATCCACCAGTGTCATTGCATGTGTGTTCTTTTTACTAACAACAACCAGAGTCATTGCATTTGCGTTCTTTGCACATACCATATATGGATCCACAGTGTCATTGCATGTGTGTTCTTTTCACAATCCATCTATGGATCCACCAGTGTCATTGCACGTGTGCTCTTTTTACTAACAACAACCTGAGTCATTGCATGTGTGTTCTCTTCAGAGACCACACATGGATCCACCAGTGTCATTGCATGTGTGTTCTTTTTACTAACAACAACCAGTGTCATTGAAATGTGTGTTCTCTTCAGAGACCACACATGGATCCACCAGTATTATTGCATGTGTGTTCTTGTTACTAACAACAACCAAAGTCATTGCATGTGTGTTCTTTTCACATACCACATATGGATCCACCAGTGTCATTGCATGTGTGTTCTTTTCACAATCCACCTATGGATCCACCAGTGTCATTGTATGTGTGCTCTTTTTACTAACAAAAACCAGAGTCATTGCATGTGTGTTCTTTTTACTAACAACAACCAGAGTCATTGAAATTTGTGTTCTCTTCAGAGACCACACATGGATCCACCAGTGTCATTGCATGTGTGTTCTTTTTACTAACAACCAGAGTCATTTCATGTGTGTTCTTTTCACATACCACATATGGATCCTCCAGTTCACAATCCACCGATGGATCCACCAGTGTCACTGCATGTGTGCACTTTTTACTAACAACAACCAGAGTCATTGCATGTGTGTTCTCTTCAGAGACCACACATGGATCCACCAGTGTCATCGCGTGTGTGTTCTTTTTACTAACAACAACCAGAGTCATTGAAATGTGTGTTCTCTTCAGAGACCACACATGGATCCACCAGTGTCATTGCATGTGTGTTCTTTTTACTAACAACTAGAGTCATTTCATGTGTGTTCTTTTCACATACCACATATGGATCCACCAGTTCACAATCCACCTATGGATCCACCAGTGTCATTGCATGTGTTCTCTTTTTACTAACAACAACCAGAGTCATTGCATGTGTGTTCTCTTCAGATACCACACATGGATCCACCAGTGTCATTGCATGTGTGTTCTTTTTACTAACAACAACCAGAGTCATTGAAATGTGTGTTCTCTTAAGAGACCACACATGGATCCACCAGTGTCATTGCATGTGTGTTCTTTTTACTAACAACAATTGGAGTCATTTCATGTGTTTTTTTAACATACCACATATGGATCCACCAGTGTCATTGCATGTGTGTTCTCTTCAGAGACCACACATGGATCCACCAGTGTCATTGCATGTGTGTTCTTTTTACTAACAACTGGAGTCATTTCATGACTATTATTTTCACATACCATATATGGATCCACCAGTGTCATTGAAATGTGTGTTCTTCTCATTAACCACAGCTAGAGTCATTGGATGTGTGCTCTTCAGAGACCACATATTTATCCACCAGTGTCATTGAAATGTGTATTATTTTCAACTACAGTTGTTGGCCAGAAACAATCGGGACGCGGAGCTAACCAGCAACCGCTCTCAGCTTCTAGAAGACCCGATCCCCGATTGTTAGGCGCCATTGGATCGGGGTGCGTGGACGATAAGGATGTCCTTCGCGAGGGCGATCCGCGAGAAGTATGTTCTGCAAACTGATTGGCAATGGCAATGACACTGGGCCTACGTCCCTGCCCTTATCCCCTTAACCTCGGTGCGGAAGATCAGATCGTGTTCCTTCATCGCCATGGAGAGGGAGAGGCCCAAACTCAGGTTGCACGAGGGTCAGATGTTCGCCCACTACGACATACTCGCGCCGCTGTTCGCGAGGCTTCCGGCCGGATTCGAGCTCAGTTACGCCAGGATTCCTGTCGCGCCGCTCTTGTGCGACAACGCGTTGGCGAGGCAGATCGAGGAGTGTTGCTACCAGCTATCAGAGCGGAAGAAGGAAATGGCACGGTACTCAAGCACGAGCGTGTACTAGCGAAAGTTGTTCAAGAAGGAGCGGGCTGCGTTGATTGAGCTATGCGGAACCCACCGATGGGAGATCCACCTGGATCAGCGCAACCCCGAAGGGAGGCAGCGCTTCTGGGCAGTGCCTGGGCGTACGACCTCCACCGTTATCGATGCAGCATGCCGTGAAGAATCCATGAGGAGGAGGAATGTTGCCAGGAACGTCGGCATCGATTTCGACACGGAGGAGGCTGGCGGCGACGCGGACAACGTCGTGAATGACGGAGACTGTGGGAGCGTCATAGTCGATTAGGGCCACTTAAGCATAAATTAAATCTATATACGGTATCTTAATGCACTCTTTGGATCTGGGTCACTTGAGTCATGGTCGATTATCATCATAATGTATATATGTTGGCCATGTTTTATCTGTCTTTGTCTTTGAAACTAGTCGATCGAAACTCGTACGATTCTGAAAATAAAGTTCGCGCGTTCCTGGCATATCTGATGGGACAATACGCAGACTCTGCTCCCAGCACTTGATGGCACAGCCATAATTTGGAGTGCACTAGAGGAGAAGGGATCGAGCGTGTTGTAATAGTGTACTACTCCTGTCCATATATAACTGACTTAGTTTTTTTAGATATTTAATAAATATGTCTATATCCAAAACATGTTTTAGGTTTCTCTGTCTTTCAAACTAATAAAAAGTCGTCAAATTCTGAACAAACAAAGTCATTGCGTTCACATCTGATGGGACAATACGCTGACTCTGCTACTTGATGGCATAGCCATAATTCTGGAGTGCGCCAGAGGAGATGGGAATGCAAGGGAGATGGGAACTAGTAGCCGCGTCCAAACGCAGGTAAAAAATTAATGTAATAATATTTAAAAAAATGTAATCTGGTCCACATAACCCCATCACAGACACGTTGCACGCGCCAAATATAAATAAAGACGACACGGCTAGTTTAGTTTCAATGATATAATTCAACATACGATGTTACTGTGCCCGCATCTTTCTGCTCCTCTTATTAGTCTGCTAGCCCACGCTGCATTAAGCATCAATTGATGATGGGGATATGCCAAAGGGGGTATGCCCAGCAGGACGTTCCGATTGGGCCGAAGGGCCTGTGAGTGTGCCTGGAGGACGATGACTGGACTACGATTGAAGGAGAAGCCTGGCGACTAGAAGCTGAAGGCCTAGAAGCATATCTGAAGCCCAGTCGGATTAGGTCAGAAAGCCTCCGAGTCCATATCTGGCTCGGTTGTAACTTGTAAACCCTAGCGAGGTGACTCCTATATAAACCTCCCTAGGGTATCCTAAGGACTCACGTTCCATCATACACCCCCTCAAGCGACTCACTGCTTAGACGCCGAGCTCGCCACCCCTGCAACTCACTCTCCAATAATCTAATCTAGCAGGAGTGGGTCTTTACCCTCCGGGGGTCCGAACCTGGGTAAACCCATGTGCATCCGCCCCCATCTCGCACCGCAGCTAGCCGCCAACTCTTCCTCACGTTACAATCAATCGCTTCCAGTGGCAGCGACTGCCGTGGCCATTTCCGCTGCAACCAGAACCGGCCTTAGTTGCCATGGTTGTGGAGCCTAGCGACTGGACAGCACCATACGTCGCCTTCCTGGAGCACAAAATCCTACCAAGCAACGAGACGGAGGCATGAATGATCGTGCGTCGCTGCAAATCCTTCGTCATCATCAACGGCGAGCTCCACAGACGCAGCGTGACTGGCGTGTTCCAGCACTGCGTACTGCAATATCCTCCAGGACATTCACGTCGGCGACTGCGGCCAACACGCCGGCGCCAAGTCACTAGTCCCAAGGCCATGCATCATGGTTTCTACTAGCTCAACGCACACGCCGACGCCACCAACATTGTCCAGTGATGCGTCGGGTGCCAGAAGTACGCCCACCAGATGCACCTCCTTGGTTCGGCACTCAAGACCATCCCCATCACATGGCCATTCGTCGTATGGGGCATGGACATGGTAGGCCCGTTCAAGAAGGCCCCATCTGGCTTCACCCATCTCCTGGTCGCGGTCGACAAGTTCACCAAATGGGTCGAGGCTAAGCCAATAAAAAAGTGTGACGGTAAGACGGCCACCAAGTTCTTACGCGAGCTCATCTACCGATACGGCTACCCGCACAACATCATAACAGACAACGGAACCAACTTCGCCAAGGGGGCCATGGCGGAATTTTGTGAAGAACATGGCATACGACTCGACCTCGCTTTAGTCGCCCACCCGGAGTCGAATGGCCAAGAAGAACGTGCCAACCAGAGCGTCCTCCACGGGCTCAAGCCGCGACTCTAGGTGCCCCTCGAGCGCACCCCAGGATGCTAGCTCAACGAGCTCCCCTCCATGATATGGGGGATCCGCACTTCCGTCAATCGCTCCACCGGGTTCACACCCTTCTTCATGGTGTACGGCACCAAGGCCGTAATGCCAACGGACCTAGAGCACGATTCACCTCGAGTCGCCAACTATATCGAGGCGACCAACGAGGTCGCCCGCCAAGACAGCATCAATCAACTCGACGAGGCACGCGACCTGGCTCGCTCTCGCACCACCATATACCAGCAAGGACTCTGCCCCTACCACAGCCGCCGAGTACGAACTCGCACCTTCCAGGAAGGCGACCTGGTCCTACGACTGGCCCAAGACAAGAAAGGCATGCACAAACTATCCCCCCCCCATGGGAGGGGTCATTCGCCATAGGACGAGTCCTCGGCAATGGCGCCTACTACCTCATCGACATACGGGGTGACGGCCAGCTCGAGGTCGGGAGGCCATGGAATGTAAACCTCCTCAGGAAGTTCTATACTTAGAACCTCAAATTGTACTCAGCTGGCATATATAATGAAATTCATTCGGATCGCACAAATTGTGTCTACTCTCCATATTCTTGTGCCACTCGCACTCGTACGTATTAGCAATACGCTACTCACGGAAGTCAACCTCTAGTCGAGCGACCGACACGGCTAACTAGTGCGGCACAAGGGCACCGGAAATACTCGGGCCTTGGGTCATCCACGAAAACGCCAACCCGGAGCTGCCATTGGAGTGGCCTAGCCCGACTGGCCCACCAGACCAAGACAACCGGTATACGCTTCTCACAGCGACATGTCCCTCCCATCCTCGTGCAAAGCGACATGAATGGTTAAGTACCACTCACGGGAACCCCCACGCGGCTCGGGAACACACCAAGTAAGAGAGCTGCATTGGACTCGCCAAGCGACTGGCTCTCCAGGTCAGGGAAGGAGACGTGTTACAAACAACGTATTCACAACCTACAACAGGAACACGACCAATACGGTTGAGCACCACGCTCGGGGACTCACCTACAAATCAATCCTACTCGTGCGCGGGGACTCGCCACTCAGAAGACGTGAGAGATAAAACAATGCACAACCAAAACAAAACACAAAAGTATACAATCGAGTTATACCCCATGAAAGGGCGGACGCGCTCGAGGACTCGCTCAATCAAAAATAAACACACCACACAATCCTGGTCGCAATACGAGTCGATTGACTCCCCTTGGCATACATTACAAAATACATTACAGCAGTTGCCCCTTGGCATACATCACAAACTGCCCAACTACATTGTTTATTCCACAGGTCCTGATGAAGAAGCACCGCCACCCTGCTTGACACGAACAAAAGGCTGCCATGGGTTCGTTAGGTACGTCGTCAATGACTTCGACAACGCCAACCGGAAGGGCTGCTCCGACTTCATATTGCGATGCTCCGGCTCGGGGTCACTAGGCGCCAACACCGTCTCCTGGTATGGCAGCAGATCCACCATAGCCAGGACCCGATCGGCGTAAGGGGTGGCCTTCGCAGTCAGCTTCAGCACCTCTGACATCTCCACCATGCCGGTCGCCGATGGGTAGCCACTCGTCACGTCATCAAGGTCAAAGTCGTCGGGGAAGTGGGCGAGACCCAAGCTCAATGCCGTGGTAGCCCCGCGCCTGAACGCCGAGCGCGCCATCCACTCCACGACAACAGGCACCTCCTCCAGATAGCGCCACACCTCCGTAAGCCCCCCAGGAATAACCTCGGTGGGGGACATGCCTTGAAGAGCCGCTTGGACACATAACGCCGAAGTCGTGGCCGCGTTCACCACGGCAGTCACGCACTGCGAAGCGTTGAAGGTCTGAACCACCGGGTCGCTTTGGCCTATCACAACTCAGGGACTCGCCGAACAAGTCAGGCAAAGACGGAGACTCACCAAGGAGTTTGCGGCAGTTCTCCGTGACATGCTTCTCCAAGGCGGCTTGCTCGTTGTGTAGCCCCACGATGATCGAATCCGTGGCTTTGCGTTCCTCCTCAACTGCAGCGACAGCATCCTTCACTCGGTCTTCTGAAGAAACTGAGGCCGCTCTCGCCTCCTCCAAGTCATGGACCATGGAGGCAATTCGTCCATTCGCCGCGTCCAGCTCGGTGACTGGAACATTCCCTTCGTGGGCCTTGGAAATCGCAGCCAGGAAACCATCTAAAAGAGAAACCATCAGCGTGCCATACACCAATAGTTCACACTTGACAGAGGAAAGGACAGAAAAGCAAATACTCACCAATAGTTTCCTGAAGCCGCTAGTTCTCCTCCTGCGCTTCGTGTAGATCACGCTCCAAGCGCTCCCTCGCGGCCTGTTGATCGGTCGATTCCCTTTCCAAACCCTGCAAACAAACAACACACCTCAGCACTTACCAAAATCAACATCCAGTTCCTAGCCGCTGAAATTCAGCGACTAAGAACTCGGGGACTGGAGAGTAGGAAAAAAAGTTCAATTCCTAGCCGCTGAAATTCAGCAACTAGGAATTCGGGGACTGGAGAGTAGAAAGAAGTTCAGTTCCCAGCCGCTGAAATTCAGCGACTAAGAACTCGGGGACTGGACATACCTGAATAGTGGCGCCAAGCATCCTATGAAGTTCTCTAGCGTTAGTCAACGGGATCATGAAGGAAGTGCGCCCACGACAGTGAAGGAAATATGCCCTGAGAGGCAATAATAAAGTTGTTATTATATATTTCTTGTATATGATAGATGTTTATTTTGCATGCTATAATTGTATTGATAGGAAACATCAATACATGTGTGTTTAATAAACAAAAAAGGGTTCCTAGTTATGCCTCTCTTATAGACTAGCTTGTTGATTAACAAGATGATCAAAGTTTCCTGATCATGGATATTGGATGTTGTTAATAACAAGGTCACAGCATTTGTGAAATGATGTGATGAACATTCATCCGAAGTATAGCATTACGATCAAGTCATTATGTTTATATTGCTATAACATCATACAAAGTAGTCTTAGTCCTTAGACCATGAGATCATGTTAATTGCTAACACCGGAAGAGTATCTTGATAACATCAAACGTCACACCATAACAGGGTGACTATAAAGATGGGTTCAGTACTACGAAGGTGTTATGTTGAGGCTCATGGATCAAGAGTGGAATTTGTCAATCCAGATGATGGATAGATATACTCTGGGCCCTCTCGGTGATATCACATTAAGATAGCTTGCAAGCAAGTGATGTGATCACTAGAATGTTATATCACGGGAACGAGAAAAGAGTGCATGTCGGTAACAAGATCAAACTAGGTATTTGGATACCGATGATCGAATCTCGGACATGTATTATATCATGAGACAAAGGGATTAAATTGCTGACGTTAAAGGTTCTCACGATCACAGAAGTCATCGTTGAATATGTAGGAGTCAGTATGGATCTCCAGGTCCCGCTTCTGATTATTGATCTGAGAGGAGTCTCAATCATGTCTGCATTATTCGCGAACCGTAGGGTGACACACTTAAGGGTTGCCGGCCACCATTTAGGAGCACATATGTTCTAGACAAAAGGTTTGCAAAGCGCAGGAAATGTTTCGATAGAAACATGAATTGTTTCGATAGAAACTGGAATTGTTTCAGGTGAAATTGCAGAAAGTGGTTCTGCATGTAATATTGAAATGTTGCAAGGAGTTTTATGTGAATGTTTGTTAATTAATGTAATTAATAAAATTCTGAATAAAATAAATAAAAGAGTTTTATTAAATGAGAGAGCATTAAATTTGGAGAAATTTAATGCATTTAAAGTGGAGACTTTAAAAGGGAATGTGAAGAGGCATTTTAATGTGGAGGGGTTACCACCACATGAATGGGGGAGGTGAGGGGTCACCCCCCCATGCGCCGGCCATGGAGAGAGGGGGCACCCCCCTCCTCCTATAAAAGGCCACCCATTCCCTCCTTCATCCTCACACCTCCTCGTGAAGGATCTCTCTCCCCCTCTAGATATTCCCCCATGGTCTCGGATTAGCGAGATACATGTTCCTGGTGGCCTTGCGTCTGGAAGGAGTTGCTGCTTCCGCTGATTGGCTAGTGCAAGGAGGTGGAGGTTGTCCGGTAGCTTGAACGTGTGTGCGAGGACGGATGCGCTGCTGATTTGCGGCGCTCGGACTTCCACACGATCTTGAGATCGGCAAGCGTACGACTACATCAACCACGAGTTCCTACTCGTTAACAAAACTCGTTGTCTTCGAGGGTAAGTTCTCCATGGATGTATGTCCACCCGTTGCTCTGTATCTAGTAGATAGATCTTGGCGTATAGTTCTCATCGTAGGAATTTTTCTGTTTTCTGTGCTGCGGACCCAACAGTGGTATCAGAGCTAGGTTTATGCGTAGGTGCCTTGCATGGGTAGTACACAGATGGTAATATGTGGGCGATGATGATCATGTTATTTCATATTCTATGTACTTTGGATATTTGTGGCATAGTGGGATGAAGCGGCCCGGAACAACCTTACATGTCATCGTACATGAGACCGGTTCCACGACTGACATGCAACTTGTTTTGCATAAGTGGCTGGCGGGTGTCTGTCTCTCCTACTATAGTCAATATCTGATTTACAACGAGTTGCTAATAACTTGGTTATCCTCATTGTGGTTCATGTTCGTAGGTAAGACCGGTTCTATCTCTGAATGCCCTAAGCCACGTAAAACTTGCAATTGATAAATTAGAGGCGTCTAGTTTAGATCGTTGCTGGGCTAGTGTCTTGATATGGTATTGTTGTAAGTAGATGTATGATAGATACTCTTACAACTCACTTAACGTGTAAGTTCCATAGACCTTGGCCTTACACACAAAGGAATGATAAAGATCATACCACGATGCAAATGATAGAGATCAAATGCATGGACCATATCACCTCACTTCACACATTAGATGTTAGCATCTTATATTGCTAGTTTGGCGCTTTTGGTAGCATTATAAGATGATCCCTCATTTAGATATCAAGATAAAATGTGTTCTTCCTTAAGTATGCACCGTTTTGTGGATCGTGTTTTGAGGCATCACATGATGATCGGGTGTTCTCGACTCTACGCTTTCATACAACGGGTGTAAGACAGTTTTACACACGCGAATACTAAGGTTCTTACTTGACGAGCCTAGCATGTACAGACATGGCCTCGGAACACGGACCGAAAGGTTAAGCATGAGTCATATAGTTGATATGATGCCCATATAGATGCTCGCCTTTGAAGCTACACCGACTCACGTGATGATCAGACTTGGTGTAGTGGATTTGGTTCATGTCATCACCAAAAGGACACGAGGGATGTCGTTTTTGAGTGGGAGTTCATTAGTAATTTGGATTAGTTGAACTCAATCTATCATAAACTTAGTCTAAATATATTTTACAAATTTTGTTGTAGATGGCACCACCTGCTTTTAATTTCAATGTGTTCATGGAGAAAGTGAAGCTTGCTGCGAATGGTAGCAACTTCACCAACTGGACTATGAATTTGAGGATTCTCCTCACTGCTGCACAAAAACTATATGTGCTAGAGGCGCCGCTAGACCCCCCACCAGGCCCTGATGCCCCTGACGAGGAAAAGAACGTCTATATAACTCGTCAGGAGGACCACAACTTAGTTCATTGCGGCATACTATATGGGCTAGAACCAGAACTTCGAAAACGTTTCGAAAATGGCAATGCCTTTGATACCATGGGAGAATTGAAAATGATTTCGATACCCATGCTGCCGTAGAGAGTTATAATGCTTCTGAAAAGTTCTTTAGCTGCATGATGGAAGAGAACAGCTCCGTTAGTGAGCACGTACTCAAAATGTCTGGGTACACCGATAAGCTTGTGTCCTTGGGAATAACGATTCCCATTGACTTAGGCATACATCGTGTTCTCCAATCTCTGCCACCTAGCTACAAGAGCTTCGTGATGAACTATAATATGCAGGGC
Organism: Avena eriantha; assembly: GCA_910589775.1. Lineage (NCBI taxonomy): Eukaryota > Viridiplantae > Streptophyta > Magnoliopsida > Poales > Poaceae > Avena > Avena eriantha. Next base: position 267,706,468 of record OU342743.1, on the reverse strand, counting down.
ATGAAGAAGTCTCTTCCCGAGCTTCTGTCAATGCTTAAGACTGCAGAAGTGGAGATTAGGAAAGAACATCAAGTGTTGATGATCAATAAGACCACCGGTTTCAAGAAGGACAAGAAAGGCAAGCAGAAGGGAAAGAAGGGCGGCAAATCTGTTGCCGCGCCTGAAAAGAAACCCCGAGCTGGCCATAAGTCTGACACCGAGTGCTACTATTGCAAGGGGACTGGCCATTGGAAGCGCAACTGCCCCAAGTATTTGGCGGACAAGAAGTCCGGCAAGGCAAACAAAGGTATATGTGATATACATGTTATTGATGTGTACTTTACTAGTACTCGCAGTAGCACCTGGGTATTTGATACGGGATCGGTTGCTAATATATGTAACTCGGTTCAGGGGCTGCGGAACAAGCGACAACTAGCAAGGGATTAGGTCACGATGCGGGTCGACAATGGATCAAGAGTTGATGTGATCGCCGTCAGAACGCTACCTCTCCATATGCCATCGGGATTAGTTATAAACCTGAATAAATTTTATTTGGTGCCTGCACTTAGCATGAACATTGTATCCGGATCATGTTTGATGCAAAGTGGTTATTCGTTTATGTCTGAAAACAATGGTTGTTCGATTTATATGAATAATATCTTTTATGGTCATGCACCTATGTTGAATGGTTTATTTCTATTGGATCTCGATAGTAGTATTACGCATATTCATAATGTTGATGCTAAAAGGATTAAACTTGATAATGATATATCTGCATATATGTGGCACTGCCGTCTAGGTCATATTGGCGTTAAACGCATGAAGAAACTCCATTTTGATGGACTTTTGGAATCACTTGATTTTGAATCATTTGATACATGTGAGCCATGCCTTATGGGCAAGATGACTAGAACACCGTTTTCCGGCTCAATGGAACGGGCGACAGATCTATTGGAAATCATACATACTGATGTGTGCGGACCAATGAGTGTGTCGGCGCGAGGTGGATATCGTTATTTTGTTACTTTCACGGATGATTTGAGTAGATACGGGTATATCTATTTGATGAAACACAAGTCTGAAACTTTTGAAAAGTTCAAGGAATTTCAGAATGAAGTGGAAAATCATCGTAACAGAAAGATCAAATTTCTGCGGTCCGACCGTGGAGGAGAGTATCTTAGTTACGAGTTTAGCACAGAAAGAGTGTGGAATAGTTTCACAACTCACGCCTGCCGGAACACCACAACGTAATGGTGTGTCAGAACATCGTAATCGTACTTTATTGGATATGGTTCGATCTATGATGTCTCTGACTGACTTGCCACTGTCATTTTGGGGTTATGCACTGGAAATCGCTAGATTCACTTTAAATAGGGCACCATCTAAATCCGTTGAAAAGACACCGTATGAATTATGGTTTGGAAACAAACCTAAGCTGTCATTTCTTAAAGTTTGGGGATGTGATGTTTATGTGAAGAAACTTCAACCGGATAAACTCGAACCCAAAGCGGAAAAATGCGTCTTCATAGGATACCCTAAGGAAACGATTGGGTATATCTTCTATCACAGATCCGAGGGCAAGGTTTTTGTTGCCAAGAATGGATCCTTTCTTGAGAACGAGTTTCTCGCGAAAGGTGTGATTAGTCGGAAGGTAGAACTCGAAGAGGTTATTGAACCTTCTCTTCATGAAATGGCGAGTAGCACAGCACCGGAAGTTGTTTCGGAGTTGACTTCACCTAATGAAGAGAGAGCTAATGATATTGATCATGAAACTCCGAACGAGGACACTACCGAACCTCGCAGGTCAAGCAAGACACGTGCAGCTCCTGAACTGTACGGCAATCCTGTTATGAATTTCATGATTGATGAAATAGATGACCCTGCGACATATGAAGAAGCGATGATGAGCCCTGATTCCAACAAATGGCTAGAAGCCATGAAATCCGAGATGGAATCCATGTACGAAAACCAGGTTAGGACTTTGGTGGACTTACCTCACGATCGAAAGGCCGTTGAGAATAAATGGATTTTCAAAAGAAAAACTGATGTTGATGGTAATGTAGCCATCTATAAGGCTCGACTTGTCGCAATGGGGTTTCGACAAATTCAAGGAGTTGACTACGATGAGACATTCTCTCCCGTAGCGATGCTTACGTCGGTTAGGATTATGTTAGCAATTGCTGCATATTTCGATTATGAAATATGGCAGATGGATGTCAAAACTCCGTTCCTCAATGATAATATTGAAGAAGAGTTGTATATGATACAACCAAAGGGTTTTGTCGATCCTAAGGATGCTAATAAGGTGTGCAAACTTCAGCGATCCATCTATGGACTGAAGCAAGCATCACAGAGTTGGAATCTCCGCATTGATGAGGTGATCAAAGAGTTTGGATTTGTCCAAACTTATGGAGAGGCTTGTATTTACAAGAAAGTGAGTGGGAGCAATGTGGCATTTCTGATATTATATGTGGATGACATATTATTGATTGGAAATGATATAGATCTTTTAAACAGTGTTAGAAGTTATCTAAACAGCAAATTTTTTATGAAGGACCTTGGCGAAGCTTCATATATATTAGGCATTAAAATCTATAGAGATAGATCAAGACGCCTAATTGGGCTATCACGGAGTACATACCTTGATAAGATATTAAAGAAGTTTAATATGGACGAAAGTAAGAAGGGGTTCTTACCTATGTTGAGAATCATGGATCAAGAGTGGAATTTGTCAATCCAGATGACGGATAGATATACTCTGGGCCCTCTCGGTGATATCACATTAAGATAGCTTGCAAGCAAGTGATGTGATCACTAGAATGTTATATCACGGGAACGAGAAAAGAGTGCATGTCGGTAACGAGATCAAACTAGGTATTTGGATACCGATGATCGAATCTCGGACATGTATTATATCATGAGACAAAGGGATTAAATTGCTGACGTTAAAGGTTCTCACGATCACAAAAGTCATCGTTGAATATGCAGGAGTCAGTATGGATCTCCAGGTCCCGCTTCTGATTATTGATCTGAGAGGAGTCTCAATCATGTCTGCATTATTCGCGAACCGTAGGGTGACACACTTAAGGGTTGCCGGACACAATTTAGGAGCACATATGTTCCAGACATAAGGTTTGCAAAGTGCAGGAAATGTTTTGATAGAAATAGGAATTGTTTCGATAGAAACAGGAATTGTTTCGGGTGAAATTGCAGAAAGTGGTTCTGCATGTAATATTGAAATGTTGCAAGGGGTTTTATGTGAATGTTTGTTAATTAAAGTAATTAACAAAATTCTGAATAAAATAAATAAAAGAGTTTTATTAAATGAGAGAGCATTAAATTTGTTTAATGCATTTAAAGTGGAGACTTTAAGAGGGAATGTGAAGAGGCATTTTAATGTGGAGGGGTTACCACCACATGAATGGGGGAGGTGAGGGGTCACCCCCCCATGCGCCGGCCATGGAGAGAGGGGGCACCCCCTCCTCCTATAAAAGGCCACCCATTCCCTCCTTCTGTTGGAGATATGCCCAAGAGGCAATAATAAAAGTGGTTATTATTATATCTTTGTGTTTATGATGAATGTTTACATCCCATGCTATAATTGTATTATTAGGAAACACTAATACTTGTGTGTTTTGTAAACATATAAGAGTCCCTAGTAAGCCTCTTGTTGAACTAGCTTGTTGATTAATTGATGATCATGGTTTCCTGATCATGGACATTAGGATGTGATTAATAACAAGGTTATATCATTAGGAGAATGATGTGATGGACATACACCCATAGTAAGCGTAGCATAAGATCAAGTCATTAAGTTCGTATTTATATAAGCTTTTAAATGCATAGTAACCTAATCCTTCGACCATGAGGTTGTGTTAATCACCATCACCGGATGGGTACTTTGATGACATCAAACGCTGCTTCGTAACTGGGTGGTTATAAAGGTGTCATTGGGTATTCTGAAAGTATGTGTTGAAGCGCATGGACCAAGATTGGGATTTGTCCATCCATATGACGGATAGATATGCTCTGGGCCCTCTCGGTGGAATGTCATCTAGTTAGCTTGCAAGCATCTGACCGGGTCACAAGGGATGACATATCACGGAACGAGTAAAGAGTACTTATCAGTAACGAGGTAGAACTAGGTATGGAGATGCCGGCGATCAAACCTCGGATAAGTATAGTATCGCGTGACAAAGGGAATTGGTTTCGTATGTAAATGGTTCAATCGATCACGAAGTCATCGTTGAGTATGTGGGAGCCATTATGGATCTCCAGGTCTCGCTGATGGTTATTGATAGGAGATGTGTATCTGTCATGTCTACATATTCACGAACCGTAGGGTGACACACTTAAGGTTCGAAGTTGTTTTAAGTAGATATGGAATGTGCGTTGGAGACCGAATGTTGTTCGGAGTCTCGGATTGGATCCGGGACATCACGAGGAGATCCAGAATTGTCCGGAGAATAAGATTCATATATTGGGGATCATTTTCTGAGTTAGGAAATGTTCCGGAGTATTTGTATGAGTATTCTAGAAGGTTTCGGAATGTTCCGGAAGGTTCTGGAAGATTTCTTGGAGTTTGCTTGAAAACCAAGAAAGGGATCAAGGAGTCCTTGTGGGGCAAGACAAGAAGTCGTGGGGGAGGAGGACTCCTCCCCCCCTTCCCAATCCGCCGGCCATAGGAGGGAGGGGAGTCCTACTAGGACTCCCCCTCCCATGGCGCCTCCCCCCTTTAAATAGAGGGGTGGGGGCGCCACCTCTAAGCCCTCCTCCATAACTCCAAATCTCCGCCGCCTCTCTCCTCCTCCTTTCTTCTGCACAGGCATAAGCGAAGCCCTGCAGAATTCTCTACTCCACCACCACCACCACGCCGTCATGTTGCTGGGATTCCGTGGAGAAGATCTAGTACCTCCGCTGCTCGCTAGAACGAGGAGAGGAAGGTCTGCTTCGACTCTTCACGTCTGACCGACTGAGGAAGCGCTGCTGGAACGCGGCGCCGGAAGGATCGTCCACACGATCTTGAGATCGGCAAGTGATCGACTACATCAACCACGAGATCTAATCTCGCAACGCTTTCGGATCTACGAGGGTTAGTACATATCTAGCTCGTTGCACATGTCTAATAGATTAGATCTTGGCTTTTATCTAGATTAGATCTGGGTTTTGTTCGTTCTGGCGGTAGAAATTTTTTGTTTTCCATGCTACGAATCCTTCAGTGGTATCAGAGCCGTGTCTATGCGTAGATCTGTTGCACGAGTAGAACACAATGGTGTTGTGGGCGTTGGTGCTCGTGCCGTCTTTTGCTTTGTGTACTTTGCATCTTGCGGCATGGTGGGATGAAGCGGCTCGGGCTAACCTTACATGTCATCGCACATGAGACTTGCTCCACGCTTGACGTGTAACTTGCTTTGCACAAGTGGCTTTGCGGGTGTCTATCTCTCCCACCATAGTATAGATCCAATTTACACTTTGCACTCGATAGCACTTGTGTCAACGTTGTGGTTCAGTTTCGTAGGTAAGATCCGATATTGTTCGAAAGCCCCAAGCCACGTAAAACATGCAAAGAAAATTAGAGGCGTCTAACTTGTTTTTGCAGGGGTTTTGTGATGTGATATGTCCATCATGTGATTGTGATTATATTTGATGTATGCAATGATCCTTGTTGTAATATGGCAACCGGCAGGAGCCTAATGGTTGTCTTTAATTTTGTTAAGACCTGCGTGTCTATTCATCTTGTAATAGCTTTATTCCAAGTAGTTGTAACAGTTGCTAGTGATGATGGACAACCATGAAGCGGCGCCACTGACCTAGACGCAATGCTGGTGATGATGGAGATCATGTTCGTGCTTTGGAGATGGAGATCAAAGGCGCAAGAAGAAAGGGCCATATCATATCACACTAATTATGAATTGCCTGTGATGTTAATCCTTTATGCATCTTGTATTGCTTAGATCGTGACGGTAGCATTATAAGATGATCCCTCTCACTAAATATCAAGTAATAAAGTGTTCACCCTTAGTTGGCGCCGTTGCTAAGACTCGTCGTTTCGAAGCATCTCGTGATGATCGGATGTGATAGATTCTACGTGTGCATACAACGGGTGCAAGCCAGATTTGCACATGCGGAAACTAAGGTTAGCTTGACGAGCCTAGCATGTACAGACATGGTCTCGGAACACGGAATACCGAAAGGTAGAGCATGATTCATATAAATGATATGATGAACATGAAGATTGTTCGCCGATGAAACTACATCTTCTCTCGTGAAGATCGGACTTGGTGTAGGGACTTGGTTCGTGTAATCACTAAGACAATGTGAGGGATGTTAACTTAAGTATTAAATTTGAACTCAATTCATCATAAACTTAGTCTAAACTACTTGCAAATTGTTGTAGATTATGGCGACCCCCTCCATCAATTTCAATGCGTTCCTAGAGAAAGAAAAGCTTAAAAACAATGGAAGCAATTTCACGGACTGGTTCCGTGGACTGAAGATCGTCCTCAGGGCTGGTCAGTTGACCTATGTGCTCGAAGCACCGCTGGGTGACCCACCTGCAGATGATGCCACCGATGACGTAAATAATGTTTACGCCACTCGAAAAAAATCATTACTCCACAGTTCAGTGTGCCATCTTGTACGGTTTAGAAGCGGAGCTCCAAAAGCGTTTTGAGCACCACGACCCGTTCGAGATCATTAAGGAGCTCAGGCTAATTTTTGAGACTCGCGCGGCCATGGAGAGCTATGAAGCCTCCGAAAAGTTCTTTAACTGTAAGATGGAAGAGGGAAGCTCCATTAGAGAGCACGTGCTCACCATGTCTGGGTACGCAAACAAACTCCAAGAGTTGGGAATATCGATTCCTAATGAGTTGGGGATTCATCGTCTCCTCCAATCACTGCCACCGAGTTATAAGAACTTTGTGATGAACTACAATATGCACTACATGAACAAGACGTTGCCTGAACTATCGTCCATGCTGAAAACTGCTGAAGTGGAGATCAAGAAGGAGCACCAAGTGTTAATGGTCAATAAGACCACCAATTTCAAGAGACAGGGCAAGCCTAAGAACAAGGGAAACTTCAAGAAGGACGGCAAGAAAGCTGCTGCACCTGCAAAGAAGCCCAAGGCTGGTCCCAAGCCTGAAACTGAGTGCTTCTACTGCAAGGGTGCTGGTCACTGGAAGCGTAACTGCCCCAAGTACCTGGCGGATCTGAAGAACGGCAACATCAAGAAGAAAGGTATATTTGATATATATGTTATAGATGTGTATCTTACTAGTAATCGTAGTAGTGCCTGGGTATTTGATACTGGTTCGGTTGCTCATATTTGTAAATCGAAACAGGAGCTGCGGAATAAACGAAGACCGGCGAGAGACGAGGTGACGATGCGCGTTGGAAATGGCTCCAAGGTTGATGTGATCGCCGTCGGCACGCTCCCTCTACATCTACCTTCGGGATTAGTTTTAAATTTAAATAATTGTTATTTGGTGCCTGCATTAAGCATGAACATTATATCTGGATCTTGTTTACTACGAGACGGTTACTCTTTTAAGTCCGAGAATAAAGGTTGTTCGATTTATATGAGTAATATCTTTTATGGTAATGCACCTGAGATGAATGGTTTATTATTATTGAATCTCGATAGTAGTGATACACATGTTCACAACATAGATGCTAAACGAATAAAATTGAATGATAATTCTACATACATGTGGCACTGTCGTCTTGGTCACATTGGAGTGAAGCGTATGAAGAAACTCCATTCAGATGGACTTCTTGAATCACTTGATTTTCCATCACTTGAAAGATGCGAAGCATGTCTAATGGGAAAAATGACTAAGACTCCATTCTCTGGTACAATGGAGCGAGCTACAGACTTATTGGAAATAATACATACCGATGTGTGCGGTCCAATGAGTGTAGCATCGCGTGGTGGATATCGTTATGTTCTCACTTTCACGGATGACTTAAGTAGATATGGGTATGTCTACTTTATGAAACACAAGTCCGAAACTTTCGAGAAGTTTAAGGAATTTCAAAGTGAAGTGGAAAATCATCGTAGCAAGAAGATTAAGTTTCTGCGTTCTAACCGCGGAGGTGAATATCTGAGTTATGAGTTTGGCATGCATTTAAAGAAATGTGGAATACTTTCGCAGTTGACACCGCCGGGAACACCACAGCGTAATGGTGTGTCGGAACGTCGTAATCGAACTCTCTTAGATATGGTTCGGTCTATGATGTCTCTTACAGATTTACCGCTATCGTTTTGGGGCTATGTATTAGAGACAACTGCGTTCACTTTAAATAGGGCACCATCTAAATCCGTTGAAACGACACCGTACGAATTGTGGTTTGGAAAGAAACCTAAGTTGTCGTTCCTTAAAGTTTGGGGTTGCGAAGCATATGTAAAGAAGTTACAACCTGATAAGCTAGAACCCAAAGCAGAGAAATGCGTCTTCATAGGATACCCTAAAGAAACAACTGGGTATACCTTCTATCATAGATCCGAAGGCAAAGTTTTCGTTGCCAAGAATGGGTCCTTTCTTGAGAAGGAATTTCTCTCGAAAGACGTGACTGGAAGGAAAGTAGAACTCGATGAGGTTATTGAACCTTCTCTCGGATTTGAGTGTAGCGCAGCACCGGAAGATGTTTTTGTGCCTCCTGCACCAATTGGAGAGGAAGCTAATGATAATGATCATGAAACTTCAAACAAAGTTACTGCTGAACCTCGCAGGTCAATGAGGGTTCGTACCACTCCTGATTGGTATGACTCTGCCTTGAACGTCATGTTGGTGGACAACGCTGATGACCCTACGACGTATGAAGAAGCTATGGTGAGCCCAGATTCCGACAAATGGCTCGAAGCCATGAAATCTGAAATGGGATCCATGTATGAAAACCAAGTGTGGACTTTGGTGGACTTACCGGATGGCCGTAAGGCTGTCGAGAACAAATGGATTTTCAAGAGAAAAACAGATGCTGATGGTAATGTTACTGTCTATAAAGCTCGACTTGTCGCGAAAGGGTTCCGACAAATTCAAGGAGTTGACTCTGATGAGACATTCTCACCAGTAGCGAAGCTAAAGTCTGTGAGGATTTTGTTAGCAATTGCTGCACATTTCGATTATGAGATTTGGTAGATGGATATCAAAACAACGTTCCTTAATGGTGACATTGAGGAAGAGTTGTATATGGTACAACCCAAGGGTTTTGTCGATCCTAAAGATGCTGACAAGGTATGCAAGCTTCAGCGCTCCATTTATGGACTGAAGCAAGCATCCCGGAGTTGGAATCAACGTTTTGATAAAGTAATCAAAAACTTTGGGTTTATATAAACTTATGGAGAAGCTTGTATTTACAAGAAAGTGAGTGGGAGCTCTGTAGCATTCCTAGTACTATATGTAGATGACATATTGTTGATTGGGAATGATATAGAACTTCTTAATAGCGTCAAAACCTATTTGAATAATAGTTTTTCAATGAAGGATCTTGGCGAAGCGGCATATATTCTAGGCATCAAGATTTATCGAGATAGATCAAGACGGCTAATAGCGCTTTCACAAAGTACATACTTAGACAAAGTTCTAAAGAAGTTTAGAATGGAAGAGAGCAAGAAAGGGTTCGTGCCCATGTTGTCAGGTAAGACCTTGAGTAAGACTCAAAGTCCAGCTACGGCAGAAGATAGAGAGAAAATGAATAATATTCCCTATGCCTCAGCCATAGGTTCTATCATGTATGCCATGCTGTGTACAAGACCGGATATAGCACATGCTGTTAGTTTGACTAGCAGATATCAAAGTGATCCTAGAATGGAGCACTGGACAGCGGTCAAGAATATCCTAAAGTACGTAAATAGGACTAAGGATATGGTTCTTTCTTATGGAGGTGATGAACAGCTTGTTGTAAACGGTTACACCGATGCTAGTTGGAACACCGATCCGGATGACTCGAAGTCACAGTCGGGATACGTATTTATTTTGAATGGTGCTGCAGTGAGCTGGAGGAGTGCAAAGCAAAGCATTGTGGCGAAATCTTCAACTGAATCGGAATACATAGCTGCTTCAGAGGCTGCACAAGAAGCCGTATGGATGAAGGAATTCATTACTGAACTTGGCGTGGTTCCCAGTGCGTTGGACCCGATGACCATCTACTGTGACAACAAGGTGCCATAGCTAATGCACAGGAGCCAAGGTCACATAGCAAGCTAAAGCACATCAAGCTACGTTTCCACGCTATTCGCGAGTATGTCCGAGATGGTGACATAAAGATTCGCAAAGTACACACCGATCTGAATGTGGCAGATCCGTTGACTAAACCTCTCCCTAGGGCAAAGCATGACCAACACCAGAACGCCATGGGTGTTCGGTATATTACTATGTAATCTAGATTATTGACTCTAGTGCAAGTGGGAGACTGTTGGAGATATGCCCAAGAGGCAATAATAAAAGTGGTTATTATTATATCTTTGTGTTTATGATGAATGTTTACATCCCATGCTATAATTGTATTATTAGGAAACACTAATACTTGTGTGTTTTGTAAACATATAAGAGTCCCTAGTAAGCCTCTTGTTGAACTAGCTTGTTGATTAATTGATGATCATGGTTTCCTGATCATGGACATTAGGATCTGATTAATAACAAGGTTATATCATTAGGAGAATGATGTGATGGACATACACCCATAGTAAGCGTAGCATAAGATCAAGTCATTAAGTTCGTAGTGCTATAAGCTTTTAAATGCATAGTAACCTAATCCTTCGACCATGAGGTTGTGTTAATCACCATCACCAGATGGGTACTTTGATGACATCAAACACTGCTTCGTAACTGGGTGGTTATAAAGGTGTCATTGGGTATTCTGAAAGTATGTGTTGAAGCGCATGGACCAAGATTGGGATTTGTCCATCCATATGACGGATAGATATGCTCTGGGCCCTCTCGGTGGAATGTCATCTAGTTAGCCTGCAAGCATGTGACTGGGTCACAAGGGATGACATATCACGGAACGAGTAAAGAGTACTTATCAGTAACGAGGTAGAACTAGGTATGGAGATGCCGACGATCAAACCTCGGATAAGTATAGTATCGCGTGACAAAGGGAATTGGTTTCGTATGTAAATGGTTCAATCGATCACGAAGTCATCGTTGAGTATGTGGGAGCCATTATGGATCTCCAGGTCCCGCTGATGGTTATTGATAGGAGATGTGTATCTATCATGTCTACATATTCACGAACCGTAGGGTGACACACTTAAGGTTCGAAGTTGTTTTAAGTAGATATGGAATGTGCGTTGGAGACCGAATGTTGTTCGGAGTCTCGGATTGGATCCGGGACATCACGAGGAGATCCAGAATTGTCCGGAGAATAAGATTCATATATTGGGGATCATTTTCTGAGTTAGGAAATGTTCTGGAGTATTTGTATGAGGATTCTAGAAGGTTTCGGAATGTTCCGGAAGGTTCTGGAAGATTTCTTGGAGTTTGCTTGAAAACCAAGAAAGGGATCAAGGAGTCCTTGTGGGTCAAGACAAGGAGTCGTGGGGGAGGAGGACTCCTCCCCCCTCCTCAATCCGCCGGCCACAGGAGGGAGGGGAGTCCTACTAGGACTCCCCCTCCCATGGCGCCTCCCCCCTTTAAATAGAGGGGTGGGGGCGCCACCTCCAAGCCCTCCTCCATAACTCCAAATCTCCGCCGCCTCTCTCCTCCTCCTTTCTTCTGCACAGGCATAGGCGAAGCCCTGCAGAATTCTCTACTCCACCACCACCACCACGCCGTCGTGCTGCTGGCATTCCGTGGAGAAGATCTACTACCGCTGCTGCTCGCTGGAACAAGGAGAGGAAGGTCTGCTTCGACACCGCACGTGTGACCGACTGCGGAAGCGCTGCTGGAACGCGGCACCGGAAGGATCGTCCACACGATATTGAGATCGGCAAGTGATCGACTACATCAACCACGAGATCTAATCTTGTAACGCTTTCGGATCTACGAGGGTTAGTACATATCTATCTCGTTGCACATGTCTAATAGATTAGATCTTGGCTTTTATCTAGATTAGATCTGGGTTTTGTTCGTTCTTGCGGTAGAAATTTTTTGTTTTCCATGCTACGAACCCTTCACCTTCATCCTCACACCTCCTCGTGAAGGATCTCTCTCCCCCTCTAGATATTCCCCCATGGTCTCGGATTAGCGAGATACATGTTCCCGGTGGCCTTGCGTCTGGAAGGAGTTGCTGCTTCCGCTGATTCGCTGGAGCGAGGAGGTGGAGGTTGTCCGGTGGCTTGAACGTGTGTGCGAGGACGGATGCGCTGCTGATTTGCGGCGCTCGGACTTCCACACGATCTTGAGATCGGCAAGCGTACAACTACATCAACCACGAGTTCCTACTTGTTAACAAAACTCGTTGTCTTCGAGGGTAAGTTCTCCATGGATGTATGTCCACCCGTTGCTCTGTATCTAGTAGATAGATCTTGGCGTATAGTTCTCATCATAGGAAATTTTTTGTTTTCTATGCTGCGGACCCAACAAACAGGACCCAATGTCCGCATCCACGATCTCCAGACTCTGTGGAGACTAGGTGTCCACCACACCTGGAAAGCCCCTAGCCATGAAGCGCGGGAACGTCGCCGACGCTCTGGCGGGGGCACTGGTTGTTGGGGCCGGCGCTTCCGGCGCGGCCACAACTAGGACTGGCTCCGATTGCACCGCCACCACTTCTTCGGCGACTGCCACCACATCAGGCTCCGTGGCGCCGTCCATGGATGTGGCATCATCGGCACCCCCTTCTGCTTCTTCGCGCCTTCCGCGGTCGCTACATCTCCGGCATATTTTCTCTTCTTGGGAAGGTCGCCCTCTCTCGTGGTGGCGGCCGGCGGAATCTTTGCCACCGAAGGACGGCCAATCTTCTTGGCTCTAGACCTGCCCGAATTCCCACAGTCAATATAACAACAATACAAAAACAAGAGGTGAGTCGGAATGAAGAACAAATACTCACTTAGTGATCGGGAGAACACGAAGCCCGGGGCTGATGTGGGCAGGCTTGTCCAATTCTGGACCCAGCTTGCGAGTGAGCCCCCTCTCGAAGACGTCTGAAGCCCACGACATCGCGGGCTTCCTCGACGACGAAGCCACAGTCGCCGGAATCTCTGGCTCCAAAGACGCGGACGCTCTCGACGGCTGCGGTGACTTAGACGTCGCTGCCTCAGCCGCTTCCTGGCTTGGAACCCCCAAAACCGTTGGTGCAATCACCGCCAGGGGAACCTCTACCGCTGCATCAGTGTCTTCGCCCTCCAACCCCTTCGTCGGGATCGCGTCCTTTGGGGCTTTGCACGAGATTTTGGGGGTGTCTTCATCGTCGGAGTCGTCATCTGACTCAAACACCACCGCCGACTTGGACGGTGGCATTGGCTTCTTCACTGGTGACTTGGGCTTGCGTGTGGGCTTCGACGGTGTAGCAGTGCACCGGGATGTGTGCTCCTGTGCGACCTCGTCGCCTCCGTCGTGTTCATCTAGGCTGCAACTTGCCTCGAACTCACGCTGTTTCTGCATGTGGGTCTTGCGAGCCACAGGCGCTGGGGGGAACCTCCTCCTCCTCCCCATCGCTGTCGGAAGAGTCTCCCTCGGAGTCCTCCTCGAGATCCTGGGGAACCTCTTCGTCGAGCAGAGGAAGCCAACCCTCCAACACCTGAAAAAGCTGAGAACCACTGTGAGTAAACACCAAATGCAGCGACTGAGAACTGAGGTGCGGAAATGGCGACTGGGGAGAAAACTAACTGCGGGGGCATCATTCTTCACGTGAGTGTACGGGGCAAGCCCGACCGACACGCTGGTGAACTCTGCGTCAATGATCTTTTTCAGGGCGGCCTTGTAGTCTTCGGCCTCCCATGATTCCTTGCTGGTTCGGGAGGGGTCGTGCTTCCCGCTGTATTCATACATCCAATGCGGCCGAGCCGCCAGCGGAACCAGACGCCGCCCGAGCCAGCAGTTGTAAAGGTTGATCGAAGTCAACCCCTGGTCCTTCAGCTTCTGGATCTGGACCATCATTTCCGCGACGGCCATCCTCTGGTCTTCGGGAAGCTTCTTCGGCGCCAACCGGCGAGGCTCGCTCCTCTCTGCGACGAACTCGGGAAGTGCCACCTCGCTGGACGGAGTGGATTCTTTTACATAGAACCAGCTCTTCTTCCACTCGCTGGCGGCCTTCTTTGGCAGAAGGAGCTTGATGAAATTAGCCTTCAGCTTCAATTGGAACGTGACGCCGCCTGTGGCCAATATCAAGCCACCGGACGCCTCGCGCCCGATGCGGCCATGGAAGAGCTCCAGCCACAGCGGAAAAAACGGTTTGCAACCGAGATAGCACTCGCAGAAGGCGACGAAGATCGCTAGCTGCTCGATGCTGTGCGGGCCGAGATTTGACGGTTTGATCGCATAATACGCGCAGAAGCGCCGGAAGAAGAGCGAGGTGGGGAATCCCAGACCCCTTTCTAGATGGCTGGGGAAGCAGATGAATTCGCTGGCTTGCGGGTTCGGTTCGATCTCGGAGGAGGGGGAACCCGCCAGTTCCCCTTGCGGAGGACTCCGGCATCTTCGAAGGACTTGAGCTAGGCTGTGGTGCATTTGGATTTTCCCCATGAGCCTTTGGGAGGCGCCATCGGGTAGGACATGGAATCGCATGGTGCGGAAAGGACGAATCGGAAGGTTGAAGGCAGGAAGATTGAAGACAGGAAGAATGCGTATGGGAGAATGAAGAATGCGGGGAAGGATTCGCAGGACTGAATCATCACTCCCCTTATATGGGAACGCCACCCACCAAAATCGGGGTAGCCGTTACTCATGGTAATTGCGGCGAAGTTACCGTTGGAAATTCCAACGGATAGTTTGCCAGAACTGACGGTCCAACTCCTCCATTCCACCCGCTACCCGCTAGTCTTCTCCACTCGCCGAAGTGGCGACTTGACAGTAGTAACATTTGTCGGGGTGGCGAGTGGAAACCTGGGGAAATTCTCCTTGGTTCTAATGGAGTCCATCGCAGACTCGACTGGGCGTCCAAATTGGGCTCGCCTACTTCGATCGCCAAAGGGACACATGCGCCTGAATCAACGATGGCCCCAGGGACTACTGATGGGGATATGCCAAAGGGGGTATGCCCAGCAGGACGTTCCGATTGGGCCGAAGGGCTGTGAGTGTGCCTGGAGGACGGTGACTAGACTACGACTAAAGGAGAAGCATGGCGACTAGAAGCTGAAGGCCCAGAAGCATATCTAAAGCCCAGTCGGATTAGGTCAGAAAGCCTCTGAGTCCATATCTGGCTCGGTTGTAACTTGTAAACCCTAGAGAGGTGACTCCCATATAAACCTCCCTAGGGTATCCTAAGGACTCACGTTCCATCATACACACCCTCAAGCAACTCGCTTCTTAGATGCCGAGCTCGCCACCCCTGTAACTCGCTCTCCAATAATCTAATCTAGTAGGAGTAGGTCTTTACCCTCCGGGGGCCGAACCTGGGTAAACCCATGTGCGTCCGCCCCCATCTCGCACCGCAGATGGCTGCCAACTCTTCCTCACGTTACAATCAATCGCTGCCAGTGGCAGCGACTACCGTGGCCATTTCCACGACAGTTGATGAGGATAAAAAAAGGATAAAATGGCAAATAAAACAATTTTTAAGTTTACCTTTCATCCGGAGAATCGTACAAAGATGAAATTGGCAAGGATTTATTATTTCTCCTGCAGTTAGCCAAAAGATCCTCAAGAACATCCTCAATCACCCCTACAACTTCTTCATATTCTAATACACCTCCATTATTTTCCCTTTCCTCCCTGTTCCGCTTACCCTTTTGTTTCTTTTCACACCCTTTTCTCGCCGGCACCTCCACTTCTTCATAAATTGGTTGCTTACGTACGTTTTCCTCCGAGTGCTCATCACCGTCTTCACGCTACCCTTCCTCCAGTTCTGGCTGAGAAGCCTCATTTTCTGCCACCGGGGTGTGAACAGGGACAATATCATGTGTAACTGGGTTTTTGCATAACCTCTTGATATGGCCGAATCCGCCACAATGTTTGCATTTCATTTTCCTAGCTCCCAGCCTTAAACCTTTACCGGTGGAGGCTTCGATCCTTAGCTTTCTAGGCCTCCCAGGTGGCCTCCTAAGAACAGGTGGTTGAAGTTTGAACCCTGGATCGACAATCTCCCAATCATTTTCATCGGCCATAGGTGGTATGTTTTCTGCATAAGTTGCACCAACTTGTCCACAGAGAAATAGTTGTCGACATAGTTCTCTATTTCAGCTCCGCTACCTCTAAGCTTTAAGATGAAGTAAATTGCATGGTGACATGGCAGACCAGTAATCTGCCACTGCCTGCATGAACAAGTCTTGTTTCCAATGTCTACAGTGTACCTCCGTTCACTTCCACGCTTGTATTCTGCATAAACCCCAGCCAATGTTCTGGAACTTCTGACCATCCTCATCTTTATCGTTCTCATTGCCCTGGTTCTTGCATTCAGTAACATAACCACCTTTGGAACTATTTTATGGCCTAAAAAATTTCTTGCACAAATTCTTTGCCTTAAATCTATCTTCGCCATTATGCACTGTCTTATTGCATCTAACAAAATAACAATTCCAAGTGTCTTCATGCCTGAAATCTTATCATTGAAACTCTCTGCTAAATTATTGCAAACAAAATCCACCTTGCTTTACTCACCAAACTTGCTTCTGGCCCATAGCTTGGTGTGATGTTCTTCAAGGTATTTTTTTCACCTTTGGCACTACATACATGTTCTGCAAGTAAGTAGCATGCATGCTTGGGGTGTATGTGTATGCTGATTGCCACAAGTCCTCTTCAAAGATCTTTCCTTTGAACTTCTTCGTGAAGTTAGTAGCGAGGTGCCGCATGCATTCCCTATGCTCAACCCTAGGAAACACAGCATCAACAGCATTCTCAAGACCCTCGCATGCACCGGTGTGTATCACCAAGCCTTCAGGGTGACCAATTACTTCCCGTAGTCTCTGCATGAACCATGTCCAGCTTTCATTTGATTCACCCTCAAGAACAGCATAAGCTATAGGTAGAAGCCAATTATGTGCGTCCAAAGCACAAGCAGAAGCAACATGTCCCTTGAACTTCCCTATTAAAGAAGTTGCGCCTATTGCCAAGTATGGCCTACAGCCGTCTAGGAACCCCTTCCAGCATGCCATCAGGCAGACAAAACATCTCCTGAAGCATATCTTATCTGCCTGCTTATACCTGACCCCCCTCGAGACCTTTTCTCTTCCTTTCACAACCTCGTAATCGATGTCAACAACACTACCAGGTGATGTTTTCTCTACCTGAGCTTTGAAACTATACAACATATGAAAATTGTCATTCCACTTGCCTTGAATGAAGTCTAGAGCCATCTCCTTCCCATCAAAGACTCTGTGGTAAGGAATTAGAACGTTAAACTTTTTGCTAATCTTTTCTCTGAGTTTAGCAGGTCCAATGTTATGATCCTGCCTCACCCAGTGAAGTACAGTAGCAGCAATCCACTTGGTAGTCGCCAGTCTAATTTCACACTTAAAGAAGTATTAGGGCAGTTGTGTTTCTTCGTGTTTACTTTGATCTGCATTCGATAAGAATCCAAATAATCTCATTATCAGCAGAATAAATATGAGAAAGACTGAAACTAAATGTAGCTATTGCAACCTGAAATGGTTGTCCACCCCGCATTGGAGATGCATGTAATCTCCATTTACACACATTACTTTCCCTACAGTGCACCCTAAATCTCTTTTGGTTGCTCTTTTCAATGATAAATTCGAATCCAACTCTGATTGCATAGGTTGTAACTGCATATTCGCAGTCCTCCACATTATCAAAGACAGTCCCCTCATCAATTGTAGGATTGTCCCTATCAAAGTGTATCACTGGCCTGTCCTCTTCTTCGTCGTCGTATCTACATCCCATTTCCACATCTTCACATTCCTCTTCCTCATCAGTCCCATAGTCAGGCTCAAAGTTATAATCAACCAAATATTCCCAACTCTCCATCCTATCAGGGTCAGCAGCCACGTCTGGATATGCTTTCTCATCATCATCCGCACCGCCACACATTCCAGTGCCTTCATACTCGCTTGACAAAGCATCATGCTCAAGGAAAAGCTGTACAGACGTCATGCGGTTACCAACACATATCCTTGCCATCACCATGGGACTAGAAACGCTAATTGGGATATGCAGAAAAGGAATCACAGTTCTTACCCTTCAATTTGGACACACGGCACCTTCTCCGGGCTTCATTCCTCCAAAGCTCTGCACCCTGCTTCCTCTCCCCATGTTTTGTTGTCCTCTGTGCTCTCTAGACTTGAAGGAGATTCCGTGCTCTCTAGCCGCGCAGGACCCATATCCGTGCTCTCAAGCCTCATAGGATCCATCTCCGAGCAGGATCCAGATCACCAGCATCGTTGGACCCCTAACCCAACGTCCAACGCTCAGTTCTCGTTTCCAGACGCGCCTAGGCAGTGGACGGCGGCAAGGATACAGGGCAGGAAGGGGAGGGGAGGAGACGTGAGGGGATGGCAAGGAGGGGAGGGCGGGAGGAAGACGGCCCAAGGGGACGACAAGAGCGGTGCACGACTGAGCAGAGTGGCGGCAGCAAGAGCAGAGGAGTGGAGCTAGTTGCGACAAAGCATGGAAAATTGCACAATAATGTGTTGGTGGGCGGCACCAGCCCTCGAACCTGGGACGTGCGCCATCGAAGGTGGAGGAGGTGGGCCTACTAGTCAGAAAACATGCCACCTGTCAACGCACTATGCACGGTAGCACTTCACGGAATTTTTTAGCAGGTCCCACATGTCAGTCTGTTTGATCAAAACTTGCATGCAGTGCATGGCTGGTTCACGCGCTAGTTCTGAAAAAAAGGCCGTTGATCCAAACTTGAAGTGGCAGTTCTGCTTCTTCTCTCTCATCTCCTCGTCTCCTCGCAGTGCCTCGTCTATTATCCTCTTCTTCTTCTCCTCGTAGTGGTAGTTCTTCTTTCTTCCTTGATCAAAACATTCCCGCACGTAAGCCATGGCTAGTAGCCGGATGAAGAGGAACTGGCCCGATCTCCCGGCCGACCCACTTCGCAAGATCGCCGACTACTTGCTGGAGAAAGGGGAGTACGTCGACACCTATGCTGCTTGTCGGAAGTCTGCACTGATTGGCGCTGCACTTTAAAGGTGCCCGAATTTCATCTCAACAACTGGATCATGATAGATCACACACTTCCAGACGTTGGCGACTTCACCTTCCTCAACCTTGCCACTGGTCGTTGCTTCAGAACAAATCTAATGGACGTCCATCGCAGGTTCACATTCACATCCGATATTTATTGGTATTTTCCATTGTAAACATCTTAGTGCTAACTGATGCCCTCTTCTTCCAAAAGATTCTACTTCGTCGGTGTTTCTCGTGGCATCATCGTGCTTGCTCAGAGGGTGGAGCCATACCAGATTCATCTTCTGAACCCAATCACTCATAAGTCTAACACTGAGTTTCAAGCACACATACCATCTGATCTTCTGCAATTTGTCGTCGTGACGAAGTCCCAGACGATGATCTTCGTTTGCACTGATTATCCAGATCATATTGCATGGGCCGATGAGAGCACCCCAACGGGGCAAATCAATGAATCATTTGGAGAAGGATTGTATTTACCACCTCCTGCTATGCTTCTGGACTACATGACGACATTCTGAGGAGAAGTATATGCATTACTTGAGAATGGAGACATCTTGTCGACCAACATCAAGTTAGAGCAGCGCGCGAGCACTGTCACGATGGCCAAAATAATTTCATGTAACATCTCAAAACTTCAATCCAAGCTTATCAAGATCTAAATCATCAAATTTGGGGTTAACAAAAACTTTTGCAAATTTAAAATGAAAGCATTCATATATGTGTGCATTTAAAATAGGAGTTGTTTTGAATTGCCATGGTTGTGTGATCCTTTGCTTCTAAAATGTTTCTTAAGTGAAATAAACATCATCTAAGTCATTCCCAAACTTTTTCCAAAGAAGAACAACTCAAAATGAATATTTGAAGTGAATGGTCATTTTGGCAAAATTAACTCTCATGCCTACTTTGGCTATTCCTAGTACTCAAAACTTAACAAAAACATGGGTGGATCTTTACACCCCTTGATAGTACACATAATGAGGTACCAAGGCCCACTTTGTGATCTGCTAAAAACTTTCAAATGATAATTTTAAATGACAGTTTAAAATTGAATCTAATTCATATGGGAAGATCCCATTATTTCAAAAACCACTCAAACAAGCTAATTTTTCAAAACCCAAGCACCAACAGAGTCTCAAGATTATTCCTAGCAAACCCACCAAAAATCTTTTCAAAATTCAAAACTAAATCTCATGCGGCCATTTCATCAAACACTTGGCATGCATGATTTCCACCCTAATCCTAGCTCACTGTTTTGAATAGGGTTTTGCCCCCAAATGATCTACATTTAATCTCTTTGTCCCCCCAGAGTCTAACCATGCCTTTAGCACCCATTCCCTACACCCCTAGTGGAATTGCCATGCCATGCCGAGCCACCCCTCGCCGGCCAACCTTGCCCTCATCGCAGCAGACCATCTCCCCCTCTCTCTCCATGTCTAGGAGGTAGCCAGCACCTCACTGCCACCCTCTGTCCCCTGCCCGAGCCAAGCCCTGCAGTGGACCACCAAGGATACCACGCGCCTAGTGCCACCGCACCATGCCGGTGCCGCCCCCAGAGCGCGCTCTGTCCCTGCACGCACAGACTGCCCCTTGGCCGCAGCCCGCGCCCACCGCTCCGCCACGACCTGGAGAACACCCCAGACACCCCCGTTCGCCGCCCAACGCACCACAGCCACCGCTCGCCGTGGACACCGCCGCCTCTGCCGCTCAGAGCGCCACCTCGCCTAGACCGCATGCCACCGCCCCTACGGCCGCATTCAATTCCTAGAGCACCGCCAGGGGACCGCCCGTCGATCGCCACCCTCAACCATGCCTCTACCTAGCCGTAGCCATGTCGCCACCGTCGCCTGCCCATCCCGCTCGGTCTCACCGTCGGGCCTATAAAAGGAGGCCTCCCCAGCCTCTTCTCTCCACACCACTCCACTCCCCTCACCTCTCTAAACCTCACCCACCTCTCGCCGGAGCAATGGGAGCAGCAGCTCACCGGAATTGGAGCCGGAGCCGCCGCCTCTAGAGAAGAAGGGCGCCGTTGATTGCGACCACCCCCGGAGCTACCTTGACCGTCCCTGAGCTCGCCATCGTCTTCCAGTTTGTTTGCCCGCCTTGCCGTCGTCGCTGGAGCCCTGGTACGTCCCTAGGAGACCCCCACTGAGCCGCTAGGGTTCGAGCTCGTCGGCGACCCGTTCCTTGTCGACGACGTCCCTCAGCCGTAGATTCCCCTTCTAATCCTACAGCCCACAGCGCGCGTACCGTTTCGCGTGCTAAGACCCACTGACAAGCGGGACCCCCCTGTCAGCTGAGCCCCGTGCCGTGGAGCGCCACTAGGCCAGCCCAAGTTCTTTCCCGCTCTAGTCCACCCGTTCAAATCTGGATTTTTCTTTTTAGTTAAATCTAGTTTCTGTCCACTATTTTAAAATACAATTCTGGGAGTTTTACAAATCCAATTTGCATGAAACCAGTTTTGACTGAAAGATATTAAGATGATCTATCCAAGCCCGTTGGATTTAATTCAATTAGAATTATAGATCTCTCCTAATAAAAATAACAAAACAGAAGCATTTGCAACTTGCAACATTTTTATAAAATCAACCAAATTAGCTTTTGAGTTGATTCCAACTCTCAAAAATCACATTTCATAATATCTATCTAACTATGTAATAATATTAAGGTTTACATGCAGTGACTTTCGACTAGTACCAAAATAATGCTATATAGGCATTTCTAGTCACTTTAAATCATTAAATAATGAACTTAAACCAAAGTAATGTTGACCCAACCATTAATTCTCATTCCCACATGTTAGGATATGTGGTGATGACATGTTTCCACATGATCTCATATTTTAAGTAGTGAATATTAAATCTTAGTTAATTTTTCAATGAGTAGAAATTAATTTTCTAAATTAAAAAGGATGAAACCATTAAATTAAACTTGGGATGCTTGTGCTGATAATAGATCATCAAATGTGTGTCTCAGAATGCTACTTAGCCTAGGTAAGTATTGTTTGGTGATTGTGTGCTCCTTATGTATTTATAGATGATAGTACCGACCAAGCTTTCAAGGAGGAAGAGTTCTACCAAGAAGAAGAAGAAGAAAACTTCAACCATTGCACCAAACAAGGCAAGCCACCATTAACAGTGCAAGCTAACACTTGCAAATTTAGTGCTTAGCAAGTTAGGACCAAACTAGATGGTTTAGTAAAGATGCCTTAAGCATGCTTTGATCACACCCCTTTGACTAGTTCTACCCCAAGTTCTATTTACAAGCTTTACACTCTTAGTTTACACAAAGTTCTTTACTTGTTTTGAAGGTAGCATAAAATATATAAAACTTGACCTATTTAGAAACCTTTAGATGTCATTATATGGCATGAGATTGAACCCATCTTTTCCACCTTAGTGAACACTCTTAACTTAGTAGTTTAGAGTAGATCAAAAACTTGAGTCACTATAGATGGGAACACTTGGTGAAAATGAATTATGAAAACATTGGAATGATGAGTCATTCTATTGAGATGTTTTGACATGTGTTGAGGAATACAAATGGTTGATGATGATGAAAATGTTGAGGCATGAGCCTTAACCCTTTTATAAAACTGATGGTTGGATTCGGATGCGATACCATTCCAAATTTACCGTACAACCACACTACCTGAATTGGGTAAGGCTTAGCTAGAAATTTATATACATTAGTATTAGTTCCCTCACGGGAGAGGTCTGAGATGAGGCTACCTCTCAATGTTGTCCAACTATGCAGTGCCCAAGATGACTGATGGTCATGGTTGGGAGTGTTGGAGATATGCCCAAGAGGCAATAATAAAGTGGTTATTATTATATCTTTATGTTTATGATAAATGTTTACATCCCATGCTATAATTATATTAACAGGAAACATTAATACATGTGTGTTTTGTAAACATAAAAGAGTCCCTAGTAAGCCTCTTGTTAAAACTAGCTTGTTGATTAATGGATGATCATGGTTTCCTGATCATGGACATTGGATGTCGTTAATAACAAGATCATATCATTAGGAGAATGATGTGATGGACACACACCCGTAGTAAGCATAGCATAAGATCAAGTCATTAAGTTTGTTTGCTATAAGCTTTAAAATACATAGTAACCTAATCCTTCGACCATGAGGTTATGTTAATCACCATCACCGGATGGATACTTTGATGACATCAAACACCGCTTCGTAACTGGGTGGTCATAAAGGTGTCATTGGGTATTCTGAAAGTATGTGTTGAAGCGCATGAACCAAGATTGGGATTTGTCCATCCATATGACGGATAGATATGCTCTGGGCCCTCTCAGTGGAATGTCATCTAGTTAGCTTGCAAGCATGTGACTAGGTCACAAGGGATGACATATCACGGAACGAGTAAAGAGTACTTATCAGTAACGAGGTAGAACTAGGTATAGAGATACCGACGATCAAACCTCGGATAAGTAAAGTATCGTGTGACAAAGGGAATTGGTTTCGTATGTTAATGGTTCTGTCGATCACGAAGTCATCGTTGAGTATGTGGCAGCCATTATGGATCTCCAGGTCCCGCTGATGGTTATTGATAAGAGATGTGTCTCTGTCATGTCTACATATTCACGAACCGTAGGGTGACACACTTAAGGTTCGAAGTTGTTTTAAGTAGATATGGAATATGCGTTGGAGACCGAATGTTGTTCGGAGTCTCGGAATGGATCCGGGACATCACGAGGAGATCCGGAATTGTCCGGAGAATAAGATTCATATATTGGGGATCATTTTCTAAGTTAGGAAATGTTCTGGAGTGTTTGTATGGGGATTCTAGAAGGTTTCGGAATGTTCTGGAAGGTTCTAGAAGAGTTCTTGGTGTTTACTTGAAAACCAAGAAAGGGTCAAGGAAACCTTGTGGGGGCTAGACACGGATTCGTGGGGGAGGAGGACTCCTCCCCCCTTCCCAACCCGCCGGCCCAAGGAGGGAGGGGAGTCCTACTAGGACTCCCCCTCCCAAGGCGCCTCCCTCCTTTAAATAGAGGGGAGGGGCGCCCCCTCCTAGCTCTCTCTCATAACAAGCTCTAGCTACCGCCTCTCTCCTCCTCCTTCCCTCTGCTGCGGCTTAGGCGAAGCCCTGCAGAATTCTCTACTCCACCACCACCACCACACCGTCGTGCTGCTGGGATTCCGTGGAGAAGATCTACTACCTCCGCTGCTCGCTGGAACAGGGAGAGGAAGGTCTGCTTCGACTCCGCACGTGTGACCGACTGCGGAAGCGCTGCCGAAACGCGGCGCCGGAAGGATCATCCACTTGACTGACTGCAGATGCGCTGCCGGAACGCGACGCCGGAAGGATCGTCCACACGATCTTGAGATCGGCAAGTGATCGACTACATCAACCACGAGATCTAATCTCGTTAACGCTTTCGGATCTACGAGGGTTAGTTCCTACCTATCTCGTTGCACATGTATTAGATCTTGGCTTTTATCTAGATTAGATCTGGGTTTTGTTCGTTCTTGCGGTAGAAATTTTTTGTTTTCCATGCTACGAACCCATCAGGGAGGCCATGCTCATAGGAGAGGTGCTTATACTAGGGTGTGTAAAGGGAAGGTTATGTTTGATTATCTGCATACTAAGTATGATGATTCAGGGTTATCCCTGACAGATGTATCGAATCTTGTGGTGAAAGTGTACCACCTCTGCAGAGTGTCAAACTATTCGAATAGCCGCGTCCGCGGTTATGGACAGTTGGAATGGCCATACTGTTTTGTTGTCAGATGTTTTCTAAATACTTTGAAAGGAATGATGAATCTTGACTTGACCACAACAGGGTTGTGTTTATGACATTAGCTTCCCAACTTAAGTGATTCTAGAACTTTACTTTATCTTTCTTTGCTTCTGAACTCAGCTTAGGTTTCAAACTTAACTTTATAGTTAAGCATAGAGTTAGCACTTTAACTTTGAACTATAGTACTTGTTAGTGGTAGTTTGCGAGTACTTAAAGAGTACTCATGGCTTTTGTCCCTGGCTATTATCATGGCCAGACTATGAAGGAGACTATCAAGATGATGGCCAACATGACGGCTATGATAACTAGGACTATTTGCCTTCGTCAGCATTGCCTATGCCCCTGAAGATGGACTCCAGCGCTACGCTTATCTTTTATTTCCGCTGCTTGTTGTATTAAGACTGGATCATGAGATCCTTATTTGTGTAAGACCTTATGTATGGTTTGTAATGGATGATGTACTGTGATATCCAATCCGTTATGTCTCGCAAAAATGGTAATCCTGGGATTGCGAGGTATGGCATAACGGGCATCTGGGATTTCAAATCCGGGTGTTGACATTTCGGCCCTAGTTTTTGAACAGGTATGCGGAACTTACAAATTTTACCTTGTGGAGTCAGACGGTGATCTGCTTCTTGTGTTGAACGGGGATTTCGCCAAAGGGCAACCGGTGTTATACCGGGTGGACATGGAGAACCACTCTCTCGAGGTTGTCGGTGACATTGGAAGTCGTGCCCTCTTTGTTGATTACAATCGGTCTATCTCCATTGACACCAGGTTACACCCCACAGTCAAACCTAGTTGCATATACTACAAGAATTATATCAGACTGTACGATCATGAGGTTCAAGCCTAGGAAGAGGAACCAACAATGACGTATGGCTTAAGTCCGGACATACACCGAGGCCTTACCCTCTGGACGAGATACTGGCAGCACATTGCAGACGGAGAAAGTTCTCTGAATATGCGTTGCAACACGCGGGAGCCGACGACGACGAAATATATAGGAGAGAATGAATCCTATATTCATCCTAGGTTATTTGCTAGCATTTTCAGGTCTATTTTTCGAAGTAGAAATTTGTACTGTATTTGTATTATTTCGATCAGCAGTATGCGTATTACCGTTCAGACAAAATTGTAATGTATTTAATTTTAGTACTTTCAGAATTCAAAGTATTTATTTTTAGTAGCTTCTTTCATAATTCTCTGTGTTCGACATGGGCATCAGCTCAGCGCCGGAATTCAGGTTCCACATGGAAAATTGCACAATAATGTGTTGGTGGGCGGCATTAGCCCTCGAACCTGCGATGCGCGCCGTCGAAGGTGGAGGAGGCGGGCCCGCTAGTCAGAAAACATGCCACGTCGGAATCCCCTGTTTCTGATGCCCTTTAAAAAAGAAAACACGCCACGTCATCATCCCTTGTTTCTCATGGTGTTGCTACAATCAACGGTACATGGTGGCATATAAATAATATCATATAAACATAAGGGCACTGTCGTCAACATTTCTAAAATGAAACCCGATCCCGTCTCCTACCTGTCCTGGTACATTGCCCGATGAGGTGGATAGCCACAACCGATCTTTTGAATACGTTCGCGCTCTTATGCTAAGAAGGGAAATAAAGATTGACCGGTTAATGCAACGAGTGTCGAATTATTACCCTCTAAGGAAATGGGAGATGGTTATTTTCATGCGTGCCCGTAGTCCAAACCTATTGTTAGTCTTTCACTCCCCTTCTCCGACAAACCACAGTTCACCTTGCGCAGCTCCTCCGCGCCGCACCAACTAGGGTAACATGGTCCCTCCTAAGCCGCCGCCGCCGCGACAGCCGCCGAAACTGGGGTATTTAGCGTCTCTAAGGCAGGCCATGAAGCTCTACTTCAAGGCCGGTCTCCCATTGCCATGCTAGGTGGATGATTTCCCCGAATGTGCCGAATCAGCCGCGGCAGCGACGGCGGCAGCATTGGTGCTATATGCGGCAAGCAGGGCCAAGAGAGCGATGTGGAGAAATCACGCGGCGGCATTACGGCATGCTCTAGGCAGTGGGAACAACGTACGTATCAAATCGTTCACTAGAGCATGCCGTCGAGGGTACACACCCTCGAACAGGGCAGCCCCAAGGTCTAGGAACTCTCGCGTCCATGCTTCGGCGCGGACTACCTTACCGCAGTGGGGGGCTGGGAGCACGCTGTCTGCGGCAAAGACGCTCCATCCTACGCACCGTCGGAGGCCGTACCGTGGCGGCGACCAAGCGTGTACACTCAGCATGCTGAATTGTTCGACAGCCGGAGCCGGCGGCGGGCATCAACTCAGCCTTGGAATTCAGGTTCGAGTTCACACGGACCTACGATCCCGAGAAGGAGATGCCGAATTTCAGTTTCAAAGAAATCGTTGCGGCAACGCGGATGGTCCAACTGAACCGGGACAGTGCACGCAAATCGCTCGTTCATGAACGATGCAGATTTCTTGTAGTTTGGCAGGAAGGCAATAGATCAGTTTGGGTTAAATGATCAAAGAACTTATGTCCTCTCAAGGCAATTGGCCAGCCAACTTTTCTGGTGGAGATCTATAGTTTCTTCACTGTAGAATAGTTAAGTTCATACTGAAGAATGGCTTTTGTAGATGAAATGCTGACGAATTGTTCTATAAACTAGTAGGAAGTTTAGCCCACTTTTGTGCAGGTATAAGATCCTTTTGTATGGAAGTACTACTATTGAAAGCAAATACTATCAAGTATCTATTTCCTTCAATTACTAGTCGTGGTTGAATCCAGTTAACTAGCATCTTTTTATCCCAGACTATAGATTTTGTGTCTGTTGTCTGTGCTGTAAACCATTTTTCCTTTGTCTTATGTTGCCTGTAAAATGGTCCTGCAGTTCAAAGTGTTACAAATGTAGCTACCTTGTACTTGAAGAGGAGATGGACTATATTTTACTGGCATCCACAGAATTAACATTGCTCATTGCCAGACCACCCTCTTTTCATGAGGTTGTCCTTGGTTATTCACAAAAATTATAAAGCACGGTGTTCAACTACATCGATTCAAACTATTACACACATACTACATCAAATTCATTACCCACACATACTACATCGATTCAAACTATTACACACACATACTACTTCAAACTATTACACACACGTACTACATCGATTCAAACTATTACACATTTTTAGTCGATGCTAACTTCCTGCTATGCTCTCCATACTACAAATTCATTAGCCACACATACCACGACAATTCACTAGAGCTCTGTCTTCACTGGAGGGAAATCATAACCACCAGCTCGTCCAAGCCCGGTTCCCCCACCAAAACTATGTGCGCCATCGTGAAACGGTGGTGGTCCTGTGCCATCGATCCTTCTAGGACAACACTGCAGGCGACGAGGATGCTTTCTGGCAGGCTCTTCGGAGCCCTGAATGCCATGTACCGATTCCAGAACCTCCTCCAGGTGGATGACGATCGGGTGCTTCTAGCAAAGCTGTTGCCCTGCCCTTCTTGGAATCTGCACCTCGTACATCTTAGGAACAGCGTCAGGATCTTTCAGCCACGCCTTTACCTCGATGACCCATCTGTCGCTCGATGGAACGATTTCTACCATCTCGCCGCCAAGGCTACTAACGACCTACCTGAGGGCCTCCGGCTCCCAAGCATCCAATGGGAGGCTGTCAAAACCGAGTTTGGAGAAGAAACGAAGCTGTCCCAAGCGATCGTCCCACCCACAGGCGCGATGCCAACGCATGAAGCTCATTTTCTCCCTGCAGCACTCGAAAGAACGGGAAGAATGCAGAACACGCTCGGTGTCTGAGTTGTGCTCGAACCGGATGAAAAAATCGAATGGCGGCACGCATACCTCAATGTTGACCTCATTTCGTCTGATCCCAAAACGAGACCTGAAAGCCGACAACAACTCTGTCGGCGACACGGCGGGACGGACGCCCAGCACGGTGGCCATGTGAGCGTGGTCGTCGAACTGCTGTGCCAGGGCTACCATGCCTGGGGTGCGCGGAAGCACGCAACTTCCCAAGGCCGGTCGCTGGCCTGGATTGCTTGACGGGATGTGCTCCGCCATGCGAGAAGGACTAGCCAGAGGCGAGATATTAGTCTGGGGACGCGAAGCTTCGATACGTCAGATGATGCAACGGCAACGGATGTGAGCTTTGATTAGAGGCATGGGAGGTTGACCGGACATGGCGGGGACACAAATAAGAGCAAGTGCGAGCTCCGACCTGAGACGAGCATCTGGAGCTGAGCAAATGTTATGGGAAGGGGAGCAGGGGAGAAGACCAAAGAAGAGCAAAGAAATAGATCTAGTCCACTCAGGGATCTGTTCCACGCAGGGGTAAGCTAGTCCACGACCGCAAAATATAACGGGGAATACTGACATGGCGGGCCAAGAAGAGTTGACCTAACGGCGGTATTTGAGTTCAACCGTTTTTCGTCTAGTTCAAACGACCGTTTGGCCGTTAGATTTGTATTCACCCCCATTTGGCCCTTCTGGACAATTGGCGATTCTACTACGGCCCCTCCGCGCGATTGATGACAACTCGGGTACCGCGGTGCGCTCACCCACGAAGTTTGGTATTGCAAACGAACATTCCCCATTGCATGTGTGTTCTTCTCATAAACCACATATGGATCCACCCAGTATCATTCCATGTGTCTTCTCCTCACAAACCACACATGGATCCACCAGTATCATTGCAAGTCTATTATGAACCATAGCCAGTGTCATTGCATGTGTGTTCTTCTCAAAAACCACACATGGATCCACTAGTGTCATTGCATGTCTGCTCTTTTCATTAACCACCGTTAGAATCATTGAATGTCTGTTCTTTTCACAAACCACATGTCACCAGTGTCATTGCATGTGTGTTCTTCTCATAAACCACACATGGATCCACCAGTGTCATTGCATGTGTGTTCTTCTCACAAACCACACATGGATCCACCAGTGTCATTGCATGTCTGCTCTTTTCATTAACCATAGTTAGAGTCATTGCATGTGTGTTCTTTTCACAAACCACAGCTAGAGTCATTGCATGTGTGTTCTTCTCACAAACCACATAAGGATAAACCAGTGTCATTGCATGTGTGTTCTTCTCATGAACCACATCTAGAGTCATTGCATGACTAGTATTCTCACAAACCACATAAGGATACACTAGTGTCATTGCATGTGTGTTGTTTTCATGAACCACACCTAGTGTCATTGAATGTGTGTTCCTCTCATAAAACACACATGGATCCACCGGTGTCATTGCATGTCTACTCTTTTCATTAACCATAGTTACAGTCATTGCATGTGTGTTCTTTTCACAAACCACATATCACCAGTGTCATTGCATGTGTGTTCTTCTCACAAACTACATAAGGATCCACCAGTGTCATTGGATGTGTGTTCTTTTCATGATATACACCCAGTGCCATTGCATGTATGTTCCTCTCACAAACCACACATGGATCCACCAGTGTCATTGCATGTGTGTTCTTCTCATGAACCACAGCTAGAGTCATTGGATGTGTGTTCTTTTCATGAACCACAACTAGAGTCATTGCATGTGTGTTCTTCTCACAAACCACATAAGGATACACCAGTGTCATTGCATGTGTGTTTTTCTCATAAACCACATCTAGAGTCATTGCATGTATGTTCTTCTCACAAACCACATAAGGAACCACCAGTTTCATTGGATGTGTGTTCATTTCATGAACCACACCTAGTGTCATTGGATGTGTGTTCTTCTCACAAACCAAACATGGATCCACCAGTGTCATTGCATGTGTGTTCTTCTCATGAACCACACATGGATCCACCCAGTGTGATTGCATGTCAGTTCTTTTCACAAACCACATATAGATCCACCAATGCCATTGAATGTGTGTTCTTTATATGAACCACACCTAGTGTCATTGCATGTCATTCCTCTCATAAACAACACATGGATCCTTCAGTGTTATTGCATGTGTGTTCTTCTCATGAACCACATCTAGAGTCATTGCATGTCTGTTCTTCTCACAAACCACATAAGGATCCACCAGTGTCATGGGATGTGTGTTCTTTTCATGAACCACATCCAGTGTCAATGGATGTGTGTTCCTCTCACAAACCACACATGCATCCACCAGTGTCATTGCATGTGTGTTCTTCTCATGAACTACACCCAGACTCATTGCATGTCTGTTCTTCTCACAAACCACATCAGGATCCACCAGTGTCATTGGATGTGTATTCTTTTCATGAACCACACCTAGGGTCATTGCATGTGTGTTCTTCTCACAAACCACACAATGATCCACCGGTGGCATTGCATGTCTGTTCTTTTCATGAACCATAGCTAGTGTCATTGCATGTGTGTTATTCTCACAAACCACACATGGATCAACCAGTGTCATTGCATGTCTGCTCTTTTCATTAACCACAGTTAGAGTCATTGCATGTGTGTTCTTTTCACAAACCACAGCTAGAGTCATTGCATGTGTGTTCTTCTCAAAAACCACATAAGGATACACTAGTGTCATTGCATGTGTGTTCTTTTCATGAACCACAGTTAGGGTCATTGCATGTCCGTTATTCTGACAAACCACATAAGGATACACCAGTGTCATTGCATGTGTGTTCTTTTCATGAACCACAGCCAGTGTCATTGCATGTGTGTTCTTCACCCAAACCACACATGGATCCACTAGTGTCATTGCATGTCTGCTCTTTTTATTAACCATAGTTAGAGTCATTGCAATGTGTGTTCTTTTCACAAACCACAGCTAGAGTCATTGCATGTGTGTTCTTCTCACAAACCACATAAGGATACACCAGTGTCATTGCATGTGTGTTCTTCTCATGAACCACAGCTAGAGTCATTGCATGTCTATTATTCTCACAAACCACATAAAGATACACTAGTGTCATTGCATGTGTGTTCTTCTCATGAACCACACATGGATCCACCAAATGTTATTGCATGTTTGTTCTTTTCACAAACCACATATGGATCCACCAGTGTCATTGAATGTGTGTTCTTTTCATGAACCACACCCAGTGTCATTGCATGTGTGTTCTTCTCATAAACCACATATGGATCCACCAGTGTCATTGCATGTGTGTTCTTCTCATGAACCACATCTAGAGTCATTGCATGTTTGTTATTCTCACAAACCACATAAGGATACACAAGGGTCATTGCATGTGTTTTGTTTTCATGAACCACACCCAGTGTAATTGCATGTGTGTTCCTCTCACAGACCACACATGGATCCACCAGTGTCATTGCATGTGTGTTCTTCTCATGAACCATGCCCAGAGTCATTGCATGTCTGTTCTTCTCACAAACCACATAAGGATCCACCAGTGTTATTGGATGTGTATTCTTTTCATGAACCACACCCAGTGTCATTGCATGTGTGTTCTTCTCCCAAACCACACATGGATTCACCGGTATCATTGCATGTCTGTTCTTTTCATGACCAGAGCCAGTGTCATTGCATGTGTGTTCTTCTCACAAACCACACATGGATCCACTAGTGTCATTGCATGTCTGCTCTATTCATTAACCACAGTGAGAGTCATTACATGTGTGTTATTTTCACAAACCACAGCTAGAGTCATTACATGTGTGTTCTTCTCACAAACCACATAAGGATACACCAGTGTCATTGCAGGTGTGTTCTTCTCATGAACCATAGCTATAGTCATTGCATGTCTGTTATTCTCACAAACCACATAAGGATACACCAGTGTCATTGCATGACTGTTATTCTCACAAACCACACATGGATCCACCACTGTCATTGCATGTGTGTTCTTCTCATGAACCACACATGGATCCACCCAGTGTTTTTGCATGTCTGTTGTTTTCACAAACCACATATGGATCCACTAGTGTCATTGGATGTCTGTTCTTTTCATGAACCACACCCAGTGTCATTTCATGTATGTTCCTCTCATAAACCACACATGGATCCATCAGTGTCATTGCATGTGTGTTCTTATCATGAACCACATCTAGAGTCATTGCATGTCTGTACTTCTCACAAACCACATAAGGATCCACTAGTGTCATTGGATGAGTGTTCTTTTCATGAACCACAACCAGTGTCATTGGATGTGTGTTCTTCTCACAAACCACACATGGATCCACCAATGCATTGCATGTGTGTTCTTCTCATGAACCACACTAGAGTCATTGCATGTATGTTCTTCTCACAAACCACATAAGGATCCACCAGTGTCATTGGATGTCTATTCTTTTCATGAACCACACCCAGTGTCATTGCATGTTTGTTCTTCTCACAAACCACACAAGGATCCACCAGTGTCATTGCATATCTATTCTTTTCATGAATCAAAGCAAGTGCCATTGCATGTGTGTTCTTCTCACAAACCACACATGGATCCATCAGTGTCATTGCATGTCTGCTCTTTTCATTAACCACGGTTAGAGTCATTGCATGTGTGTTCTTTTGACAAACCACACCTAGAGTCATTGCATGTGTGTTATTCTCACAAACCACATAAGGATACACCAGTGTCATTGCATGTGTGTTCTCCTCATGAACCACACCCAGTGTTATTGCATGTGTGTTCCTCTCACAGACCACACATGGATACACCAGTGTCATTGCATGTGTGTTTCTCTCACAGACCACACATGGATCCACCAGTGTCATTGGATGTGTGTTCTTCTAATGAACCACATCTAGAGGATTTGCATGTGTGTTCTTCTACAAACCACATAAGGATACACCAGTGTCATTGCATGTGTGTTCTTCTCATGAACTACAGCTAGAGTCATTGCATGTCTGTTCATCTCACAAACCACATAAGGATCCACCAGTGTCATTGGATGTGTGTTCTTTTCATGAACCACACCCAGTGTCATTGGATGTGTGTTCTTCTCACAAACCACACATGGATCCACCAGTGTCATTGCATGTCTGTTCTTTTCATTAACCATAGTTAGAGTCATTGCATGTCTGTTCTTTTCACAAACCACATATCACCATTGTCATTGCATGTGTGTTCTTCTCATAAGCCACATATGGATCCACCCAGTGTGATTGCATGTGTGTTCTTCTCACAAACCACATAAGGATCCACCAGTGTCATTGGATGTGTGATCTTTTCATGAACCACACCCAGTGTCATTGCATGTCTGTTCCTCTCACAAACCACACATGGATCACCAGTGTAATTGCATGTGTGTTCTTCTCGTGAATCACAACTAGAGTCATTGGATGTGTGTTTTTTCATGAACCACAACTATAGTCATTGCATGTGTGTTCTTCTCACAAACCACATAAGGATACACCAGTGTCATTGCATGTGTGTTCTTCTCATGAACCACATGTAGAGTCATTGCATGTCTGTTCTTCTCACAAACCACATAAGGATCCACCAGTGTCATTGGATGTGTGTTCTTCTCATGAACCACATCTAGAGTCATTTCATGTGGGTTCTTATCACAAACCACACATGGATCCACCAGTGTCATTGCATGTGTGTTCTTCTCATGAACCACACATGGATCCACAAAGTGTGATTGCATGTCTGTTCTTTTTACAAACCACATATGGATCCACCAGTGTCATTGCATGTGTGTTCTTTTCATGAACCACACCCGGTGTCATTGCATGTGTATTCTTCTCATAAACCACATATGGATCCACCAGTGTCATTGCATGTGTGTTCTTCTCATGAACCACATCTAGAGTCATTGCACGTGTGTTATTCTCACAAACAACATAAGGATACGCCAGGGTCATTCCATGTGTTTTCTTTTCATGAACCACACCCAGTGTCATTGCATGTGTGTTCTGAAGGGTTCGTAGCATGGAAAACAAAAAAATTCTACCGCAAGAATGAACAAAACCCAGATCTAATCTAGATAAAAGCCAAGATCTAATCTATTAGACATGTGCAACGAGATAGATCTGTACTAACCCTTGTAGATCCGAAAGCGTTACTAGATTCGGATCTCGTGGTTGATGTAGTCGATCACTTGCCGATCTCAAGATCGAGTAGATGATCCTTCCGGCGCCGCGTTCCGGCAGCGCTTCCGAAGTCGGTCACACGTGCGGAGTCGAAGCAGACCTTCCTCTCCCCATTCCAGCGAGCAGTGGAGGTAGTAGATCTCTCCACGGAATCCCAGCAGCACGACGGCGTGGTGGTGGTGGTGGAGTAGAGAATTATGCAGGGCTTCGCCTAAGCCAGAGCAGAGGGAAGGAGGAGGAGAGAGGCGGCTAGGGTTTGGAGTGGAAGGGGGCAAGGGGGTGGCACCTCCACCCCCTCTACTTATGGGAGGGAGGCGCCATGGGGAGGTGGAGTCCTTGTAGTACTCCCCTCTCCCTTGGTCGGCGGATTGGGAGGGGGGAGGAGTCCTCCTCCCCCACTACTCCTTGTCTTGCCCCACAAGGATTCCTTGATCCTTTCTTGGTTTTCAAGCAAACTCCAAGAAATCTTCTAGAACCTTCCAGAACATTCCGAAACCTTCTAGAATCCCCATACAAATACTCCGGAACATTTCCTAACTTAGAAAATGATCCCCAATATATGAATCTTATTCTTCGGACAATTCCGGATCTCCTCGTGATGTCCCGGATCCAATCCGAGACTCCGAACAACATTCGGTCTCCAACGCACATTCCATATCTACTTAAAACAACTTCGAACCTTAAGTGTGTCACCCTACGGTTCGTGAATATGCAGACATGATGGAGACACCTCTCCGATAAATAACCATCAGCAGGATCTGGAGATCCATAACGGCTCCCACATACTCAACGATGACTTCGTGATCGATAGAACCATTAACATACGAAACCAATTCCCTTTGTCATGCGATACTCTACTTATCCGAGGTTTGATCGTCGGTATCTCCATACCTAGTTCTACCTCGTTACTGATAAGTACTCTTTACTCGTTCCATGTTATGTCATCCCTTGTGACCCAGTCACATGCTTCCAAGCTAACTAGATGACATTCCACCGAGAGGGCCCAGAGCATATCTATCCGTCATATGGATAGACAAATCCCAATCTTAGTCCATGCGCTTCAACACATACTTTCAGAATACCCAATGACACATTTATGACCACCCAGTTACGAAGCGGTGTTTGATGTCATCAAAGTACCCATCCGGTGATGGTGATTAACATAACCTCATGGTCGAAGGATTAGATTACTATGTATTTTAAAGCTTATAGCAAACGAACTTAATGACTTGATCTTATGTTATGCTTACTACGGGTGTGTGTCCATCACATCATTCTCCTAATGATATGATCTTGTTATTAACGACATCCAATGTCCATGATCAGGAAACCATGATCATCCATTAATCAACAAGCTAGTTTTAACAAGAGGCTTACTAGGGACTCTTTTATGTTTACAAAACACACATGTATTAATGTTTCCTGTTAATATAATTATAGCATGGGATGTAAACATTTATCATAAACATAAAGATATAATAATAACCACTTTCTAATTGCCTCTTGGGCATATCTCCAACATGTTCCTCTCATAGACCCCACATGGACCCACCAGTGCCATTGCATGTGTGTTCTTCTCATGAACCACACCTAGAGTCATTGCATGTCTGTTCTTCTCACAAACCACATAAGTATCCATCAGTGTCATTGGATGTGTATTCTTTTCATGAACCACACCCAGTGTCATTGCATGTGTGTTCTTCTCACAAACCACACATGGATCCACCGGTATCATTGCATGTCTTTTATTTTCATGAACCACAGTCAGTGTCATTGCATGTGTGTTCTTCTGACAAAGCACACATGGATCCACCAGTGTCATTGCATGTCTGCTCTTTTCATTAACCACAGTTAGAGTCACTGCATGTGTGTTCTTTTCACAAACCATAGCTAGATGTTGCGTCTGCAGCATAGAAAACAAAAAATTCCTACGATGAGAACTACACGCCAAGATCTATCTACTAGGTACAAAGCAACAGGTGGACATACATCCAACGAGAACTTACCCTCGAAGACAACAAGTTTTGTTAACGAGTAGGAACTCGTGGTTGATGTAGTCGTACACTTGCCGATCTCAAGATCGTGAGGAAGTCCGAGCGCCGCAACTCAGCAGCGCATCCATACTCGCACACACGTTCAAGACACCGGACAACCTCCACCTCCTCGCTCTAGCGATCCAGCGGAAGCAGCAACACCTTCCAGACGAAATGCCACGAGGAACATGTATCTCGCTAATCTGAGACCATGGGGGAATAATTCTAGAGGGGGAGAGAGATCCTTCAGAAGGAGGTGTAAGGAAGAAGGAGGAAGAGGGTGGCCTTTTATAGGAGGAGGGGGTGCCCCTCCTTCATGGCCGGCGCATGAGGGGTCACTCCTAACCTCCCCCATTCATGTGGTGGTAACCCCTCCACATTAAAATGCCTCTTCACATTCCCTTTTAAAGTGCCTACTTTAAATGCATTAAAATTCTCCAAGTTTAATGCTCTCTCATTTAATAAAACTCTTTTATTAAATTTATTCAGAATTTCGTTAATTACTTTAATTAACAAACATTCACATATAACCCCTTGCAATATTTCAATATCACATGCAGAACCACTTTCTGCAATTTCACCCGAAACAATTTCTGGTTTCTAGCGAAACAATTCCTGCGCTTTGCAATTCTTTCGTATGAAACATATGTGCTCCAAAATGGTGTCCGGTAACTCTTAAGTGTGTCACCCTACAGTTCGCGAATAATGCAGACATGATTGAGACTCCTCTTAGATCAATACTCAGAAGCGGGACTTGGAGATCCATACTGACTCCTGCATATTCAACGATGACATCTATGATCGTGAGAACCTTTAACGCTTGTAAATAAATCCCTTTGTCTCGCGATATATTACATGTCCGAGATTCGATCATCGGTATCTCCATACCTAGTTTGATCTCGTGGCCGACATGCATTCTTTTCTCATTCCCGTGATATAACATTCTAGTGATCACATCACTTGCTTGCAAGCTATCTTAATGTGATATCACCGAGAGGGCCCAGAGTATATCTATCCGTCATCGGGATTGACAAATTCCACTCTTGATCCATGAGACTCAACATAACACCTTCATAGCACTGAACCCATCTTTATAGTCACCTTGTTACGGTGTGACGTTTGATGTTATCAAGATACTCTTCCGGTGTTAGCAATTAACATGATCTCATGGTCTAAGGATAAACATTACTTCGTACGATGTTATAGCAATATAAACATAATGACTTGATCGTAATGCTATACTTCGGATGAATGTTCATCACATCATTCCACCAATGTTGTGACCTCGTTATTAACAACATCCAATGTCCATGATCAGGAAACCTTGATCATCTTGTTAATCAACGAGCTAGTCTATAAGAGAGGCATAACTAGGAACCCTTTTTGTTTATTAAACACACATGTATTGATGTTTCCGATCAATACAATTATAGCATGCAAAATAAACATTTATCATAAACATGGAATAAGATAATAACCACTTTATTATTGCCTCTCGGGCATATTCCCTTCACTAGAGTCATTGCATGTGTGTTCTTCTCACAAACCACATAAGGATACACTAGTGTCATTGCATGTGTGTTCTTCTCATGAACCACAACTAGAGTCATTGCATGTATGTTATTCTCACAAACCACATAAGGATACACCAGTGTCATTGCATGTCTGTTATTCTCACAAACCACACATGGATCCACTAGTGTCATTGCATGTGTGTTCTTCGCATGGACCACACATGGATCAACCCAGTGTGATTGCATATCTATTCTTTTCACAAACCACATATGGATCCACCAGAGTCATTGCATGTCTGTCCTTTTCATGAACCACACATAGTGTCATTGCATGTCTCTTCCTCTCATAAACCACACTTGGATCCACTAGTGTCATCGCATGTGTGTTCTTCTCATGAACCACATCTAGAGTCATTGCATGTATGTTCTTCTCACAAACCACATAAGCATCCACTAGTGTCATTGGATGTGTGTTCTTTTCATGAACCACACCCAGTGTCATTGGATGTGTGTTCTTGTCACAAACCACACATGGATCCACCAGTGTCATTGCATGTGTGTTCTTCTCATGAACCACACCCAGAGTCATTGCATGTGTGTTCTTCTCACAAACCACATAAGGATCCACCAGTGTCATTGTATGTGTATTCTTTTCATGAACCACACCCAGTGTCATTGCACATCTATTCTTCTCACAAACCACATAAGGATCCACCGGTGTCATTGCATGTCTGTTGTTTTCATGAATCAAAGCCAGTGTCATTGCATGTGTGTTCATCTCACAAACCACACATGGATCCACCAGTGTCATTGCATGTCTGCACTTTTAATTAACCACAGTTAGAGTCATTGCATGTGTGTTCTTTTCACAGACAACAACTAGAGTCATTGCATGTGTGTTCTTCTCGCAAACCACATAAGGATACACCAGTGTCATTGCATGTGTGTTCTTCTCATGAACCACAACTAGAGTCATTGCATGTCTATTATTCTCACAAACCACATAAGGATACACCAGTGTCATTGCATGTGTGTTCTTTTCATGAACCACTCCCAGTGTTATTGGATGTGTGTTCCTCTCATAAACTAGACATGGATCCACCAGTGTTATTGCATGTTTGCTCTTTTCATTAACCACAGTTAGAGTCATTGCATGTGTGTTCTTTTCACAAACCACATATCACTAGTGTCATTGAATGTGTGTTCTTCTACAAACCACATAAGGATACACCAGTGTCATTGCATGTGTGTTCTTCTCATGAATCACATCTAGAGTCATTACATGTCTGTTTCTTCTCACAAACCACATAAGGATCCACCAGTGTCATTGGATGTGTGTTCTTTTCATGAACCACACCCAGTGTCATTGGATATGTGTTCTTCTCACAAACCACACATGGATCCACCAGTGTCATTGCATGTGTGTTCTTCTCATGAACCACACTTGTATCCACCAAGTGTGATTGCATGTCTGTTCTTTTCACAAACCACATATGGATCTCCCAGTGTCATTGCATGTGTGTTCTTTTCATGAACCACACCCAGTGTGATTGCATGTTCGTTCCTCTCATAAACCACACATGGATCAACCAGTGTCATTGAATGTGTGTTGTTCTCATGAACCACATCTAGAGTCATTGCATGTCTATTATTCTCACAAACCACGTAAGGATACACCAGTGTCATTGCATGTGTGTTCTTCTCATGAACCACACCTAGTGTCATTCCATGTGTGTTCCTCTCACAGACCACACATGGATCCACCAGTGTCATTGGATGTGTGTTGTTCTCATGAACCACATCTAGAGTCATTGCATGTGTGTTCTTCTCACAAACCTCATAAGGATACACCAGTGTCATTGCATGTGTTTTCTTCTCATGAATCATAGCTAGAGTCATTGCATGTCTATTCTTATCACAAATCACATAAGGATCCACTAGTGCCATTGGATGTGTGTTCTTTTCATGAACCACACCCAGTGTCATTCGATGTGTGTTCTTCTCACAAACCACACATGGATCCACCAGTGTCATTGCATGTCTGCTCTTTTCATTAACCACAGTTAGAGTCATTGCATGTCTGTTCTTTTCAGAAACCACGTATCACCAGTGACATTGCATGTGTGTTCTTCTCATAAACCACATATGGATCCACCCAGTGTGATTACATGTGTGTTCTTCTCACAAACAACATAAGGATCCACTAGTGTCATCGGATGTGTGTTCTTTCCATTAACCACACCCAGTGTCATTGCATGCCTGTTCCTCAAACAAACCACACATGGATCCACCAGTGTCATTGCATGTGTGTTCTTCTCATGAACCACAGCTAGATTCATTGGATGTGTGTTCTTTTCATGAACCACAGCTAGAGTCATTGCATGTGTGTTGTTCTCGCAAACCACATAAGGATACGCCAGTGTCATTGCATGTGTGTTATTCTCATGAACCACATCTAGAGTCATTGCATGTCTGTTCTTCTCACAAACCACATAAGGATCCACCAGTGTCATTGGATGTGTGTTCTTTTCATGAACCACACCCAGTGTCATTGGATGTGTGTTCTTCTCACAAACCACACATGGATCCACTAGTGTCATTGCATGTGTGTTCTTCTCATGAACCACACATGGATCCATCCAGTGTTATTGTATGTCTGTTCTTTTCACAAACCACATATGGATCCACCAGTGTCATTGCATGTCTGTTCTTTTCATGAACCACACCCAGTGTCATTGCATGTCTGTTCCTCTCATAAACCACACATGGATCCACCAGTGTCATTGCATGTGTGTTCTTCTCATGAACCACATCTAGAGTCATTGCATGTATGTTCTTCTCACAAACCACATAAGGATCCACCAGTGTCACTGGATGTGTGTTCTTTTCATGATCCACACCTAGTGTCATTGCATGTGTGTTCTTCTCACACACCACACATGGATCCACCATTGTCATTGCATGTGTGTTCTTCTCATGAACCACATCTAGAGTCATTGCATGTATGTTCTTCTCACAAACCACACATGGATCCACTAGTGTCATTGCACGTCTGTTCTTTTCATGAACCACAGCTAGAGTCATTGCATGTCTGTTCTTCTCACAAACCACACAAGGATCCACCAGTGTCATTGCATGTCTGTTCTTTTCATGAACCACAACCAGTGTCATTGCATGTGTGTTCTTCTCACAAACCACACATGGATCCACCGGTGTCATTGCATGTCTGATATTTTCATTAACCACAGTTAGAGTCATTGCATGTGTGTTCTTTTCACAAACCACATATCACCAGTGTCATTGCGTGTGTGTTCCTCTCATAAACCACATATGGATCCACCCAGTGTGATTGCATGTGTGTTCTTCTCACAAACCACATAAGGATCCACAAGTGTCATTGGATGTGTGTTCTTTTCATAAACCACATATGGATCCATCATCATCTTTCCACTCATTTTTAATGTCTTCGGGCAGCAAAATGATTGACTCGGCAGTCATGTTTCTAACCTTGCGGCGCTTCCTGTCAAACAAACAAGACTGTTGCATAACTGCCCAATATCTACAGAGTAAATAAAACAAAAATTACAATTCGGCACAAACATGCGAACCCCAAGAGACTTTTGCTTTCCAGGAGCTAATTGGGTTCGAGCAACCACCATGTCCAAGAATAGAAGGGCGACTCCCAGTTGCAGCAGCTTCCACATCTAGTACATGACAATTCAGCTCAAACATGCAAGTCGAAGCATACCTTTTCATCAACCCAATTAGCTGACTGTCACACGATATAGGAACATGGATGCCACGTTCATCCATGAAGCTGAACTTTGTAGTCTGCGTCGGCCATACTTCAACATGATTACGCTGAGCAGCAACCATACTAGATATAGTGCAGATCTGCGCAGGCGCTTCTTCCATCGTGAAACAATGGTTTCCATACCACTTGCCCTTGGAGTCGTACCTGTAGAGGACTACCGTAACCAGGTAAGGGGGGTCCGTGCAGATCCCACTTGACAGAAAATTGTGGACAAAATATGTTTGTCAGCATTGGGCTAACAAACAATTTGAGGTTCAGTAGCTAGCTAGCAGTTGTAATTAGTGCGAATAGCAAAGAGAAGGGTAGCTCACCTGCTTGTAGGCAGAACTTCTTCTTCCTTGATAGTAGGATCTGCCATCCTCCGAACTGCTCGGCTCGTCGGCGGCGGAGGCGGGCTAGGGCCTCGCAACAGCGGCTACAGCATGTGTCATTGGAGCTCGGGATCAGCGACTGGGTGCAGCAACTGGGCGCAACAACTTAGCGTCGGAAGTCAAATGTCTGAAGGGGTCGTCCTGCCTGGAGGGTGGATTCCCACGCCGCCAGTGCTAGGGGAAAGGTGGGAATGGATTTGTGAAATTGGTCAACGCATCCAATCCACTTAGCTACTCGATTTGCCTAAGAGGTTGCCGCGTTGGCGCTCACGTCACGGATAGATGACCGACATGAGGGTCCTGGCCGTCTACTTCACGGGGCAGTTTCACAGAATGTTTGAATTTGGCAGGGGTGAGATGAGTTTGCATCGAAATGGCCTCTCTCGGTAGTCGGCGGCCCAACATTTCGAAACACGGCAATTTCAGGCAACTTAGGTACTGCCATGCGCTGGCCCGGGAACTTTGGTACCGCAGACGAAGAGGCCCCCATGACGTGCCCTGTGCGGGTTTCCTGAGCCGCTCTATATAAAGTCCTGTGTGGCTACCGCCACAACACATCGAAAACCAATCTAGGGTTTTGCCTCCTCTCTCCTTGTGCTGCCACCGTAGTCTACTCCATCTCGCTTGCCAGCATGCACCGGCTGACGGGACAGCAGGTCTCCGGAACCACTCGCCTTTGCGATCCTGTACGAGAGAGGGCGAATAAGGTTTTTGGGAAGTGCTCCGCGCGACTGCTCAAGTTCGTCATCATGGCGCGTCTTCCTGGGCGATCTCCTGGTCCACGGGCGACTCATCTTCAAGTCGCCTCCTACGAAAAGCTGTTGCCGCCACTGCACCAACGACGACTTCATCAACAACTGATCAATATGTATACTGTGATCCGTTCTGTTGTCAGACTATGGTTGTTTTCGTATTTGCATTGCTACTGTTCATGTTGATAAATACATCTAGTATGTTAGGGGTTAATATGATCATACCTTTTGTAGTCATGATCTATATTCTAGAATTAATTGTGGAAATTATGCCTAATAATCCAACAATCCAAAAACCTTATTATAGGCAATTTCCTGAGTTAAACATGGAACACTTGGCCGATGCAATGAAGCTAGAAAAGTTTATCGGTGTTCATTTTAAGAGGTGGCAG
This sequence comes from Avena eriantha, assembly GCA_910589775.1. Classification (NCBI taxonomy): domain Eukaryota; kingdom Viridiplantae; phylum Streptophyta; class Magnoliopsida; order Poales; family Poaceae; genus Avena; species Avena eriantha. Next base: position 267,662,663 of record OU342743.1, on the reverse strand, counting down.
TATAAGACCACATGTGGCTGCAAGCTCTAAAAGTATTCGAGGCTAGTGAGGGTTTACCTAAAGGAACTATATCTAAACAAGGATTAGAATAAGTTCAAGGAAACCAATCTTGCCTTTTTGGGGTGCGTTCTGAGTGTTCTTCACAATAAGATGTTTGATGTGTACATGCACATCAAAGACGGCAAAGAGCTCTGGGAGGGACTGAACACTAAGTTCGGTGTAGCATATGCTGGCAATGAACTATACATCATGGAGAATTTTCATGATTACAGGATGGTTAACAACCGTTCTGTAGTCGAACAAGCTCATGAGATACAGTTCTTTGCCAAGGAGCTTGAAATCCTTAAGTGTATCTCACCCGACAAGTTTGTGGCTGGGTGCATTATTGCAAAGATGCCTTCTTCATGGAGGAACTTTGCCACAACTATCAAGCATAAGAGACAAGAGATATCGTTGAAAACCTGATAACATCTCTTGATGTTGAGGAAAAGGCTCGGGCTAAGGACACTGCTGAGAAAGGAGGCGAGGGTCAGTCTAGCGCCAACATGGTGCAGAAGAAGACCTTCGGCAAAAACAAAGGGAACTATAAGCCCTCCTTCAACAAGCCTGAAAAGACTACAACCTTCAAGAAGAAGAAGAAGAACAAGAACAAGACTATGCTGGTTTGCTATACCTGCGGAGAGCTCGGCCACTTTTCCAAGGACTGCCCAGAACATGCAGATCGTAGAGGGAAAAATGGGAAGACTGTCAACACCGTGACCGTGAGCAACACGGATGGGTATGGTAATTTATTTACTGTTCTTTCGGTGTTTCAATCACCATGTTGGTGGATTGATATGGGTACTAATGTTCATGTGTGTGGTGACATATCTATGTTCACTTCTAATCAGGTCGCTCGGGATTCCTCCGTCCTAATGGGGAATGGATCACATGCTTTTGTTCATGGTGTTGGCACGGTGGATCTGAAGTTTACTTCCGGAAAGATCGTTTAGTTGAGGAACATGCAGCATGTCCCTACTATGAATAAGAATCTTGTTAGTGGTTCCCTTCTATGCAGAGATGGGTTTAAGGTTGTCTTAGAGTCTAATAAAGTCATTGTTTGGAAACATGGACAATTTATTGGTAAAGGTTATGAGTTTGGAGGCTTGTTCTGTTTCTCTCTTTCAGAGTTTTGTAATAAATCTGTGAATCATATTTGTGGCAGTGTTAATGATGATACCAGTATTTGGTATTCTCATTTATGTCGCATGAACTTTGGTTGGATGTCTCGTATGTCCAACATGAGTTTAATTCCGAATTTCACCATTGCCAAAGGTTCTAAGTGCCATAGTTGTGTGCAATCCAAGCAACCTCGAAAGCCTCACAAGGCTGCTGAGGAGAGAAACTTGGCACCTCTAGAACTCATACATTCTAATCTATGCGAGATGAATGTGTGTTGACAAAAGGTGAAAAGAGATATTTCATGACAATGATTGATGATGTGACTAGATACTGCTATGTTTATTTGTTGCGCACTAAAGATGAAGCTTTAGACTACTTTAAAATTTATAAAGCCAAAGTTGAAAATCAACTAGAGAGAAAGATGAAACGTCTTAGGTCGGATCATGGTGGTGAATATTTTCCCAAAATCTTTGACGAATTCTATGAGAAACATGGCATTATTCATGAGAGGACGCCTCCCTACTCGCCCCAATCAAACGGGGCTATCGAGAGGAAAAACCGCATGCTGACTGACTTGGTAAATTTCATATTAGCTCATGACTGCAAGTGCACAGATAGTTTGTAGCTAGTTTCAAAATAAAGATATCGATCCCACAGGGAGCAGGAGGCTGAAGTCTAATAACTCTTGAATTAAATACTACAATAGAAATGCTAAATAAAGTTCTAAGAGACAAGATAAAATGAGAGTATTGCGTAAAAAGGTGTTTTGGGGTTTTTGGTATAAGAGCAACAATAAGTAAAGTAAAACACTGAACATAGAAAATAAGTATCGCGTATGTAAGAGAGATTGGAACTGCAATAGGGGAAAGGCGTTCTCAGGGAGTAGCGGATACACCACTAGCATTATAAAGAGGTAAGGTAAAGATTATTATCATGAACATTCTAAATTGTGTATGTATGGGAGGAACTTCATATTTGGACAAATAGGCAGCAACCACTGCTCACATCATCCTCATAACCACAGCAGTCAGCAATCGACATCAATCGAATTACTGCGCTATTAAGGGACTTAATCCCGTAGGACGTATCCCATGGCATGGGTAGTGTTCCGTGAGTTTCCTCGGCTCCTAAGTTGATACGTAAGGAGTGCCAAAGGCTTTATAGTCACTGTAAGTGCTAACACACCTTCGTCTACCAACAAGTAGTTCCCTCCATCAAGTCCCTATAAGAGGCAAATATTGGGAGGTCGACTTCTCCCAACATCAAGATGAAGACAATCTAACACATGGTCACAGCGATGAATATCATAATAAACTTTATCTTATTTCAATCTCATACTAGGGTTTCTCCATATCCCCAAGAACTAAAGATCTACTCAGACATGGAGGCAATCAACATCATGGCAATAACAAAGGAATCTATCATAGATAAATAGTACTTGTATAAATCCGCAACGAGTACGGAAATTATAACAAGATCTAGACAAGATGTAGATGGGATGGATGGAGATGGTGGTGATGCAGCGGTTGATGATGAAGATTGATGCCTTAGCCTCCCGAATCTGCGTAGGGCGAAGATGGATCCCCGGTGGACGAGTTCCCCCTCCAGATGCCTTCCGAGGTGACGTTTCGATGATTTCTGGTTGTTCTGTATGTCATCTCTCTGATCCAGTTGCACGGGGTGAAACTATTTGAGGAGACGGTGGCGACGCCAACAATACGGTGCGAACTATACGGCTAGAAATTTTATTCCCACCGTATAGTTGGTCATTAAACCGTATGTGTCCTTTGTTCGCTTCGGGTTTTCTTCTAGTATTATTGATATTTCCCAAATAAGCGATTTACGTTGTTTTTTACTCTTTTTCTTCTCAGTACAACTGCTTCAAGAATTGTGTCCATTATATCCATCATCTGTCTTGATCCTGCTGAAAACAGACATAAAGCATGCGCGCGAGCGCCGTAAAATACCAAGATCCTACATCTAAAATGCAAAATAATAATATAAAACATGATGCAAATATGCACTCATCAACTTCCCCAAGCTTAGACTCTTGCTCGTCCCGAGCAAGTTAGCTTAATGGATGTGATGCTCATATTCATAAAGCTGAGTCGGTAAAATAAATGAGACAGTTGCAGCATGTGTTTATCATACATGATACATAGGAATAAGTTCATGAATAGTACCTTACTTGAACCATCCAAATAATATTAGCAAGCTTCCACACCTTAGAATTTAACAGTTCACAAAAGATCACTCTCAATATGATGTAAAAGTATTTAGTTCAACCGAAATCAAGATAGTCCCAAGTGTTTTAGGATTAACATATTCACTTTAGGATTCAAAATCTCAAAACGTCTCTTTGTCATACTACAATATAGCGGTGTATGATTATTTGCTCTTTGCACATTCGCTTTTTTCTTCTTTCTTTTCTTCTTCTCTTATATATATATATATATGCTCACACTTTTGTGTAAGTGTTGTGCAAAAAATCTAGCCATACATTCCACTTCATGTAGGAATCCAAAGTTTAACAATATCAATTACCAAATTCCAATTGTATATGAAGCAATCTTTATAGCTTGAATATTCTACCTCGTCTTCAACTCACTCTAATTTGATAGCACTTTTTATTTTCCTTTGTTCAAGGTTTCTTTTTCAACTTAATTGATTAGATAATTTTTCTTCCTTTGTAAATCAAACCATGTACTTACAACATATTGACCAAATTATCTTTGTATGTTACATTAATAACAATGGTGTGGAAGACTCCTATTGCTATCATCAAGTGCAAGTAAAATTATACTCAAGCCATTTGTATATCCAATAGGACAAATACAAACTCAATATTGCTCCATATATGATAATAAACTCGAAATTTCATAAAAGGGATCGACTATTCTTGAAGGGAATTCAAATTATGCACACTTTATATCTAGTTTGAACTAATGCAAAACTAAAATAGTAATGTAAAACTTATAAGATAGATTACAAGGTCTTAAATATCTCCCCAAGCTTGGAATCAAGCTAGGCGGGATCAAATAATCCCTTGCGATTATTTGATACCGTGATTATTGTAGATCACTGTGGTGCCATGGCGCGCGGTATCTTCTCTTCATGGGCCAGCCTGAGACGGAGGAATGATTGACAAGTTCTAATTCTTTAACACGCAGCTTGTAGAAAAGATTATTCCTCTCTAGCACTTTTACTTGTTCTTTAATGAACTCATTGTTATCTTGAAGGGTTTGTAGCTCCTTGAGACTCATAGAAAAACCTGCTTTGGTTGTCTGCTTAATATCTTCATCAAGTTTGTCAAGATAAAGTCGCACCAACCGAAGATGATTGGGAGTCTCTAGCGTCTCTTTGTCCATATATTCAATCTTCCACTCGAGGGCTTTTAACTCCTTCTTCCGAAGCCCATGGTCGGTGTCGAGGAACTCCATAGGGATGGTCTTGATCTCCTTGCCTTGCTCGCTATTGCTCCCGATCTCCATAGGAACTTCTCTCCTTGGATTTTGTCCCTTGGTTTGTGCATCTTCGAGTATGAAGAAGAGATAGATTGGTTCCTAGAGATTATGATTAGAGAGAGAGACAATGGCAGTATATAAGGGGGGTCAGAGGTCGGTAAAACTCGCGAGAAACACCAAATTCACACCCAAGAAAATAATCTTAACAGAATAGGAAAAGAAATCACGGATTTAGAGGACTCTTGTCGCGTAATGACCAACTATACGGGCTCGTCCTGTATAGCTCTAGCCGTATAGTTGGTTTCAGGCAGATGTTTCCAAATATCTCGAGTCCAGGTCGGTTAAGTTACCTACTTAGAACCGACAATACCCTTTTTTGTGAGACTATAATTGGAAAAATGAAAAAGTAAACGAAGAAGTCTGAGAGTTTAACGACCAACTATATGGCCGGAATTTTATCTCTGGTCGTATAGTTGCGGCCGTATAGACATAGACATCAAAAATCGAAAGTGTCTGAGAGTTCAATTACCAACTATACGGCCGGAATTTTTCCATCCGGTCATATAGTTGCGCCCGTATAGATCTAGACATCGAAAACAATTTCGTAAAGAAGATATAGAGGGTTTAATGACCAACTATACGGCGGGGGCTTTCTCTCTATTCGTAAAGTTCCGCCCGTATAGTTGGTAAAACCCTCAAAAACTTCAGAAAAACACAAGGAATTCAAAGGCAAAAAAATTAGGAGTAAAATATGTGAAAATAAATCACTTATTTGAGTAAGAACACTTACCTTGCATTTATCGTTTACTTATTCATGGATGACAAGCTCCTTCAACAACAAAGACTTCTTCTCTTTTGGAGGAATTGACCTTAGTTCATCGAATAATTGTTGCAAGCAAAAATCACCAGGACAAAAGTTCCTCTCAATAAGATTGGTGTCTTTCTTGGAAAATATGGACACTACATTCAACATCTTTATTCCTTGCCTCTGCATGATCTGTAACTCAAATTCTTGAAGTAAAAGAATCCAACGGATTAGTCTTGGCTTATGGTTCTTCTCTCAAGGAGTTCTTTTAAACCATCACGATCCGTATGAACTCTTACTTTTGCATCAACTATATAAGAACGAAATTTATCGCAAGAGAAAAATACAGCAAAGAGTTCCCTCTCCTCCTTAGGATAATTCTTTTGAGCACTATTGAGAGTTCTACTAGCATGATGTATAATATTAAATCTGCAACCTATATGTTGTCCCAGAGATAGTCCTACAGCATCATGACTAGATTCACATATTAAGTCAAAAGTCATATCCCAGATAGGGGGTTTAATGATAGGAGCATGGGATAAAGCATTTTTAAGTTTATCAAAGGCTATAAGACACTTATCATCCAAATTAAATCTTACTCCCTTTTGCAGGAGGTTAGTCAAATTTAGATATTTCAGAGAATTTTTTGATGAACTTCTATAAATACCTACATGACCAAGAAAACTGCTTATACCTTTTATATCCCTACGTTGTGGCATTCTCTCTATGGCCTTAACCTTATCTCTATCAACTTCAATTCCCGTACCTGATACCTTATGTCCAAGGACTATACCTTCTTTGACCATAAAATGGCACTTGTCCCAGTTTAGAACCAGATTGGTTTCTTCGCAACGCTGCAAAACTCTTTTGAGATTATCTAAACAACTAGTAAACGAAGTTCCATAGATAGAAAAGTCATCCATAAATACTTCCATTATCAGTTCTATAAAATCCGCAAAAATAGCAGTCATGCATCTTTGAAAAGTAGCTGGACCATTACATAAACCAAAAGGCATACGTTGGTAGGCATGTAAACCATAAGGACTAATAAAAGTTTTTTTAAGTTGGTCATCTGGATGAACAGCTATTTGAGAAAAAACAGAGTATCCGTCCAAGTAGCAAAAATGAGTATGGTTTGCTAACCTTTCTAAAGTTTGATCTATGAACGGTAAAGGATAGTGATCTTTCCTAGTTCTTTATTCAATTTCCTGAAATCTATGCACACCCTATGTCCAACAATATTTCTAGTAGGTATCAATTCATTGTTTTCATTACGAACAACAGTAAAACCGCCCTTCTTAGGGACACAATGAACATGACTTACCCATTCACTTTCTTTTACAAGATAGATTATACCTGCATCTAATAGGTGTACAATTTCTTTTCTTACTACTTCCTTCATTTTATGCTTCAGCCTTCTATTAAATTCCACAGCTAGTTTAGCACCTTCGTCCATGAATATTCGGTGGAAGGTTATCATGGGACTAATGCCTTTCAAATCATCCATTGAATACCCAAAGGCCTTGCGATGCTCCTTAAGTATTTTCATGAGTTCTTCTTCTTCTCTTGAAAGTTTAGCACTAATAATAACAGGAAATTTATTTGTATCATCTAAAAATCTGTATTTAAGATTATCTGGTAGAGTCTTCAATTTTGGGGTGGTAATTCCTCATCCCCTCTCTTTTCTGGCTCTTCAAAAGACTCATTAGTTGGAGGCCCTATAATGGGAAGTGAATCGAATTCATCTTCTAGTTCTTCTAGGGACTTGTCCTCCATAACAATTTCTTCATAATTTAAGTCTTCATTAAATTCTTATTTTTAATCACTAAAGAAGAGAGATGCCATTTCCTCAATAGTTTTCTCTTTCTCTTCTTCTTGTATTTGTGGAGGCCTATCTTTAAATTTGGAAAAGTGGAATTATTTTTCCGCTTTCCCAAGCTTAAGAATCTTCTTTTTGAAATCAACATTTGCACCTACATCACTCAAAAAGTTTCTTCCAAATATAATAGGGCAAAGAGTGTCAGCTGGCATATCAACAACTACAAAATTTATAGGAAAGTTTTTATTGCCCATTGTGAAATTTGCATCTTCAACTACTCCCATTGGAATTCTAAGAGTTTTATTGGCTAACATGATTGTCATATTAGTATTTTCAATTGTAGCCTGTTTTATTTCTTCTTTTATTTCTAAATAGAAATCATAAGATATAACATTAACTCCGGTGCCAAGATCACATAAACCATAATGCGAGGTTTCTTTAAATATGCAGGGAAGAATAGGCTTACCCACATCTTTTACCTTTGTTTTACATTCAACCAATATGGAAGTCTCTTTATCGAGTTCAACTATGTTACAATGTGAATACATAGCCATAATTGCTTCCTTGGTTACCTCTTCATCTTTGGTTTCTTCTAGATGGTCTACAACTTCTGGCATAATTTCCTCTTCCTTCTTCTCCTGTACTGCCTTGACCTGCTCATACTCAAAACTATGCTTATGTGCAGTGTTAGGAAAGGTATCTCATATGCTGGTTCTAGGGAGGCCAGTGTTGTTTTAACATCTTTCTTCCTTTCAGGTTTGGGTGGTGGATCATACTTAACCAAACCCTCTTTTGGAGCTTTGATGTGTTTTGTAAAAGCTTTAACATTTGGCAACACAAGGTCTGAATCTAAATAAATTTCTTTTGATAATTCTTTAACACGGCCCTTTTTATTATAGTCATGAATACAATCATGATCTATTTCTACGCCTCCTTCGCTTCCAAAAACAAAATTCCATGAAACTCTATGATCACGAATTCTATTAATTAAAGCCCAAGCTTTAGTTATAGGAAGATTCATAAAGGCTCCTTCCACGAAAGAGTTCAGTTCAATTTTATTAGGTTTAATTAGACTACCATAAAGATATGCAATAAATACCATTCAGGCAAATCATGATGAGGACATAGATTAAGTAAATATTTAAATCTAATATAACCTCTTACTAGTCCTTCATTAGGACGGTTCCTCCAAGTCATTATAAGACGCCTGATTCCAAAAGATTTTGATAATGGGTAATATTTTGCTAGAAATTCACAGGCTAAATTATCCCAAGTAGTAGTGGCTTCTGGGGGTAGAGATCTATACCATGAGAGAGCTGAACTATCAAAGTCTGACTAAAAAGTTTAACCCTTACCTCATTAGCGGTATATCCTGTCAATTGAAAAGTGCCACATATATCTTTGAAACATGCAATATGCTCATATGGATCAGGATCTTCTTCATCCCTAGTAAATTGTTTCTTGTGTAGAATACCAAGTAGTAGAGGATTTATTTCAAACCCCCTTGTCTTCTTATTGGAGTTGTATCTTTTATAAATATCATAGGGCTTCCCAAAGTGGATGAGTGGGTTAGCACTAGTCATATGCTCAAACTCCATCATGTTGGTGAAAGCCTATAACTCAAAACAAAACTTAGCAAGACAAAAATAAGTAAGCAAAAACTAAAAGACCTACAACGCTTAGCACCCCGACAACGGCGCCAAAAAATAGCTAGATGAATGCAAGTGCACGGATCGTTTGTAGCTAGTTTCGAAATAAAGATATCGATCCCACAGGGAGCAGGAGACTGAAGTCTAATAACACTTGAACTAAATACTACAATAGAAATGCTAAATAAAGTTCTAAGTGACAAGATAAAATGTGAGTGTTGCGTAAAAAGGTGTTTTTTGGGGTTTTGGTATAAGAGCAACAATAAGTAAAGTAGAACAACGGAACATAGAAAATAAGTATCACGTATGTAAGATAGATTGGAACTGCAATAGGGAAAAGGCGTTCTCAGGGAGTAGCGGATACACCACTAGCATTATAAAGAGCTAATGTAAAGATTATTATCATGAACATTCTCAACTGTGTATGTGTGGGAGGAACTCATTATTTGGACAAATAGGCAGCAACCACTACTCACATCATCCTTATAACCACAGCAGTCAACAATCGACATCAATCGAATTACTGCGCTATTAAGGGACTTAATCCCGTAGGACGTATCCCATGGCATGGATAGTGTTCCATGAGTTTCCTCAGTTCCCAAGTTGATACGTAAGGAGTGCCAACATCTTTATAGTCACTATAAGTGCTAACACACCTCTGTATACCAACAAGTAGTTACCTCCATCAAGTCCCCATAAGATGCAAATATTGGGAGGTCGACTTCTCCCAACATCAAGATGAAGACAATCTAACACATGGTCACAGCGATGAATATCATAATAAACTTTATCTTATTTCATACTAGGGTTTCTCCATCTCCCAAGAACTAAAGATCTACTCATACATGGAGGCAATCAACCATGGCAATAACAATGAAATCTATCATAGATAAATTGTACTTGTATAATCCACAATGAGTACGGAAATTACAACAAGATCTAGACAAGAATTAGATGGGATGTATGGATATGGAGGTGATGCAGCGGTTGATGATGAAGATCGATGCCTTAGCCTCCCAAATATGTGTAGGGCGAAGATGGATCACCGGTGGACGAGTTCCCCCACTAGATGCCTTCCGGAGGTGAGGTTTCGGTGATTTCTGGTTGTTATGTATGTCGTCTCTCCAATCCAGTTGCACTTTGAGGAGGCGGTGGTGGCGCCAACTATACGGAGGGAACTATACGGCTAGAAAATTTATTCCTGCCATATAGTTGGTCGTTAAACCGTCTATGTCCTTTGTTTTCTTCGGGTTTTCTTCTGGTATTATTGATATTTCCCAAATAAGCGATTTACATTGTTTTTGACTCCTTTTCTCCTCAGTACAACTGCTTCAAGTATTGTGTCCATTGTATCCATCATATGTCCTGATCCTTGTGAAAACATACCTAAAATGTGCGCGCGAGCGCCGTAAAATACCAAGATCCTACATCTACAATGCAAAATAATAATATAAAACATGATGCAAATATGCACTCATCATTATCCACTGTTGGTTTATCAAAGGCATGGGGGAGGCTTTGTTGACTTCATGGCATATCCTGAATAGATTTCCTAACAAGAATAAAGAAAAGACCCCTTATGAGGAGTGGGCTAGGAGAAAACAATCACTTTCGTATTTGCACACTTTCAACATACCGATTCCCAAGAAACGCAAACTTGGACCTAAGACAGTGGATTGTATATTTCTAGGATATGCTCCACGGAGTGTAGGCTATAGATTTTTAGTAGTTAAATCTGAGGTTCCTGGTATGCATGTTGATACTATAATGGAATCTCGTGACGTAACATTCTTTGAGAATATGTTTCCTATGAAAGATATGCATAACATTAGTAGAATTTCTTCTAACATACTTCCTGAATCTAGTGCATCTATTGATAATTCTAAACAACCACATGAGGATGTCCCTGAGAAGGATGACGATGAACCTCCCATGAGGAGTATGAGACAGAGGATAGCAAAATCCTTTGGTAATGATTTCATCATGTACCTTGTGGACAATACTCCCAGATCCATTGTTGAGGCATATGCATCTTCTGATGTAGATGATTGGAAAGATGTTGTCCAAAATGAGATGGACTCGATTCTTTCTAATGGAACTTGGGAATTATCAAAACGACCCTACGGTTGTAAACCTGTGGGTTGTAAGTGGGTGTTCAAGAAGAAGCTAAGGCCTGATGGTACTATTGAGAAGTACAAGGCACGGCTTGTAGCAAAGGGCTACACACAGAAAGAAGGTGAAGATTACTTTGACACATATTCACATGTCGCTAGACTGACCACCATCCGAGTATTTTTGTCTCTGGCTACCTCTTATGGTCTTCTCGTTCATCAAATGGATGTGAAGACAACTTTTCTTAATGGAGAGTTGGAAGAGGATATCTATATGGATCAGACGAATGGGTTTGTGGTAAAAGGTGAATAGACAAAGGTGCGCAAGTTGTTAAAATCTTTATATGGCCTGAAACAATCACCTAAGCAATGGCATGACAAGTTTGACGGAACTCTACTTTTTGTTGGCTTTGTCATTAATGAGGCTGATAGGTGTGTGTACTATCACCATGGTGGGGGTGATAGTGTTTTATTATATTTGTACATGGATGATATTCTAATCTTTGGTACAAACATGAAAGCGATAAATGAAGTCAAGTATTTCTTGTCAAAGAGTTTTGACATGAAAGATCTGGGAGAGGCTGATGTGATTCTGACCATCAAGCTTATTAAGAACAAGAATGGGATTACTTTAACACAATCTCATTATGTTGAGAAGGTCTTGAGACGTTTTAGCTTTATTGGTGACAAGACTTCTCCAACACCTTATGAGCCTAGTTTGACATTGCGAAAGAATAGGAAGGAACAAACGGACCAGTTGAAATATTCACAAATTGTTGGTTCTCTCATGTACTTAGCAAGCGCTACAAGACCCGATATCTTATTTTTATGAGCAAGTTGAGTAGGTTCATGTCTAACCCGGGTATTGATCATTGGCGTACACTTAAAAGGGTCATGCGTTATCTATGTGGTACAATGAGTTATGGGATTGACTATTTAGGGCACCCTACTATGCTTGAAGGATATAGTGATTTGAACTGGATATCTGATGTTTATGAACTCTACGCCACAAGAGGATATGTGTTTACCCTTGGAGGTGGCGCAGTGTCATGGAGATCTCGTATACAAACCATATTGACGAGGTTAACTATGGAAGCAGAACTTACTACTTTAGACACAACCACTTTTGAGTCAGAATGGTTGCGTGAGTTCTTGATGGACTTGCCTGTGGTTGAAAAACCTGTGTTGGCAATCCTTTTAAATTGTGACAACCAAACTGTTATTGTCAAAGTGAATAATTCTAAGGATAACGCGAAGTCATCAAGACACGAAAAGAGACGTTTGAAATTTGTCAGGAAATTGAGAAACTTTGGAGTAATAACTGTTACGTATATTAAAATAGATAAAGCCCCGACAGATCCCTTTACAAAGGTACTATCATAAATTGTGATAGAAAATGCACCGAGGGAGATGGGGTTGAGACCCATGGATGTCACACCATAGTGGTAACCTGACCTATATGATCGGAGATCCCGTGAATTAGGATTTAAGAAGAACAAGATAGTGGTTTAACTGAGGAGAGTATTTTGTAACCCTCTCTAAGTGAAGATGCATAACTCTCGAAATCTGTAAGGTAGGTTGGCAACATGCCTTAATGTGTTTATGTTGGCTATAACTAGAAAAGATGTTGTCCTACAGGGCATTCTTGAAAGAACATACCTATATGAGCTCGACTATAAACGTCACGGTCGATGAGACTTGGGTGGTCTCTAGTAAACTCATGAAGAGACCAGGGAGTATGACGCATATGCTCCAACCCGCAGGGTAGGCTACTGGCAGTTAGGTACTAGTTATGATTTTGAGTAAAATCTATTGGCACCAAACTTGTAATTCAAGGTTCTTTTATTGTTCAAGTTGCTGATAGGCGTAGCTCAAAATTCTAGGTAAAAGTTCAACTTAATAGTCTCTACCGAAACACTGGTACATAAACAAGTAGCGAGGATTGGTAAATCTTCAAATGGGCATTTGATATCTAGTGGGGGTTGTTAGAAATAATGGGCTAATCTAAATAAGCCCATGTAGATTTCAGATTTTCCCTAAATCTCAAAGCCCATGTTTGTGATAGCTCACATGTGTTTGGACCCATGTTTGGGACAGCTCACAGTGGAGTGGGAGCTAAAATTTAGTCCCACATGGAAAGTTGGAGGAGAGTTACACCACCTTATAAGATGGAGTGTTTCACCACTTTGTAAGTGTGACAATAAGAGAGCTACATGCGCTCTCCTCCTCCAACGACGCCGCTCGCACGCCCGCCGCTCGTCTTGACGCGGCGCGCGCCACGGGTTGCGGGTTGCGGTAATCTCGCTGAGACAAGCTTTATTTTTTCTACTCAGGAAAACTTGTCAGGTTTTGACAGACATGTCAACAGTAAGCCTATTCGGGTCGCTCCCGGATCATGAGCTATCTGTAACCGACCCGAACGTGTGCAACATGGGCTTGGTCCACGACATGCCATGCGCGGGTTTCCTGAGCCGCTCTGCTCAAGTTCGTCATCATGGCGCGTCTTCCTAGGCAATCTCCTGGTCCACGGGCGACTCATCTTCAACATCGTCTCCTACGAGAAGCTGTTGCCGCCGCTGCACCAACTGTGACTTCATCGACAACCGATCAGTACATATACCGTGATCCAATGTGTTGTCCGAATATGGTTGTTTTTATATTTGCGCTACTGCTATTCGTGTTGATTAATACATCTAGTATGTTAGAGGTTAACATGATCGTAGCTGATGTAGTCATGATCTATATTCTGGAATTAATTGTGGAAATTATGCCTAATAATTCAACAGTGTCGTGTTCTAGAAAGTTCTATCAGCAGACTCTACTGGGAAATTCGTGCATGGAGATTCCTAGATCGGGTGGGATTCGGCTGTGCGCACCCATGTTTTTCTTTGACCATTTGGTTTTAGAGAAAGCGTTGCAAAGCTATCCTGGTTGTTACCATTAGGGGAACGCTTTCTCATTCCATGGTGAAGTCAGCTGGCGGAGAATGTCATGGAAGACAAGACCTGAGGACTAGCAATGGTAATTCGAGTCTTCGTGGCGATGAGAAATGGGCTTGGTGATTCATGACTTGGAGCATCAGCATCATAAGTGGGGGCGACAACACAGGAGAAGTTCAAAGTCTTACCTTTCAGGGTGAAAATCCAAAGTATGATCTTAATAGGTTGTGCCTGACCAAGCTAAAAAAAAGAAATCTCCTCTCGGGCCGCTGCGTGTGGCAGCTCCGGAGGATCCCCAAAAAACCTAAAAAACATTCACCGTCGGCTGACTTCTCTGGCCGCTGCCATCGTGGCATCGGCGATGGCGTCCATGCTCTTGCTGCCAAGGATGGGGCAGACTTCTATGTGCCCCGTCAGGACCCTTCGTGCGGGAGGCCAACTTTTGGGTGGGCGGAAGCCATGGGGGTGTAGGGATTCTAACTTGGTGTTTTGTGACTTAGATTAGCGGAATGCGCAAGTAGGGGCGACCACAAAGGAAGAATTCCGTGTCTAAACATGCAGGGTGAAAACCCAAGGTCTGGCCTAACTGGTTGTGTCAGACAATGACCTTGTTGAAGGCATTATTTTGTGAGTGCGGACTTTCACCAAGATGAAAAACTATGGTCTTTGATCAGGGCAATGAGGTGCTTGAGCATTGTTTCCTTTCTAGAGGTATCGTTTTTGGAGTTGTTGGATATCTGGTGTTGTTTTGATGGTGTTTGGCTCGTGAACTGGTCACTGAAGCGAGACTTTTCTTTTATGTAATTTTTTATTGTTGTGTGTATCCGTAATGCAATAGGGTAATGCGTTGTTGTAGAGGCTGGGTGTAATTGATATCTCGTGATTTTGATATATGCCCCTTTTTGGAAGAAAAAAAAAATTTGTGCCTAGCGATGGCCATGTTGAAGACATTGTTTTGTGAGTGAGGACTTCCTCGAGGGTGAAAATCTAAAATCTACGATGGAACGCGACGAAGCTGATGAACTGTTCCTTTCTTGGAGCTATACTTCTAGTACTATCTTGGTGGTGTTACTACTTCTACTAGAAGGAATAATCGTTGTAGCGGGATTTTTCTTTTATTATAAATTTTTTAGACTATGTGCATCCGTAATGCCACTATGTCAATGTATTGTTGCAGAGATCAAATGTGAGGTATTTTCACAAAATTAATATATATTTTTTTTAAAATAGTCCGTTCACATTAACAGCCATCATCACAACTTATGCAGTCGATTTCAAAAGGAAATCCGATCGCAAAACTCACACTATTGCAGACGGTTTTCTGCTAGAACCGACTGAGAAAATCACAAAGTAGGCTCTCCGTAGAGCCAACTGCTATAATCAAGCTAACACGGATGATCTTCTTGTAAAAAAAGAGATGGTCCTCTTTTCAAAGATTCCTATATGACGCCCCTAGTAGTGATTAGTGCGTCGACGCTCACGCAAGACAGGTTCGCGAGCTGGCCGAGGTAGAGTACTCCTTTTCTCCGTTTCTTTTTCTCTTTTTCCTTTTTTCTCCTATTTTTCTTTTACATTTTAACTTTAAAATTTTTCATTTCTATTCGTGCATTTTGAAAAAGTTTTGATTTGAAACTATTTAAATTTTAAAAATTATATTGTAAAAAAATTGAAATCTAAAATATGTTCGAATCTTTAAAAGTTAAAAAATTCAAAGAAGTTTAGATTTACAAATGTTCAGAATTTTAAATTTAAACATTTTTAATTTTGGAAAATTTCAAAATTCAAAAGTTTCAAATCTGTTTCTCAAAATCTAAATGTTTTTTCAAATCTGAACTTTTGAACAAAAAACAAAAATAAGAACGAAAAAAGACAAAAACTACAGTAATGAAGGAGGCTTACGTGGGCCGGTCCAACAGGAGCTGCTCACCGGGTTTTACCCAGTAACCGATGCCACGCGCTTAGTAAAGGGGCATCCGGATCGTGATCCACAACAAAATCGTGCATGGGTGATCCCATATGGGCCAGATTTGGTACAACCCATAATCAGGTAAAGTTTATTTAAAATCTAAAATGCCCTAAAAAATAAAATCTAAAATTATTTCGTCAACTGATTTATAGTAGATTTAGTAATTAATAGAAATGTTCATGTCGTAGAAGATAAAATATTTAAGAATCTGAAGAGATAAATATCCACGTAATTTAAGAATAAGTTCACGTATCAAATAAAACATGTTCATGTAATGTTTAGAAATATCCTTGTATGTCAAAATATAGTATTTCAAAGACAGAAAAAATTTCACATGTAAACAATGCTCGTTTGTACAATAAATGTTTTATGTATTTTTTAAACTGTTTGTGTATATTAAATATACTTTCATGTTAAAAACAGTCACAAATTCCAAAAAATAGTTCATGAGCCTCATAAATTTTGTTCACAGATTTAATAAAATTGTTCATGAGAAAATACAGAATGTTCATCTATCTCTAAAAAAATTATGTCTAGATCGAAAAAAGGAATAAAAATAGAGAGAAAAAAGAAAAGAGCAAACAAAAAATAAAGGAAAGTAGAAAATTAAAAGAAATAAAACAAGAGAGTAAGAGGAAAACATAAACAAATAAAGGAAAATTAATAAAAATAACTGACAGGTAGGTTACGGCCCTTGTCGGAGTGTGTAGTCAAGCACGCTTGAGGATTCGCTATAGGCGACAGATAGTGAAGGTGTATAATTATTTAAGCATCCGATTGTTTGAATGGGTAACTCTAAGAAGTGAATAGATGAATGGGACAAATGGTCATGCCCAAAAATAGAACCTATGTTCTTGATGTACCCAGGCCTTGTCAGAGGGGAGTATGAGACGACTGATCAATGGCTATTATATGCATAAATCTTATTTTCTGATCTAAGTGGCACTACTATCCCACCTAGAGCAAACCAATAAAGGGCCAGACGATCCCTTTTCCTTCTTCCCTATTTATTCTTATTTTTATTTTTGTTTATTTGTATGTTTTTTCTATTTTAGTTATTATGTTTATAATGTTCCTGTTTATTCTGTATTTTTTTATCTACTTTCATTTCTCCTTATTTTCAAAATTTCTTACATTTATTCCATATTTTTATAGAAAAATGTTAACACCGTGGAAAAAGTTGTGCGTAATTTAAGAAAATTAAGATGTTCAAAAAGGGTTCACAAATGTTTATGTCTATAAAAACATATACTTTCATGAGATACAAAAGAGATGTTCACTAATTAAAAAAATATTCATAATAATTTTTTGAAAACATTCAGAGCTTAGATACTTGTTAAAATCATAAGATTTAATAAAAAAAGATATTACCTTTTCTATGAGGTTGCATTGTGGAGTAGCCCATGCAGTCAATCACTACAAGCTTCGTGATGCTAAAAGTAAGTATGACGACTAGAGGGTGTGAATATGCACTAACTAAATTTTAGTTCTTTTTTCATTTAGGCTTGACACAGAGGTAAAATTCTCTAAATATACAATATGACAGGCAAACTAAGCAAACAACAATATAAGAGTAAAGGATAGAAGTAGCCGCAATGGAGACACGATGATGTATTCCCGAAGTTCTTTCCTTCTTAAGGAAATTATGTATTCGTTAGAGAGGTGTGAAGCCACATAAGGCCACAAATGCCACAAAGACTCATTGTATCCACCCGTATGCACACAACAAAGGCGGGAACACGATCCACTATGAAGTGGCCTTTAAGGTGGCAACCGAAACCTTTACGAACATGTCGGGGGCACTCTTCCATTACTCAATTGGAGTCTCTCGACACGACTCAGAAGCTACAACACCAAGAGAGTGCTTTAGGGGCGACCTCTTCCATCTAGGGATCCAAGAATCCAAGAGTAACGAGTTCCTCAAAGGAAAGTGGGGGGATCAAATCCATTTGGTGGAAGTGTAGATCTATGTCTTCTCCCTTAACTCTCAAAAGGGAATCAAGTTCTAGTGGCTACGGAGGGAGATCTAGTGTAACTGAGCTCAACTATAATGGTGGAGAGAGAGTGGAAGTTACAACAACCAAAGGTAGAAGAAGATTGTTTTCATAGGTTTATGATACGTCGTAAACGTATCTATAATTTTTGACTCTATGCTTGTTTTGTATCAACTATCTTATGTTTTGTCTACACTTTAAGGCATTTTTATACATTTCTGGAACTAACCTATTGATAAGATGCCGCAGTGCTAGTTGCATGTTTTCTGTTGTTTTTGGTTTCAGAAAAGCTAGTAAAGAATATTCTCGGAATTGGACGAAACAAAAGCCAAAATTCCTATTTTTCCCGACACGACACAGAAGTCCAAAAGCAGAGATGGAGGAGAGCCATGACGTGGACACGCCATAGGGTGGCCCCCCCTGGGCGCGCTAGGCCCTAGTGTGTGGCACTTAGGCTAAGGTTACAGAAATACTTATCATGAGTATAATTTGAGTTGGATGTCTCTATGATATTGTGGTGGTTGTTGGAACCATCTAGCGCTCAAGGTGATAGTGAGGGGTTATCTAGATGGGGAATGTGAAGGTGTGTTGTTATAGCCCTACATCATCCAACCGGAGAGTAGTTCAGGATAGCATAATGAAGAGAAGATATTTATATGAGAGTGTCTACTAGTGAAAGTATGATCCCTAGGCCTTGTTTTTAAGCATTGAAACACCGTTTACACTCAGTCATGTTACATGTTTGCTTGCTGCCACTCTTATTTCAGATTACAATTACCACATATAATCATCCATATTACTTGTATTTCACTATCTCTTCGCCGAACTAGTGCACCTATACACCTAACAAGTGTATTGGGTGTGTTGGAGACACAAGAGACTTCTTGTATCTTGATTGCAGGGTTGCTTGAGAGGGATACCTTTGACCACTTCCTCCCTGAGTTCGATAAACCTTGGGTGATCCACTTAAGGGAAACTTGCTACTGTTCTACAAACCTCTGCACTTGGAGGCCCAACACTGTCTACAAGAATAGAAGCGTGCGTAGACATCAAGCTATTTTCTGGAGCTGTTGCTGGGAGGTAAGGTAAAAGCTACTCACATCCTCTGGCTACTAAGCTATGTTCTTATACTGTTGCTGGTGTGTGAGTGCTCAAAGTTATTTCCTTTAGATTCTGCAATTATATCTTTTTGTTTCTTGTTTTTATTTTCATTAGTTAGGCTTAATGGAAAACAACAACAAAATTAGAGATCTTTTTAGTATTTTTCCTGAGGTAGAACATGAATGGTGAAAAGAAAATTAAAAAACCCATGGAACTTTATTTGCATGCTAATAGCAATGTTATTAGTATGAATTTTTTGAACACCTTTGTTACTAATACTATGGAAACATTTAAGCTTGGAGAAGTTAGTTTTTATGAAAATGATATTTTTAGTTCCCCAACTTTAGAGGAGAAAATTTTCTCTGATGATACTTTATCTCCCATATGTGGTAATTCTAATGATACTTGTGATATTTTAAATCCACATACTGAAAGCGTCCCTTTTAAAATACCTATGGAAATTGTTGAACATGTTATGAATAACTGTTATTTTGGAGATGGAACTGTCCATCCTGGAGATCATTTACTCTTTATACATGAATTATGTGAGATGCTCAAGTATGCAGGTATTTCAATGAACCAAGTTAAGTGGAAGCTATTCTCTTTATCACTTAAGGGCAAAGCAAGGGAGTGGTATGAGCTACTAGACGATCCTCATTATTCGGAGTGGAAGGAACTTAAATATCTCTTTTACTCTAAATTTTATCCTCCTCATGAAATTCATAAAGATAGAAATTATATTTATAATTTTCATCCTCGTGGTGGAGAAAGTATTACCCAAACATGGGGGAGATTGAAGTCACTAATGCTCAGATGCCCCATTCATGAGCTCCCCAGTAATATTGTTATTAATAATTTTTATGCAAGGCTTTCAGGACATTACAAGGACTACCTAGATACATGTTTAGAGGGATCCTTCACAAGGAAGGAGGTCAAAGCTAAGTGGGATCTTCTTAAAACAATTCAAAGCAATACCGAAGATTGGGATAACGACAAAGGTAAAGAACTAGGTATAAACTATGAGTATGATTGCATTAAGTCTTTCGCTGAAACTACTGATTTTCAAGAGCTTAGTGCTAAATATGGTCTTGATCCTCAAATTCTTGTTGATTGTTGTAGAGCCTTTGCTTCTCATATTAATGCTCCTAAAGAAAAATGGGACATGTATCATGAGCCTTTTAAAGACACTTGCATGAAAAATGAAATTGTTATTAATAATAGCAATAAACATGCTCAAACCTCTGACTATTTCTTATAAGCATGTTAATTTTGTGGAGTACATAGACCTTGTGAAAATAATTAAATTGAAGAATAATATTGTATCACCCACAAGAATGAAAAAACTAGAACGTGGTATAGGGCTCTAAATGATCTTGGTAAAAAAGTTTGTGCCCTCTATCCTTTTATTTGTGAACCTTGCTTTGAAGTGGGTCATTTCAATTTTCAATGCTCAGGCCATAATAATAGCCCTTCTAATCCAATGAGTACTGAAGTTTGTATTGTGATAACATGATCACTCCTAATCAGCATGGTGAACTTACATTATTTTTGGGGTGTGAAGAGTTATCAAGAAAAACTTATTTGGTAGATATGGGTGCTTTTGATATGAATAGTGTCCTGCATTGTTGTCATCTTTATTGTGTTGATAATTGCCACAAAAATACTTACATACAAAATATTATAAAAGAAAAGATTTTACCAAAATATGTCAGTACTAATATGTATTTTGTTCTTATTAATGAAAAGCAGGAATCCTCCAAAGTTTCTTCTATTGTCTCTAACAATAAACCATGATATATGGAGAATCTTCCTTTCAAGCCTCTCCCTCCTAAAGAGAAGAAGAAAAATAAGAAGAGGAGGAGTAAAAGGAGGGAGGAAACAGTATTTTCCCCTAAGCATGTTGCTCCTATTATATTTTTGATGAGTCTGAACTCGATGATGTTCCTATCCCTGTTACCTATAGTAGTGATCATGATTGAGAAAAGCACACTACTTTTGATATTAAAAATCTCTTCGGTACCAATTCTGAAAATGATGATGTTAATAATTGTTGTACTATTAGTACTATCCATGTTCCTTCTAATAATGATATGTTTACAAATGAACACACTTTGGAAGATAACTATTCTATTGCTTATGATGATGCTATACCTCCAATATATGATGATTACAATGATGAATATGATACTTTCAGTCCACCTACTATTGAGGAGAAAATTAATTATGATTAAAATATGCCTCCTATATTTGATGATTATGGTGATGAGAATAATAATGATAGCTATTTTGTTAAATTTTCTCCCACTACGATTAATAAGAATGACTATGCTTATAGGGAGAGTAATAATTGTTTTATGCGTGTGGCTCATGATAAGAATGTTTTATGTGATATTTATATTGTTAATTTTATTCATGATGCTACTGAAAGTTATTATGAAAGAGGGAAACATGATTTTATGTATCTCAACAATATTAAGTTTCCCCTCTTTATGTTGAAAATTTTGAAGTTGCACTTGTTTTGCTTTCCTATGCTTATTGCTTTGTGCTTTTATGACTTGTTTCTTTAGAAGATTATTTTCATAGGAAGTGGGTTAGACTTAAATTTTTTCCGTATTTGCTTCTTGATGCTCTCTTTTACTTCAATTCATATTTCTTATGTGAGCATCATCAAAATTATCATGTCTATCTTAATGGCTATAAAGAAAGAGCTTTTGGGAGATAACCCATTATATTTTTACTTTCAGTTTATTTTTGTTTTGTTGAGTCTTGGAAGTTATTGCCTCTGTAATAACCTCTCCGTATCCTTTTTATTTGGTTTTTGTACAAAGAATAACCTTTAATGAGAGGGAAGTAAGATATGGGGAAGTTGCTGTCCCGAAACAGATTCATGTGCGTCACTCTAAAAAATCGTGAACAATCTCAGTACGTAGGATTGAGCTGCAATATTTTGTGCTTTTTCCCTAGGTTATTACCCAACTTTCGTTAGTTTTGCACTTTTCGATTTGAGCAACAGAAGATTTTCGAAAAAATCGGTCTATACCTGCTGGTCTGTTTTGACAGATTTCTGCCATTATTTGCATTTGCCTCTTAATTAGTTTCTTTTTAAGTTCTCTTGATCACTTGAGCTTTTAAAAGAAATTGCTACAGTAGCTTATGTTTTAATGGATGATTTACTTGAGTTGAAACTGAACCCAAAAGATTATTATTTTGAATACACTAATGTTGCTAATGAAGATTATGTGAAGTTTTGTATGAAGGAAGTTTTCAAGTGTAGGGAGAGAATGATGTGATGAGATGAAGTATGGACAAAATCTCAAGCTTGGGGATGCCACCCGTGTCATCCCAAGAAATATTCAAGGAGTACAAGCGTCAAAGCTTGGGGATGCCCAAGGCATCCCCTTCATCAATAATCTCAGGTCTTCTTTCAAGACATTTTATTTTTATTACCTTACTAGATCATATCGGCGCGCGTTGCTGCGCCCGTTTATTATGACAATAGATAGATCGAAATTGATGTGTATGTATTTGAGTTACAACATATTTAGAAGTTTTGAACCACGTTAAAGACATTACCATCCCAGATAATATAGCAGCAACATGTGCGGCCTGGCCTAAATGAAGTCATACAACAACTTGTTCATAGGTCATACAACAACATTTGCATAAAATCTAGAGTCCAAGTCGCTGGCTAATTAAGCAACTACGTCTCATGGTCCAAACGAACAAAAGAAAGATCACACCCCTAAGGCTTACACCATTTGTCTTCTAGCTCGTGTATTCTAAATGGAAGTCAACCTGCATTGTATTGAAAGCAACTTGTTTACATAAGACAACCAGCTGGCATAACTAAGTCCACTGAAATGCCAACAAAAAGAGCATTGGATATAAGTCCCTTCATAAGTAACATCCATCAGAGATAAACAACTGAATGTGATATAAGTCCCTTCTAAATTCGAATAAAAGAGAAAGGTATTCCACCAAGGCTCAAGGTGCAATGAATCGTGTAAACAACATATTGCAATTTTAATCTAAGTAAAATTATTTTTTTAGTCAGCTTCCTATTTTTCAGTTCTCAAAAGCTCTTCATCCTGGATTCTTCATTATGTCAATATGTGATTGGTTTCTTGGATGTAAGAATTAAAAATTAGGCCTATCATGTACTGTAGTCTTACAGTTCGTCCATATTTGATCTTAGTGCTAGAGTGTGCAACCCAATGGCACACAGTAGTATATTCAACATATTTAGTAAGCAGATAAGCAACAACGAAGGGTACTTACCACTTGTATCAGGAAGGAGTTGATGCACATGACCTCGCCAAAATAAGTTCTCGAGAACCAGTCGACCTCAACTATGTATCGCCTCCGTCACCTTCCTAGGATTTCAAGGGATCGAGGAGATCAGAGTGGGGTTGCCATTCCTTGCATGCAGCATTCAGACTGCTACTCCCTGGTGCTCTTCGTATAGAGCATCCATCTTCTCGTAGATCACAGGCTTTGCCATGTTAAAGTCTGGTTGTTGAATTGATTTGCATTAGCGACCTAGGTTTTAGATCAAGATAGGGAGGGAAGGACGAAGGGAAGGGGATGGGGTTGAGTACCATGCATGGCATCAGGTCCGCGAGGGAGGACAACAGGTTCACGACTTTATCGTCGTCGGTGGCGAAGAGCTTGTCAAAGTGGAACAATGAGGATGACGAGGACTGGATCCACATGGTGGCGGCCGACGGAGCAGACGAAGATAGGAACGAGACGGTTCGCTTCTAGGTCGGGAGTAGGGGGAGGCAGGTGATTTTGCTGATGCGCCTGAAGCACTATCTAGACCGTCTGTCAGAGATTGAACGTGAGGACTCGGATTTTACGTGTAGAGAAGCGTCCCTTAGGGACAATTAGCCCATGTAGCGGCCCAATCGGGAGAAGAGGCACGTCAAACAGCTAGAAATAACCTGAAACGTACAATCCGACAGGAGAAAGCACTATCTAGACCGTCTGTCAGAGATTGAATGTGAGGACTCGGATTTTACGTGCAGAGAAGCGTCCCTTAGGGACAAATGGCCCAGGTAGCGGCCCAATCGGGAGAAGAGGCACATCAAACAGCTAGAAATGACCTGAAACGTACAATCCGATGGGAGAAAACATTCATGGCATGAGAGTGCTCCTTTTTGTTCCGGTTATAATATCCCTAATGCACTATGTATTGTTCTTGGAGAGTCTTTGTTTTTAGTTTTCTTTTGCTTTCTTTGCTGCTATAAGTTGGTTGGGTCCCAACACACTTCATTTGGAGAGATACACACCCCGTTATTCATTTCCTAGAACACTCTAGTTTTCACTCTTATTGTTATGTGAGTGTTTGATACATTGCAAATGTATCTATAATTTTTGATGTTCCATGCTTGGTTTTATCCACTTTATTGTGTTTTGTTCCAACTTTGGAGTACTTTTCATATGATTCCTTGGACTAACCTATTAACAAGAGCCACAGTGACAGCTGCCTATTTTTTACTGTTTTTGGTTCCAAGAAATTCAGAAAATGAATATTCTCGGAATTGGACGGGACAAAAGCCCAAGTGCCTATTTTTCTGGAAGGGATCAAGTGCCAGAATACGAGACGGAGAAGGGCCAGGGGCCGGCCACACCACCTGGACGCGCGGCCAGGCTGGGCCCGCGCCAGGGGGTCGTGCGGTGGCTCCCGGCACCCCCTCGGTCTCTCCTTCCGCCTATAAGTTGCCCTCGGGACGAAACCCTAAGTACCCGATCAAAAAATCCACGAAAGAGTCTGTAGCCGCCATCATCTCCATCCCTAGATCGGGAGGGATCTGAAGCTCTTCCCGGCACCCTGCCGGAGAGGGGAATTCACCCTGGAGGCTTTCTTCATCACCATGCAAGCCTTCGGTGTGATGCGTGAGTAGTTCATCCTTGGACTACGGATCCATGTAGTAGCTAGATGGCTGGTTTCTCCTCCTTTGTGCTTTCATGTTTAGATCTTGTGAGCTCCGTTCATGATCAAGATCATCTATTTGTAATCCATACATGTTGTGTTTGCGGGGATCCGATGGATATTGAGGTGCTATTTCAGATTGATTATTGATTCTATCATGTCTTTGTTATTTGAGATCTTGCATGCTTTCCGTTGTTAGTAGCTATCTTGGCCAAGTAGATGCTAGCAACTCCAAGAGTTAGTATTTATGCTCGATAGTGGGTTCATGCCTCTGGTAATCTGGGGAAGTGACAGAAATCTCTAAGGTACTAGATGTGTTGTTGCTACTAGGGAGAAAACAACAATCCTTTGTTCATAGAACAATCGTATTGTTTACTTTACACGCAGTTCGTAAAGCAATAATCTGTTGCTTGCAACTTAATACTGGAGGGGGTTCGGATGATAACCTGAAGGTGGATTATTAGTCATAGATGCAGTTGGATGGCGGTCTATGTATTATGTTGTAATGCCCAATCAAGTCTCAGAGGAGTCAAGATGATTAGTATATGCATGTATTGATTTCTCGGTGTTTGTCAATTGCCCCGCTGTAATTTGTTCACCCAGCATGTTATTTATCTAAGGAGAGCCACCTTAGTGAACTATGGATCCTGGTCCTTTTTCTTTACATGCAATCTACAATCTTTTACTTCTTTGTGTTTACTTTCTTCAAAGTTTTACTTCCTTCCATTCAATACGTTTAATCCTTTGTTTTCCGCAAAACACGATGAGATTGACAACCTCATCGCAAGTTGGGGACAAAGTTCTGTGGTTGTGTTGTGCAGGTCTCCACGTTGCTACTAGCACCGGTAGTGCGCCCTGCCAAAGCTCAGCTAGTAACACCTTTGGGGTGTTTCCTTTCTCCTACTGGTTCGATTAAACCTTGGTTTTATAACTGAGGGAAAACTTACTGCTGTGCTCATCGTACCTTCCTCTTGGGGTTCCCAACGAGCTCTACGTCGAAAGTCGAGCGCATCAGTGTTCTCCTTTGCTAGCACTGCGTTTAGCTTTAGTTTTCTTATTATTTTGGCTTTATTCTTTGTAGATAGGTGAGACATGCTCTCTGGTCTTTATTGAGTATTATCTTTGAGAGTTGTTTCAAATAAGTCGATTGGTGTTAGAAAAGAGTAGGAAGTTTCATGCTTATAGTGGTACAAAAGGAAGCTTGTTTTGACTGTGACTTAGACTTTATCATGTCATGCTAGATGTTGCTTTGACCATATGCTTAGTGACTATTGTTGCAGCATGACTCGTTTCAAACAATTGAGATTGCTTAATGTGCCTTGAAAGAATCATGTGTTGTTTTAGCATACAAAACCATAAGATTGTGGTATTCTCCTTTGATGCTTTATTTGGGTTGACTTGGCACGTGCTTACACCATGTTAAGACTATGAACCAGTCACCATAGCCTCTATGATCATTTAGTTTTGGACTTGCAATATCACTTTATGCTTTAATTAATATTTTTTTTGTCGCTTTGCATGATTATGGCCAATATTGCTCTCTTAGTTGGTCGCTCTCAATTTTTGCTAGCCTCCACCTATACTGAGTATGAGTTCTACTCATGCATCCAACTCCCAAGAAACCAAGTTATTCCAAAGAGTCCACTATAAATTCCTATGCATGGTGTGTTACACCATTCCAAGTATATTCATGTGTTTGTCTATCTTCCAAATTAAACTTTTGTTATGTGAAAATTATTGATTAAAGCTCTCACAAACTTGATGGGACATTTTATTTTATTGCACTTAATAAACTTGAACCATTGTGCCCATCTATGTTACCTATATGCTTGCATTTTATAAGTTGTGAGTTAGCAGAACCATGTTACCATGGGGAATGCTTTCAACATTGCACTTATTGTTCAGTTGATATCATGTTCTTTTGTTTATGGATCCCGGCGGTGTGAAGTAAAAGGGGATCTTGTAAGCTCATGGAGTTTGTATGTGTGTTAGAGAAACGCCTGGGCGGCTAGCCTAAGCCATGCCTAATCATGGTGGAAACTTGTAGCATAACCATAATGAGTTTTCTGTGAAGCATCCTCAATTATTCTTTTATCACTTACCTACTCGAGGACGAGCAGGAGTTAAGCTTGGGGATGCTTGATACACCGTAAACATATCTATAATTTTTGATGCTCCATGCTTGTTTTGTATCAACTATCTTATGTTTTGTCTACACTTTGAGGCATTTTATACATTTTCTGGAACTAACCTATTGACAAGATGCCGCAATGCGAGTTGCCTGTTTTATGCTATTTTTGGTTTCAGAAAAGCTAGTAAAGAAATATTCTCGAAATTGGACGAAACAAAAGCCGAAGTTCCTATTTTTTCCAACACGACACATAAGTCCAAAGTCGAGCGCATCAAGATTTTCTGGCGCCGTTGCCGAGGAGTCAAGGACATCTTCCCAAGGGGAGTCCCTCATAACCAATCTCTTTACTTTGTTGTTTTTGTTTTGCTTAGTTTCTTTTTGCTTTGTTTGCTCGTTTTGTTCTTCAAAAACACAAAAAAAATTAGTTTTACAAGTTTGCTTTCTTATTTGAAAACCCAAAAAAAATGACTACTCTTGAAAACAGTAAGTTGTGTGACTTCACTAGCACCAACAACAATGATTTTATGAGCACACCTATTGCTCCACCTGTGGCTGAAAATACTTTCTTTGAGATAAAACCTGATTTACTCAATCTTGTTATGAGAGAGCAATTTTTTGGTATTGGTAATGAAGATGCTGCTTCCCATCTAAATAACTTTGTTGAACTTTGTGAGATGCAAAAGCATAGGGATATAGATGGTGATATTATTAAGCTGAAATTGTTTCCTTTCTCTTTGAGAGGAAAAGCTAAAGAATGGTTGAATTCCTTAACTAGGAATAGTATTGATTCTTGGACTAAATGCAAAGATGCTTTTATTGGAAAATACTATCATCCTGCTAAGATTATATCCATGAGAAGTGAAATAATGAAGTTTAAACAACTTGATAATGAGCATGTTGCTCAAGCTTGGGAAAGAATGAAATCTTTGGTTAAGAATTGTCCCACTCATGGACTAACTGCTTGGATGATCATCCAAACTTTTTATGCAGGATTGAACTATTCTTCAAGGAACCTATTGGATTCAGTTGCTGGAGGTACCTTTATGACCATCACTTTGGGTGCTGCAACAAAACTTCTGGACAATATGATGGTTAATTATTCTGAATGGCATACTGAGAGAGCTCCACAAGGTAAGAAGGTAAATTCTGTTGAGGAAACCTCCTCCTTGAGTGATAAAATTGATATTATTATGTCTATGCTTGTTAATGGGAAAGCCCATATTGATCCAAATAATGTTCCTTTAGCCTCTTTGGTTGCTCAAGAAGAGCAAGTTGATGTGAACTTCATAAGAAATAACAACTTTGGCAATAATGCTTATGGTAATAATGCTTAGAGGAAAAAAATTGGTAACAACAATTATAAGCCATATCGTCCCAACAATGGTAATGCTTATGGAAATTCTGACAACAATAATAAGAGTGCTCCCTCTGAACTTGAAGTTATGCTTAAAGAGTTTATTAGTAAACAAACTGCTTTCAATAAAACTATTGAGGAAAAACTCTCTAATGCTGAAAGAAATATAGCATCTTTGGCTGAAGCTCAATCTACTTTGAATAAAATGGCTGCTAAACCTGAAACTAATGAGAATCCCTTTGCAGCTACTAATGCCATACAAGTAAGAATTGATGAAAATGTTAGACTATTAGTTGAATTACATGCTAAGTGGGAAAGAGAAGATTAAATTGCTAGAAACATTAGTGTTTCTACTATCACCACCACTAGTGTTGAGGCTAGTAATAGTTCTACTACTTTAGATGATAAAGTTGATTTTGATCTTGATGGTTGCAATATCTCTGAAGTTATTAAGTTCCTACAAAAGCTTGCTAAAAGTCCTAATGCTAGTGCTATGAACATGGCTTTTACAAAACACATTACTGATGCTCTCATAAAGATTAAGGAAGAAAAGATGAAACATAAAGCTTATATTCCTATAAAACAAGAAGATGGTTGGGAACCCATCATTAATATGAAAGTGAATGACTTTGATTTCAAAGCTTTGTGTGATCTTGATAGTAGTGTTTCTATTATGCGTAGAAGGATTTATGATATGCTTGATTTGCCTCCTCTTGAAGATTGCTATTTGAATGTCCCACTTGATGATAATGTTAAAAAGAAACTCATGGGAAGTCTTAATGATAATCTTTTTATGGTTAATGATTCCTATGTCCCCGTTGATTTCTATGTTTTGGATGTTGAATACAATGCTTCTTGTCCTATTACTTTGGGAAGAACTTTTCTTAGAACTGTTGGTGCCATCATTGATATGAAAGAAGGCACCATTAAATATCAACTCCCACTCAAGAAAGGTATAGAACACTTCCCTAAAAAGAGAGAAAAGATTTCTTTTGCTTCTCCTATGAAAAAAATGGTCTTAATGCTTCTTCATTTGAGAACACTTGATTCTTTCTTTGCTTCTTATGCCTAACTCAAAGGCGTTAAAGAAAAGTACTTGTTGGGAGATAACCCAAGAGTTTTAGTTGAGTCTTGGAAGTTATTACTTACTTCTGTAATAACCTCTCCTAATCCTTTTTATTTTCTTTTTGTGCCAAGAGTAACCTCTAATGAGAGAGAAGTAGTGATTGAGAAAGTTGCTGTCCCAAAACAGATTTTTGTGCTTCACCGTAAAAATTCCTGAGAGAGATCTGTACGTAGGATTGAGCTGTAATTGTTTGTGCTTCTGCCCCAGGTTGTTATCTAACTTTCGTTAGTTTAACACTTTTTTATTTGACAACAAAAGGTCTTCGAAAAAAATCGTCTTTACCTGCTGGTCTGTTTTGACAGATTTGCCATTTTCTGTATTTGCTTCTTGTTAGTTCCTCCTTGAGTTCCTTTGGGGAATTGATCTTTTTGAGGGAAGTGCTACCGTATCTAGTGTTCTAATGGAAGTTTATTTGGTGTTAGAACTGAACCTTGAGACTTATTTATCTTAAGTGCACTAATTGGAAAAATTTCAGGTGTATGGAAGGAATGAGTAATGAGATGAAGGATGGACTAAAGCTCAAGCTTGGGGATTCCACGCGTGTCACCTCAAGAAATATCCAAGAAGTACAAGCGTCAAAGCTTGGGGATGCCCAAGGCATCCCCTTCTTCATCAATAAAAATCCCAGGTTTCTTCCAAACGCTTCATTTTTATTGTTTCATGCACAGTTGTGTTGTTCTTGGAGCGTCTTCTTTTTTGTTTTCGTTTGGTTTTTTAGTTTTCTGAATGAATTGGTTGGACCCCTTCTTTCATATGTTGGTTTGCAAATAGTTTGGTTTGGTTTGGAAAAGAGTAGGAAAGTTCATACTTATGTGGTAAAAAGAGCTCGTTTTTGACTGTGACCTATGCTTTATCATGCCATGCTTGATATTGTTTTGGCTTTATGCTTAGTATTCTTTGCTGTAGCATGACTTGTT
The DNA here is from genome assembly GCA_910589775.1 of Avena eriantha. Lineage (NCBI taxonomy): Eukaryota > Viridiplantae > Streptophyta > Magnoliopsida > Poales > Poaceae > Avena > Avena eriantha. The sequence continues at coordinate 267,632,191 of OU342743.1, read as the reverse complement.
ATAAACAATTGAGATTGCTTAATGTGCCTTGGATGAATCATGTGTTGTTTTAGCATATTAAAGCATAGTATAGTGGTATTCTCCTTTGATGCTTTATTTGGGTTGACTTGGCACATGCTCACACCATGTTTTGACTATCCAAAGTCACCATAGCCTTTATGATCCTTTAGTTTTCAACTTGTAGTATCACTTTATGCTTTGATCAATGATGTTTTGTCGCTCTGCATGATTATGGCCATTATTGCTCTCTTAGTTTGCCGCTCCCAGTCTTTTGCTAGCCTCCACAACAAAGTATGAGTTCCACTCATGCATCCAACTCCCTAAACCAAGTTATTCCAAAGAGTCCACCATACCTACCTACTAGCTTATGCTATTCCAAGTATATCATGCTTTTGTTTACCTTTCACTTGTTATGAGAAAACTAGTGATTAAAGCTCTCACGAACTTGATGGCACACTTTACTTTATTGCCTCTTAATAAACTTGAACCATTGGGTCCTTCTTTGTTGTGTATATGCTTGCGCTTTATAAGTTGAAATTAGCAGAACCATGTACCATGGGGAACGCTTTCAACATTGCACTTGTACTTTGTACCCCGTTGATATCATGTTCTTTTGCTTACGGATCCCGAACGTGTGAAATGAAAGTGGAACTTGTAAGATCATGGAGCTTGTATGTGTGTTAGAGAAACGCCTGGGCCGCTAGCCTAAGCCATGCCTAATCATGGTGGAAACTTGCAGCATCACCATAATGAGCACTCTATGAAGCATCCTCAATAAAAACCTATGCAAATAGCAAATAAAAAGATCGCTGAGATGCTCATTGTCTGCTTGCCTTGTCATTTTGATTATGGGAAAGCTCCCGTATCATGTGCAAGGGGTACCCCGTTGGCGGTTCTTAATGATACACATATACTTACAATGACAAGAGCTTACTCGTGACTAAAGTTGAGTAGCATGAGGATCGGTCTTCGTAAGTAAGGGGCATGGGATTTCGGTTTATAACTTGTCAAGCATATCCTCTTAGTTGTGTCACTTTAACCTTAATCACCTTCAAGATGCTTATGATAGGGGCAATGAGAGCTGAAAGCTATAAGTACCATAAATTTTGGAAGCTCTTTATGAGACTTGAATCCCTACTTCCTTTTACAAAAGGCCTTTCTTCCACCATCTACTTTGAGAGCATAGTGGCCATTCTTAGTTCTTTGTGCATTGTCCCAAGACTAGTTGATTGATGCATAACTTGTTATTGCTTGTTTGAAACTATTGTATCTAGTCACTCTTATGAACTTTGAAGGTGTCCTATGCATTTATATTTGCTACTCTATTGAGGGACAAGCTGAATACTTGTATGCTATGTTTTCTTTATGTGAAACAAACAAACGTCTTGCAAAGCATTGTTATTCATGAATCTTTTGTTTGTGCCTTTTCATGTTGCATCATAGTTTCTTTGCCTATTGCTAGAACTTTGTCTGTCATGTTATGATTGAAGTACTATGATCCCAGCTTTGAATGTTTTGCAAATACTTTGATCAAGTCTTTGAGGGTGCATGTCACCTCAAAAATTATTTCTTTTTATCACTTACCTACTCGAGGACGAGCAGGAGTTAAGCTTGGGGATGTTGATACATTGCAAATGTATCTATAATTTTTGATGTTCCATGCTTGGTTTTATCCACTTTCTTGTGTTTTGTTCCAACTTTGGAGTACTTTTCATATGATTTCTTGTACTAACCTATTAACAAGAGCCACAATGCCAGCTGCTTGTTTTCTGCTGTTTTTGGTTCCAGGAAAGTCAGAAAATGAATATTCTCGGAATTGGACGGGACAAAAGCCAAAGTGCCTATTTTTCCGGAAGGGATCAAGTGCCAGAACACGAGACGGAGAAGGGCCAGGGGCTGACCACACCACCTGGCCGCGCGGCTAGGCTGGGCCCGTGCCAGGGGGTGGTGTAGTGGCTCCCGGCACCCCCTCGGCCTCTCCTTCCGCCTATAAGTTTCCCTCGGGACAAAAACCCTAAGTACCCGATCAAAAAATCCACAAAAGAGTCTGTAGCCGCCATCATCTCCATCCCTAGATCGGGAGGGATCTGAAGCTCTTGTCGGCACCCTGCCAGAGAGGGGAATTCACCCTGGAGGCTTTCTTCATCACCATGCAAGCCTCCGGTGTGATGTGTGAGTAGTTCATCCTTGGACTACGGATCCATGTAGTAGCTAGATGGCTGGTTTCTCCTCCTTTGTGCTTTCATGTTTAGATCTTGTGAGCTCCGTTCATGATCAAGATCATCTATTTGTAATCCATACATGTTGTGTTTGCGGGGATCCGATGGATATTGAGGTGCTATTTCAGATTGATTATTGATTCTATCATGTCTTTGTTATTTGAGATCTTGCATGCTTTCCGTTGTTAGTAGCTATCTTGGCCAAGTAGATGCTAGCAACTCCAAGAGTTAGTATTTATGCTCGATAGTGGGTTCATGCCTCTGGTAATCTGGGGAAGTGACAGAAATCTCTAAGGTACTAGATGTGTTGTTGCTACTAGGGAGAAAACAACAATCCTTTGTTCATAGAACAATCGTATTGTTTACTTTACACGCAGTTCGTAAAGCAATAATCTGTTGCTTGCAACTTAATACTGGAGGGGGTTCGGATGATAACCTGAAGGTGGATTATTAGTCATAGATGCAGTTGGATGGCGGTCTATGTATTATGTTGTAATGCCCAATCAAGTCTCAGAGGAGTCAAGATGATTAGTATATGCATGTATTGATTTCTCGGTGTTTGTCAATTGCCCCGCTGTAATTTGTTCACCCAGCATGTTATTTATCTAAGGAGAGCCACCTTAGTGAACTATGGATCCTGGTCCTTTTTCTTTACATGCAATCTACAATCTTTTACTTCTTTGTGTTTACTTTCTTCAAAGTTTTACTTCCTTCCATTCGATACGTTTAATCCTTTGTTTTCCGCAAAACACGATGAGATTGACAACCTCATCGCAAGTTGGGGACAAAGTTCTGTGGTTGTGTTGTGCAGGTCTCCACGTTGCTACTAGCACCGGTAGTGCGCCCTGCCAAAGCTCAGCTAGTAACACCTTTGGGGTGTTTCCTTTCTCCTACTGGTTCGATTAAACCTTGGTTTTATAACTGAGGGAAAACTTACTGCTGTGCTCATCGTACCTTCCTCTTGGGGTTCCCAACGAGCTCTACGTCGAAAGTCGAGCGCATCAGTGTTCTCCTTTGCTAGCACTGCGTTTAGCTTTAGTTTTCTTATTATTTTGGCTTTATTCTTTGTAGATAGGTGAGACATGCTCTCTGGTCTTTATTGAGTATTATCTTTGAGAGTTGTTTCAAATAAGTCGATTGGTGTTAGAAAAGAGTAGGAAGTTTCATGCTTATAGTGGTACAAAAGGAAGCTTGTTTTGACTGTGACTTAGACTTTATCATGTCATGCTAGATGTTGCTTTGACCATATGCTTAGTGACTATTGTTGCAGCATGACTCGTTTCAAACAATTGAGATTGCTTAATGTGCCTTGAAAGAATCATGTGTTGTTTTAGCATACAAAACCATAAGATTGTGGTATTCTCCTTTGATGCTTTATTTGGGTTGACTTGGCACGTGCTTACACCATGTTAAGACTATGAACCAGTCACCATAGCCTCTATGATCATTTAGTTTTGGACTTGCAATATCACTTTATGCTTTAATTAATATTTTTTTTGTCGCTTTGCATGATTATGGCCAATATTGCTCTCTTAGTTGGTCGCTCTCAATTTTTGCTAGCCTCCACCTATACTGAGTATGAGTTCTACTCATGCATCCAACTCCCAAGAAACCAAGTTATTCCAAAGAGTCCACTATAAATTCCTATGCATGGTGTGTTACACCATTCCAAGTATATTCATGTGTTTGTCTATCTTCCAAATTAAACTTTTGTTATGTGAAAATTATTGATTAAAGCTCTCACAAACTTGATGGGACATTTTATTTTATTGCACTTAATAAACTTGAACCATTGTGCCCATCTATGTTACCTATATGCTTGCATTTTATAAGTTGTGAGTTAGCAGAACTATGTTACCATGGGGAATGCTTTCAACATTGCACTTATTGTTCAGTTGATATCATGTTCTTTTGTTTATGGATCCCGGCGGTGTGAAGTAAAAGGGGATCTTGTAAGCTCATGGAGTTTGTATGTGTGTTAGAGAAACGCCTGGGCGGCTAGCCTAAGCCATGCCTAATCATGGTGGAAACTTGTAGCATAACCATAATGAGTTTTCTGTGAAGCATCCTCAATTATTCTTTTATCACTTACCTACTCGAGGACGAGCAGGAGTTAAGCTTGGGGATGCTTGATACACCGTAAACATATCTATAATTTTTGATGCTCCATGCTTGTTTTGTATCAACTATCTTATGTTTTGTCTACACTTTGAGGCATTTTATACATTTTCTGGAACTAACCTATTGACAAGATGCCGCAATGCGAGTTGCCTGTTTTATGCTGTTTTTGGTTTCAGAAAAGCTAGTAAAGAAATATTCTCGAAATTGGACGAAACAAAAGCCGAAGTTCCTATTTTTTCCGACACGACACATAAGTCCAAAGTAGAGACGGAGGAGGGCCACGAGGCGGCCACACAATAGGGTGGCGTGGCCCCCTCCTTGGGCGCGCCAGGCCCTAGTGTGGGCACCTCGGGCGGCCACCGACCTCACCTCTTTGCCTATATAAACCCCCCGAGACGAAACCCTAAGGAGAAGATCAGAATTCCACGAAAAGTTTTGTAGCACCACCGCCACCGAAGAGGAGATTCGGGGGACAAAAGTCTCGGTTTCGGGACACTTCTGGGACAGGGAAGTGCCCCCGGAGCCATCTCCATCGACTCCACCGCCATCTCCATTGTCGTTGCTGACTCCCATGATGAGCACGGAGTAGTTCTCTCTCAAGGCTAAGGGCTCTCCTGATTGCTATGTGTTCATCTCTCTCTCTATGCGTGATCTTATTGAGATCATGAGCTTTGTAATCTAGTTGAATAAGTAGATCTATTATGCTACTCAAGTGCTTTAATTAATCTCTTCTTATCCCCACGTGTGTGAAGTTAACAGTGTGCACATAGTGTGGCACTTAGGCTAAGGTTACAGAAATACTTATCATGAGTATAATTTGAGTTGGATATCTCTATGAGATTGTGGTATTTTTTGGAACCATCTAGCGCTCAAGGTGATAGTGAGGGGTTATCTAGATGGGAAATACGAACTTTAAGGTGTGCCGTTATAGCCCTACATCGTCCAACTGGAGAGTAGTTCAGGGTAGCATAATGAAGAGAAGATATTTATATAAGAGTGTCCACTAGTGAAAGTATGATCCCTAGGCCTTGTTTCTAAGCATTGAAACACCGTTTACACTCAGTCCTGTTACATGTTTGCTTGCTGCCACTCTTATTTTAGATTGCAATTACCACTTATAATCATCCATATTACTTGTATTTCACTATCTCTTTGCCGAACTAGTGCACCTATACACCTGACAAGTGTATTGGGTTTGTTGGGGACACAAGAGACTTCTTGTATCTTGATTGTTCTGTTGCTTGAGAGGGATACCTTTGACCACTTCCTTCCTGAGTTCGATAAACCTTGGGTGATCCACTTAAGGGAAACTTGCTGCTGTTCCACAAACCTCTGCACTTAGAGGCCCAACACTGTCTACAAGAATAGAAGCATGCGCAGACATCAGTTTGCCAGAAATAGAGTCGTTTCCTCCTACTTACGTCAAAGTCTCTGGCATGGACTCATGAGAGTCTCCGGCCTAGCCGAAGTCTCGGGCATGGAACTCACGGGAGTTTCCACGACCAGCTCCAATGCCTTACAAGAAATTGTCCTCAGATAACACGCGGGAGTATCTGGGCTTGACTCCCAGGAGTCTACGGTCAGAGCAAAGTTTCCGAACAAAAGGGATGGAGTCTCCTTATGAGTCTACCATATTGCAAGGAATGACCCCAAGAGGCAAGGTCGGTGTAACTTGGCAGGTAGCAGCATAATTTTTTGAGTTCCTCCGCATTACAACATAGGAAGGCTATGTGGGTGCATTTGAGTTTATGTATGTGGTTTGATTTCCCATGAACCTTCCCAAGAGCAACCCATTTTGATAGCATAGTATGCCTATGAATCAAGAAACACTCGATCTTTTGTCTTTTGAGGGGTCAATCACCTCTTGTGCTAACCATCAAAAGTACATAGAAACACTTACCACACGGTAACACTCGCGTGCATTGTTAATAAACACTGAAAAGATACTTAGGAAGTGAAAATTCCCTTTCAGATGCCCCATGCACCTCAAAGGGTGGTATAGAGGTGCCCTATTATAAGCATGTTTGATTTTCTTTGTTCGATCAGATTGCCATTCGTGGTCGTCCACCTCAGGGCATAGCTAATTAGTTGGAAGCCATCCCCACATCGAGCTATGGGTATAAGGCCAACACCACCCATATCAATCAAGGGGAGAGCGATAATAATGAGAGGAGGTCTACGCACGATGACACTTAAAGGGTTCCGTAGGAGAAACCAAAAAATTCATACTGCAGAACACACCTAGCCAGGAACTATCTAGGAGTAATGTTGTAACGGAGAGATACATTGGTAGCATATCCTTGTAGACCTTAAGCATTTAACACTCATCAGAACATGGATGATGTAGTCATACTCGTCCGACCTCAAGGTCGTGAAGCTCCTCACAAGTCACCCCTTGTCCTGGTCCTCGTACGATGGACCGGTGCCAAAAGTGGTAGCATCCCCGAGATATCGCACACATACGATGCAAGACGACGACTCCCAGATCTCTGATCCCTGCCGAGATTGCGGAAGTAGATATCCTGACTGGAATCACCGTAGCACAACGGTGTGCCATAGAGAAGCAGTATCCCACTCGTGCAACCCTTACTTTAGGGTTGTAGTTGTAAGAGAAGAGAGAGAGAGAGAAAATCCTCTAAGGAAAGATGCCTTAGAGAATATTGGGTAGAAACTGGTGCTCTTTTTCCCTCCTATATGGACCTTCTTATATAGGGGAAAAGAGGGCACCCCCATCCACTAAAGTCCCAGGGTGGGACTAAAGGGAGGAGGAGGCGCGCGCGCATGGGAGGAGAGGCGGTGGGCGGCCGATCCAAGCGGAGTCGGGTGGGCCACCCGCGTGGCCCATGAAGGCGTCGGTGGTTGGGGTGGGCCCCACCCATCCTCCCACCAAGCGGCTGCGGTGTCTGCTCCATGTGGCCCTTCGTCTTGGGCCTTGTTCCCTCCGGGGAACTTGGCCCAGTAGGGAACTTACACCATTTATTTTTAAATAAATATTATTTTACTATTAATTATAATAACTAATATATAATACATATTCAATAAAATCCTTTTGACCCGACACTCCTTTCGGTTCTCTCCAATTTCCTTAGAAATTTCTCGGAACGATTCCGGTTCTCTCACAGACCACTTCTGGTGTTCCTTTCTCTTTCTTCCCGTGATTTCATCAATTCCAGAACAATCTCTAGGCGTCATAAAGCCCTTAAGTGAGTTACCCTACATTCGGGAACATCACAGACATGATCGAGATGATCTTAGATCAATGATCAATAGTAGGACTAGGATGCCCATAATGACCCCTGTGCATTCCATGATTTCAACGTCATTTGAACAATAAACGTTGAATACAATTCCCTTGTTACTTCGATACCTAACTTGTCCGAGATCTGATCATTGGTATCATGATACCTTGTTCAATTTCGTTTCCGACAAGCGTTGCTTTACTCCTTCTCGTGATATTCCATCCTCATGACCTAGTCATATGCTACGTAGCTTTATGGATGTAATTCACCGAGTGGGCCTAGTGTATCTTCCCGTCACGTGGGAGAACAAATCCCGATCTCGATACAACGCCTCAACCTACCCCCCTGGAATACCCAACATACACTTTTATGGTCACCCAGTTACGGTCATGATAGTTGATACAGTCAAAGCAGCCTCGGGGATAGTGATTAAATATGATCTCACGGTATAAGGATTAGAACACTTCGTTTTTAACTGTTGCAACTATGAAAATTGTGACTTGATCGTGTTGCAACAATTATATGTGGGTAATGTCCGTCATATTATTTTCCAGATGATGTGACTTCATTGTCAGTTGGCATAAATGCACCATGATCAGGAAATCTTGATCATCAGCTGCCCAATGAACTAGTTGAATAGAGGCTACTAGGGACTTTTGGTTTGTTTATATATCACACATGTGTCAATGTTTCCGATTGATACAGTTATAGCATGATATAAAACTATTATGAACTAATGAGATATGATAATAAACATCTTTATTATTTGCCTCTAGGCATATCTCCTTCAAACACTATGAGGGGAAACATAACCGGACGCATGATCGAGAGATGAAAGATACATACATGCAACACAGACACTATTTCACGACTATGTGCATCTCATGAGTTTTGCCTAAGATTGATATATTTAGTTGATATTTAGTTAGAAAGGTTCTAATATATAAGGGTTAATTGGATAGACGTCACTGCAATTTTCGTGTATTTGAGAAACACCACTGCAACTTTTAACTTTGAAAAAATGCCACTTCAATTCTGTGTACGTTTGAGAAACGCCATTACACCCACTTAACCAACATATACCGGCCAATATAAGCCGAAATACCTGCCGTATATACGTACCATGGTGGGGTCCACCAAAATCAGCCAAAAAAATAAATCGGTGACAATATAAACATATGGAGATCACACGCGTGTATTTGAATAAAATTTTGACAATATAATATGTTACAGGTTTACAGTTGACAATACAATATAAATGCACCAGACTTGTGAACCTGGATCATATATATTGTAGTCTGGATGCGTGTAAACTTGTGAACCTGTAAACCTGTAGCATATTGTAAACCTGGTCAACTGTATTCATATTGTATTGTCAGCTATAAACCTATAGCATATTATATTGTCAAAAATTTATTCAAATGCATGCTCGTATGATCTCCATATTTTTATATCGTCACTGACTTATTTTTTGGCTGATTTTGGTGGACTCCACCATGGTACGTATATATGGCAGGTATTTCGGCATATATTGACCGGTATATGTTGGTTAAATGGGTGTAATGTCGTTTCTCAAACATATACAGAATTGAAGTGGCATTTTTTCAAAGTTGAAAGTTGCAGCGGCGTTTCTCAAATACGCGAAAATTATAGTGGCGTCTATCCAATTAACCCAATATATAATGTGGAATTTACTAGTTTAGATCAACTATAAAACCTTACTTCAATAAGTAAGAAAGGTATCCAAACATGATCTATATATCCATACAAGGTTAGTGTATTTGTGTATATAGAAAGCTAAGCTAAATAAGTAAGAAGTTCATATCTTCAATAAATATAATATTATCTCCATTCAAAAATAAATGATTAATCTTTTTATACAAAAGTAAATATATTCTTAGTATTTATAATCTTCAACTGATTTTTTTGTTATCTTTATATTTTATTTGTTTTGTGAAAGTTTCATAGCCTAGTCAAAAAGGGCATGGAGCTTGTCTCCTAGAAGCATATGTTCTCATATGAATAGTAAATTTGAAAAAAAATTGTGTACTAGTTTTGTTACTATGATTTGTGTTTGTGCAAACTTTCATGAAAACTCAACATGTATGTTAATTAGTGTACTGATGTCTTGAATTTTTCTCATCTCTCCCTACGTGCATGCCACTAAAGACATTAAGCATGTAGCCATGAGATTGGCGGAAAAACCTATTTGCAAAATCCAATCCATCCGAGATTCTCTGGCCGCCCGAACACTACACAGTCAATCGCTAAGCTTTTGACTTGAAACATTCGAGAACTTTATTTATTTTAACGCTAATTTGATTACTAACATTTTAGTTTTGTCGTTGGTTTAACTTTTAAAAAAACTAGATATCTTATGTTATAGTCACGGCAAGAACTTCAAAACTAGATCTCTAGTTGAGCTCTCTCCGTTCCATACAAGAACTTCGAAACTAGATCTCTAGTTGTGAGATTTCAGTGAACTCTATTTCCTTCGTTCCTTATCAGTTATCGCTGATTTAGTAATACTTTATAAAAAATCAGCGACTATTAATATATGAAACGGAGAGAATACGTTCGCACATGTAAAGGACATCACGCACACGATTTCTACTTTCCAACGGTGTGCGATCCATTTAAGAAAAAATGTTTATTTTAACTGCTAATATGGTTGGAATTTCTATTTATTTTGTTGTTGGCTCCCGATATAATCTTTAAAACTTGATCTCATGTCATAGTCATGAGTACAATTTTTCTAGTTTCCGACATTGTGCGATCCATTTGACGTTTCTGTCCTTATTGCTAAACATTTGCTTGTGTGTGTCTGGCCCAGCAGCGATCTGAATCATGGTGACTATCTATCTATCTATCTACTATCTATCTATACTAGGATTTTGCTTGAGCTAGGTTCGTCTTACAAGAATTTCCGTCCGACTTTTTCTGGACTATTTTGCCCTCTCTCTAACGCACAAATTACCCCTACTGCCACCGCTAATTGAGAAGTAACGGTTCGACTAAAAATAAGTCCACAGCGTTCCGCCCAGGATTTCTTCCCCTCACGCCTCGACGGCTGCCCCCGTGCCCCACGCCTCCCACCGCGGCCGGCCGCCACTGCTGCCCCCGCACACAGCCCGGAGCGGCAACCCCGTCACCCTGTCGTAGAGATTACGCCACCCTATTTCCGCCCCCGCACGCCGTCCTGGATTTCTGCCCCACGCGCCTCGCTGGCTAGCCACGCTCGTGGCCATGACCTCCACGGGGTCCCTTCGGAGGCCACCGCCATAGCCCCAGGACACCCTCGACCGCTGTCCGTCACCAGGTCAGGTTCGTTCCGTCCTAGCTTCTTCCTGTGTTGATTTCTACTTCCAAATCGACTACAGAGAGGTTGCGCATCGGTTTGCTTTCTCCCGTCGGGTTCTCCTACCTCTAGACCCCCTCCCGATCCAAATCCGTAGTACAACACCACATGCATCTCCCCCACCGCACGCTCGTCTCTAGCCACGGCAGCGCCTGGAAGGGTCATTTCTCCTCCATGGCGCATGGATGCTCCTTCGACCGCCCTACAACTCTTCATGGAGGCCGCTGTGTGGCCCTCCGTCGGCTCAGGCTGAGATGGACGGGAAGAGGAAGCCAGCGCCGCCGGACAAGAAGAGGGTGTCACGTGTTCATTTAGCCGGGATTGGAACACGGGCGTTGCCGGCCGAATTGGAGCCCCGCCGATGTCGGCCGGATCGGCCGGGACTGGAGCACCGCAACCTATTAAGCCCGAGGTGGACCTGCAGGAACAGAGGGAGGTCAACGTCCGGGCGGGACAGAGGAAGGAGAAGGGACTATGCCTCCAAATGCGGGCGAGCTCAGGGACAAGGGATCCGATGGCAGCGCGAACTCACAAGCGGCAAGCAGCAGGGTTCGAAGGCAGCGCGAACTCACAGGCGGCAAGCGGAGGAGAACCGGGGCCAGAGGCGGCGGGGGCGTGCTGGCGGAACCACCATGGATAGACAGGGAGCAGGGGAGGCGGGGAGACCGGGAGAGAACGATGGCAGCAGGGTGGTTCGATGGGGATGGAAGGGTTGGTCGCGATGTGGTGATTGGGTAGGTAGGGTCGGTCCATTGTGTGGCTCCCATGTATCGCATGATCTTGTGTGTCCGAGGAAATTGCACATAACACCACATGTTGGGACACCCTTTGCACAGAACCACAACAGTGACTATTTTTTGCACAAAACACCATATTTTGCTGTAATCATTGCACAAAACACTAAATAGGGTCATTAGCTCGTTTAACACGTAATTAAGCTCATGGGTCCACTGATAGTGCCTATTTGGACTCGAGTGTGGTCGCTGATGCTCCAAAGTTGACCGAACTCTCCACCCAGCGATGGACAAGGTCAGTGTTGTGGTTCTGTGCAACAATTACAGCTAATGACCCTATTTAGTGTTTTCTGCAACAATTACAGCAAAATATGGTGTTCTATGCAAAAAATAGTCATTGTTGTGGTTCTGTGTAAAAAGTGTCCCAACTTGTGGTGTTATATGCAATTTCCTCTGTGTGTCCCGTGGTGTGCTGGGTAGGTGGGTTTAGTGGTACTTTAGATAATGAATGTTAGGAGCCAGCTTTAGAAAACAAGTTTCCCTCTGACTTTTGGTAAAACCAGTTTTACGCATTATTCTGTTACTCTCTCTGTTTTTTAATAGATCGCGTTCTAGGATTTACTAAGGTCAAACTTTGTCAAATTTAACCAAAAACATAGAAAAAATATTAATATTTATAATATATAATATATATATTAAAAATATAATTTACAACCATTCCAATACTATAGCTTTTATATTTTAGATATTTTTCTATTTTACTAAATATTTGGTCAAAGTTTAAAATGTTTAACTTTGATTAAACCTACAATACGATCTAATTGTAAACGGAGGAAGTATAAGAATCACTTTATACAAAATCGTGATTGAACTCCAAAAGTTTTAATCCGTTTTATACAAAATTCTAATTGGATGTTGCTTCCGCATGCCACATGTGCTCCACGCTCGGCGGCCAGATGTGCTCGCATGCTTCCATTGCTACGGCAAGCGCATGGTTGTAGCGCTGCCCGGTGATTCATCAGTCGTGCAGAACGGCTGCTAAAGCAAAATTGAGTGCCCGCGTGGTGGTGCAGGATTTGACGCGAGTCGTCGGCGCTGAATCCCGAGAAAACCAAATGCAGTGTTAACATGTTCAATAAGGATGAGGACAAGTACGGCATGGCTGGCGAGGCGAGGATTGCTGTCCCACGCGGCTTCCAACAGTGCGACGTATGTACTGTAAGAAGTTTTTCCAAAAGTGCTGCCTCTCAGCGGCCGACACCAGTGTCAAGAAAGGCAAAGGCAGTTGCACCGCCACTGGTGGGGGCAAGGCCTCCAACATCACGGTCTTCCAGGAGTGTCCGTTCTACTTCCGCGTGTTTGGCTCGGGCAAGGCATTGGGCAACCACAAAGCGCGCACAAGCCATTTGGTGGCGTCTTTGGGTCCTTCGATCTCTACATCCCTGTCGTAGTGGTCGACGTCTTCAAGTCTCACTCGCGAGCTCGACCGGAAAAGGTCGGCCTAGCGGTCGATCGATGAATTACAGTCTGGCAATTTTTCACGAAGACGTGACTAACAGTTGTTGAGGAATCAGCCAGAGGAAAAAAGTTGCTCAGAACTTCAGATCAAGTTATCTGGAATTACGTTTTGAGAAAATGAGTGACGGTCGTTTTTCCCAAAACTCACTTTCCCGATTTTGTAGAAATTTAGTTTTCATGATCCATACTTTTGTCGCTCCAACCAAACATGGTTTTTGGTGGTTAGTCTTAACTGAGTTTAGGGGAACAAGTTCTCTACAAACCCGATGTCCAAACAAGCCCTTAGGGTTTGTTAGGGTTTCGGTTGGTATATGGGATTATGCTTGGTTGTCCAGACTGTCGATGTTATATGACATGTGCCCCTGGACTAGAAACAAGACTACATATAGAAGGCCTTAAACTAAATCTGACATCGAGTTGTGCCAATCAAGTGGTCCAAACCTTTTAAATATATTGATTTAAGCCACTTTTAATCCTAACCGAAGTTGCACAAGTAAGTATGGTGCTATCATCATCTAACCCAGCGTATCCACCCTGCTAACAACAACTCCATGCCGTCGGTGCGTCTTGTTGACGTACAATTTTTTAAGTTTTTTCCGTACCAACGCACGGGCATTCAGCTAGTCTATACTATAATTTTCCTTGAGATAGGTTCGTCGCCAAGATTTTTCCATCCGAATTTTCAGTGGACAGTTTTACCCCTGGTTGTTCGGACATATTACATTGGCTGCCACCGCTGAGTCGTTTGACTGTGCCTCTGACTCCCTTTGTCCCCACGACCGGGTTTCTGCGCCCCTGACTCCCTCCATCCACGCCCTCTGCGCCTCTGCCTCTCACCTCCGGCCATGTGCGTGCTCCTCTGCCGTGGTGTCGGCTCTGCCAAGTCTGCGGCCATGCATGCAACCTGCATCTCACCCTACCGCTACACGTGCCCCAACCCTGCTGCTCCCCGGCAAAAGAAGCGCGTCCGGCGGTATGGGTCAGCGCAGAGACAGGGGAGCTCGAGGCGGAGAGAAGAAACCTGCCAACGAGTCGTTGCATCGCCTTTGCGAAGGAAGGAGGATTGGCGGGGGATGGGCAGCCACGGGGGAGGGGAAGGGTAGAGGAGGCTTCACACGCGGCCGGCGACTCTCTCTAGAGGCGCACCCCACCACCAACCGTCGACGACGATTCTCGCTAAACAAGGCAAGTTCCTTACCGTCTCCTACGTCCTCTCGACACTCTCCCTCCTTGCACTCTTTGTGGCTCACGCCCCGCAGCTGCTTCGGGAGGTCGTTCTGTGGCCCTCCGTCTGCTTGGGCCGAGATGGCCTGGAAGAAGAAGCCGGTGCCGCCTTCTGATTCTGATGCAACCCCACCTCCTTATTGAAGGCCGCAGGCATGTGTGGCCCTCCGCGCGCTAGGTACGCCCATCTGGCACACGCCCATCAGATGTTCGACAGAATCACCAGCGCGGAGGACGTGTCTTGTACACCACGCTGTTTCATGGGTACGCATGCTCGGTCGCCGCACGGCGCTGCAGCGCGAATGTTCGGTGATGACCCACAAGTATAGGGGGTATATCGCAGTATTTTCGAGGGAAGTGAAACCCAATTTATTGATTCGACACAAGGGGAGCCAACGAATATTTATAAGTCTTAACAACTGAGTTGTCAATTTAGCTGCACCTGAAAACAATCTTACTCACAGCAGTTTATCAGTAGCAACAGTTTTGTAGTAGGAATAGCAAAGTAACAGCAGTAGTAAAGCAAAGACAGTAGTAACAATAGCAGTAAACAGTAGGATTCGAGTGTGGTAGGCATAGGGATGGATGGACGAGCGTTGCATGGACAAGACAATTCACATAGCAATCAGAACATAGGGCAATTGCAGATAAATAAGATAAAGAATCCAAGTACTAGACAATCCTAGGCATGTGTTCCATATATAGTCATACGTGCTCGCAATGAGAACTTGCACAACATCTTTTGTCCTGCCAGCCCGTTTGCAGCGGGGCCTCTAGGGAACTACTGTCAATTAAGGTGCTCATTTTAATAGAGCACCGGAGCAAAGCATTAACACTTCGTGAACACATGTGATCCTCACATCAAAGCCTTTCCCTTTCGGTTATCTCGATTTCTATCACTTCGGGGCCATAGGTTCTGGACATCAACGTGTGTATACAACTTGCAGATAAGACCGTAAACAATACTATCATAATGAATCAATAACATGTTCAGATCTAAAATCATGGCACTCAGGCCCTAGTGACAAGCATTAAGCATAACAAGTCGCAACAAAGTCATAAAGCACTAATAAAAGATACTAGGCACCATGCCCTAACAATCTGATGCCATTACATGAACGATCTCATCCAATTCCTACCATCCCCATAGCCTACAGCGAGGGATTACTCAATCATAGATGGGGGAAACATGGATAGTCGATAGAGAAGCGATGGTGATGATGATGGCGATGATCTCCTCCAATTCCCCGTCCCGACAGGGTGCCAGAACAGAGTTTCTGTTGCTGTTTCGTGGAATCTGGTGGTGGCGGCGGAGCGGAACTCCTTCTGGAAAAACGTCGAACCCCCCGAAGTTTTTAGGTCAGAAGGCTCCTTATAGGCGAAGAGAGAGGCCGAGGGGGTTCCTGGGGGGCCCACACCACCCCCTGGCGCGGCCTGGCCTGGCCCGCGCCACCAGGTGGTGTGGCCACCCCCTGGCTCTTCTCCGTCTCGTATTCTGGCTCCCAGAGTCTTGGGTGCAATAGGATTTTTGGCATATTTTCCGGGATTTTTCCTGATAGTTGGTTTTCTGCACAAAAGGTAGACACCAAGGCAATTCTACTGAAAACAGCGTCAGTCCGCATTAGCTGTATCCAAATCACACAAGTATAGAGGAGAAATAATAGAAAAAGTGTTCGGGAAAGTAGATACGTTTTGGACGTATCAACTCCCCCAAGCTTAGCTTATTGCTTGTCTTCAAGCAATTCAGTTGAAAACTGAGTGCGATAAAAGAACTTTCACGAACACATTTGCTTCATAAGATGTAAATATGCTCAGGAATGTGATCAACTATTTGGACAATTCATAATAAAGAGTATGCAACCAAGTCTACTTAATAGTCTTTGCAAGCTATGGAGAGATTCCAACTCAAGAATAATAAGTAGCATGAGGCACAAACATAAGCAACATTAAAATGCTCATAGAAAGGTATGATAGAGTGGTATCTCGCTTGCCTTTGATTATGAATGTCAAGGCACCTCTGAAGTTCAAGTGATGACTAGAAGTAAAGATAACAAGGATGCAAGCATCAAAGTCATAACACAAATAATCAAGTAATGGTACAAACACAAAGAATGACAACTATGCTCTCAAGAAGGTGCTCAAAGAATATGTGGAGACTCAACAAGTAGAAGAAAAGGTTTTGAATAATTTGAAAGGCTTCCAAATGCTGAAAGTATGGTACTCGTTAGCTTTGAGCTCTCATTGCCCCTATCATAAGCATCTTTAATGTGGTTAAGGTGAAAGTGACACAACTAAGAGGATATGCTTGACAAGTTATAAATCGAAGTCTCATGCCCCTTACTTACGAAGACCGATCCTCATGCTACTCAACTTCAGTCACGAGTAAGCTCTTGTCATTGTAAGTATATACGTATCATAAAGAACCGCCAACGGGGTACCCCTTGCACATGACACGGGAGCTATCCCATAATCAAAATAACAAGGCAAGCAGACAATGAGCATCTCGGTGATCTTTTTATTTACTATGTGCATATATTTTTATTGAGGATGCTTTATAGAATGCTCATTATGGTTATGCTGCAAGTTTCCATCATGATTAGGCATGGCTTAGGCTAGCGGCCCAGGCGTTTCTCTAACATACATACAAACTCCATGGTCTTACAAGTTCCACATTTATTTCACACCGTCGGGATCCATAAGCAAAAGAACATGATATCAACTAGGTACAAAGTACCTATGAAGTGTTGAAAGCGGTCCCCATGATACATGGTTCTGCTAACTTCAACTCATAAAGCGCAAGCATATGCGCAACAAAGAAGGACGCAATGGTTCAGGTTTATTAAGTGCAAGAAAATAAAGTGTGACATCAAGTTCGTGAGAGCTTTACTAACTAAATTTCTCATAACAAGCAAACATTTTATTCGGAAGAAAACAAGGCATAATGAATATGCACGGAAGTAGCAAATGATGCTAATGGGTAGATATGGTGGACACTTTGGAAATATTTGGTTCAGGGAGTTGGGAACTTGAGTAAAACATACTCAGTAAAAGTGAAGGCTAGCAATAGTAAGGGAGCGACAAATGAGAGAGCAATAGCTGTCATTATCATGCTTGCAACAAAACAGGATTACTCATGGCATGAAAGTGATTCAAGATCCTCAAGGCAAAATAATTCATTGAGGCTTAACTGATTATTACAGTCATGTGCATGCGTGAGCATGTGCCAAGTCAATCACATGAAACATTCAGAGGAGGATACCGCGGTGTCATACCAATTTATGAATAGAGCAATGAAAGCAAACATTCATAAGACATGCTACAAACTATTAGCGAGTTGGAGCTAATCATAAGAAAGCAAGAACTAATAAGCATCCAAAGATAACATACACCCTACTTGAACGGACTAAGCAAGCCCACAGTGATGAGTATATGTACAAAAATGAAAACAAATAGAGTTCGTTACCAGCCTCTTACCATGCCTCAAGTTGTCATTAATCCTCATTATTGCTCTTCACTTGTGTGGCTTGAATAATAATATGAAACCAATATTCCAGTGAGGACTGCTGAACCCTGTAGCAAACTCACAAAACCAAAGAAGAACGACAAATATTTTTGGTGTTTTCGATTTTCAAACAAGAACCAAAAGGGAAAAACAAACAAAGCAAAATCTTTTTGGGTTTTTCGAATAGTTCAAACAAAGCAAAAAGGGCAAAGCAAACCAAGGCAAAAAGAAGAAGAAAACCAAAGAGAAACAACAGAAATATTTTTGGTCTTTTTGTGTTCTTAGAAAGCAAAAGCAAAGAAGAACGAAAACTAAAAAGAGAACGAAAACATGAATATACAAAGTACTGACGCAACATGATATGGAGATGAGTGCGGTGTCGTGTACCTCCCCCCAAGCTTAGGCTTTTGGCCTAAGTGGGTATCAATCCATGTACGAATAGGGGTTCCAAGCGGGCGGATCTTGGTAAGAATGGTCGTAGCTAGGCCCATGAGAAGAAGAAGAAGCTCCCTAATCATAAGCGGGCTGCTGATATGAAGACTCTCCCTCATTCGAGGGCTGGACCGAATTATCCGTGACCTCCCTTCTAGTGTCCTGCTCCTGTTGGGAGAGCTCTCCCAAGTACGTGTCAAGCTCCTTGATGTCTATGCACTTCTATTCTTGTAGACAGTTGTTGGGCCTCCAAGTGCAGAGGTTTGTAGAACAGCAGCAAGTTTTCCCTTAAGTGGATCACCCAAGGTTTATCGAACTCAGGGAGGAAGTGGTCAAAGGTATTCCCTCTCAAGCAACCCTGCAATCAAGATACAAGAAGTCTCTTGTGTCCCAAACACACCCAATACACTTGTCAGGTGTATAGGTGCACTAGTTCGGCGAAGAGATAGTGAAATACAAGTGGTATGGATATAAGATAACGGTGCTAGAAAATACTTTGATGGCGTGGAAGAGACTAAAGGCAAACTGAAATAAAGACGGAAGCAAGCAAACATGTAACAGATCTAGTTGCAAACGGTGTTTCAATGCTTAGAAACAAGGCCTAGGGATCATACTTTCACTAGTGAACACTCTCTCATATAAATATCTTCTCTTTATGATACTACTCTTAGCTACTCTCCGGTTGGACACTCTAATCAACGGTAGGGCTATAACAGCACACCTCAAAGTAAGCCTTTCCCATCTAGAAAACCCCACACTATCACCTTGAGTACTAGATGAGTCCAATAAACACCACAATTTCATAAAGACATCCAACTCCAAATATAACTCATAACAAGTATTTGTAATCTCTAGCCTAAGTGCCACCATGGTGTGCACGCTGTCACTTTCACACACATGGGGAGAGCAGAGATCTATTCAAGCACTTGAGTAGCAAGGTAGATCTACTTGATTATAAAGCTCATGATCACAATATGATCATGCATAGAGAGAGAGATGAACACACGGCTACCGGTAGAACCCTTAGCCTCGAGACAGAACTACTCCCTCCTCATCATGGGAATCAGCAGTGGTGATGGAGATGGTGGTGGAGATCGATGCAGATGGCTCTGGGGGCACTTCCCCATCCTGGCAGGGTGCCAGAACAGAGACTTTCTGTCCCCCGAATCTCCCCTTCGGTGGCGGCGGCGCTGCGGAACTTTTCGTGGCTGGAGGCTTGATTATTTAGGGTTTTGGCTTCAGGAGGCTTCTTATAGGCCAGAGGGCAAGGTCGGTGGGCGGCCAGGGGGCCCACACCATGCCTTGGCACGGCCTAGGTGGACCCATGCCTAGGGGTGGTGTGGCCACCCTATGGCCCCTCTCCGACTCTCCTTCTAGCTCCGTGAGTCTTCCGGGAAAATAGTAACTTTGGCTTTTGTCCCGTCCAATTTCGAGAATATTCATTTTTTGACTTCTTGGAACCAAAAACAGCAGAAAACAGGCAACTGGCACTGTGGCATCTTGTTAATAGGTTAGTCCAAGAAATCATATGAAAAGTACTCCAAAGTGTGGACAAAACATAAGAAAGTAGATAAAACCAAGCATGGAACATCAAAAATTATAGATACATTTGCAATGTATCACTCCTCCTCAGTGAGGGACCATCCTTCCCTGTTATCAAGGTTAAACAAAACAGGTGCAGGCAAAAGAACAACACGCTCGGACTTGCTCTTTCTCCAACCAGCTTTGAGAAATGTTATTTCATAAGATAACTCACTCATACTAGCCCACGAGGAAACAAAGTTATGCTATATCATGGAATTGAGATCAAGCCTTTCTATGGGAAACTGTAGGTCTAGATGATGAGGCACTAAACCATGCAATGCTAATAGACGAGAAGAAATGAGGCCTCCACAAATTCCACCTTTCTCACGGTTAGCAGTAAGACGGAAGGCTATCAAAGCACCCAAGTTATAAGACCTATCTCGTCTAAGAGCAGCAGAGATAAATGCTAGATCAAACGAAGATAACTTATTGGCAGTTTTCCTAGCAAGAACACACTTGGCAATAAAGTAGGCAAAAGTAGCGAATGGAGGGAAGATGAATGTTACAGATTTTTCCACTCTCTTTTGAGAAGCTACTCCCTTGGCAAATTTCTGCATATAAATCCATGAGTGGTTTAGGTCTCTCTTTAATCTTCCTACATGATCCCCATTGAGGTACCTTAATAGCTGCACAAAAATCATCAAGAGAAAGGTTGACAGCAACATTGTAAATTTTGTAATGGACCATGGGGTTAGGCAAAGAGTGACTAAATTGGAAATCCTGCACCACAGACATGGTTAGCTTCACAAATTGACAAGGTTCATCTTCCAAAAAGTGCTCTAACCCTGCATTAGAAACCAAAGTGTGGAAATCTTGTAGAATTCCCGCAGCTCTCATAAACTCAGAGCATGGATAAATGGAGGGAAAAACTTCCTCCTCCCGGTGGACCTTCATGACCTCAGGTACCCAAAGCCCATGTTGGTTTAGGTGATGTTCACTCATCTTCTATTCTGAAATTTAAATACCTATTAAACAAGTGATTGCAAAGTAAATATAAAGAAGGATTCTACTCATAGGGACTTGCAAGAGGCCTAAACATGCATCAAAACTATATCTCTAAGCATCAAACAATCTTACAAGCTCTCATAACCAGTCACCTATAGCAGCAAAATACTCAAGATATAATCCACTAAACACAAATCTACTTGGACAAGGAGAGGAGTCACATACCAGGGAACAAATGCTCCAAATTTCAGCAAGAAAGATGGGCTGAGCAAGGAGATCGAAAAAATCGAGAGCAAGCACAGCAAGAACGCGATTTTGAGCAATGAACTAGATCTTACTCGGGAGAGAGAAGAAAGTGGCAGGTGAGAGAGTTAGTGGGGGGCCAGGGGTGGCCCACACCAGGGCATGGCGCCACCCAAGGCTGGCCGCGCCACCATGTGGTGTGCCTGCCTGGTGGGTCCCCCTGGTACCTCCCAGGTACTCCTCTGCCCCTTTTTTCACGTAAAAATTTAATATGAATTTTCTGGAATTTTTCGTGACACTTTATTTTTGGGTATTTTTCAGAGATAGAAGAATGATTTTTCTGACAGACAGATTTTTTTCTTTTTTGGAAACATGATGTAAGGACAAAACAAGGCTAGAACTACAGAAGTTCTAACATGCAAGCAACTAACAACAAAAAGAAAACTAAATGAAAGCAAAAACTAAAATGCAAAGGATAGAAATAAACGGAGATAATCATAATGAAAACATTATTTTGTTCAATGGAATCCTTTTGTTAACAAGGTTGATCAAGTCTTGCTACCAAAACAATTGCATATGAGACAAAACTTTTTATTCCACTAATGATTATGTTACCTCAATGTTGATAGCAATGGTCCCAATCATAATAGTTTCAAATTTTTCTCTTGGTATGGGACAATATATTTCTCCAACTTGAATGCCTTCAACATGTTCAATTGAATTTAAACCATAAGTCCTTTCAATCTTCTTGGGGAAATAGACAGTATGTTCCTTGTCATTAACATGGAAGATCACCTTTCCTTGATTACAATTAATAACAGCTCCATTGAAGGAATAATTAGCAAGCAAAGTAGAGATTTCTTCATTAGGGATCTTCCTTTTATTCGAGACAATATCTTTCATATACTTCATCAAAGTGTTGGAGAGAGTGTACCTCAATAGTGGATGAGTAGGGAATAGGCTTACATAATTCTTCTATAGGAGGTAAATTCTTGACATCTGCAGCTTTAATTCCCTTCTCCTTAAGACATTTCTTAGCTTCCCTCATCACTTCATCATTTAATTCAATAACTCCCCTCTTCTTTGATGTTGGAATAGGCACCGGAATAGATGGTTCAGGTACAATTACTTCAGGTATAGCTTGTTTAGGAGGAGTCCAATCTTCATAGTTCTTACTTATTTTAGCCATTAATTCCTCAGCTTCCTTAGGAGTCCTATTCCTGAAAACACAATCAGCACAACTATCTAGATATGTCCTAGATTCTTCAGTTAGTCCATTATAAAATATATCAAGAAGCTCATTCTTAGGTAATGGACTTCTAGCTTGTGCATGAATCAAAGCACAAAACCTTGCCCAAGATCCAGGCAATACCTCTTTTTCTCCAAGTTTAAAATCAAAAAGTTCCTGCAAAATAGCATGTCTAGCACTAGGAGGAAAATATTTCTACAGGAAAGTACTAATAAAGCACTCAGGGCTATCAATAGATCCAGGAGGTAAATTACTAAACCAAGTTTTAGCTTGTCCTTTAAGTGAAAAGGGGAAAATCTTGGCAATAAAGTAAGTACGCATCTTAATATCATTAGAAAACAAACCACTCATGGTAGAAAGTTCATTCATATGTGCTACCGCACTTTCATTCTTAGTCCCACAAAAAGGTTCTTTCTCGACAATAGCTATGTAAGATAGATCGAGAGAGAAATCATAATCTTTATCTGTAATGTTTATGGGAGAAGCAGAAAACTTAGCAATAGGAGACAATTTGGGTCTAATAGTACGCCTCTCAATGAGACTCTTAGCATCGCTCCTATCATGGGTGTTTTTACATTCTTTAATAAATTCATCGGTCATCTCAACATAAGCATCTTCAATATCATAACTCTCACTAGACTCAGGTGAGCTAACAGGTGTGGTAGTGTCTTCATTAGGAGTTTCGGTATTTCCAGCTATAGTTCTAGCAATCGTAGCATCTAGGAAAGGACCTAATGAACAACTCTTATCAAGCACAGTAGAAGCAGCATCATAAGCATCAGAAGTTTCAGATTTAGCAGTACTAGCAGTGTGTGTAGCATGTGTATGTGGTGGTGTAAGGAACTTACTCATAACAGACGGTGAATCAAGAGCAACAGAAGTGTTTAGAACCGTACCTCTTCTTGTAGTGGATGGTAAAATAGGAACTTTGCCATCACGAGACTTACCCATGATGGATGGATAGCAGCGAACAATAGAGAATCCAAGTGAACTTGATAAATAAAGCTATGCTCCCCGACAACAGCGTCAGAAAATAGTCTTGATGACCCACAAGTATAGGGGGTGTATCGCAGTATTTTCGAGGGAAGTGAAACCCAATTTATTGATTCGACACAAGGGGAGCCAAAGAATATTTATAAGCCTTAACAACTGAGATGTCAATTCAGCTGCAGCTGGAAACAATCTTGCTCACAGCAGTTTATTAGTAGCAACAGTTTTGTAGTAGGAATAGCAAAGTAACAACAGTAGTAAAGCAAAGACAGTAGTAACAATAGCAGTAAATAGTACGATTCGAGTGCGGTAGGCATAGGTATGGATGGACGGCCGTTGCATGGACAAGACAATTCACATAGCAATCAGAACATAGGACAATTGCAGATAAATAAGATAAAGCATCCAAGTACTAGACAATCCTAGGCATGTGTTCCATATATAGTCATACGTGCTCGCAATGAGAACTTGCACAACATCTTTTGTCCTACCAGCCCGTTTGCAGCGGGGCCTCTAGGGAACTACTGGCGATTAAGGTGCTCCTTTTAATAGAGCACCGGAGCAAAGCATTAACACTCCATGAACACATGTGATCCTCACATCAAAGCCTTTCCCTTCCGGTTATCCTGATTTCTATCACTTCGGGGCCATAGGTTCCGGACATCAACGTGTGTATACAACTTGCAGATAAGACCGTAAACAATACTATCATAATGAATCAATAACATGTTCAGATCTAAAATCATGGCACTCAGGCCCTAGTGACAAGCATTAAGCATAACAAGTCGCAACAAAGTCATAAAGCACTAATAAAAGATACTAGGCACCATGCCCTAACAATCTGATGCCATTACATGAACGATCTCATCCAATTCCTACCATCCCCATAGCCTACAGCGAGGGATTACTCAATCATAGATGGGGGAAACATGGATAGTCGATAGAGAAGCGATGGTGATGATGATGGCGATGATCTCCTCCAATTCCCCGTCCCGACAGGGTGCCAGAACAGAGTTTCTGTTGCTGTTTCGTGGAATCTGGTGGTGGCGGCGGAGCGGAACTCCTTCTGGAAAAACGTCGAACCCCCCGAAGTTTTTAGGTCAGAAGGCTCCTTATAGGCGAAGAGAGAGGCCGAGGGGGTTCCTGGGGGGCCCACACCACCCCCTGGCGCGGCCTGGCCTGGCCCGCGCCATCAGGTGGTGTGGCCACCCCCTGGCTTTTCTCCGTCTCGTATTCTGGCTCCTGGAGTCTTCGGGTGAAATAGGATTTTTGGCATATTTTTCGGGATTTTTCCTGATAGTTGGTTTTGTGCACAAAAAGTAAACACCAAGGCAATTCTGCTGAAAACAGCGTCAGTCCGCATTAGTTGTATCCAAATCACACAAGTATAGAGGAGAAACAATAGCAAAAGTGTTCGGAAAAGTAGATATATTTTGGACGTATCATTCGGACATTGGGAGGATGACCGCAGCCATGAGGCATAGCCGGCATCTGAATGCGCTGGTACTTTTTGGGAGATACAGGGAGAGGGATTCAAGACCACGTCTGTGACGCTGATCATCGTGTTCTTGGTGTGTGCATTGGTGGGGCTGCAACTAGGGAGGTGGATCCACAAGTATGTCAGGAAGGTAAGGCTTGAAGCTTTGGCACCCCACCCTTCCCGTTCCTCCCATGCGCCGCTGTTGGGGCTGGTGTCCATGACGAGCACCACCGGTGCCAGGCGCCGGGGATGGACGTGGCCCTCGCGTCATGGCGGTGGTGGTCGTTGCAATGGGAACCATGAACTACCTAGCGAACTCCCATGGCACTCGCGGTGTAAACTGCACTGGTCACTTTAAAATTGGTATATTACTTCTGAACAGCTACTTCCCAAGTGTCCACTCCACGACAGCAAATAGCTAAGTAAGTCCGCCATAGCTCAGCTTCTCTGCTATGTTTTCTCAAGCTAGAATCCTGCTTTTCCTCTATTCCTCTTGTACGTTTGATCTCACAACATGGTAGAGAGACAATGCAAATGGATGATCTATGCATGCTTGCTTGATGCCAAATTTTTTTTAACCAGGCATGTTTCTCTTTAACAAAATGCATAGCTACTACGAGAAGACAAGGCTCCTCCTCTATTCTAATAGTGCAAGTTGCATCAGCCAGCTTATGTACTTTTAGCTTTTAGAAGAAAGTAACATGGTATTTTTTCCTTGATATAAGCAATTTGGTGTTTTTTCATGCAATGCTCAGTAGTTTAATTTTTTATATATGTCGTCGCCTACCCTTTTTGGTTCCAATTTTTTGTTGTCCTATTCTACTTGAGTGTTGGAATATATTACCATTGCTGCCACCGCAAGTCAAGGAAAAAAATTCCATTCTCTTTCTCCGTCTGTTTCCTGTGTCGAGGGTGGGACGGCATACATGGCCATATCGGGTGCCGCTGGTTTCCACCATGGGATTGGAGCGCCGCCACTGCCGAGTTAGGTCGCCGGCCGCCAGCCACCGCCCACAACAAGTAGCCTTCATGCGGCCACTAACATCGATCCCCGCAGGGACCCTGGCCAAGCGTCCTCGCTGGGCTCCAATACTGGGCTCTGACACAAGCGAGCGGCTGACCTTCTCTGTAATGCTTTGGTCGATTGTGGCTTCCTGACCCGTGTCGAGTTGTTGTGTCTTGATGCATGGTGGTCGCAGTCGAGCCCGTGCGCGCGACCTACCATGGCTGGCTGGTGAACCTCGCCGTGTGTCCAAATCAGTTATCTTCGTGTAAAACAGCAGAGCCCCTTATGATCTGCACACACCATGTATAATGTTAATTCAGAGTTAACTGAGGCAGACACACTATGTGATACCAGTGGTCAATGTGAGAGCGTTACCAATTTATGTGGGAGCTCTCACATACACACACAAAAAAGGAATTGTTCTTGTATTTGGTCACCAGCTGTTCCTGCTGTGAAGCCCTAACAACTGTATCTCTATCAGTGTTTCAGCTGTATGTTGCATTATTCTTGTATCCTATTCTTCTCATGAATTGTTCTTGAAGGATCGTTCAGGTCATGAATTATGATATTGTTGGCCTCCATTTGTTTTTACTGGATGTTTGAGGTGCCCAGGGTTGATTTCAGTGTAGCAGCGTAAGTCATAGCCTGAACTTCTGGACTGTAAAGAGATCAATGTCACTCTTTGTGGTAAGTGTTGACTGGCCTTGAAGGCAGGCTGCTTAAAGGAATTTGCACTCACAGAAATTTAGTTGAATTAGGAATTGGGATAGTTCTGGAGGAACGACTTTATAAATAAAATCGAGCTATGAGTTGTGATTTTTGTCGCAGCACCTTTCTATTAGAATGTAATCTGTGTTTTTCCAAATCCTCTGTATTCGTGAGCTGAAATAGTAGGAAGGAAGCAAAAAGAACATGAGAAAGGGAGGGATAGGTTCAGTTTCAAGTCCATCTCCAAATATACAAATGAAGATCAGGTGACAATTGGAGAGACAAGGAGAAACAACACTCAAATGCAGTGGCGGAGCTTCAGCCCGGCAAGGCCGGGCAGTTGCCCGGGCTCTAGCTAGATTATCTCGTCTAGTTTTTGAAAGTACAGACTAGTTAATCGAAAAATTTAATGGGCAAAGAACCATTGGTCAGAACGCTTTGTAGTTTGCCCAGGCTAGCTAATTGGGCTAGCTCCGCCACTGCTCAAATGTAGTACAACCAAGGAAAATCCCATGGCCATCAGCACCTAAGGTGACGTTTTCTTATAAGCCAGACATTTCCTCAATCTCAAAAAATGCGTTACTCTAACTTTGTCGTGTGTGCAGACGGTGGATGCATCCAATGTGCTAGGAGCCATCAAGCAAAGATAAATTTCTGAAGTGCTTTAACCAGCCACATCAAGTTGAACCCCTCTACTCCTTATAGCTTCTTCAAGTAAAGGTGGGTTCGCCGCGTACTATCTCCTCTCGATGTAAAGGCGAGTTGGCCTATTGTAGGCTAGCGGCAACCGCCTCCTCAAGGCACAATGAGGACCTCAACCGACAATGCAAGCCAATGCAAGCTCCGTGGAGTCCCAGTGTTCTGGCAGCTTCCGTCTCGCATCTGAAGTGCTACGCTTATATAACAAAGATGTTTTGTGGATGTTGATATTAAAAAAATTCATTAAAATTTGTCATATTATTGAAACACACCACGACACAAAAAAGTGAATACCCGTAGCAACACACGGGCATTCAACTAGTATTAATATAGTTGGGTGTATGAACCAGGTCACCGGTAGATATAAAAGGAGAATTATACTAATACGTGAAATTATAAAAGGACAATGCGCTTTCACTTCACCGATAGACATAAAGCATGCATTACAGACACAGTACACAGGAGTCCTGAGGAGTACAGACACAGTGATTAAAACCGTCACGAAAACAGCAGCGACCACGACGTAGTACGATCGAAGTAGCATGCTGCAGTAAAACTAATTATTGAGAAGCAGGGAAACTAATCACGCGGTAATAGTAAAACAAGCACTACTGCATAAGCATCCAGCACTACTAGCTAGCTCTAGCTAGTCCTCAATTTATTTCTCCTGGCCACCTCACAGTCCCATGCATGCATCTGATCTGGTGATCCAGATCTGACACTTGCTTAGCGCACCCTGCACACATTGAAGAGCTTAGGAGGCATGCATCTCATGTAGTGAATCAGAAGATAGATGAATGAATTAAAAGGATAAAAGTGTAGTGGTAGGAGTTACTTGTTGCAGTCGGTTGAGGGGCTGATGGCGTAGGGGATGTTGACGCCGCACTTGCTGGGGATGCCGGCGATGAGGTCGGTCCTGAGGCCGCCCATGCCACCGCTGCGCTGCTTGAGGCAGGTGCAGGCGGCCTGGCGGTCAGCGGTGGTGGCGGCGGCCGAGTTGAGGCTCCGGACGCCGCTGCAGCAGTTGGCGCTCGGCGCGGGCACGTTGCCCATGGCGTAGGTGATGCAGGGGGCAATGGCACCGACCACCTGCCCGCAGGTCACGGCGCCCTCCGCCGGCGCCGCGGACAGCACCAGAGCGGCCACCAGCAGGGCCAAGGTCGCGGCGGCGTGGGCGCGGCGTGCAGCCATGGCGGGCAGGATGAACTAGCTCAGTGGCTTTGGTGAGCTGGGGAGTGTAGTGCGATCGAGACTGTGAGTGTGAGTGAGTGAGTGATGCTGAGTGGCTAGGAGGGTTTTTATAGGGGTTTTGGGTCCTTTGCTTTGCTATTTATTTAACGAAAAAATGTACTACTCCACGCCACGTCCACATGCAGGCAGACACACATGTGTGCACACAGTCGTTGTACAGTGGAGAGTTAGGGCTGCTGCAGATGATAGGGGAGTCGTGTCGACGTCGTCTCGTCTAGCATGCTTGCTCTCTGCGATTTGGTCAGGTCAGGGAGTCAAGAATGGAAGCCCACACTCCACGGTCTGTCACATATAGTATCTAAATTCACGAGTAGTAATTTGCAATAAGTAACCGCGTGCTGCAGTGCAGCTTGTGATTATAATTCGAGGCGCGTTCATTTGGCGTGGTATACATGTATGCATGGTGGGTAATTCGTGTACATAATGGCATGCGCTAGGTCTTCACTTCATCTGGTTTACTACTTGGCACCTTCTATTTTCCCCCAGAAAATAGAAAAAACTATGCCCAAAAAAGTTCGAGGACAACCAAACCAATACTATCATGCACTGAAAGTTGTGAATGCCTTGTTAATTGAGCGGAGCTGGTGGTTGTCATTTACTACCTCTAGTAGTACTAGGGGTAGTCGTTTCTACCTCTAGAATAAGGAGTAGCTAGTTACACCAGGTCCACCTGCATGCATGGCTAATGGCTTGCTGCACTGATGTGGCGAAGCATGAAGCGTGCAGGTTTAATTGCCTGCTACCAGCCTACCGCCTCAAGTCCACGTAAACCAAAGTACTGTAGTACTCCTCTACTAGCCGGATGAGAATTTCGATACGTTACGTGCACCTAGCTACTACTCGTTCAATAATCTTGGAGATTGGCGCATGCAGAACATACTCCTGGAGTATGTTCGAAATACGTACATAGACACGTCAATGTTTTCGTAGAGCAAACGCGCTAGCTCTAGCGGAGGCGAATGTGAATGTGGTGTGAGTGGGCTCGTGTACTTCGCACGTGTAAGGAATACACAAATACAATACAGAAATGTACAGAATACAAGAGCGAGGATTAGTAATCGCTCGTATCGTATGTACACTTGAGGACGGACGTCTCGTGCATTCCCCGGCCGTCGGAGGTGTACTCGCTCAGTTTTTATGGGCCTAGCTAACACATGCACCCAGCGACCCCGGCGACCACGTAATTAATAGGCACCGAAAGGTGCCTGTACCGCGCCTGCGCCTCACCACAAATCGTCAACAAATCCCTTCAATGCCATCCGTACCTAGCTACTAGCAAATCCGACAAGTATTACCCCTCGGATCCAAAGTATAAGTGTGTAACTTAATCTTGTACTCCCTCCGTTCCGAAACAAGTAGCATGAATTTTATTTAGATTTGCATGTATCTATATGTTTTTGCATATAGATACATTCGAATTTAGAGAAATCCATGCCACTTATTTTAGACGGCGGGATCGCGGTACAAGTTATTATGGATTGGAGGAAGTGCTTAATTTTGCTTCCAGTTAACACAGGTAACTCATAGTAAAGTCCTAGCATAAAGAATGAACATATGTGTTAGCCCCTTCACAATAAGTGATTTCTTAGCTTTGTATCATAGTCAAATGCTTATGTTTTTTTCAAAATGGAGGTGAATGGAATTAATTGAGGGAGCTGCTTGACACGAAAAAAAAGCGGAGATCTCTCCCCCCCCCCCCCCCCCAGGGCGACGGGATCTCCGGCTGCCCCCTCCCCGCACCCCTCCCCTCCGTCACCGCTACTGGCAAGGGTCGCCGGCCGAAGCCCAGGCGACGCCGGCGGCTTGTCCTTCCCCGTGTTAGGGTGTGCGAGTCGGGGATCGGTACCTCGTGGCGGCGGTGCATCTAGGCAGAGGCCGGCGGGGCCCGACGTGGCGATGGCCGGCGCGCCTCGACGGGGGCGGCCTTTTGTATCTCGAGGCGGCAATGGGTGGTGGGGCGCTCGACTGCTGTGTTCCGGTGGCGGCAGGGGCCCATCCTCGCGGATCTCTGGCGGCGGAGGAGGTTGACGCCAATCCTGCACCCCTCCTTCGACCGGATGTTGTCGGGGCGGCCCGGAACGAGGCCGGGATGGACCTTGGTGGAGCTGACCTCTGACGGCGGAGCCCTTGCCCTAGGCCCAGATCGGGGCCCGTACGGGCCTGATTCGGGCTGGGTGGGCCCTGCTGTCCGGATGGTTCCAGGGGCGCCCAGGAGGCCTGGGAGCCCACCCCTCGGCCAGGTGTTTGAGGTGCTGGATCAGGGCCAGCGAGCCTAGATCCGGTGACCGCCTGGCAGCTCCGGAGAGGAGCTGCGGAGTTGACTTGCGTGGCTTGTCACTCCGATCTGTCCACGTGATGTTTGGCTAGATTGCCCTCGCACGCCCGCTCTCAAGAAGGTGTCATGGTGGTATCTTCCACGCTTGTTGTGCGGGATCTCGGATGCCGGGGCAGCGGTCCCAGGAGGTGGATTGCGCGGACGTCTCTTCGGCGAGCGACGTGGCGGTGGTTCCTTTCCTTGGTCATGTGGATGGCGAGGAGAGGACGTTGGGATGCTTCGGTGTTGGCGGCGCTTCGTCTTCGGCAGCTCCCAGATCGTGTGCCAGAGACCTATCTTGGGGACAACGGGCGTGGCGGAAGATGGGGAGCAATTCGAAGGTCTTTTTGGGTGAAAGCTCAGTGCTTCGGCACCATCGGTGGCGATGCCTGCGGGTACCGTTACCCTCTCGGGGGCGCAGGTGTGGCTACCTTCCTCACGCTAGGGCTCCGGGTGAAAACCCTTGACGGTTGGTCTCGGCGGCAGTGGCGCGGTGTGTCGTTACCCTCTTGGGGGCGTCGTCGTGGAGCCTCGGTTCACCCCGATCTCGGCTCATTGTCTTCGGTGGCAAGTGTAGATCTTCTGCGGTTTTCTTGTTTATTCTGATCTGCTTTGTAAAAGGGGTCTCCCCTCCATCTTGTATCTATTCGGTCAATGTGGCTTATTCTATAAAGCGGGGCGAAAGCCTATTTTGAGAAATGGCGGCGAATGCTTATGTCGGGCTACCTCTGTTCGGGATTATAAGTCCGAAGAGCTTTTTTATATTGTTTGAAATTGTAAGGGTTATCTTATTTATTAGGCTCTCTTGTCCAATACATGTTCTTCTTTTACTCTCACTTCTCTCATGCATGTACTCCTATTGGTGCATGTATAGATTAATGAGAGAGTTATGAAGTGTTTTGGTATTAGCAACTTGGCCCTTAGGACTAATAATCCCAAACGGAGGGAGTACTATAATATGATGAGAGGGGTGGTGTTCTATCTCATCTAAATATATAGTACAACTCTTGCACGGAACGGTAGGAAAAATACATTGCTTGTCCAATCACGGCTAAGCAATTGACCAAATGCAGTCGCTCCGTCCCGAAACAAGTAGCATGAATTTTGTTTAGATTTGTATATATCTATATGTATTTTAGTATATAAATACATTCGAATTTAAGAAATCCATACCACTTATTTTAGACAGCGGGAACGCGGTACAAGTTGTTATGGATTGGAGGGAGTACGTAATTTTGCTTCGAGTTAACACAGGTAACTCATAGTTAAAGTCGTAGCGTAAAGAATGAACATATGTGTTAGCCCTTACACAATAATCGCTTCGTATCATAGTCAAATGCTTATGTTGTTTTTTTTTTGAAATGGAGGCAAATGCTTATGTCGTACTATAGTATGATGATAAAGGTGGTGTTCTATCTCATCTAAATATAGTAGAACTCTTGCACGGAACTATAGAAAAAATACATTGCTTGTCCAATCACGGCGAAGAAATTGACCAAAGGTAGTCGTGGCATTTTCTCAAATGCAAAGGTCGTGCTACATGCCCCTCTCCTAGTCATCCTCCAACTAGACATTGCTCAACAAAATAGGACTCTCTACGACAATAAGATTAATCTACGTGCCCGCTTGAAAAGAAGGGTGGTCGGCTTGGTTGTGGTTGGAAGGGGAACGAAGAAACAATTTCCCCGTATTGCCAACATAAAGGAGGGGGTACCAATACGAAGTTTTTTTTTATCTAAGAGTCAAAGCAAGACGAAGGAAAGTTCACATTCACCGTCTAAAGCATAATAACTAGTGGGTCATCAAGCACGGTGCAAAAGAGGGGATCATATTCAATCATTTCAAATAGGTCACTAGACGTGGTGAGATTAGGCAATGAGATTTTAGTTGGGAGGAGTTGCACATCGAGGACCCGGACCTTCAAGGCATTGGTGAGCCTTTCAATGAGGAGGAGGTGATTATTGCAATCAATCAAATGCTGGGGGATAAGGCATCTGGTTTGGATGGGTTCACGGATGCCTTCTTTAAAAAGTGTTGGCCTATCATTAAGGAGGATGTTGTGCGTGTTATCCATATTTTTGGAAACCTCCATGTAGAAAATTTTCATTGGCTCAATTACGTGAACATTGCACTTTTGCCTAGAAATACAGGGTGGAGGATATTTCTGACTTTGGGCCTATTAGCCCAATCCATGTGATTGCAAAAATCATAGTAAAAATGTTTGCTCTCTATCTCGGGCCGCTCATGAATGACATTGTGTCCAACACCCAAAGCGCCTTCGTAAAGAAAAAAGACATCCATGATAACTTCCTCTATGTCAAAAATTTAGCGAAGAGGTTCCATAGGAGCAAGACCCCGAAATTGCTATTTAAGCTTGATATTTGCAAAGCTTTCAGACTCTTTTCGTTGGGAATACATTCCCGACCTCCTTCAACACCGATGCTTTCCAAGTTGGATACGCAATTGGGTTGCGGTGTTTCTTTCAACTTCGTCCTTGTGCATCCCCATTAGACAAGAACATGGTATCTGTCAAGGTGATCCGCTTTCTCCACTCCTTTTCGTCCTTGCCATCGATCCTCTTTCACAACTCTTGGACCTTGCAACTACACATGAGTATCTTCACAAGCTACGCGGACAAGGATCCATCCTAAGGACGTCGCTCTATGTGGATTATGTGGCGATGTTTTTGGCTCCCTTCAAAGAGGACATTCAAAACTTAGAAACCGTCCTTGAAATCTTTGGTGAGGTGACCAGTCTATGCACTAACTTTCAAAAGAGCTTCGTGGTCCCAATTCGATGTGGACAAGTCAACTACATGATGTTCTTGAGGGCATACCGGCAACTCTCACTTCTTTTCCAATGAAGTACCTTGTCCTTCCACTTTCAGTTTGGCGCCTTAGGAGAGTGGACTTTCAACACCTTGAGGTCAAATGCGTCGGAAAGCTCCCTGCTTGGAATGGGAAATTCATCACCGCCGATGGTCATGCTTCTCTTGTCAAATCGGTCATATCTTCGCAAGCTCTATACTACTTAACGCCTCTTGTTGTTCCTCCGAACACCTTAGCCTACATTGAAGTGAATATGCCCGAGAGACAATAATAAAGTGGTTATTATCTTATTTCATGTTTATGATAAATTTTTATTTTCCATGCTATAATTGTGTTAATTGGAAACTTTAATACATGTATGTTTAATAAACAAATAAAAGTTCCTAGTTATGCCTCTCATATAAACTAGCTCGTTTATTAACAAGATGATCAAGGTTTCCTGATCATGGACATTGAATATTGTTAATAACGAGGTCACAATATTGGTATATTGATGTGATAAACATTCATCCGAAGTATAGTAATACGATCAAAGTAATTATGTTTAAATTACTATAACATCTGCAAAGTAACTTTAGTCCTTAGACCATGAGATCTTGTCAATCACAAAAAAAGAGATCTAGTTGTTATAGTCGTAATGCTAAAGTTGTTTACTTTGGCTCATTTAGAACCTCGAGGGTTATAAACCATGTTTCAATCAGCTTCGAGGGTTCTCCAAGATGACCTTAAAGAGTTATAGATAACACTCAAGGGTTCTCAACAACACTCAAGGGTTCTCGACAACCCCCGAGGGTTCTCGACAACTCCCGAGGGCTCCAGGCAATGACCCTTGGGGGTTTTCGAGAACCCCTAAGGGTTACTCCAAAACGTTCTCGACAATGACTATTTGAAAGACTATTAAAATTCATGGTAAAAGTAGTTACATGTTTTAGATGCATTGAAATCATGGAAAACATAACAAGTCTTTTTCAAACAGTTTTTAGATGCATTGGAAAAATCATGGAAACTAGCTAGTATTTTTCCATGATCTTAGATGCATTGAAAAATATCTAGTATTTTTCCATGATTCTTAGATGCATTAGAAAATCATGTAAAATAGCTAGTATTTTCCAATGAATTTGTAAATGCATTGAGAAATCATGAAAAGTACCTAGTAAATTTTTAGTAGTTGCCCACTGTCGTGGTATTGACACAACGGATGCTATAGGGGTAGCTTACTTAGAGAAGAGCAAGAAGACAATGGATAATCTGATAGCGAGATTGGCACACAATGTACCCAGGTTCACGTTCCCTTGATGAAAGATCGCTATGTCCTGCTATCAATCCAGTATATGATCATAGATTGATTTTTACAAAGGAACTACCATAGGTGGAGGGAGGAAGATGGTTCTGTCTGATATGGCAATAACCCCACGGGGTTTGCCCGGTGGCTTTACATATGCAGACAACTAGGGTTTACAAGTGTTTCTAATGGGCTTTTTATTGGAGTCGCCATCTTGGACTCCTAATCGGCGTGGCGTATCTTGAGTCGTGGAGTCGCCGTACATGTCGATTGGGATGCTCTTCTTCTTCATGGGCCTTCTCGATCGAGTCACTAGTTCCCGCAAGCCCAGTCACCATGAGAGACTATGCTTCGTGGGTATACCCCGATTGGTATTCCCCAATCGTCCATAAATAATTATGGAAATACCAAAAAAATAATATAAATGGACAATCAACACTCACAGATTTAGGAATATAGTCACATATAGCGGATCCATAGTCTTGCACACTTTGTCACACCAAATAATATCTTAGGCATAGTTTTACACACATAGCCAATAGAGTCTTAAAAACAAAAAGTCTGATAGAACACACAATTTTGCATGTCACTTGTAGCTATTGTTCTTCCTGGCATTGAGATAGCCTTGCATATTCTTTGTTAGCTTAGGTTGCCTTTTACCAACAGAGTAGAACCAGATTGCGATGCAAACCTAGGTGCATTGAAAGGCCTTGTCCCTAAAACTCTATTTGCTTCTGCTACACTTGTTGTTGTAGTATGAGCTCTTGTTGCCATTGGAGTAGGAGCTCTTGTAGTGAGAGTGGAATTTTTGCAATGGGAGTAGGAGTTGCAATTTGTGTTGATGTACTAGTAGTACCAGAGGATTCTGTGAGATTGTGCATGTTAGGATGGAACAAAATACAATAATTAGTTCAAATAACTTTAGCTTCTAATAAAACTACAAATAAATAAAGCTTTATTACCTGGTGATTATCTTTCCTTATTTGTAGCCCTCGCCTCAATGGAACATTACAGCTAGTGTACCTATGTCCTGTCAACTTGTGGTTGCCGCAAGTGATAGCCTAGATGTATGTCTTGGAGTTGGAGCTGACACCTCAAACTAACCTTTCCTCTTCCTTCTCGTTGCAAGTGTGATTTTTTCATATTCCCATCATCATCAATTTCACCATCAGCAGGGTTGTTATCCTCATCACTTGAGGGTATAAATTCAGACATTTGTACCTCCTCTAGCTCATAATGAGATCTACTAGTTGGTCCTATCCTTAGTGGCTTCATCTTTTTTGCAAAATATTCAGGTTCAAGCACTATCTCGGCTTCACTGTCGCTTTAATTTTCTTCATCTTGAAAAATCTCTTCCACCTCTTGATACGTCCATTTTGCATCACTATTCTATGTCTTAATTCACTGTTATTCATTGATATATTTCGTATTGAGAGGTGATACTTATGTTATTTCATCTGTTTTTGCATGGTTGATAACTTTTGGAGCATGGACCGCTGCAGTCAGGGTTCTGATGGAA
Source organism: Avena eriantha (assembly GCA_910589775.1). Lineage (NCBI taxonomy): Eukaryota > Viridiplantae > Streptophyta > Magnoliopsida > Poales > Poaceae > Avena > Avena eriantha. The sequence goes on along the minus strand of OU342743.1, from coordinate 267,595,746 downwards.
AAGGTGTTGTTTGGAGGCAAAATTCGCGAAGATCAGAAAATCCGGGAAAATATACGGAGAATCCTATTTTCCCGAAGACTAAGGATGCCAGAAGACAAAGTGGAGATGGGCCACAGGGGGCCCACACCACCCCCTGGCGCGGGCAGCCCTAGGCCGCGCCAGCAGGTGGTGTGGCCATCCTGGCCCACTCCAGCCTCTCCCCTCTGGCGTATATCATCCTCCCAAAACCCTAAGACTCGGAGAGCGACCACAGAAAGATTCCGCCGCCTCTGCGGGACGGAAAACACCGAGAGAGAAAGATCTCTCCGGCAGACAGATTTCTGCCGGGGGAATTCCTTCCCAGAGAGGGGAGATCGTCGCCATTAACACCACCATCAAGCTGGACTTTATCGGGATCATCATCATCACCACCATCATTGTCAACACCCAGATTTTTAATCCCAAATGCCCGTTATGCCATACCTCGCAATCCCAGGATTACCATTTTGTGAGACATAACGGATTGGATATCATAGTACATCATCCATTACAAACCATACATAAGGTCTTACACAAATAAGGATCTCATGATCTAGTCTTAATACAACAAGCAGCGGAAATAAAAGATAAGCGTAGCGGTGGGGTCCATCTTCAGGGGCACAGGAAATGCTGACGAAGGCAGATAGTCCTAGTTATCATAGCCGTCCTGCTGGCCATCATCTTGATATTCTCCTTCATAGTCTGGCCATGATAATAGCCAGGGACAAAAGCCATGAGTACTCTTTAAGTACTCGCAAACTACCACTAACAAGTAGGATAGTTCTAAAGTTAAAGTACTAAATCTAAGTTTAACTATAAAGTTAATTTTGAAACCTAAGCTGAGTTCAGAAGCAAAGAAAGATAAAGTAAAGTTCTAGAATCACTTAAGTTGGAAAGCTATTGTCATAAACACAACCATATTGTGGTCAAGTCAAAGTTCATCATTCATTTCAAGTTCCGTAGAAAACATCTGACAACGAAACAATATGGCCATTCCAACTGTCCATAACCGCGGACGCGGCTATTCGAATAGTTTGACACTCTGTAGAGGTGGTACACTTTCACCACAAGATTCGATACATCTGTCAGGGATAACCCTGAATCATCATACTTAGTATGCAGATAATCAAACATAACCTTCCCTTTACACACCCTAGTATAAGCACCTATCCTATGAGCATGGCCTCCCAACCATGACCATCGGTCATCTTGGGCACTGCATAGGTGGACAACATTGAGAGGTAGCCTCAGCTCAAACCTCTCCCGCATAGGTGGACAACATTTTCATCATAATAAACCATTTGTGTTTCGCAACACATGTCAAAACATCTCAATAGAATGACTCATCATTCCAAGGTTTTCATAATTCATTTTCACCAAGTGTTCCCATCTAAAGTGACTCAAGTTTTTGATCTACTCTAAAGTACTAAGTTAAGAGTGTTCACTAAAGTGGAAAATATGGGTTCAACCTCATGCCATAGAATGACATCTAAAGGTTACCTAAATAGGTCAAGTTTTATACTCTTTATGCTACCTTCAAAACAAGTCAAGAACTTTGTGTAAACCAAGGGAGGTAAAACTTGTAAAGAAGACTTGGGGTAACTAATAGTCAAAGGGGTGTGATCAAAGCATGCCTAAAGCATCTTTGCTAAATCATCTAGTTTGATCCTAGCTTGCTAAGCAGGAACTTGCAAGTGTTAAATTGCATTGTTAATGGTGGCTTGCCTTGGTTGGTGCAGTGGTTGAAGTTTTCTTCTTCTTCTTGGTAGAACTCCTCCTCCTCGAAAGTTTGGTCGGTACTATCGGCTATAAAGACATACGGAGTACACAATCGCCAAACAAATACTCAACTAGGATAAATAGCATTCTAAGACACACATTTGATGATCTATTATCATCACAAGCATCACAAGTTTAAATCACTAGTTTCATCTTTTTAATTTAGAAAAGTAATTTCTACTCATTGAAAAATTAACTAAGATTTAATATTCAGCACTTAAAATATGGGATCATGTTGACACATGTCATCACCACATATTCTAACATGTGGTAATGAGATTTAAAGGTTGGATCATAATTACTTTGGTTTAAGTTCATTATTTAATGATTTGAAGTGACTAGAAATGCATATATAGCATTATTTTGGTACCAGTCCAAAGTTACTGTATGTAAACCTTGATATTATTACATATTCAGATAGATATGATGAAATGTGATTTTTGAGAGTTGGAATCAACTCAAAACCTATCTTAGTTGATTTTATAAAAATGTTGCAAGGTGCAAAAGCTTCTGTTTTGTTATTTTTACTAGGAGAGATCTATAACTCTAACTGGATTAAATCCAACGGGCTTGGATAGATCATTTCAATACCTTTCAGGCGAAATTGATTTCATGCTATTTGGATTTGTAAAACTCCTAGAATTGAATTTTAAACTAGTGGATAGAAACTAGGTTTAACTTAAAAAAGAAAAATCCAATTTTGAATGGCTGGGCTAGTGCGGGAACGAACATGGGCCGGCCCAGTGGCGCTCCACGGCGCGGGGCTCAGCTGACAGGGGGTCCCGCTTGTCAGCGGCACTTAACACGCGAAACGGTACGCGCGCTGTGGACCGTAGGATTAGAAGGGGGATCTACGGCTGAGGTTCGTCGTCGACGACGAACAGGTCGCCGGCGAGCTCGAACCCTAGCGGCTCAGTGGGGGTCTGCCAGGGATGTACTAGGGCTCTAGCGACAACGGCGCGGCGGGCAAACGAACTGGAAGACGACGGCGAGGCGAGGCGCGGTTGCGGCAGAGCTTGGGGTGCCCTAAATCGCAGGCGCCCTTCTCTTCCTACTACGGCGGCTCCTGCTCCAATTCCGGCGAGGTAGAGCTCGAGCGGCGTCGACGAGGGGTGGGTGAGGTTCAGTGAGAGGTGGGGAGTGAGTGAGTGTGGAGAAAAGAGGCTGGGGAGGCCTGCTTACATAGGCCCGACGGTGAGACCGAGCGGTGTGGGCAGGCGACTCCGGCGAGGGCGGCACAGGGGGCTAGCGGCGTGGCTCGAGGTAGGGGACGGTGGCCTGTCTCCTGGCGGTGCGTTGAGGCTTAAAGGCGCAACAAGGCGGGCTCTGTGCTGGTCGGGCGCGTCACGCGCTATAGGCGGCAGAGGCGACGGGTCCGACAGCGATCGGTGGCTGGGGTGCGTTGGGCGGCCAGCGGGGGTGTCTGGGGTGTTCCCTAGGTCATGGCGGAGCGGTAGGCGCGGGCTGTGGCCGAGGGGCGGTCTGTGCACGCGGGGACCGAGTGTGCTCTGCGGGCGGCGTCAGCATGGTCGACCAGCTCCGGGCGCGGCAGTTCCTGGCCGTTCTGCTCTCTGTCTCTGGGCTGGGGCTGGTTGGATGGTGGCAGTGGACCATAGGCGAGCGTGTAGACATGGCGAGAGAGGCTGGCGGCTGCTGTGACGCGATGTCGCCGGTGGGGGTGCTCAACGTGCTCGGCCTTAATGGCCATGACCATTTGGTCGTGTGCACATGGTTTGGCCGGGCTAGCAAAGGGTAGGGTTCGCACTGGGGGAACAAGGGGACAGGGTTAGGCCCAAATGGTGACCAAGATCACTGCTCAAAACAGTGTTTTGAATTTGGCCAGATTTGTGCCCACAAGGTGTTTGATGGAATGGCCGAAAGAGAAAAACTTTTGAATTTAAGTTCAAAATTTTTGGGTGATCTACACTAGTACTAGGTAGTCTCTGGTTGCAAGGGTTTTGAAAGTGGAGCTCAATTTGATGGTTTTTGAAAAAGTGGGATCTTCCCATATGAAATAGATTCAATTTTCCAATGCCTTTTAAAAATAGTGTTTGAATGTTTTTAGCAGATCAAAAGGTGGGCCTTGGTACCTCATTATGTGTACTAGCAAGGGGTGCAAAGATCATGAATTGTTTATGTTAAGAAATGAGTGCTAGGAACACTCAAAGTGGTGTAGTGGATTAAAATGGCCAAAATGACCATTCCTCCCTTTTAATTGTTTTTTATTTGATTTTCTTTAGTAAAAGCTTGGGAATGATGTAGATGATGTTTAAATCACCTAAGAAACATTTTACAACCAAAGAATCACAGAACCATGGCAATTCAAATCAATTCCTAATTTAAATGCACATACACATGAATGCTTTTATTTTTAATTTGGAAAAGTTTTTGTTAACCCTAAATTTGATGATTTAGATCTTGATAAGCTTGGATTAAAGTTTTGGGATGTTACAAACCTTCCCCCCTTAAACAAAATCTCGTCCCGAGATTTGCAAAGAAAACTAGGAACTAAAGAGATCTGGGAACTCTGTCTTGATGTAATCTTCTCGCTCCCAAGTGGCTTCCTCCTCGGTATGGTTGCTCCACTGAATCTTGAGAAACTTAATACTCCTGGTCTTGGTGGTTCTGTAGGCTTCTTCTAAGATACGGATGGGTACTTCTCTATAGGTCAAGTCATTGTTGATTTCCACAGCTCTGTGATCGATGTTCTTGAAAACTTCGGTCTTCTCGGGCACTTCCAAACATTTGCAAAGTAACGAGATATGGAACACATTGTGGATGGCTGACATCTCTTCAGGCAGTTCCAGTTGGTACGATACTTCTCCTCGACGGTTCAGAATTTTGAAGGGCCCGATATATCTGGGGGCTAACTTTCCTTTCAGGCTAAAGCGTTGAGTTCCCTTCAATGGTGAAACCTTGAGATATACAAAATCTCCGACATTGAAAGTCGGGTCTCTCCTTCTCTTGTCAACATAACTCTTCTGTCTGGATTGGGCGGTCTTGAGGTGCTCACGGACTTTGTGAACTTTCTCTTCTGCTTCTCGGAGAATGTCGGGTCCAAAGATCTGACTCTCTCCTACTTGCGACCAATTCAAAGGGGTACGACACTTTCTTCCATATAGGAATTCAAATGGTGCCATCTGCAAACTAGCTTGATAACTGTTGTTATATGAGAATTCTGCGAAAGGCAGGCAGTCTTCCCATTTTGATCCGTATTCCAACACACAGGCTCTAAGCATATCCTCTAGGATCTGGTTGACTCTCTCAGTCTGTCCATCAGTTTGCGGGTGATACGCGGTGCTGAAGTTCAACTTGGTTTCTAATCCTTCCTGAACTTTCTGCCAAAATCTTGAGGTAAACGGAGTTCCTCGATCTGATACAATGGTCTTGGGGGTTCCATGCAGACTAACAATCCTAGAAATGTATAGCTCTGCTAGCTTTGTACTCTGGTAGGTAGTCTTGACAGGTATAAAGTGGGCTACCTTGGACAATCTATCAACTATGACCCAAATTGAGTCATTTCCCCTACTAGAAGTAGGCAAACCGGTGATAAAGTCCATTCCGACGGAATCCCATTTCCATTCCGAAATCTGCAATGGTTGTAACAGTCCTGCAGGTCTCTGATGCTCTGCATTGACTCTTTGATAGATGTCACACTTGGCGATGTAGCTTCCGATCTCTCTCTTCATCTTGTGCCACCAAAATTGCTCTTTCAAGTCCTGATACATCTTTGTTCCTCCGGGGTGGCTAGAATAAAGAGTATCATGAGCTTCCTTCATAATAACTTCCTTCAGCTCCGAATCGGCTGGTACACAGATACGTCCTTTGTACCACAGTACTCCTTCGTCTTCCGTGAATCCAGGTACCTTTCCTGTACCAATACGACGTTTGATTCCGTCGATACTTTCATTCCCCTTCTAGGCTTCCTTGATTTGGCTAATCAAAGTGGGTTGAAGTTCAATGCTAGCTAAGAATCCTTTGCTAACTAATTCAGTCCTGAACTGCTCCAACTCTTCATACAAACTTGGTTGCTTCTCCTTGATCACGGTGTTTAGCCTACACGGCAATCTGCTAAGAGCATCTGCTACCATATTGGCTTTGCTAGGGTGATAGTGAATGTCAAGATCATAATCCTTGATTAACTCTATCCATCTCCTTTGCCTCATATTCAACTCCTTTTGTGTGAAGATATACTTCAAGCTCTTGTGATCTAAGTAAATCTCACAGCGATTACCCATCAGATAATGACGCCATGTCTTCAATGCTAGAACCACAACTGCTAGCTCAAGATCATGGGTCGGATAGTTCTGCTCATGCTGCTTCAGTTGTCGAGACAGATACGTGATGACTTTGCCTTCTTGCATCAACACACATCCAAGACCAATCTTGGATGCGTCACAATACACATCAAATGGCTTCTTGATGTCTGGCATGACCAATATTGGGGCTGATATCAATCTCTTCTTCAGCTCCTGAAAACTGGCTTCACATTTGTCTATCCATTCAAACTTCTTGTCCTTTTTCAACAATTGGGTCATGGGTCGGGCGATGCTCGAGAATCCTTCTACGAACTTGCGGTAATATCCCGCTAATCCGAGAAATGCACGGACTTGGGTTTGAGTGGTTGGGGCTTCCCATTCTTCGACATCTTTGATCTTGGCGGGATCAACAGAGACTCCTCCGGCAGACACAATATGTCCTAGGAATCCTACTTCTTTCAGCCAAAACTCACACTTGCTGAACTTGGCATATAATTGATGCTCTCTCAGGGTTTCTAGGATAACTCTCAGATGTTGCTCATGCTCTTCTTCTGACTTGGAGTAGATAAGAATGTCGTCGATAAACACAACTACAAACTTACCTAGGAAATTCATAAAGATCTTATTCATGAGATTCATGAAATAAGTAGGGGCATTGGTTAATCCAAAATACATAACCGTATACTCGTATAAACCATAGCGAGTAGTAAAGGGGGTCTTCGGAATATCCGTTGCATGAATCTTAAGTTGGTGATAACCAGTCCTAAGATCAATCTTTGAGAATACCTGGGCTCCAGTCAACTGATCAAATAGATCCTCGATCTTTGGCAAGGGGTACTTGTTCTTGATGGTGACATCATTCAACTTTCTGTAATCTGTGCACAGACGGTTGCCTCCATATTTCTTGTCGACGAATAACACTGGTGATCTCCATGGCGATGCACTTGGTTGAATCAAGCCTTTCTCTAACATGGCATCCAACTGCTTCTTCAGTTCCACTAACTCTGAGGGGTTCATGCTATAGGGTCTCTGGGCTATGGGTCCGGTTCTGGGGATTAGTTCGATAATGAACTCAATATCCCTATCCGGGGGCATACCTGGCAATTCATCTGGGAATACGTCTAGGTATTCACAGACTACTCGGACTTGGTCAATGGTAGGCAAGGCTACACTCTTGTTGCACTTGAATTGACGGGGTAAGGTTTCAGAGATATGTTCTACTGTTACTCCAGAACTACTGGTCATGGTGATGGATTTCTTAGCATAGTCTATCAGTCCTTTATGCCTTGACATCCAGTCCATACCTAGTACTACTTCCAATCCTTTGGTTCCAAGTACAATTAGGTTGGCATAAAAATCTATCCCATGTATTCTGATAGGTACAGCTTTGCAAATTTTTCTAGCTTTGGTTGTTGAACCGGGGATTTGAACTATCATGACATGCTTCAGGTTGGTTGGGCGAATCTTACTAGTGCATGAAAATTCTTCGGTGACAAATGAATGCGATGCTCCAGAATCAAACAATACTCTTGCTAAAACTGAGTTGACAGAAAACATACCCAGCACTACATTTGGCGCTTCTTGGGCTTCTTCTGCGTTCAAGGGGAAGAGACAGCCATTGCGGTTGTGAGGGTTCCCTGGGGCAAATCTTCTTCCTGGTTGAACACGATGCTGCTGCTGAGCTGGGGCATTCACATTTTCATTGGCTGCAGTCTTCTTGGGACACTCATTGGAGTAGTGGCCCTTCACTCCACAATCGAAACAAGTGATCTGGGACTTGTCCTTGACTGCAACAGGCACATCATTGCTGTCAGTTCTGGGTGCAGTGTTGTTGTTGTTGCTGTTGGTGGTTCTTGGGAGGTGCACAATTGAAATTGTTGGCATTACCGAAGTTGTGATTGTTTCCTCCGGACTTCACATTGCCTCCGCTACGGTTGGGGTAGCTTGGGCGAGAATTTGGGGGTCGGTTGTTCCTTGGTGCATATCCTGGTGAAGGGTTGGCACGATACTTCTGGTGACTATTGGATCCAGACTGCTGCATCATACGACGCTTGCGGTTGTCGTTTGCCTGGTTAATCTTCCCTTCCATCTGAATGGCAGAGTCGACTAGTTCTTCGAGATCCTGGAAACGGATGTTGACTAGAACAGTCTGCATCTCATCATGCAGTCCGTTCAGGAATCTCTCCTTCTTCTTGGCCTCCGTGTTGATCTCATCAGGTGCATATCTGGCTAGTGACAGGAATCTGTCACGGTACTCCACCACAGTCATTCTTCCTTGCTTCAATTCGTGGAACTCATCTCTCATTATGTTGACTAGTCCTTGCGGCACGTGGGTGCAGCTGAACTTGACTTTGAATGCTTCCCATATCATCACTTGACCATGATTCATATTGCGGATGCTATTCCACCAAGCTCTGGCATCTCCCACCAGATAGTGAGTGGCGAAGAGAACTTTCTCATTTTCATCAACTCCTACAACTTCGAGGTTGTTTTCCATGGTTTGTAACCAGTCATTAGCATCTAATGGGTTTTCAGAAGTGCTAAAGATTGGGGGATTGGTATTCTGAAAGTTTTTGAGTTTGGATCCCTGGTGATCCTGATTTCCATGCCCTTGGTTGTTGAGAGCCATCTGGGCGATCTGATGCAATGTTGCTAAGTTGGCTTGGCGCTCTGCCCTGCTTGCTTCACGGTCTGCGATGAGATTCTACAAGATCTGCAGCATTGGGTCTTGCGACGAGCTGCTCCCTCCTTGGTTTCCACGAGTCATCTGAAGATTGAGAAGGATATAGGGGTAAGAGGGAAATTCTAAGGTTCAGGGTTTGGGGTTTTCAAAGAAAAAACTTTGAGTTAGACTCAGGTTTTTCAACTAACTCCATTTCATTCATGCAAGCACACACGATACAAACACACACCACAACAATCAAAGGGAAAACAGATGGTTTGAAGAACCATTCTGCAAGCTACGATACAATGAGACCAATACGTCTCATGCTAAGATGGTGCTCTAGTGCATCTACTCATCGTCGATGAAGTCGGAGTCCTCATCATTAGTGTAGAAGTCCACAGCATCCTCCTCTAGAAAGTCATCATCGTTGTTGAGGTAAGAGTCCATGTGTCCCTGGATGTCTTCACCCTCATCTTCTTCTTCCTTGGCTGCAAGCTGAGCTTCCTGCTCCTTGATGGTCTTCTCGAGGTCGACCACCTTCTTGCAAAGACGGGCGATCGTGCGATCCTTCTTGGCATGCTGGCGGCGAAGAGACTGGCGGTCTTGGACAAGCAGTGCAAAAGTCTGGGCCTTCTGGTCGGCAATGGCACGGTTTTGGTTGGCTAACTCTCTGGCATTGTCCAGTTCCTAATGTCTGTCATGCAGCAAGAAGTCAAGATTCTCCACTTGACGCCTCAACTCTAGGTGACTTGGCATCTCCATTGGTTTTCCCATGAAGTCACGTCTTGCATAGTGGGCAAAACGAGTTCCTTGGATCTTGTTGACGTTGAGGGCACATAGACGTGTGAGAGATTCATGCATTGCCCTAGCTAATCCATCTAGCCAGTTGTTCTCTCTCACGGAGAACTGAATTCTCCCAGAAGTTGGTGCTTCAATGCTTCCTCTAAGATCTGCGGTGACTAGCCATTGTAAGTCTCCTCCTGGGGGTCCTGGAAGTTGAGCTCCAAGAAACTCCGGATGTGGGCGTCGTAGTAACTCTGACACTGAATCCAGATCCCTCTCGAAGATCAGCTGACCTCCATTTCCCAACTGGTAAAACTTGCTGAACTGAGTCTCCATCTACAAGAATTAAGGATGAGGAAGTTAGTGAAGTGATCAAGTGTGTCAAATTTTAAGTAGTAGTGTAAAAAATTTGAGGAACATGAATTTTTGAGAAAGAATGAATCCACAAGGATAAGAGAGGAGATAGTTTTTCATAAATACTCACTTTGGTTTTGAAACTAAGTTTGTGGTTTGGACGTCCATTCTAACTAGGGTCTCCTATGGTCAGGATGGCTCTGATACCAACTTGTCAACACCCGGATTTTTAATCCCAGATGCCCGTTATGCCATACCTCGCAATCCCAGGATTACCATTTTTGCAAGACATAACGGATTGGATATCATAGTACATCATCCATTACAAACCATACATAAGGTCTTACACAAATAAGGATCTCATGATCCAGTCTTAATACAACAAGCAGCGGAAATAAAAGATAAGCGTAGCGGTGGGGTCCATCTTCAGGGGCACAGGCAATGCTGACGAAGGCAGATAGTCCTAGTTATCATAGCCGTCCTGCTGGCCATCATCTTGATATTCTCCTTCATAGTCTGGCCATGATAATAGCCAGGGACAAAAGCCATGAGTACTCTTTAAGTACTCGCAAACTACCACTAACAAGTAGGATAGTTCTAAAGTTAAAGTACTAAATCTAAGTTTAACTATAAAGTTAAGTTTGAAACCTAAGCTGAGTTCAGAAGCAAAGAAAGATAAAGTAAAGTTCTAGAATCACTTAAGTTGGAAAGCTATTGTCATAAACACAACCATGTTGTGGTCAAGTCAAAGTTCATCATTCATTTCAAGTTCTGTAGAAAACATCTGACAACGAAACAATATGGCCATTCCAACTGTCCATAACCGCGGACGCGGCTATTCGAATAGTTTGACACTCTGTAGAGGTGGTACACTTTCACCACAAGATTTGATACATCTGTCAGGGATAACCCTGAATCATCATACTTAGTATGTAGATAATCAAACATAACCTTCCCTTTACACACCCTAGTATAAGCACCTATCCTATGAGCATGGCCTCCCAACCATGACCATCTGTCATCTTGGGCACTACATAGGTGGACAACATTGAGAGGTAGCCTCAGCTCAAACCTCTCCCGCGAGGGAATTAATACTAATGCATATAAATTTCCAGCTAAGCCTTACCCAATTCAGGTAGTGTGGTTGTACGGTAATTTGGAATGGTATCGCATCTGAATCCAACCATCAGTTTTATAAACGGGTTAAGGCTCATGCCTCAACATTTTCATCATAATAAACCATTTGTGTTTCTCAACACATGTCAAAACATCTCAATAGAATGACTCATCATTCCAAGGTTTTCATAATTCATTTTCACCAAGTGTTCCCATCTAAAGTGACTCAAGTTTTTGATCTACTCTAAACTACTAAGTTAAGAGTGTTCACTGAAGTGGAAAAGATGGGTTCAACCTCATGCCATAGAATGACATCTAAAGGTTACCTAAATAGGTCAAGTTTTATACTCTTTATGCTACCTTCAAAACAAGTCAAGAACTTTGTGTAAACCAAGGGAGGTAAAACTTGTAAAGAAGACTTGGGGTAACTAATAGTCAAAGGGGTGTGATCAAAGCATGCCTAAAGCATCTTTGCTAAATCATCTAGTTTGATCCTAGCTTGATAAGCAGGAACTTGCAAGTGTTAAATTTCATAGTTAATGGTGGCTTGCCTTGGTTGGTGCAGTGGTTGAAGTTTTCTTCTTCTTCTTGGTAGAACTCCTCCTCCTCGAAAGTTTGGTCAGTACTATCGGCTATAAAGACATACGGAGTACACAATCACCAAACAAATACTTAACTAGGCTAAATAGCATTCTAAGACACACATTTGATGATCTATTATCATCACAAGCATCACAAGTTTAAATCACTAGTTTCATCTTTTTAATTTAGAAAAGTAATTTCTACTCATTGAAAAATTAACTAAGATTTAATATTCAGCACTTAAAATATGGGATCATGTTGACACATGTCATCACCACATATTCTAACATGTGGGAATGAGATTTAAAGGTTGGATCATAATTACTTTGGTTTAAGTTCATTATTTAATGATTTAAAGTGACTAGAAATGCATATATAGCATTATTTTGGTACCAGTCCAAAGTTACTGTTTGTAAACCTTGATATTATTACATATTCAGATAGATATGATGAAATGTGATTTTTGAGAGTTGAAATCAACTGAAAACCTATCTTAGTTGATTTTATAAAAATGTTGCAAGGTGCAAAATCTTCTGTTTTGTTATTTTTACTAGGAGAGATCTATAACTCTAACTGGATTAAATCCAACGGGCTTGGATAGATCATTTCAATACCTTTCAGGCAAAATTGGTTTCATGCTATTTGGATTTGTAAAACTCCCAGAATTGAATTTTAAACTAGTGGACAGAAACTAGGTTTAACTTCAAAAGAAAAATCCAATTTTGAATGGCTGGGCTAGCGCGGGAACGAACATGGGCCGGTCCAGTGGTGCTCCACGGCGCGGGGCTCAGCTGACAGGGGGGTCCCGCTTGTCAGCTGCACTTAACACGCGAAACGGTACGCGCGCTGTAGACCGTAGGATTAGAAGGGTGATCTACAGCTGAGGTTCGTCGTCGACGACGAACAGGTCACCGGTGAGCTCGAACCCTAGCGGCTCGGTGGGGGTCTGCCGGGGACGTACCAGGGCTCCAGCGACGACGGCGAGGTGGGCAAATGAACTGGAAGACGACGGCGGGGCGAGGCGCGGTTGCGGTGGATCTTGGGGTGCCCTAAATCGCAGGCGCCCTTCTCCTCCTGCTACGGCAGCTCCGGCTCCAATTCCGACGAGGCAGAGCTCGAGCGGCGTCGGCGAGGGGTGGGTGAGGTTCAGTGAGAGGTAGGATGTGAGTAAGTGTGGAGAAAAGAGGCTGGGGAGGCCTGCTTATATAGGCCCGGCAGTGAGACCGAGCGGTGTGGGCAGGCGACTCCGACGAGGGCGGCACAGGGGGCTAGCGGCGTGGCTCGAGGTAGGGGACGGTGGCCTGTCTCCTGGTGGTGCGCTGAGGCTTAAAGGCGCGGCAAGGCGGGCTCTGTGCTGGTCGGGCGCGTCGCGCGCTCTGGGCGGCAGAGGCGGCGGATCCGACGGCGAGCGGTGGCTGGGGTGCGTTGGGCGGCCAACGGTGGTGTCTGGGGTGTTCCCTAGGTCATGGCGGAGCAGTAGGCGCGGGCTGCGGCTGAGGGGCGGTCTGTGCACACGGGGACAGAGCATGCTCTACGGGCGGCGTCGACATGGTCGACCAGGTCCGGGCGCGGCGGTTCCTGGCCGTTCTGCTCTCTGTCTCTAGGCTGGGGCTGGTTGGACGGTGGCGGTGGACCACAGGCGAGCGTGTAGACATGGCGAGAGAGGCTGGCGGCTGTTGTGGCGCGATGTCGCTGGTGGGGGTGCTCAAGGTGGTCGGCCTTAATGGCCATGACCATTTGGTCGTGTGCACAGGGTTTGGCCGGGCTAGCAAAGGGTAGGGTTTGCACTGGGGGAACAAGGGGACAGGGTTAGGCCCAAATGGTGACCAAGATCACTGCTCGAAACAGTGTTTTGAATTTGGCCAGATTTGTGCCCACAAGGTGTTTGATGGAATGGCCGAAAGAGAAAAACTTTTGAATTTTGAGTTCAAATTTTTTGGGTGATCTACACTAGTACTAGGTAGTCTCTGGTTGCAAGGGTTTTGAAAGTGGAGCTCAATTTGATGGTGTTTGAAAAAGTGGGATCTTCCCATATGAAATAGATTCAATTTTCCAATGCCTTTTAAAAATAGTGTTTGAATGTTTTTAGCAGATCAAAAGGTGGGCCTTGGTACCTCATTATGTGTACTAACAAGGGGTGCAAATATCATGAATTGTTTCTATTAAGAAATGAGTGCTAGGAACACTCAAAGTGGTGTAGTGGATTAAAATGGCCAAAATGACCATTCCTCCCTTTTAATTGTTTTTGATTTGATTTTCTTTAGTAAAAGCTTGGGAATGATGTAGATGATGTTTAAATCACCTAAGAAACATTTTACAACCAAAGAATCATAGAACCATGGCAATTCAAATCAATTTCTAATTTAAATGCACATACACATGAATGCTTTTATTTTAATTTGGAAAAGTTTTTGTTAACACTAAATTTGATTATTTATATCTTGATAAGCTTGGATTAAAGTTTTGGGATGTTACAAACATCACCATCAGCACCCTCATCACCATCTCCATATTGCTGTAACAATTGGTTGAATCTTGCATTTGTTCATAGCGGAAACTTTCCCGGTGTTGATTACTCTTTGTAGTTGATGCTATTGAGTGAACCGTTGAATTATTGTTTATGTTCAGATTGTTATACATCATTAGTCCATCTCTGATCATGATCCATATGATGTCTTGTGAGTAGTTCGTTTTGTTCTTGAGGACATGGGAGAAGTCATGTTGTTAGTAGTGGAGTTGTGTTGAGAGAGATTTAATAGATTGTTATTTAAGTTGTGGTGTACTTCTTTTAGTGGTGTCATGTGATCGTTGACTACATGACATTTCACCTATATGGGCATAGGGGAATGCACTGTGTATTTGGCTACTAATCATAGGGGTTGCCGGAGTGACAGAAACCTGAACCTCCGTTAGGAAACCATTGCACAAGGGACATAAGGGTCTTAGAGTTTAAAGTTGTGGTTAGGTTTCTACCTTAATTACCTTCTTGTACTTACGGATGTTTGCAAGGGGTATAATCACAAGTATGTATTAGTCCTGGATGGGTCGGTACATTAGCATAGGTTCACCCACACAACACTTAGCAAGCTAAAGAAGATTAATCAACTATATGAAGCGAAAGCACTTGATAGTCTTCTCATGTGTCCTTGAGAACGTTTGGTCATCTTAAGTAATACATCCGGCCTGTCCTTTGCTGCATAAAGGATTGGGCCACTTGTTGCATTTATCCCAACTGTCTTTTATTTACTCGTACTTTGTTTACTTGCTTTATCAAAAACCCCTAAAAATCTGTTTGCTAAGTATTTGCAGAGAATTCTTGATCCATACCACTAGGCAGCACCTTCTGCTCCTCGTTGGGTTCGACACTCTTACTTATCGAAAATATTGCGATACACCCCCTATACTTGTGGGTCATCACCTCTATATCCCCTTCATGGTGTAGGAAAGTGTCATCTCTATGATTTTTCTATTCGTTTAGCTTATTTATTATTTCAACAACCTTGGGATCTGGTTCCTTTTCCTTTTTTTGACTCTTCAACTTATCAATTAATTGTAGGGGTTCCGCGTATGAAAACAATAAATTTTACCCTATGCCCCTGAACCCCTGAAGCTGCCAGGACCTATCTATTAGTAATACAGTAACAAGAGGGGCTTTTCGTGAACTTACCCTTGAAGACCGAAAAGCGTTGGCAACGCTCAGGAGAGTGTGGTTGATGTACACGAGCCGAAGCCGACCTCAAGGTCGTGATGAAGTCCTTGCGCTCCTTCTGGCTCCAACAACTTGAGTGCCTCAAGTGCGACACCTCGCGGGGAGTTACACACATCCGGTGCCTGATGATGACTCCCGCTTCCCTGATCCAACAGCAGTTGCGGAAGTAGAGCTCCCGGATCCAAATCCCGCAGCGCGACGGCGCTCCGCGGTGAAGATGTCTCTCGCTCGCGCAGTCCATACTACGGTTTCCTCTGAGTACCTAAACACACCTTTATAACCACCATTTTACCAGATGGCGTTTGATGCAATCTAAGCACTCTCGGGAGACAGTGATTGATATAGCCTCATGGTCTAAGTAATAGTCTACGAGGATCCATTTCTAATCATCGTAACTTGAACTTCATGACATGATCGGGTCACGATGTTTAGGTTGGGTATTGGTTCATCATCTCATTCTCCGAATGAGATGACCTCATTTCCAACTGGCATAAATGCCACATGATCAGGAAACATGATCATCCATTGACCAATGAACCAGTGACTAGAGTTTCACTGGGAACCCCTGGTTGTTTGTATATCACACATGTATTGATGTTTCCACTCAATACAGTTGTAGCATGATATAAAACTTAATCATAAATTATATGAAATATGATAATAGTCCTTACTACTATTTGTCTCTAGGGCATATTTCCAACAGTCTCCCACTTGCACTAGAGTACGAATACACTAGCTGCATTTGTTCTAAATCATTGGCACCAACTACCCGGTACCCTGAACATGCTCGCTCATGGAAGAGGTTGAGTCTTGGGTATGTACTTTACAGTCCCAAATCCTTTGCAACTTACTAATGTCACCTTGATTGACATTAATACTTTATCATCACATGATAGCATCTGTGTGTATGCATCGTCTCTATGGCAGTAGAGCGAGGCCTGATTCCAGGAGCCTACAGTGACGTTAGATCAACCTCGAGGGCTTTCTCATGGGCATTGTGCCTACATCATTCTACGTTAAAAGCGAACTAGCCCCGCCATAACATTATACAACACTTTAGATGGTACCCTTATCTATTATTATAAATGTATTCATCGAAACTCCTGTGCACTCTGTGCAACTTTCGATGTTTTGTTCACCTCGCTTTCTATTTGACTTTAATTGGTATCTACAGGAGTTTCCAACATATTCCCTTATAACATAACTCTTTATGCTTTAAGATAGGTCATCCTTTATGGATTTGGAAAATATGTCCACAGTTCTCTACTAGACACTGCGGACAAACTTAGCTCAATGTTCTGTGATTCGAACTTAATCACTTTCAAACGTTCCTTATTGGATCACATATTATGCTAAGTTGTCATCATGGTTTACTAAGATAGAACCTATGTCTTAACATAGTGGATGATGATCATCCTATTCTTTCTTTCAACCATTGATGCTAAACTTAACACTATTCCTAATTTGAGTTATTAAGGACCAGTTCCTTAATTAACTTCTATTCCGAAACCCCTTTCAGAATCCCTTAAGGAATACTACATAATATCATAATACCCCTATTATCAACTTCTACATCTTATAAATCACTATTTATAAGTATTTGCGCTTTCATTCTTAACATACTTAAGAATTAATCCTATAAGCTCCCACTCAAAATATATTCCTACATATTTGAATTTGAGACTCATATTGCTCCCACTTAAAATATGTCAATCACATATTATTTCAGGAAGACTTTCATAGCTCCCACTCAATTTTATGCAAATTGCATATCTCCTTACTACTTTGAATAACTTCAAAATCCTTTGATCAAATATCAAACTTGGAGATTTACTATGAGATACTAGTACTTTACTAGTTTTTAAATCCACTAGACATTTAGCATACATGAATCAAATTCATTTGAATTTGTCCAATATTTGTCAAATTGTGCTTTTGTCATTCACCCCTTTTTCCTACTATGGCTTTGCAGTCATTTGGGAAAAATTCCAAGTAACCCCTTTACTTGTGAGATTCAACAACGAATTGCTTTCTAATCTCAAGGGAATATTGCTTTTAGGATTTATCATAATTTAGTTTACCATTATTTCCTTTGTAGTTCGTAGGTATGTCATATTCCAAAAATCATGAAAAGTGATTCACAAATGTCTCCATACAAGATATGGATTTACATTTTGAATCCTACTTCATGTAGTGAAAAACAACAGTGGAGGGAAAAACACAATGATCAAAATCATTGATTCTTTCCTTCCGTGAAGAGAATCATTCAGGAACGTTGTCCGTTGCGCTTCTCAACACTTTGACGCAGGGTTTTGAATCCTCATCGTGTTTTACACTAATTTCCATTTGCTCCATAATTGAGAAACATCACTAAAAGTGAGCTTTCTCAAGAATGCACGAAAATCCAAGCAATTTGCTTTCCTTTTGGTTTGAGCTATGGGTTTCGTATTCAAAGTTTCTAATGAATACTCTACAAGGAATTATAAGCTATTATTTTGGTTATATCGAATAACCCCAAAACTTTCACGAATTCAAATGGTTTACCAATTCTAATTGAGTGCTAACTATTTCTAACTAATGGTCTCTACATATACACTACAACGATTTATTTGGTGCCTTCTATTCAACCCTCTTTGATATCTAATATCACATTGTGATGCTTTGTATTTTGACGTTTCAAAACACTTTGCATTCCACAATTTCTTTTATGCCATTCTTATAAATTTGAACTTCATTACTATTGATCAAATCATAGCAATTTGATTCTCTTTTATATTTATACCCTTTGTTGATGAAACATTTTGATCAAATCAAATAGTTTCATATTCATGTTTCCTTTGGTAAACTACTTTACACATTTAAACAATCATTTAATGATAATTACCATTTTCGTTAAAACACAATACATCGAATATGTATTTACTTTTAACAATTCTTTAAAAACTTTGTATTCAAGTAATACACGGTGTTCAAGTTATTTTGCCGAACTTAGGCATGATCTATATGTGAGAAGAAATCGAATGACTTTCACATATTATCACATAACTTTGAATTTAAACAATGGTTTCATTCATTAATGAAATATCATTAAGTTGGGTATTTTTAAACAAGGCATTTTAATGTTTTACAAATATTCATACATTATCAATTAGTTTCAAACAACAAGGATAATTCACACATAATCAAACAAGATATGAACACGATTAGAAATCATTCATAAAAGTAGAACAACTGTTTGTTACAAACTTATATGAATAACCGTCTCACGAAGTGTGAGACACACTAAAGAAGTTCACAATCTCTTGATTACAAAATCATCCTAAAACTCAAACTAAATGATAAATGTTGAGGGAGAGTGTCGTCAGCCATCATCATCATGCTCGCCATCAACACGCAACATCACCTCCTCTCCAGCAAGCACCTCTATGCAGAAGGATCTGTTTTCAATAAAACAGAACAAGTATCAGATATACTTAACACTACAATGTGTTTGCAAGATTATAACATTTATAAAACTGTATATCAAATATATACCTTTGTCGTCGATGACCTGAGCAACATCTGGTTCAACCAACACATTCCTGAGATGTGTCATGAAACGGTGGAACTCCATTTCCGTGTCGCCCCTCATTACGCAAGTCCTGACTTGTGCTTGGTAGCTTGGTGGCAGCGACCGTAGCGCAGCAGCATTTGCAAAATAGCCTGAAATCCAGACGTCCAGGAAGTATGCTGGCCTCATGTACACATCATGCATGTGCTGCAAGTGGCTGTCCAGTGACGAGTTCTCCTCCATCTTAATGGAGAGGAAGTCTCCCATCAACTCATGCTCCCAGATGCGTGTCTGCTCCACGAAATGTGTCCTAAGCTGCAGCATTACCGAACGAGGGTTGACATCACCCACGAAAGGCCACAGCTCGTCCACCATTCCGAAACACATCACAACTGAAATATAGGAGGCCATCTCACGACGAAGATAGCGGTCTTTCTGCTCCTCTGGGGTCTCAAGGTCCGTGGACAGATCCAAATCCATCCCGTCGAGTATGTAGTCGACCACGTCGTTCTCGCTAAGGAGAACATGGAGATTGGCAACCCAAATGGAGAAGTTCGATCCATCTAATCTGAGCTTCTCTCCTTCTAACCATTCAATTGTCAACACAAAAGGTCCCATCTACATTTATAATTGCAAAAGGAATTTAGACTAAGTTTATAATTAAATGAGTTAATAATAACTCCACTCAGAAACACCTATCCCAATGAGGGTTCCTAGTGATAACACGACCCCTATCAGCCACATCTCCCCTGATCATCACGGCCATCAATGTGGGTTTAAGGATGGACGTTAAACGTCAGTCACATCATTCATGCGACTCGTGCTCGATCTTTCGACCATCCGCGTTCCGAGGCCATGTCTGTACATGCTAGGCTCGCCAACTCAACCTTAGCATTTTCGTTGTGCAACATGGCTTACACCCACTGTATGTGAACGTAGATATGTCTGACACCCAATCATCACGGCCTACCTCATACCAAAGAACTTTCTTGGTGGTGCACACTAAGAGGGAACACAATCGTTGGTAATTTTAACAGAGATCATCTTATTAGGCTGCCGTCGAGTATCTAATACTAGCACACAATAAGACATACAAACAATAACATTGAATGTAAATGCTATGTGATATGGTCCTTCACGTCGTGATCTCCATCCGCCGTCATCGGGTTCCGGCGCCGTAGACACCAGGGTACCAGTGTCATTCTGGCGTGGTAGTCCGTCACCTTGGTGACTATCTACTACTACGTAACAAAAGGTAATCACTTTACCTTTGCCACAACCATATCATAAAGCAACGCCCCCTGCAAAACAAAGTTAGACGCCTCTACTTTATCTTTGGATGTTTTACATGGCTGAATGGGCTTTCGCACAAGAACCATTCTTACCTACGAACTTTCAGCACAACGCTGATCAAGTAGTTGTCTCTACTATACCCTTTCGGGGCCCTCCGTTGCAAATGGTATACCAACTAATGCGAGAGAGACAGACACCCCCTAAGCCACTTTATACGGTACAAGCTGTATGTCAAGCGTGGACCAGTCTCGCGAATGAACGCGTAAAGTCGGTTGGGGGCCGCTTCATCAAGCATTACTGCGGTATACACAAGTACATGTGGGAAGGTAACAACTAAAAGATCAACGCCCACACGCTACATCTCGTGTGTTCTACCCGTACTAGCATTACTACGCATAGATCTAGCTCTGATACCACTGTAGGGGTTCCGCGTATGAAAACAATAAATTTTATCCTATGCCCCTAAACCCCTGAAGCTGCCAGGACCTATCTATTAGTAATACAGTAACAGGAGGGGCTTTTCACGAACTTACCCTTGAAGACCGAAAAGCGTTGGCAACTCTCATGAGAGCGTGGTTGATGTAGACGAGCCGAAGCCGACCTCAAGGTCGTGATGAAGTCCTTGCGCTCCTTCTGGATCCAATGACTTGAGTGCCTCAAGTGCGACACCTCGCGGGGAGTTACACACGTCCGGTGCCTGACGATGACTCCCACTTCCCCGATCTAGTAGCAGTTGCGGAAGTAGAGCTCCCGGATCCAAAACCCGTAGCGCGACGGCGCTCCGCGGTGAAGATGTCTCTCGCTCGCGCAGTCCAGACTTGGGACCACGGTCACGAGAGAGAGAGAGGGGGAGAGAGAAAATATCAATTGGAGGTCCTCCCAAAAGTGGGGAGACCTTTATTGATTATTGGTGTATTTTTCTAGGCCAAATACCCCACTATATATAGGGGAGGGGAGGTACTACCTCCCTCAAAGTCCCAGGGTGGGACTAAAGGAGAGGAGGGGGTGGGGTGGCCGTTGGCCAGCCCCTAATGGGCCCCGTGGGGGGGGGGCAAGGCCCAGCCGGCCTCCCCCTTGGTCCCTCTCCCTCTCTCCTTTCCCCTAATGGGCCCTCTCCCCCCGGAATTGGCCCATTAAGCCTTTGACCTTTTTAATTGATTTTCTCTTTATTAAATAATTATGAATAAATGATTAAATTAATATTTAACATTCATTCACATATTATTTAATCTCCGTGGCCATGGAACACCTTCCACCTCCACTCCGGACATCCTCCGGATTTACCGAAACCCTTCCGGTTTTCTCCCTTCTTTTCTTCGGCGATTCTACCGATCCTATAAACACTCTCTAAGCATCACCAAGCCCTTAAGCGTGATACCCCATGGTTCGGGAACACTCCAGACATGGTCGGGACACTCCCGCACCAATGGTTGACAGAGGGACCTAGATGGCCATGTGACCCCTGTGCGTTCTACGAAGATCTTTCGTCATTTGAACCGAGACAGTCGTGTCTTATTCTCCGAATGAGATGACCTTATTTCTAACTGGCATAAATGCCACATGATCAGGAAACATGATCATCCGTTGACCAATGAACCAGTGACTAGAGTTTCACTGGGAACCCCTGGTTGTTTGTATATCACACGTGTATTGATGTTTCCACTCAATACAGTTGTAGCATGATATAAAACTTAATCATAAACTATATGAAATATGATAATAGTCCTTACTACTATTTGTCTCTAGGGCATATTTCCAACATTAATTGTAATTCCTCTTCAACCATTATGCTGTGCTCTTCAGGGTTTTATTGAGATGGATAAATAAAATCATCTTCATCAGAAATGACATCAACATGAATAATTTGTTTTCCTTCTACAAATTGGAGCTCTTTTGCGTGCCAATGTAGAGCACATCTGAAAAGTCAACAACCACAGGAACAACACCTTCATCATCTGAAATATAGTTGACACCATGTGTGTCAACTAAAAACACCATTTACTCCGTCATTACTTCAACTTCTCCTTCGTCAATGTTTAATTCAGCTGGCCATACTGCATTCTTCTTCAGTATAGTGATGTTCAGAACCTGGTCATCTTCATACATGTGAATCATTTCATGTACTTTGCACATGCTATCAATGACCTCCATCCCGTTCTGGCATGTCCCGTTTTTTTTAACTATTGCATGTTACCTCTAATTTCTTACCCATGCGCACCAATCATGGATAATAGATTTAACACTGTAATGTCGAATTTGCAAAATGTCCTTTCCAAATTGTCTTCACCAGGAAAACTGAACTAGTCTCCCAAATATCATCATCAAAGCTGCACAAATATAAATACACTTTTGCTCAGTAAAATAGTAGTGTTACATATATTAGCTAATCTTTGACAGTGACACAATCCACTGTCCAATTTATCACTACTATTACTATCCAAATTCAATATACACAAAATCAATGTCCAAATCCACAATGTCCTGATTAAATCACTTGACCTACCTCATAAGCTGGTCTCTGACAGTGATAATTACGCCAAAACTGACAAAACATAGATACCAAAATCTCTAAGAATGATACAATAGCTCATATCTAAATATTAAATCATCTATGCAAGCTAAATGACCTAAATAAGGTACTAAACAAGTATGTAATTGCTACCACATACTGATCTTGCTAAATCTAGCTCCTATTAGTAAATCTAGCTAAAGCCTATAGCTACAGATCTTGCAAATAGAATCGGTGGACTTACTCTACTCCGTCAAAAGGGGAAGCCCACCAGTGGCTGTTTTTCGACAGTGAGGAGATCACCGACCGTGTCAGAGTTGCAGCCGACCTAGCCTCATGCATCAACGCCACCGACGACTGCATCGACGGTCGTGAATCCTTTCTTGCGTTGGACGTTTCGTGCATCCAGCCGCCGCCGCCCAAGGACGAATGTACACCGCATCCGCGCGCAGACGAATCTACGCCGCCTCTGTCACCTCCTCCATCGCTGGGAGTGAGAGAGAAGCGGGGCGTGAGGAGGATGGGCACGCGCACGGGGGAAACTAACTGAAACCTAAATTGTTTCCCCCATCTCTCCAGACAAACAGACGTAGTGGGTGGGAGCCGCCGTCTTCGTATTGCCACGTCATCCCTGACAGTGGGATCGGTCAGTCAGAACTGCTTCAATTCGTGTGCAAGGGCAGTTTAGTGTTTTCTAAGACAACCTCCGAAAAATGTGATAGATTTCTGTCCCGAAACATAAACTGGTACCAAATTAGAAATTTTGTTCAAAATACGATGGTTTTATGCTAACAACTCTTAATTGCTGGCTTTTTGAAATTTGGCTTATATGCCAAAAAAAAATCACCCAAATAGGTGATTTTGGCATTGGTTTTTCATCTTAGCTTTTAACTTTTGATTTGATGTTGTTGCATAAGGGTGTAAGCCACAAGTCGAATGCATATCCGGCTTATATATCAGCCAAAGTCCATATAAAGCTAAAAATAAGCCTACCAAAAAACAGCCCTCCGGTGCTTCTTTTAAAGCTGAAAAATACGGCCAACGGTAAGCTTAACCAAACACCATGGTCACGAAGTCAAGGTTTTTAAACTGAGCTGAACCTGGTATGGATCGACTGATCATCGGTCACTTCCGTGCACGTGCATATGGGCCACGCTGACAGAGCGACAGTCGACTAATCTCTTGTTTATCTCATCCTCCTCGATCGGGACAAGAGCAACTCTAACGGGTCGCGTTAAAACCGGGGCTGTAAAATTACTATGCAGCGCAGTATTTCTCTTTCGACGGACACGCTAAATTGGCATGAAAAATAGAGCACAAAAAAATCCCAGCAGATGCGTGAAAATACAGCGCGCGGACGCCGGCACAAACAGGTTTCACAATAAACTATATAATCAAGAAGAACAAACAAACCCAAATAAATTCAATAAAAAATTGTCTAGTTATTATTACAACACAACCAAATGATACATGCATAGTACAACAAATATATAAGTTGTTCATCAACAAATACAACAAGTTTTTCATCAACACTATAACAAATTGTTTTTCAACAATACAAACAACAAATAAAAGGAGGGCTCAACGTTGTGCTCCAGACCATTTCCACCACTCCTCGATGAGATCTTTTGAAGATTATCATGGATCTCGTTGTCGCGAATGGCATGATATGAGGCAATGAAACGCGCCACCCTATGCTCTTTTGGCGGTCGCTTGGCGGCGCGAGAGGACGCGCGGCGCCAGCCACTCAAGCCGATTCCCGCCGCGGCGAGCTCCAAGGAGGTGCGGGGAGGCGTGGCGGCGGCGGATCTGCAGCTTACGCGCGCGGGCGAGTGGCGGTGGCGGCGAATCGAAGCGGTAGCACCGGCGGAAGGGGAATGGAGGCAGTGAACGCGCGGGGAAAGTTTCAGCGGCCATTGGCATTCGCGGCGATAGAGAGTGATAGCGCGCGCTGGCGGCCGGACACCAAATTTGAAGCGCGCGGGTGGACAAATTGACGCGCTCCGGAATTTTTTTTCGTACGCCGGATTTTTGCGCGCCTACTGGAGAGGATAAAACAATGCTGCGCGCTATATCGGTGGTTATTTTTACAACGCTAGGTTTTAGCGCGGCCGTCGGAGTTGCTCTGGCAGGCTCACCCGTACCTCAAGCCATGTCGTCGATCGGTTACTCCATGCCGACGTCTGTAGTGACACTCACAGTCGAGTCAGTTCACCCCATCTTTTATTCAAGAGATTGGTCCCAGAACATGCGTCCGGCGGGAGTTTGGTTCTACTCCATTCGTCCCCAAAAAATACCACAGATTTGTCTCGACATGTTTTATACAGTATAGATAAATATGAATTTAAAGAATCTGCGACATCCATCCTTTTTGACAGAGAAAGTTCTCCCTCCGTCTCAAAATATATGTCAGAATTTTTTTTAAATTTAGATGTATCTATACACTAGATTCATCCAAATTTTGATAAATCTGCGACATCTATTTTAAGACGGAGGGAGTACAAAATTTGTAAAAAACGAGACAGTAGATTTACCTTCATACAAGTTTTCTTTCGACAGTTCAGAACTTCAGCTGCATCTATCGCTCTTTTCTCTCAAGCTAATTAATAAACACTTCAAATTCACAAATTCCTACAAAAAAAAGTCTTATCGTTTCAACATTTGACTCGTTCTCCCATTCATCTCTTCTGAGTGATTGCTTATTTCTGCAGTTTTTCCTACGTTGCAAAGAGTTCAGTGGCATTACTGTCATGGTACACTTCGTCATCAGGAAGTTCAGAAAATTAGCTCATAGATAGTCTGCCTCTCGAAAACCAAAAAACTTTTAGCTTTCAAACTTTATGACTGATTAGCAATGACATGATCCAGGCATGATTCCTGATAGTACAAAAAAGTTTGACAAGGAACGTGCATTTACAAGGCTCAAGCCCTGTACAAACACAGGGACAGGATCCAACTCCACCACAAACTTCCCATCACATAGTGAAAATCTCATGTAAAAGCCGTAGAGACAGCGATCAGCTGCAAACAACTACCCGATCAAACCGTCACTTGATTAATTACCAACAAAAATAGTGGAACTCCAACAACTACTCCCTCCGTTTCAAAATATGTAGATGTTTTAGCTTTTGTGAAATAAAAGTATCTAGATGCATTTTAGTGCATAAGTTCACTCCGAACCTACACACTAAAAGATGTCTAGATACATCCCTTTCACAAAAGTTAAAACATTTTATATTATGAAAGGAGGGAGTACAACTGTAATTCCAACACAATACGCTGCACCACAGAGTACGCAACAACACACACACTTGTCAGTAATTCAGCAAGGAATACTTCACTCTCAGAACAATCCTACCCTTGTCAACGCCAAGCTTCCCGCCGGTCACCAGCCAGTGCCCCGGCATGTCGTCGGGGCCTTTGCACAGCTCCGACCTGTCCACTATCTTCACGAACTTCCCCGCATCGCTCGAGCCTGCGCCCGAGTCACCCGAATCCGGATGGTTGCTAGTGGCAGCAGGACTATGATCCCATAGCGACCTCCGGGTGGTGCAGCCAGGCACCCTCGAGTACAGAAGCTTCATGTAGAGGACGTTCTTCGATCCGAAGTCCCACACCCCGAGCTGTGCCCCGGTGACAATGTACACGCCAGAGGCATCGCCGAAGAGTGTCTCGTGGTGTTCCACCGGAGCTGTGCTGATGTGGGAGAAGTTTTTCCACTTCACAGCCTCGAACCAGCGGCTGTCCTGCTCCTCTGGCCCCTGCCATTTCAGAGCGCCGATTGTGATGTGTGCATCCCAGTAAGGCTTGAGGATCTTTGGAAGAGATGCTAGATGCTGCAGTTGGATGCATAGCCGATTCTGCTTAGCACCCTCTAAGCATAATCTTAGACCAGTTATTGGCTTGCGACCCACTGATACCTGAAAAGATATGACATGATATGATGCATAACCAAAGCCTAAAGGATAACTCTAGGAGAAATTGTGCAGGTATGTGAGACTAGTATCCCCTGTTACGTTACAGGCACAGATACTAGTTTTCAGCTCGTTGTTTGCTGATTTGGACTCAGTTTGAGGCTGCTGAACTGTGTTGAGATGTGCTTAGTTATCATTTGTTGTAGAAAATTAGCCACAAAATTGCGGAAAACTGCGTCAAACAAACACTAAGATAGGCACAAATGGGTCAAGCAAACGGGAAGCCAAATGCAGCCTTAATATTTAAGACTTGGTGGAGATGGCATGACTCAGCGCTAATTTTTTTAAATAATACATTTTTTTATTTATTTCGAATTTTAATATGCGAATTTCGGAATTTGCAAGAATAGCGTATTGTCGGTGTGGCTGAAACCGAGTGGGCCCGTCGGTGTGGCTGAAACCGAGTGGGTCAGTCGGTGTGGCTGAAACCGAGTGGGCCATTCGGTGTCGGCCACACCTAATGGCCACACTAACTGGCAGCTTCCTGCATGCGATGGTCCAGTTGGTTTGGTCCACTCGGTTTCGGCCACACTGACCGGCCCACTCGGTTTCAGCCACACCGACAATATGCTACTTTTGCAATTCCAAAATCCGCGTATTAAAATTAAAAAAAAATAAAAAAAAGCATGACTCAGCCACAACATTAAGCCATGTATATTGTTAGAAATAAGAACCTCGTAAGTTTTGACTCAACCACAAACCCAGGCATGGAACCCACCACCAGCCAAGTCAGTCCTGTACCAGGGTCTATGTAAAGCAATAAAAAAACACAGGAAAAGCAGTTGTGCTGCACCAAAAATCAATCAATCTAGTCAAGCAAGCTTTGCACTGCAGAATGCTCTCATCAAAGTAGCATCCACCGGAAGCAAGTCACGCCAGCTTCTGCAGGTCGCTCTCGCTGGAAAGTAACTTGGCAAGGTGATGGACCGTATAGGCAAAAGTAAAGCCGAGCCTGAGGTCAACATAGATGTTTTTTGATAAAATTGTGAACATGGTCAGCAACATTCTAAACCACCCATAAAGCATAACACATTCAGGTTCTGCAACAAGTCCATGGAGAGAGCACCTCCACAAGTTGTTCCTCTGTTGTGTTTAGTTGTTCTCTATGTATATCAGGCGCAAATTGAAATTGTAGTACGTGGTTGTCTCTCAAATTCTACAATGTCCTTAGATGGAGCGTTCGTATCTTCTACATGTTAATCAAATGATACACAGCTCTCCTGCCGAATATCACTAACTTGATGCTGCCTACAGACAGATGAATTACAGCAGAGTTGTATAGAGATTAGTCCCGGAATCCAGGCTCTAAGAACATCCCCAGAAGTGTGCCCCAAAGGGCCGTTCCGTCCGGCACAGCCCAATAGTGTGTCTAGCGCCCCCAGGACGTCCCTGACCCACAGGGCGTGTTGCGAGCACACCCAACACAAGCAACGAGACATGCCACATAGGCTAGAAACAGGCTGGCTAGCCTGCCATTGGCACATCAGAACCCTATTTTCCTTTCCATTTCATTTCTCCCACCCACCGCTACTCTTTTCCACCCAGCCCACGCCGTCGTCGCAGACGCACCCCATTCTCCCCCGCCGCAATGCCGCCGAAAGCTCCAAGGGTGCCGAAGGGGGCGAAGGGGACCTTCGTCAATCCATGCAAGAAGCCGGCACTAGAGACGAGGCCGGAGGGGTGACAGAAGAGGAGTTGGGACGCTGTCTGCATCCGGCGGAAGAACGTCAGGGGCAGCGCGTCAAGTCTAACATCAAGAAGGCGGCGACCGTGGCGGCGGCGAACCTTGCCGCCCTAAGCCAAGCGTTCACCACAGGCACGGGCTTCGGCCGCTGGCAGAAGCTCAAAAGTGTGATGAAAGGTGGGCGTCCTTGATGGAGAAGCAAGACAAGAAGTTCGAGCTCGAGAGGGCAAGAGGTGCCGTGAAGAAAAGAGGACTTTGTGATCTTGACGGCCGACACGTCGAACATGGATCCATAGGTGAAGGCGGCGCATAAGTTTTTCCGTGACGCCATCTTGCAAGAAAAGGGCATTCGCAGGGCAGCAACATCAACACCGGTGGCTACGGACGAGGGGACGCCGACGCCAGAGGAACAGGAGGCGACGGACGAGCCGCCATCAACGGTGGATCCAACATCTTCGATTTGATTTCTTTGTTATGTGGTGTTGTAATAATGTGGCCGGACTTCGTTGCATTTTGGTGGCGGATACTTTTAATTTGTGGCCGAGACTATTCGAGTTTTGAGATTTCCATAATTTCTTGCAAGAAATTCGGTTCAAAAAACAACTGCGAGGGTCGAATGGGGGCGCGGCTGGGGAGAGGCGTTCTCCAAACGTAGCAACATCTGCCAGCACCCCCATACGCCCGAACTGGCGCGTTTGCCAGACACCGTTTGGAGGACAGAGATGCTCTAAGGCAACTGCATGTTTCTAGCAGACATTTCCGAACATAGGGCTATATCGGCTAAAAAGGTAAGAATGATAATATTACCATTGTTCTCTTGGTTTAATAGGACAGGTATGACTACGAAGTTGTTCTACAAAAAGTAAGGTCAATAGTTACTAACGAAATAAGGACACAAATAGACAACTTTTTCAAACAGCTCTCCTCATTTGCTAATTTGATTTTTAACCAGCTATGATTACATCAAAGATAACAATGGCATGCATGCATCAATAAGCTTCCAATGAAGTGAAAAGATATAACTGCTACATCCAAGTACCTGTTCTTGACTGATATACAGTTTTTTTCCCATCATGCTGAACTGCAAGGATGGACACACAGGCTCTTTTCTTTGATAGCCAGGATGTTCATCACGAACTGGCGCCCAAACTCTGGGAAGCTGGAACTCTAGGAAGTAACGCAGCTCCTCAATTGGAGGTTTGTCTAAGGAAAAGGAATAAAAAAGGTTAATAATCAAATCAAAAGATTATTATTTTTAGAAAACAATCAAGTTTAAACAGAATGTAACCCCCAAAGCTTATGATTTTGCAAATACGATATAGCTTCATTACCACAGGATATTTTGGGAAGTACGGAGACTGGTCCAGATGTGCAAAATATACAGTTTAGAGACGATTTTTTGTTATATAGCATATTTTAAATTTTGTTGTTGTTGAAGAAAGAGTTCTATTTACATATATATCTATAAAAAATGCGTGCATGTAAGCAGGGCATCTAAACAATAATTTGTGATACTCATTCTAAAAATAAATTTATATGAAGCAAATGTTTACATTCTAGATAAAGGTTAATCGCCCGGATGAGATGGTCTTTTCCAGGGATGGCTGCTTCCAACAGAGTTGTTATAGGAACAAAAGTCATCTGGTTCAACCAACACATTCCTGAGATGTGTCATGAAACGGTGGAACTCCATTTCCGTGTCGCCCCTCATTACGCAAGTCCTGACTTGTGCTTGGTAGCTTGGTGGCAGCGACCGTAGCGCAGCAGCATTTGCAAAATAGCCTGAAATCCAGACGTCCAGGAAGTATGCTGGCCTCATGTACACATCATGCATGTGCTGCAAGTGGCTGTCCAGTGACGAGTTCTCCTCCATCTTAATGGAGAGGAAGTCTCCCATCAACTCATGCTCCCAGATGCGTGTCTGCTCCACGAAATGTGTCCTAAGCTGCAGCATTACCGAACGAGGGTTGACATCACCCACGAAAGGCCACAGCTCGTCCACCATTCCGAAACACATCACAACTGAAATATAGGAGGCCATCTCACGACGAAGATAGCGGTCTTTCTGCTCCTCTGGGGTCTCAAGGTCCGTGGACAGATCCAAATCCATCCCGTCGAGTATGTAGTCGACCACGTCGTTCTCGCTAAGGAGAACATGGAGATTGGCAACCCAAATGGAGAAGTTCGATCCATCTAATCTGAGCTTCTCTCCTTCTAACCATTCAATTGTCAACACAAAAGGTCCCATCTACATTTATAATTGCAAAAGGAATTTAGACTAAGTTTATAATTAAATGAGTTAATAATAACTCCACTCAGAAACACCTATCCCAATGAGGGTTCCTAGTGATAACACGACCCCTATCAGCCACATCTCCCCTGATCATCACGGCCATCAATGTGGGTTTAAGGATGGACGTTAAACGTCAGTCACATCATTCATGCGACTCGTGCTCGATCTTTCGACCATCCGCGTTCCGAGGCCATGTCTGTACATGCTAGGCTCGCCAACTCAACCTTAGCATTTTCGTTGTGCAACATGGCTTACACCCACTGTATGTGAACGTAGATATGTCTGACACCCAATCATCACGGCCTACCTCATACCAAAGAACTTTCTTGGTGGTGCACACTAAGAGGGAACACAATCGTTGGTAATTTTAACAGAGATCATCTTATTAGGCTGCCGTCGAGTATCTAATACTAGCACACAATAAGACATACAAACAATAACATTGAATGTAAATGCTATGTGATATGGTCCTTCACGTCGTGATCTCCATCCGCCGTCATCGGGTTCCGGCGCCGTAGACACCAGGGTACCAGTGTCATTCTGGCGTGGTAGTCCGTCACCTTGGTGACTATCTACTACTACGTAACAAAAGGTAATCACTTTACCTTTGCCACAACCATATCATAAAGCAACGCCCCCTGCAAAACAAAGTTAGACGCCTCTACTTTATCTTTGGATGTTTTACATGGCTGAATGGGCTTTCGCACAAGAACCATTCTTACCTACGAACTTTCAGCACAACGCTGATCAAGTAGTTGTCTCTACTATACCCTTTCGGGGCCCTCCGTTGCAAATGGTATACCAACTAATGCGAGAGAGACAGACACCCCCTAAGCCACTTTATACGGTACAAGCTGTATGTCAAGCGTGGACCAGTCTCGCGAATGAACGCGTAAAGTCGGTTGGGGGCCGCTTCATCAAGCATTACTGCGGTATACACAAGTACATGTGGGAAGGTAACAACTAAAAGATCAACGCCCACACGCTACATCTCGTGTGTTCTACCCGTACTAGCATTACTACGCATAGATCTAGCTCTGATACCACTGTAGGGGTTCCGCGTATGAAAACAATAAATTTTATCCTATGCCCCTAAACCCCTGAAGCTGCCAGGACCTATCTATTAGTAATACAGTAACAGGAGGGGCTTTTCACGAACTTACCCTTGAAGACCGAAAAGCGTTGGCAACTCTCATGAGAGCGTGGTTGATGTAGACGAGCCGAAGCCGACCTCAAGGTCGTGATGAAGTCCTTGCGCTCCTTCTGGATCCAATGACTTGAGTGCCTCAAGTGCGACACCTCGCGGGGAGTTACACACGTCCGGTGCCTGACGATGACTCCCACTTCCCCGATCTAGTAGCAGTTGCGGAAGTAGAGCTCCCGGATCCAAAACCCGTAGCGCGACGGCGCTCCGCGGTGAAGATGTCTCTCGCTCGCGCAGTCCAGACTTGGGACCACGGTCACGAGAGAGAGAGAGGGGGAGAGAGAAAATATCAATTGGAGGTCCTCCCAAAAGTGGGGAGACCTTTATTGATTATTGGTGTATTTTTCTAGGCCAAATACCCCACTATATATAGGGGAGGGGAGGTACTACCTCCCTCAAAGTCCCAGGGTGGGACTAAAGGAGAGGAGGGGGTGGGGTGGCCGTTGGCCAGCCCCTAATGGGCCCCGTGGGGGGGGGCAAGGCCCAGCCGGCCTCCCCCTTGGTCCCTCTCCCTCTCTCCTTTCCCCTAATGGGCCCTCTCCCCCCGGAATTGGCCCATTAAGCCTTTGACCTTTTTAATTGATTTTCTCTTTATTAAATAATTATGAATAAATGATTAAATTAATATTTAACATTCATTCACATATTATTTAATCTCCGTGGCCATGGAACACCTTCCACCTCCACTCCGGACATCCTCCGGATTTACCGAAACCCTTCCGGTTTTCTCCCTTCTTTTCTTCGGCGATTCTACCGATCCTATAAACACTCTCTAAGCATCACCAAGCCCTTAAGCGTGATACCCCATGGTTCGGGAACACTCCAGACATGGTCGGGACACTCCCGCACCAATGGTTGACAGAGGGACCTAGATGGCCATGTGACCCCTGTGCGTTCTACGAAGATCTTTCGTCATTTGAACCGAGACAGTCGTGTCTTATTCTCCGAATGAGATGACCTTATTTCTAACTGGCATAAATGCCACATGATCAGGAAACATGATCATCCGTTGACCAATGAACCAGTGACTAGAGTTTCACTGGGAACCCCTGGTTGTTTGTATATCACACGTGTATTGATGTTTCCACTCAATACAGTTGTAGCATGATATAAAACTTAATCATAAACTATATGAAATATGATAATAGTCCTTACTACTATTTGTCTCTAGGGCATATTTCCAACATTAATTGTAATTCCTCTTCAACCATTATGCTGTGCTCTTCAGGGTTTTATTGAGATGGATAAATAAAATCATCTTCATCAGAAATGACATCAACATGAATAATTTGTTTTCCTTCTACAAATTGGAGCTCTTTTGCGTGCCAATGTAGAGCACATCTGAAAAGTCAACAACCACAGGAACAACACCTTCATCATCTGAAATATAGTTGACACCATGTGTGTCAACTAAAAACACCATTTACTCCGTCATTACTTCAACTTCTCCTTCGTCAATGTTTAATTCAGCTGGCCATACTGCATTCTTCTTCAGTATAGTGATGTTCAGAACCTGGTCATCTTCATACATGTGAATCATTTCATGTACTTTGCACATGCTATCAATGACCTCCATCCCGTTCTGGCATGTCCCGTTTTTTTTAACTATTGCATGTTACCTCTAATTTCTTACCCATGCGCACCAATCATGGATAATAGATTTAACACTGTAATGTCGAATTTGCAAAATGTCCTTTCCAAATTGTCTTCACCAGGAAAACTGAACTAGTCTCCCAAATATCATCATCAAAGCTGCACAAATATAAATACACTTTTGCTCAGTAAAATAGTAGTGTTACATATATTAGCTAATCTTTGACAGTGACACAATCCACTGTCCAATTTATCACTACTATTACTATCCAAATTCAATATACACAAAATCAATGTCCAAATCCACAATGTCCTGATTAAATCACTTGACCTACCTCATAAGCTGGTCTCTGACAGTGATAATTACGCCAAAACTGACAAAACATAGATACCAAAATCTCTAAGAATGATACAATAGCTCATATCTAAATATTAAATCATCTATGCAAGCTAAATGACCTAAATAAGGTACTAAACAAGTATGTAATTGCTACCACATACTGATCTTGCTAAATCTAGCTCCTATTAGTAAATCTAGCTAAAGCCTATAGCTACAGATCTTGCAAATAGAATCGGTGGACTTACTCTACTCCGTCAAAAGGGGAAGCCCACCAGTGGCTGTTTTTCGACAGTGAGGAGATCACCGACCGTGTCAGAGTTGCAGCCGACCTAGCCTCATGCATCAACGCCACCGACGACTGCATCGACGGTCGTGAATCCTTTCTTGCGTTGGACGTTTCGTGCATCCAGCCGCCGCCGCCCAAGGACGAATGTACACCGCATCCGCGCGCAGACGAATCTACGCCGCCTCTGTCACCTCCTCCATCGCTGGGAGTGAGAGAGAAGCGGGGCGTGAGGAGGATGGGCACGCGCACGGGGGAAACTAACTGAAACCTAAATTGTTTCCCCCATCTCTCCAGACAAACAGACGTAGTGGGTGGGAGCCGCCGTCTTCGTATTGCCACGTCATCCCTGACAGTGGGATCGGTCAGTCAGAACTGCTTCAATTCGTGTGCAAGGGCAGTTTAGTGTTTTCTAAGACAACCTCCGAAAAATGTGATAGATTTCTGTCCCGAAACATAAACTGGTACCAAATTAGAAATTTTGTTCAAAATACGATGGTTTTATGCTAACAACTCTTAATTGCTGGCTTTTTGAAATTTGGCTTATATGCCAAAAAAAAATCACCCAAATAGGTGATTTTGGCATTGGTTTTTCATCTTAGCTTTTAACTTTTGATTTGATGTTGTTGCATAAGGGTGTAAGCCACAAGTCGAATGCATATCCGGCTTATATATCAGCCAAAGTCCATATAAAGCTAAAAATAAGCCTACCAAAAAACAGCCCTCCGGTGCTTCTTTTAAAGCTGAAAAATACGGCCAACGGTAAGCTTAACCAAACACCATGGTCACGAAGTCAAGGTTTTTAAACTGAGCTGAACCTGGTATGGATCGACTGATCATCGGTCACTTCCGTGCACGTGCATATGGGCCACGCTGACAGAGCGACAGTCGACTAATCTCTTGTTTATCTCATCCTCCTCGATCGGGACAAGAGCAACTCTAACGGGTCGCGTTAAAACCGGGGCTGTAAAATTACTATGCAGCGCAGTATTTCTCTTTCGACGGACACGCTAAATTGGCATGAAAAATAGAGCACAAAAAAATCCCAGCAGATGCGTGAAAATACAGCGCGCGGACGCCGGCACAAACAGGTTTCACAATAAACTATATAATCAAGAAGAACAAACAAACCCAAATAAATTCAATAAAAAATTGTCTAGTTATTATTACAACACAACCAAATGATACATGCATAGTACAACAAATATATAAGTTGTTCATCAACAAATACAACAAGTTTTTCATCAACACTATAACAAATTGTTTTTCAACAATACAAACAACAAATAAAAGGAGGGCTCAACGTTGTGCTCCAGACCATTTCCACCACTCCTCGATGAGATCTTTTTGAAGATTATCATGGATCTCGTTGTCGCGAATGGCATGATATGAGGCAATGAAACGCGCCACCCTATGCTCTTTTGGCGGTCGCTTGGCGGCGCGAGAGGACGCGCGGCGCCAGCCACTCAAGCCGATTCCCGCCGCGGCGAGCTCCAAGGAGGTGCGGGGAGGCGTGGCGGCGGCGGATCTGCAGCTTACGCGCGCGGGCGAGTGGCGGTGGCGGCGAATCGAAGCGGTAGCACCGGCGGAAGGGGAATGGAGGCAGTGAACGCGCGGGGAAAGTTTCAGCGGCCATTGGCATTCGCGGCGATAGAGAGTGATAGCGCGCGCTGGCGGCCGGACACCAAATTTGAAGCGCGCGGGTGGACAAATTGACGCGCTCCGGAATTTTTTTTCGTACGCCGGATTTTTGCGCGCCTACTGGAGAGGATAAAACAATGCTGCGCGCTATATCGGTGGTTATTTTTACAACGCTAGGTTTTAGCGCGGCCGTCGGAGTTGCTCTGGCAGGCTCACCCGTACCTCAAGCCATGTCGTCGATCGGTTACTCCATGCCGACGTCTGTAGTGACACTCACAGTCGAGTCAGTTCACCCCATCTTTTATTCAAGAGATTGGTCCCAGAACATGCGTCCGGCGGGAGTTTGGTTCTACTCCATTCGTCCCCAAAAAATACCACAGATTTGTCTCGACATGTTTTATACAGTATAGATAAATATGAATTTAAAGAATCTGCGACATCCATCCTTTTTGACAGAGAAAGTTCTCCCTCCGTCTCAAAATATATGTCAGAATTTTTTTTAAATTTAGATGTATCTATACACTAGATTCATCCAAATTTTGATAAATCTGCGACATCTATTTTAAGACGGAGGGAGTACAAAATTTGTAAAAAACGAGACAGTAGATTTACCTTCATACAAGTTTTCTTTCGACAGTTCAGAACTTCAGCTGCATCTATCGCTCTTTTCTCTCAAGCTAATTAATAAACACTTCAAATTCACAAATTCCTACAAAAAAAAGTCTTATCGTTTCAACATTTGACTCGTTCTCCCATTCATCTCTTCTGAGTGATTGCTTATTTCTGCAGTTTTTCCTACGTTGCAAAGAGTTCAGTGGCATTACTGTCATGGTACACTTCGTCATCAGGAAGTTCAGAAAATTAGCTCATAGATAGTCTGCCTCTCGAAAACCAAAAAACTTTTAGCTTTCAAACTTTATGACTGATTAGCAATGACATGATCCAGGCATGATTCCTGATAGTACAAAAAAGTTTGACAAGGAACGTGCATTTACAAGGCTCAAGCCCTGTACAAACACAGGGACAGGATCCAACTCCACCACAAACTTCCCATCACATAGTGAAAATCTCATGTAAAAGCCGTAGAGACAGCGATCAGCTGCAAACAACTACCCGATCAAACCGTCACTTGATTAATTACCAACAAAAATAGTGGAACTCCAACAACTACTCCCTCCGTTTCAAAATATGTAGATGTTTTAGCTTTTGTGAAATAAAAGTATCTAGATGCATTTTAGTGCATAAGTTCACTCCGAACCTACACACTAAAAGATGTCTAGATACATCCCTTTCACAAAAGTTAAAACATTTTATATTATGAAAGGAGGGAGTACAACTGTAATTCCAACACAATACGCTGCACCACAGAGTACGCAACAACACACACACTTGTCAGTAATTCAGCAAGGAATACTTCACTCTCAGAACAATCCTACCCTTGTCAACGCCAAGCTTCCCGCCGGTCACCAGCCAGTGCCCCGGCATGTCGTCGGGGCCTTTGCACAGCTCCGACCTGTCCACTATCTTCACGAACTTCCCCGCATCGCTCGAGCCTGCGCCCGAGTCACCCGAATCCGGATGGTTGCTAGTGGCAGCAGGACTATGATCCCATAGCGACCTCCGGGTGGTGCAGCCAGGCACCCTCGAGTACAGAAGCTTCATGTAGAGGACGTTCTTCGATCCGAAGTCCCACACCCCGAGCTGTGCCCCGGTGACAATGTACACGCCAGAGGCATCGCCGAAGAGTGTCTCGTGGTGTTCCACCGGAGCTGTGCTGATGTGGGAGAAGTTTTTCCACTTCACAGCCTCGAACCAGCGGCTGTCCTGCTCCTCTGGCCCCTGCCATTTCAGAGCGCCGATTGTGATGTGTGCATCCCAGTAAGGCTTGAGGATCTTTGGAAGAGATGCTAGATGCTGCAGTTGGATGCATAGCCGATTCTGCTTAGCACCCTCTAAGCATAATCTTAGACCAGTTATTGGCTTGCGACCCACTGATACCTGAAAAGATATGACATGATATGATGCATAACCAAAGCCTAAAGGATAACTCTAGGAGAAATTGTGCAGGTATGTGAGACTAGTATCCCCTGTTACGTTACAGGCACAGATACTAGTTTTCAGCTCGTTGTTTGCTGATTTGGACTCAGTTTGAGGCTGCTGAACTGTGTTGAGATGTGCTTAGTTATCATTTGTTGTAGAAAATTAGCCACAAAATTGCGGAAAACTGCGTCAAACAAACACTAAGATAGGCACAAATGGGTCAAGCAAACGGGAAGCCAAATGCAGCCTTAATATTTAAGACTTGGTGGAGATGGCATGACTCAGCGCTAATTTTTTTAAATAATACATTTTTTTATTTATTTCGAATTTTAATATGCGAATTTCGGAATTTGCAAGAATAGCGTATTGTCGGTGTGGCTGAAACCGAGTGGGCCCGTCGGTGTGGCTGAAACCGAGTGGGTCAGTCGGTGTGGCTGAAACCGAGTGGGCCATTCGGTGTCGGCCACACCTAATGGCCACACTAACTGGCAGCTTCCTGCATGCGATGGTCCAGTTGGTTTGGTCCACTCGGTTTCGGCCACACTGACCGGCCCACTCGGTTTCAGCCACACCGACAATATGCTACTTTTGCAATTCCAAAATCCGCGTATTAAAATTAAAAAAAAATAAAAAAAAGCATGACTCAGCCACAACATTAAGCCATGTATATTGTTAGAAATAAGAACCTCGTAAGTTTTGACTCAACCACAAACCCAGGCATGGAACCCACCACCAGCCAAGTCAGTCCTGTACCAGGGTCTATGTAAAGCAATAAAAAAACACAGGAAAAGCAGTTGTGCTGCACCAAAAATCAATCAATCTAGTCAAGCAAGCTTTGCACTGCAGAATGCTCTCATCAAAGTAGCATCCACCGGAAGCAAGTCACGCCAGCTTCTGCAGGTCGCTCTCGCTGGAAAGTAACTTGGCAAGGTGATGGACCGTATAGGCAAAAGTAAAGCCGAGCCTGAGGTCAACATAGATGTTTTTTGATAAAATTGTGAACATGGTCAGCAACATTCTAAACCACCCATAAAGCATAACACATTCAGGTTCTGCAACAAGTCCATGGAGAGAGCACCTCCACAAGTTGTTCCTCTGTTGTGTTTAGTTGTTCTCTATGTATATCAGGCGCAAATTGAAATTGTAGTACGTGGTTGTCTCTCAAATTCTACAATGTCCTTAGATGGAGCGTTCGTATCTTCTACATGTTAATCAAATGATACACAGCTCTCCTGCCGAATATCACTAACTTGATGCTGCCTACAGACAGATGAATTACAGCAGAGTTGTATAGAGATTAGTCCCGGAATCCAGGCTCTAAGAACATCCCCAGAAGTGTGCCCCAAAGGGCCGTTCCGTCCGGCACAGCCCAATAGTGTGTCTAGCGCCCCCAGGACGTCCCTGACCCACAGGGCGTGTTGCGAGCACACCCAACACAAGCAACGAGACATGCCACATAGGCTAGAAACAGGCTGGCTAGCCTGCCATTGGCACATCAGAACCCTATTTTCCTTTCCATTTCATTTCTCCCACCCACCGCTACTCTTTTCCACCCAGCCCACGCCGTCGTCGCAGACGCACCCCATTCTCCCCCGCCGCAATGCCGCCGAAAGCTCCAAGGGTGCCGAAGGGGGCGAAGGGGACCTTCGTCAATCCATGCAAGAAGCCGGCACTAGAGACGAGGCCGGAGGGGTGACAGAAGAGGAGTTGGGACGCTGTCTGCATCCGGCGGAAGAACGTCAGGGGCAGCGCGTCAAGTCTAACATCAAGAAGGCGGCGACCGTGGCGGCGGCGAACCTTGCCGCCCTAAGCCAAGCGTTCACCACAGGCACGGGCTTCGGCCGCTGGCAGAAGCTCAAAAGTGTGATGAAAGGTGGGCGTCCTTGATGGAGAAGCAAGACAAGAAGTTCGAGCTCGAGAGGGCAAGAGGTGCCGTGAAGAAAAGAGGACTTTGTGATCTTGACGGCCGACACGTCGAACATGGATCCATAGGTGAAGGCGGCGCATAAGTTTTTCCGTGACGCCATCTTGCAAGAAAAGGGCATTCGCAGGGCAGCAACATCAACACCGGTGGCTACGGACGAGGGGACGCCGACGCCAGAGGAACAGGAGGCGACGGACGAGCCGCCATCAACGGTGGATCCAACATCTTCGATTTGATTTCTTTGTTATGTGGTGTTGTAATAATGTGGCCGGACTTCGTTGCATTTTGGTGGCGGATACTTTTAATTTGTGGCCGAGACTATTCGAGTTTTGAGATTTCCATAATTTCTTGCAAGAAATTCGGTTCAAAAAACAACTGCGAGGGTCGAATGGGGGCGCGGCTGGGGAGAGGCGTTCTCCAAACGTAGCAACATCTGCCAGCACCCCCATACGCCCGAACTGGCGCGTTTGCCAGACACCGTTTGGAGGACAGAGATGCTCTAAGGCAACTGCATGTTTCTAGCAGACATTTCCGAACATAGGGCTATATCGGCTAAAAAGGTAAGAATGATAATATTACCATTGTTCTCTTGGTTTAATAGGACAGGTATGACTACGAAGTTGTTCTACAAAAAGTAAGGTCAATAGTTACTAACGAAATAAGGACACAAATAGACAACTTTTTCAAACAGCTCTCCTCATTTGCTAATTTGATTTTTAACCAGCTATGATTACATCAAAGATAACAATGGCATGCATGCATCAATAAGCTTCCAATGAAGTGAAAAGATATAACTGCTACATCCAAGTACCTGTTCTTGACTGATATACAGTTTTTTTCCCATCATGCTGAACTGCAAGGATGGACACACAGGCTCTTTTCTTTGATAGCCAGGATGTTCATCACGAACTGGCGCCCAAACTCTGGGAAGCTGGAACTCTAGGAAGTAACGCAGCTCCTCAATTGGAGGTTTGTCTAAGGAAAAGGAATAAAAAAGGTTAATAATCAAATCAAAAGATTATTATTTTTAGAAAACAATCAAGTTTAAACAGAATGTAACCCCCAAAGCTTATGATTTTGCAAATACGATATAGCTTCATTACCACAGGATATTTTGGGAAGTACGGAGACTGGTCCAGATGTGCAAAATATACAGTTTAGAGACGATTTTTTGTTATATAGCATATTTTAAATTTTGTTGTTGTTGAAGAAAGAGTTCTATTTACATATATATCTATAAAAAATGCGTGCATGTAAGCAGGGCATCTAAACAATAATTTGTGATACTCATTCTAAAAATAAATTTATATGAAGCAAATGTTTACATTCTAGATAAAGGTTAATCGCCCGGATGAGATGGTCTTTTCCAGGGATGGCTGCTTCCAACAGAGTTGTTATAGGAACAAAAGTCATCTGTATAACATCAGGCGCTGAGTTAACAGTTCTTGCCCACTCTGTGTGACTTTGAACTAAATCATCTCCTCCTCTCCTTCTGAAAATTACAGTGACATCCTGCAGGATAATCCGTTGGAAGGTTCACAAGTTTCAGTATGTCGCATTAAAGGTATGCATCGCTTAAGTAATACAACAATGGCACACGAAAATAAATGATCACCAAGATGGACAGGTCGATAGGTTTGTTCAACAATGCACTAAGAAATACTACGAAGAGATTCGAGACCATAGTTTATTCTAGCAAATGGCCACAAAATTGCAGTGTGCATCAAGAAATTCAGTAATGCAGTTTCAGCACATCCTAACCAAATATAGCACCCAGGATCCATTTAGCCTAGGGTAGTAAAGCATTCTTTCTGGAAGTTCTAGCAAACAATATATGAAGGGAATTTGTAGCGCCATAAATGATGATGACTATGTATATAGCGCAATAGTGGTGCGCAATGGACATGTTAGTACTATTCATACTCTGATATCTATTAAACACCCCTTTAATGCTTCGTTGAGAGGGGATTAACAAAAGATTGTTCGTAAAATATATTAACTGCTGCACAGCATTAACAAAACATAAGAAAACACAGCATGGAAAATTTAATTAGGTTAGCACGCCCTTGCCTCTTTTGCAGGAATATATGGTGTACTTGGAGGTTGTGGATATACTCCTTGGCTGTTGAACCCAAGAGTTTCTGTTTCCTGACCAAAAATCATAACTGAAGTACAATAAGATTTCTGAACTTCTATACTGTGGATGAGTCTAGCTAAAGAAAACCAAACCTTATTCACTGGTCTTATAGGGCCTGAGGCTGTAGGTGTTTCATTTTCGGAAAACCTCTGATATCCAAGATCATGTATATAACTTTTTATTTCCACCGCAGAAAGTGATGATGACATATGCTGCTTGATGTAAATCACATCCTTCCCACCAATGGTAATGGATGTTATGACATGTGTTCCATAATTCTGAATGAACCTGTTGAAAGCTCAAAACGGTTAAGGCCTTCCTCTTTTTAGAGCAATCTGCGAGTGTTTATTTACCTTGCTAGAGATGATGGTTCCCATGAGTGTGGCACTGCATACTTAACTTCCTCTACCAGCGATAAATGCTGTCGTACAAGTTGGACCTTATATAAAGAAACAGTCTTCCCCTCCATCCCAAGACTTTTGCTAGCCATGGCATCAAATTTCTTGGATCCAGTGAAGCTATATGCCGAATTAAAGCTTCCAAGAGGTAAATTTCCTGCAAGCTGGGATTTTTTGTTAAAATGCCCAGCCATCTACAATCCCTCGCAAACAGGAAAGGAAAATAGAACATGTGAGATTGGAAGAGTACATGAAGCAAGATGGGAATTAACTAGGCAGTTGATATTGGACCAGAAAAGGGTTTCTTAAGCCATTACTAATAGAGATTTATATTTTATAATCAAGTGCCAGTGAGGCACCAAAAACTAAAGATCCAAGAAGAAATATGTGTACGGAAGTAGTACTGAACTCTTGGTACTAGCCTGCAAGATACATTGTGTAGATTTCATGATCAGTAGAACCCTACAATCTTTTCCGGCTGGCACGAGGAGCAGATGACAGAAACCCATGGCAACAAGCAGCAATAGGAATCATCCCATAATTAATGTGACAGAAAAGCATTAGTACTTTCAACCCTGTGAACTCCAGATTCTCTATTTGAATGCCTGCACTTTACTTTTACTGATACTACACAGATCCTGAATTGCCTAGTCTTACAGTTCCGCTAGACAATTAATGCAGACCACTATAGTCCTCTATCACTGATATACTAGGTATTCGAAGTTTCAGGTAGACATGTCATAGTAAACAAAAGTACTCCCTCCGTCTCAAAATAGATGTCGAAGATTTGGACATATCTAGACACTATTTAGTATATGGATACATCTGAATCTAGAAAAAATTGCGACATCTATTTTGGGACAGAGGGAGTATATGTTTACTAACTCATTGCTACGCTTGTGAGTTCCATAACATGTGCTTACCAATGTATCCAACTACAGTATATCCTCTCTTTTTTTTTGAGAATAACTACAGTATATCCTAAGTCTACCAGGATACCAAGAACAGTTCAGAAACAGCAAGCACTTAATCATACAATTACTAGCGATTAACGAAAACAAAGAGAAGAATTAAAAGACAAAGAAAAAATTACTGTCAGGTGACCGGCACCTCGTGGAAGCTGCAGGGGCCAGCGGTCTCCGTTCCGCCAGTCCCACTCTCAGCCGAGCAATCGACGCCCTTGGGCACACCGGTGACGGTGAGCCCGTCAGACACGACCAGATCCCTGGAAGTCAGCTCGTCGTCGTCGACCTCGACGAGGCGAGACCCCTTGCAGTAGAGCAGCCTGGTGTCGTGGTTGGCATCGAACCCTCTCCCCAGCGCGTCGATGGAGCTCCGGATCACGCGCAGCGCCGCCGGGGCGCCCTCTTCCATTCCGAAAAAGGGGATTGCCCAAGGACTGACGCAGCCAGGCTATATGATGTGGTCAAAGATTCAGCTCTCGGGAAATCCGGGGAGAGAGCCGCAGAATCCTCTCGCGAATCAGCGGGTTTTTTCTCCGGGATTAACGGCCGCTGGTACTCCCGCCACGTGGCAAACAAATCCGCAGCGAGGACGAACTGGATGGGTTGGACTTGTGGAGAGGGGATCTCGGGTTTAGTACAAGAAGACTGTGGGAACAGTCGACGCAAGTAGAGCGGAAGAGGACGACGACGGCGACGGCCAGGAGAGGAGAATTTTTCGTTGGAGGCGGCGTGCTTCGCCCTTGGAGGGAAGAAAAGCGAGGAAAAGGATAAAGGGTCGTCGACTCGTAGGGACGAGAGGGAAGACTTTGCCGGGTCTTTCCTGTCGTTAGCAAACCAACTGATTGGTACGTCAATAGTACTCCATCAAAAGTGATTTTTCCAATTTTTGACTCTTGTTTCTAACAACCCAAAATCTATTCTACTACTAGTACTCTATAAAAAAAAGTTTATCAGAAGTTCACATCAGATGTGTCATGTGTAAACATTGATCAAGACTACAAGAGTAGGCAGATGTCGACAGTTAGTAAGGAGCCAAGGATACTCGTGACCAGAAAACTGTATTTTTTTGTAACATGGTAACTGAATGCCTTGTAACAAATTAACAGAGCCATTCAAGCATGCTTGTTGGTGGTTTTTTTTTTCCGTCACCAACAAAAGATGATCAGACTCAGCAGTCAGC
Organism: Avena eriantha; assembly: GCA_910589775.1. Lineage (NCBI taxonomy): Eukaryota > Viridiplantae > Streptophyta > Magnoliopsida > Poales > Poaceae > Avena > Avena eriantha. Next base: position 267,551,473 of record OU342743.1, on the reverse strand, counting down.
AAGATGGCTCATTTTCACTTTGATGACAGTTTTTAGGACAAATCCATTTCTTTAAGACTGCAATAACTACACTAGGCAACATTTCCAGCTCCCCAAAATCTACAACTCAATTAGATAGTTGCAATAGAGGAAATGGAACCTGTTCAAGCTTTTCAGGGCTCCACCTCAAAACAAGCTATATCATGTCTGCTGTGCAAACGAACTCAGCAGGGTTACTAACTTAAACGCTTTTCTTCAGTCTCCACTTGGAACCTGGAAGAGTCGAAGCAACGATGCGCGGCCTACAGAATCACATCAAGCAGCCATTGAAGATATGAACATTATCACAATATACAGCACAGTAAAATGACGGATGTTAAATTACCTGCTGAAGCAGCGGCCTGGATGCACTCAAATTGCCAAATCAGACTCCTGGAATCGAAGTCGGGCAGTTTTTACCGACATATATTTGATTTGGGATAGTTGGCCACATATGCCATGTGGTAACTGAAGTCAGCCATTGTAGGCTCCAGTTTCCGGCAGAAATAATTGGCTACGTTGCATTAACTTGACTGTGTGCGGCATGCTTCCAAGACCTGGGCTCGATCACCTTCGTCCTCAGACGCTCTACATCATCCCATCGCTTTGCTTCTGCATACACATTTGATATGGTGACCACATCCCCATCGTCGGCTGGCATCAGCTCATGCAGTTTGTGGAAGGCCTTGTCGGCAAGGTCCATGTGCCCGTGCACTCGGCATGCAGCCAACACCATCTTCCAAAGAACAGAGTTTGCCTTGACGGGCATATCACTGATCACTTCATAAGCTTCTGCAACTTTCCCGTAGCGGCAGAGCATGTCTATCATGCAGCCGTAATGCTTCACATCCGGCACAATTTTGTAGTCTGCAGCCATGCTATTAAGATATGCCCTGCCCTCGTTCACTAGGCCACCATGGCTGCAGGCAGTCAAGACACCGAGGAATGTGACACGATCAGGTTCAACTTTCATCGAATCAAAGAGATCCAGAGCCTCTCGTGAGTGGCCGTGGACCGATAACCCAACGATCATCGTGTTCCAGCAAGTAGTATCCCTGGTTGACATGCTTTCAAAGACCTGCCTGGCAAGCTCCAACCTGCCACATTTTGCGTACATATCAACGAGCGCGTTACCGACATATCCATCAGCTGTAATGCCATTGATACCAAGGTAACTGTGTACACCTTTCCCAAGTTCCAGCTCGCCAATCTCTGCACACGCCCCAAGGACCGACACAAGTGTTAGCTCAGTCGGTTCGACGCCATTGTCCTGCATCTCCTGGAAGATCTCCAATGCTTGCGTATACCTCTTAAGCTTCACATAGCCACCGATCAAGGAGTTCCATGACACGGCACCCCTATTAGGCATCTCTCTGAAGACCTTCGCCGCCGCCTCCATATCCCCAACCCTCGCATTCCGCACGATCTCGGCGTTCCACCACGAAATGTTCCTATTTGGCGTATCCTGAGACAATACCTTTGCACCCTGTGAGTCACCCACCGCACCGTGTGCCCCCACCAGCGCGTTCCAAGAGACAGCGTTCCTGACGGGCATTTCGTCGAACACCATCCTCGCGTCCCCGAGGCGGCCGAGCTTGCCATACATGGACACGAGCGCGTTCTGCACGTACCGATCCGGGCCGCAGCCGAGCTTCAGAACGCGGCAGTGCAGCTCCATGCCCTTGGTGGCGAAAGCCGCGGCGGACGCGCTGGCTCGGGAGCACAGCTTGAAAGCGCGGGCGCAGGATTTGAGGAGGGCGGGGAAGGCGGGGAGCGGGGTGGGGAGGGAGAGGGAGGAGACGTGGTTGAAAATGACGAGAGAGGAGTGCGGGACCGGGGAGGAGGAGAACGCGGCGATGGCCGGGCAGAAGAGGGACGGGGAGAGGACGCACGGAGGAGCGGAGAGTAGGAGGGAGATGGACGACGGGGAGGCAGGCAGGCGGGATAGGAGGGCGCGGAGGAATGCCGGGTGGTGGAGGAGGCCGTGCTTAGCGAGGAGTGCGTGTAGCTGGTGGCCGGCGGAGGCGCTCCGAGGTGGGAGGCGACGCACGGCGGCGGCCGGCGTATTGGAGCCGGGAGCCGTCGAGTGCATGAAGCCGGTCCACGTCCACCACGAGTGGCCCCGATGTGTCAACTGGGCTAAGACTATGACATGGCTGACGGGTGGTCCTAGCAGTTCATCTGGATGCATCTCCACCGGTGCACAACAGTGATTTTGGCGGCCGTCGTTCAAATGTCAGCGCTTTAGTGAAACCGCCTCTCACACCGGTGTCTTCAACTATCGCGTCCAATGATCACGTCGTGGATTAAAACCTTTAAATTTGAAATTTGAAAAGGTCACATAATTAAAACATGTTTATTACATTGAATACAAATAAAATCAAATTCATTATAACAAATTGAATGTTTTAAGGAACTAGTTCACACAAAAAATTACATAAATAAGAATTAAAAATAAATCAAAAAGCAGGGGTACGTTGGCTAGGGTTTTAAAGATGCATTTCCTCTCAGCACCCACACATGCTCGAGATCTTCTTGTAGTCATGCGCGGGTAGTTATCTTGAGTATCCGCGGGAGCTCTGTATGCAAGACATCGCAAGGCGGCCGTGCGCTTCTGAACAGAGGTGAAACCATCCAAACTTGTGCAATACTTCTTGCAAATGAAATATGGATCAAACTCTGACAATTAAGCCCCGATCTGTATACGTGTTTATTTTGAAGGGTTAATTGGTCATATGCCATTCTTAAATCCACCGGTTACACATATACCATTACAGAAGCACAACTTGAGAAAATGCCACTCCAACTTTGGAATACGTCCATGTATGCTATTATGTCCAATAGCATTGGGACAAATCCCTCGATCCAGTTAACTCACGCGTGCCCATGACTCGGAACCCTAGACTACATCGAGGTGGCGGAGGCGGCTGAACGCGAGGGCAGCAGACACATGGAGACGAGCGAGGGTGATGCAGCTGGAGTCGCGGTCGAGGCGGCCAGAGGTGCGCCATGGCCGAGGCGGCCAGAAGTGCGTCGTCGCAGCTCGATGCGTCTAGAGGAGCCGCTGCTCAACGCGGATGCACGCTTAACATGGCCAAGGTTGATGCGGAGGCGCGCTCGACGCTCGATGTGGGCCCAGAATGAAGACGCTCCCTACTGAGCTTAAGTGCTAGCAGCGGGATAAGATCCATGCGTAGTGTAGGAGATGGATGGGGAAAGGGGGTCACGGGAAGGAATGATCCAATAAATCCAGATAGGCATGAAAAGAAATGGACACTTCTCTCGATCAGTCTGTGCCCTCCTATACCTCCTAAAACTACGGTAGTTTGCTTCTTTTCGGAGTTTGACTCAGCTCAAGAGTTTGCGCCTACGCATTCGTCTCATTCTTCTTCTCCATCATATCCAAATAGGAAATTGTTCGGTCCGAAAGGATAAACCACTTCGACTCGAAATCCTATGTAAATTTATTACATAAGGCTAATTTTGTAGTTCGCAAAGTTACAAGCCTTTGCACAGTTTGCCTCTGCTCTCAATAAAACAAGTCAGAATCAATTGGCAAGGGGTCGACGATTAAGGGAATTGCTTAAACAATCCTCGGGTCAACGAATGAAATGAAACGACAACCTCTCCCTCTCCCGTCCATAAAAAAGTGTTATTTCCTCTAGCTCCCAACTCCGCTTCTCCCTCCGATGCCGGTAGATTAATTCATTGACAAAACTCATTGAGCCCGAGTGCCTATATGAATGAGTCCCAAGATCTTTGTCCAGACTGTTCTTGACTGTTCAGATAGATGTGCATTTTTTAATTTCGTTTTTTTATGAAATTTGTAGGCTTGAATTGACAAATACATTTAGCTTAGACATCATTGTTCGAGGATTTATGCTCAGGGAACCCAACGGTAGGAAATCATATGTGAAGAGGAAAAATGGACTGTAAACTTAAGTGATTTCACTGTGGATGCGCTCATGGATGGGTTAGTTGAGAGTTGGTAGGGAGCAGAGTATCAATGTGTGCTATTTTAACATGATAATGACACAAGATGTTAGACGAACTCAAAACGATGAATTTCAGGTGATGTTGGACATGTATAGAGCCAAGAGGAAGATTGCACTTGTTATTATTGTGCATGACAACCCTTGTTCCAAAACTCATGTGTCCATGCTTGACAATGTTGATCATGTGCTCGAGCCAACAATTCTGGATAATGACGTGTTGTTGATGGGTTTACAAGGTTGTCATCTAACTCCTACTCAGAATGCAACATCTCATTCAACCTCGCCAATAAAACAATATGCATAAGTGGTTCCATCTACATCAGCTATATAATCTGATCCATTTGACATAGTTGAGGAGTATGTAGGAGTAGATGATGAGTACATGTATGATGTCCATGTGGATGTCTCGACTACATGTGTTGAGGAGGGAGACGACATTCAGGAGGAAGAGTATGTTGGTGATGTGTTTGCGTGCCATGAAGAGGAAGAAGTGGCTGACATTGACCCTGTTGGGTACAGTGTGTTGTATGACCCCGAGAACCCATACGAAAGAGTTGAGGCTCTTTTTCCTGACATTGTGACTTGCAAAAAATCTATAAGGCAATGGGATATTATTGTTGGGTATAAGTTGGCTAAAATAAAAATGGACACCACTAGATTTATTGCTTAGACATGTAAATGGCGCATTCATGCATCAGTACTACGGGATGGTAAAACATCCATGGTATTCATTATATTCATGTCTACTATTTATTTGCAAGATTTATTTGTTAGACTTGACTTATGTAGTTGTGTTTCTCATATGCAGATAAAAACACTTTCATCTGAGCACAATTGTCCAACTAAGAAGCTTTAAAATTGCACAATGGCTTCACGGGGATGGACTGTTGATAGGATTGGGGACTAGGTCAAGAAAAATCCTGATGTTGGTGCAAAAGACACTAGAGCAAAGCTGCAAGATGAGTACAACATCAAGTTGGATTACAACAAGACTTGGTATGGTATGAAAGTAGCACTTGATCAAATGCATGGTAGTTATGAAGATAGTTTTCCATTTTTTAACTGGAAAGCGAGATAGCACATAAAAGCCTAGGGAGCAAGAGATATAGCTACTGAAAAATGGAAATAAATATCACTTCAACAGAATGTTTGCTGCATTCAAGACTTGCAACGATGGTTTCTTAGCTGGTTGTAGGCCTTATGTTGGTGTGGACTCAACTTCACTTAATGGGAAATTTTAGGGCCAATTAGCATTAGCAACTTTTGTAGATGATATTATGTTGCCTTTGTTGTTTTTAACTCTCAAACTTGTGACAATTGGGAATGGTTCATGAGACAGTTGCATAGAGCTCTAGGTTCTCCACCTGGACTTGTCATTTCTAGTGATGTATGCAAAGGATTAGAAACTCCCATTGACCTTGTGTTCCATAACTGTGAAAACCGGGAGTGCATGAGACACTTGTATGGAAATTTCATGAAGAAATTCCATGGTAAAGTGTACAATGATAACCTCTACCCAGCTACAAGGACTTTCTCATATCGTAAGTTTCTGCATCATATGAAAAAAATTAAGGAAGAGAACACATCATATATTGAATATCTAAAAATTCATCAGCATAGGTTGTTGTACATATGTGCTTTTGGAGAGACCAGCAAGGTTGGCTATTTGATAAACAACATTTCTGGGAGTTTAAACAAGCAAATAAAAGACTTCAAATGCCTCATTGTTTACAACCTTTTTTATAGAATTAGGGAGCTTATCACAGATAAGTTTTGTGTTAGAAGGCAGATTAGTGAAAGACTGAATATTACAATTCTTCCCCATGTCATTAAGCAGCTAAATGATCTTAGCAAAACCATTGGCCGAAACAAGATTTTTTGGACCACTAAACAAGAGTCGGAAGTTACTTTGCTGAATGTGAAATTTGTCAAAAGTCACATTGTCAACTTACAAACTCACACACGTACTTGTAGAGTTTAGCAAGTTTCTAGAAAGCCATGCATGCACACACTCACTTTCATTTGTAGCATTAATGGTGTTGAGATTCATTCATAGGTGGATGATTACTATTCCATGGACAATTTCAAGGCAACATATGTTGAGAGAATCCCAGTGGATACATGTGGATTTGGATTCAAGGTGCACCCTCTGTTGTAGAAGGTCATGGCTGGTAGGCCAAGAGTTCAAAGAATCAGAGGATGGCTAGAACCTGGACGGAAAATAGTGAAGTGTAAGATATATAAGCAATCTGGGCACATGGAGAAGACATGCAAAGTTTCTAATCCTAAATATATGGTAGTATATGATGATATACCCGAAGATGAACCGGATCCATCTATATCGACAAACAAAAGGTGACTCGTTATTTGTGTTTTTCAATTTTGTTTTTCATAACTTATATATCCTAAATTGATCTATGTTGTTCGTATTTCAGGAAGAAAGATGACGAAAAAACTGCTACAACAAAGGGTGATGCATCAGATGATGAAGTTCTTATCAATCTTATAAGGTAAATTGCTGCACTTTTCTTACTACGTTAGTACTCAATCTAAATCATATGTTGTCGATGCAGTAAAAAGTCTAGAACAACTCTAGAAACTCCCAACACACCAACCAAGAATAAGGCAGATGTGAAGATTGGTATAGGACAAGAGAAGGATAAGCAAAAAAAACTCATGTGAAGAAAGTGGCATCACAAGAGAATGTCAAGAACAAGACACCCGTGAGGAAAGCTACAATACAAGAGAATGCCAATAAAAAGACCCCGGTGAAGAAGAAAACATCCACAATGAAGAAATCCAAAAAGAATACTCCATATGTTCCTGTTATACCTTCGCCACCTTCACCTCTAGTAGTGCCGCCTACATGTGGTGAAAAAGAAGCCTTCTATATTGGCTTGGTGGCTGATTCAATCATAATTCTTCTGAAACTATGTGTTGTGAACTATTTACTGGCTATTTGCTTGTGCACTATTTGCTGTGGACCTATCTATGACAATTTGTGTGGAAATTCTTCCCATTTTTTTGTAATTGGTGTTCAAGTTTATGGACAGAACTTCGCACCTATGTTTAAAGGACCATATGTGCCTAGAACTGGTTCAAATTATAATAGTAGACTCATATCAGTGTTTATGATTTTCTATCAAATTTTCAGACATTTCTGATAAGTTTGATTTTTGGCCAAATTTTGACAAAATTCTAGACATAACAGAAAATGTCAGTTTAGTGATCCAAATATACCCAGAAATGGCTCAAATTAGAACTGTAGACTCATTTTACTGTGTTTGATGTACTGTAATTTTTTCATATTTTTCTAAGAAGTTTGATTTTTTGCCAAAATTTGAATTTTTTTTGAAATTTTTGGCGCCAAAAAGATCCAAAAGTGCTAACAAAGTAAATACTACAATATACACTAAAATACATATATTTTATGAACCATTATTCTTGTAAGTATAGAGAATGGCATATGTGGAGATATTCCAAAGGTGTAGTGGCATTTCCTCAAGATGTGTTTTTGTAATGGCATATGTGCAACTGGTGGAATTGAGAGTGGCATGAAACCAATTAACCCTGTTTTGAATGGAGGAGTAGTGAGCTGAAGGAGTTCCAACTAAAGCATGACGACATCATCTTCGTGTGAAGCAAAGTACATTGTTGCTTTAGAAGCAACAAGGGAAGCAGTTTAGATGAAGGAGTTCCTCTCCGAACTGGCAGTGGTTCCTAGTGCATTGGGGGTGTTGGCCATGTGCTATGACAACACATGTGCAATTTCCCTTGAATAGGAGCCATAGTATCACAAGATACCAAGCACATCAAGCGCCTATTTCACATCATACATGAGCATGCCCAAGAAGGGAACATAGAGATTAGGAAGATATAGACGGATCTGAATATCGTAGACCCGTTGACTAAGGCTCTTCCATGAGAGAAACATGATCAACACCAAGACTCAATAGGTGTTAGATACATATCAAATGTAAACTAGATTATTGACTCTAGTGCAAGTGAGATACTATTGGGAATATGCCCTAGAGGCAATAGGAAAGTTGGTATTATTCATATTTTCTTGTTCATGATATATAGCGTTAACTGTCCATGCTATAACTGTATGTATTGGCACTAAATACATGTGTGGATAAGTAAACAACACAGAGTCCCTAGTAAGCTCTCACTACTAGTTCATTATTCAAGTGATGGTTAAGGTTTCCTAACCATGTACATGATGTCACTTGATAACGGGATCACGTCATTAGAATAATGATGTGATGGACACACCCAAATAATAAGCATAGCTTCTGATCACATTATTTAGTTTGTTTGTTATCGCTTTATGAATATGTCAAGTATAGTTTCCTCATACCATGAGATCATGTTACTCCCAAGCATCGGAGGAATACCTTGTGGATCAAACGTCACACCGTAATTGGGTGATTATAAAGGTGACTTTCAGATATCTCCAATGATGACCGTTGGGTTGTGTGAATCAAGATTGGGATTTGTTCCTTTATATGATGAAGTGTAAGATATCTCTAGGCCTTTGTCGTGGTATTGTCGACGACGAGTACGCCATGGAGGGATCCTCACACAACATGGAGAGAGAGGTGGGGTAAGGCGGCGAGTTGGCGGGTAAGAGGTAACACAGCTTACCCAGGTTCATATCCCACAACGGTGGCGGAATCCTACTCCTGCTTTCGATCACTATAATGGAAATACACCGGGTTACAAATATTGTATGGTTCGCTATGCAAGGTTGTATATTGCCCTAAACACTCCTGCAGGTCCGGCTTATAAAGACGCCAAAACCTAGGGTTAAAGGGTAAAGTGCACATCGGGCAGGTTACAGAGTCTTACACTAGTACTCCCTCTGTTTTAAAATATAAGATATTTTAGCTTTGTGGAAAGAGCATATCTAGACACTTTTTAGTGTGCAGGTTCACTCCAAACCTACATGAACCTATACACTAAAAGGGGTCTAGATACACTCCTTTTACAAATCTAAAACATCTTATATTTTGAAATGGAGGGAGTACTAACTAGTCTTCGTGTCTTGTACTCCAAGGCTCTGGCTTTATCTATGTCGGTACCTTAGCCTTCCTGTTTATCTAGCATGGGCTTCCCTTCTAGATTCCTATAACTGGGCCACCAGCAGCCCATGGGCCATGCTACCACTATAGGCCACCCGGGTTATCTAGAATAGAGTTATGCTATGGTGATACCCATTATGCATATCCCCAACCGTACCCCCGGAGAACTTTAAGATCTGTGTCATCTTGTCGTTGGTTCGTGAATGCTCCGTCTAGGTGATGTTGGCAATTTTGGAAGGCATCATCTTGAAGTCCTCCTTAAAAGTACTGCAATATTCTTCTCCTCCATCTTCAGTATGTAAGCCGAAGAAATGTTTGAGTCTTCAATCATCTCCTTTTAGTCAGATAATGTCCGACTATGCTGGAGAATCTTCAGACGTGACATGTCCTCTACATCTATTAGGAGGATGATATAGGGTACAACCTAAATTACCTCGAAACTCACAAATGTCTAGGCAAATCATCATTGTGATTTTCCCGCAAGAGAAATCCGAAGCATTTGCGGCAGACGTGGAGACATGGCAAAATTACCATGCATGTTACTCAACACGTCGCTCACACTTATTCCCTTTGATTCTTACCTGCACGAATCTTGATGCCTGGTCTTTATAAATCACCACAGAGGTTAATATTTTCATTCACCTACCTTCTTCATCACTTTGTCTTCCTCCTCATGACTACCACTGTTTTGAGATCCCTAGAGGAAAACCCTAAGCCCATATCTTCCTCTCCATCTTCCCCTCCTCCAATGGCCAGCACAAGTAGTCATTCGAAGGCAACGTCAACTGACGCTCCAATTGAGGTAACCCAAGTGGTTGTGCCTCCATCAGAGGAGGTGGTGCCACCGGTCAACACCACGATAGAGGAAACCACCAGCGCTAACCAAAAGATGGCGGCGCCAGATCCTACAAAAGAATAAGATGAAGACACAAATGCAGATTACTCCAAGGGCATGTGGAGGGGATCCAAACTCACAACCATGGAGCTCAAAGATCTTGTCACTAAAGGGTACCTCCCGTCAATAGAGGGACTAGCATGGCGATTGGCACCAGCTGATGAGGTCACTCTCTCTCCCCAAGCCGGAGATAAGGTATACCTCAAATCCCAACTGGTGTGCGGTATTATCTCTCCCGATCTCCGGCTTCCTCTTACAAGTCCTAGAGCACTTCCAGGTTCTCTCGCACAAACTTTCTGTGAACAATATTTTAGCGCTTAGCAACTTCATAACACTATTTGAGGGGTACCTAGGAATAAAGCTATCTTTATCTATTTTTTCACCATCAAGAGGGAGTTGGGCATCGTCAAGGATGAGCTTGCCAACTATAGGATTGTTAGTTTCAAGATCTGCCTAAACCAGAGGTTTCCCAACATCGTAGGGCACGAACCTGTCAAGAATTGGCAGATGACGTACTTCTACAGTCTAGATATCCCTCTAGAGGGCCACGAAGCTACATAACCTGACTTCATGGATGGTGCTTCTACGGCGTCCGCCAACTGGTGGGTTAAAGCCATTCTCCCTTCTGACATGGAGGCCTCTCGCATCATAAGGTGGATAGAATGGCTCACTGACACGGAATTGGCAAGCTTGGACTTGGCCATGTGTTGTTTCACAAGGAGGATTCAGCCTCTACAGCATTGCACCGGCTTGATGCACATGCACACTAGAGAAAGGAAGGATTCTCCCAGGATTTATCAAGGCAACTTCTTCGGTGACACCATCAAGATCTGCATGAAGGATATGGTCAAGGTGAAGGACACGAAGTGTGTATTCAAGGTCACCTACGATATGTTCAAACATGGCAAATGTCGACAGGTAATGATCACCCTTAGTTTATTTATACTCCAAAGTTATTCGCCGTGGTTCTATCAATCGTACACTGACTTCTGACTTTGGTAGCTCATGGCCCTGGTCGAGGAGGACATGGCTCCTCAGGTCTGCAACCCGGAGCTCAAATACATTCTTGTCTTGTTAGATGATGATACCACCAAGGATCATCCTACTCCGACAACGCGAAAGTTCAAGGATCTCACCTTTGACACTGATGATATGGGCAAGAAGAAGAAGAAACTGGAGTGTGAGATCTCCAATAAATCTACCGCCTCTTTGGAAGTGGAGAAAAGAAGAAACATTGTCGATATTCCATTGGCCAAAGCACATGTTGTTGTGTAAGCATTTCTTTTATCCATCTTCAGTTGTCCTTTTTCTTATTCTAGTACTTATACTTTGATGTATATGCCTCAGGAATGAGAACACTAGTGGTCTGAGGCGCACCTCCAAAGATGTCTACACATCTAAGGATACTTGGGATATGCTTCTAAATTCATCCCCTGCCCCTGCTCCTGCTACTCCCGTTGTCGTCCTTCCTACCAGCTCAAGAAGTCTTTGGCTAAGGATATCATACCGAAGTCTCCACCATGGAGATAGATAGTACTCCCATTCAAGATGCTTCTGGTTCAGCTGGCATGGATGTTACTCCCCCAAACTCTTAGGAGATGCAAGATAGCATGCCCATTGTTTCAACGGCTGAAGCTTTGGCTAAGGATATCATACCGAAGGGGAAAGAACCAATGGTGGCAGCGAAAGCCAAGCCAGCAACCAACAATCTGGTAGCTCCTAAGCCCACTCCAACTTCTTCAATCTAGAGAGTGGTTAGAGCTTCATCGGTTCCTCTAGCTGGGACTGCACCTGCTACCTCCACTCCTCTAACATTGAGCTGTGGCGACCTGTTTAAGAAGGCGAACATTTTGTGTGCCAATGCAAGGACAACACTATCCAAGCCATGAACAATCTGAGTATCGTTGCCACAGTAAGTCCTTGGTACTTTGTATTTTACTTGTGATATATCCCACTATAGTCCCGAGCTCTTAGGCGGAAAATCATGAGTTTTTGGCCTAAGTGCTCTTAGAGGAACTAAGTGAAAACTTCACAATGTAGCCCCCGAGTTTCTAGTTGCAATTGAAAATTGTGACTAGACATTCTTAGAGTAGCTTTGTAGTTCGAATTACCATAATGTAGTCCCTGAGCTTTTAGTTAAAAAGCATAGATTTTCTGACTAAATGCTCTAGAGTAACTAAAGCATATATCTTGTATAGAATGAGTGTGATCGGAAGGATGCAACGAATGATAGGTTTGCCAAGTTGTAGGAGGACTTGGGGAATGAGATGGAGAAGGACCAGTTCCTTAAGGAACATATCAAAAAGGGCAAGCATCCGTCCTCTACTGACAAGTTGGTTATTCTGCCTTTATATATTTACTTCCAAGTACTCACAACGTTTATTGTGCCCTACTTGCAGATGTCATTGCCAAAGCCAAGGATATTATGTAGAAATCCAAACATATCCAAGAGCTTGAAAGCAAGAACAACATCCTAAATAAGGGCCTTCAAGACGCCATCAAGATGCATGAAGAAGCCATGAAATCCATTCAAGAGTTTGCCAACACCGAGATTGAAAAGCTGCGGAGATTGAAGCATTGAAGCTTAAGGATGACAATGCCGCTATGCAAAACGTCTAAAACACGAAGCCTTCAAGAAACTCCAAAATTAGAATGATATCTTGGCGATAGCTTGCGAGCAGGAAGAGACAAGCATGTTTGGTAAAACTTCTCCATTTTTCAATTTTGCAAGTCGGATACCTTGTATTGTTTGATACTCACAACCTTTGATTTTTTTTGTGTAGCCTCCATCGTCTTAGCCAACATAGGAGCAAGCACGCCAAGTCTCAAAAGCCGGATGATTTTGACTGGAAACTTCATCACCACCATCATCAAGCAAATCAAGGAGATAACCTAGTGCTTGGATATATCCATTATGCAAGGTGCCTTTGCTGCTAAATTCTCCGAGATCATGCAAAGAGCCCCCGAGAAGATCAAAAGTTGGAAGTTTTTTTCCATCGAGGCAGGACCAAGGATGGCATTGGCACTAACCAAGGCTCACTATGATGATGTTGACATCAAGCTGATAACCTCTGACATGCTAGCTATTGATGAGAACAACAAGGAGATCAATAGCTCAGCTATCCAAAACTCACTAGTGGGCTACGACAACTTGGTGGCCAACCTTGTCAAGGCGCACATCTTCGTACATGTAGAAGATATTCCAGATGCATCTCATGTTGCTTCACAATCTTCATTGGGATTGTCAATGCACGAGGAAGTTAGCATAAAAGGTCTCTGATTGCTGATGATGCTATGTCCAAGTCTCCTACACTAAAGGCATAAAAACAATGTTGTATTAAACATGCCTCTATATATTTTGTAATGTGATGCCAAAAACTTGTGAGTAAGGCAGAAAACTTGACTACAAGACTCCTGCTACCTATTTAAGTCCCACATGTATATTTTGTTTATATGTTGAAGCAAGTGTTGACTTATCCATTATTATGGTTTTTACGCTTGACCTTTCATGAGATGGAAAACTCTTAGCACATAACCTTGCCCCTTGGTGATGATCCTAAGTAGCACCGTCAAAAACCTATAGAGCAAAACCGTTGGCTTTTCGAGTGCTGAGAAGTCACTACTTTGGAATCCACACAAAAACAACAAAAAAGTGTAGACCATAAAACTTAAGCTAATGCCCGAAGGCGGAGTTTTCACTAGTGAAAATGCAAACTTATGCATAAAGGGTTTCTATGATCCAAAAATGAACAACTAAAGGAGGTAAAATACTCAGGATATGTGTTGAGGATATACTTTTCGGGTATCCTCACAGTTCCTCGCTGACCAAGGTGGCCCACTTCGGGTTAGAGCTTTGCTTCACGGGTGGCCTAGTCAGGGAGTGACATGGGTATACCCTACAGGTACTCGAGCTTGGTATATACGGTCTAAATACGTATAGGCCTACGGTGTCGCCAAGGCCCAGACGAAAGGACTCGAGTGACATGCGGACTCTTGATTGCTTGAGAGGCAAGAAGAAGCTAAAGATAGAAAGTTTGAAGGGGAAAACCCTAACTTGTAACCGACTCGACCTGCTACCCGAGACCTAGCCTATCTATATAAAGGCTAGGAGGGGGCGGAGAGGAGGACACACACAACCCTAGTTTCCACAACTCTCGCCAGATTGCATCTGCGCACCATTGTAACTTTCGACTCCTTCAATAATTCCACAAGCAGACAAGCAGGAGTAGGGACCTCTACGAGGCCTGAACCTGGGTAAATCCTTTGTCCCCTGTGTGCTTGTTTGCTAGCCGATAGATGTCTCCAGCACTCCCTCCTTCTCCAAAACCCAAATCCATAACAATGGGCATTGATGAGTTAAACCCTCGTCAATTGGCACCGTCTGTGGGAATTGGGAGTGCTGATGTTGTGGCTTCTTCGGCCCCATCAACCGCGATCTACAACTCCGCAATAGCGGAGATTCGCCAGCTCTTCCGCGCCTTCGACTTCACCGTCCACACGCCGGCCACCCGCCCGGCCTTCGAATCCGTGGGCGACGGAATCAGCCTGGCGATTGGGAACTTCCGCTTCCAAGTTGGTCAGATGGGCACGCTTCGCATGCCTGATCAACTGACGACACCGGCGATTGCCCCGGCATCATGGTTCCCTCCATCAATCGGCACCCTCAGTGAACTCAATGCTCCGGTGGCAGTCGGGAACACGATCAGCGACAGCAGTCGCGACTCCAATCTAGGCGATCTGGCCACAGAAGATGGAACCTACGGTTCTGAATCTGAAAGTTGTGGAAGCAGCAGCTTCCCCAATCACTTCATGTGCGCCGTCATTAACGCAGGTGACACCTCCACCAATCGCGGCAACGCCATTATCAACGGCGGTAACGGCGCCAACGGGGGAGCAGTCGAACCTCCCAGTATAATCAATGAGCAAACCGGCGAACGCGTCGTAATCAAGCTCAATGAGCAGGAGTGGGAGCGCTGCCGCGAGGCCCTACGAGGTACACCGTTACCCCTCGGGTCCCCGCAGGAACTACTGATGGGCTACCACTAGCTCCTAAAAGAGGAGTTCACGCGCCAAAAACAAGCAATCGCGCAACTTGAGGCGTGTAAAAAGGCGGCGGACGAGTCGAGCCTTCGTCGCGCTGGGCTCTCCTCCTACGGAGGGTCCTCTTCACAAGGCAACGAGTACATCGCCAAGAAGAGGCAGTCGCGAATGGCCCACCTCACCGAACAAGAGCGCATAGACGCTGCGAAAGTCCTCGACTTCGGCTCTATGACAATCGACACGAGAGGCAACGTGGTCCCTAGAACGCCGCAGGCCGCGGTGACAGCAGCCACCATGTACCTCCTCAATAACCAGCCACCTGCTGGAGATCCCCGAACCGCCATGCACCGATCTACGATCGCGGGTTTGGAGCTAATCGAGGCCGCCCTCGACAAGGAGCCGGTACCAGACCCGAAAAAGGGCAAAGCACTAGCAAAACGCTACTCCTCACCCTCATCCAGCGATGACAGTCATGACCTGTCTCGACGCCGTCGTTCACGGCGACATGATCGCGACTACGATGCGCGCAATGACCTCACACAACGCAAGATCGACAAGTCAAGAGCACGACGTGCTCGGTCGACTGGCTCTGAAGAGGAAGACGGGGAACTTTGTGGCGCCAGATGCTTCAGCAGATCCATTAGGCAGAAGCGAATGCCTAAGGGGTTTAAACTTCCGTCAGAAAATCCAAAGTTCGACGGTCTACAGGACCCTAAAATCTGGCTAGAAGATCACATCTCCTCCGTCAGGCTCCACGGCGGCAGTCGAAGTACTGCCATGCAATGCTTGCAGCTACAGCTGCAGGGCGCCGCCCGAGCATGGCTCAATAGCCTCCCACGCGGATCCATTCGTAGTTGGGATGAGCTGGTCTATAGCTTCGTGCGCAACTTTAAAGGCACATACAAACGGCCCGCATCAATCGAAGAACTGAGATGCTGCCAGCAAAGATCTGGCGAATCGCTGCGCTCATACATACGAAGGTGGTCCATCATCAAGAACTCCGCGGAAAACATCTCGGAAGATCGCGCGATTGATGCATTCAACGGTGGCGTCCGTCGTCTAGAGCTCAGGGAGGAGCTGGGCCGCTCAAAGCCCTAGACCATCGACCATCTGATGGAGATCGTGAATCGGTGGGCTGATGGAGAAGATTCGGTGAAGAACCGCGCTCACTCCAACGAGTAGGCAGAACTCGAACGCAGACGCGACCGCCGAGGCAAATGCCGCATGCGCATCTACGACGACCGTGACGACGTCAACATGGTCGCATCCGGCTACGCCGATAGACGCGATGACAACCGCAACAGCGGATACCGCAGCGGTGGATACCGCGACTCTGGGAAAACCATGCAAGTATGGCAACACCGCACTCGCGACGAGGCACCCGCGACCTCCATCGAGGAGAAACTGTCCGGACCATGCATGGTACACTTCTACATTGACAAGCATGACGACAAGAGAAAGTCCAGCCACCTCCTCAAAGACTGCCACGAGTTCCTCAAACTACACGAGGGATTGGTTCGGATGAACCGCAACGCAGTCGAAAGAGGCTACGGGGCCGCTCCAGGCGCCGTGGCACATGGCGCACCGCCACCTCCACCGGGGCCACCACCGAACGGAGCTGCACCAGACCAACACCACGGAGGAGAACCGTACCCACGGGCCATGGGTACCATGATGATCCAAAAGGGATGCCCCTCCAACAGGGTGCAGAAAGCCATCACTCGCCAAGTCAACTTGGCCACGCACTCACCACCATCCACCACTGAGTACCTCAGTGGTAGTGAGTCATGCATCACCTTCGATAAACGAGACCACCCGCCTCAAGTACCTCGCCCAGGCCATTGCCCCCTTGTACTCGAAGCGCAAATTGGAGGCTTCGACATGAGTCGCGTCTTCATGGACGGCGGAAGCGGCATCAACCTCATATTCCCGAGTACCTTGCGAGGAATGAGGATCCCTCTAACTTGCTTGGAGGAATCGGACACAACATTCCACGGCATCGTCCCAGGGAAAGGCGTATACCCCCTAGGCAAAATCAACCTCGACGTCATATTCGGCACGCCAAGGAACTTCCGGCGCGAACGCATCGATTTTGAGGTCGTCAACTGGCCCTCACAATACCACTGCATCCTCGGACGCGTCGCGTTCGCTAGGTTCATGGCGGTACCCCACTACGCCTACCTGCAGATGAAAATGCCAGGTCCCAACGGCGTCATCACGATCAACAGAAGCTTTGAGCGATCTGACAGCTGCGATAGGGAATTCAATAGAATCTCCCAGTCCTTCGGCATGCAGGAAGAGCTCGCGCGATTGAAGGAAACTACAAACAACAGCCTGCCTCCCCCGAGCAGGCCAAGCTCACCTGATCTCTCCTTCGACTCATCTGTGCACACAAAGAAGGTGCAGGTCCATCCGACAGATACCGCCAAAACGGCCCTCATCGCCAACAACTTGAGTCCCGCATAGGAACTCGCGCTCGTCGAATTCCTTCGTGAGCACTCGGAAATTTTTGCCTGGTGTCCTGCGGACATGCCAGGAGTTCCCAGGGAATTCGCCGAGCACGCACTCAACGTCAACCCCGACGCAAGGCCAGTCAAGCAAACAATCAGGCGACTGTCTGAGCCACGAGCGCAGGCAGTCGGCATGGAGATCAATAGACTCCTCGAGGCCAAATTCATATGCGAGATCAAGGAAAGCACTTGGCTCGCCAATACGGTGCTGGTGCCAAAAAAGGACACGGATATCCTACGGATGTGCGTGGACTTCACTTCTTTAAACAAGAACTGCCCAAAAGATCACTTCCCGCTACCACGGATCGATCAAATCATCGACTCCACCGCTGGATGCGAGCGCCTCTGCTTCCTCGATGCCTACTCAGGCTATAACCAAATTCGAATGAAGGAGGAAGACCAAGAGAAGACCGCGTTTACAACGCCCTTCGGTGTGTTCTGTTACAACACAATGCCCTTCGGGCTAAAAAACGCGGGAGCCACCTACCAGCGGTGCATGCAGGCTTGCCTCAAGGAGCAATTGGGTCGCAACATCCAAGTCTATGTCGACGACATAGTAATAAAAACCAAGGAGGAAGCCTCTCTAATCGACGACTTACGTGAAACATTCGCCAACCTCGATCATTACTGGATTAAGCTCAATCCAGACAAATGCGCCTTTGGTGTACCATCTGGGCAGCTACTCGGGTATCTCATCTCCGCGAGAGGGATTGAGGCAAACCCGAAAAAGATAAAGGCCATACTGGCCATGGAGAAGCCAAAGAACATAAGAGGCGTCCAACAACTAGCCGGACGAATCGCGGCCCTCAGTCGATTTATCAGTCAAATGGGGGAAAAGGCATTACCCTTCTATTAGCTCCTCCGCAAAGCTGACAACTTCGAGTGGACCAAGGAAGCGCAAGAAGCATTCGAAGACCTCAAGCGCCTGTTATCCACCTCGCCAGTACTGGTGACTCCACGAGAAAGGGAGCCACTACTGCTATACATCTCCGCTATCAACCAAGTGGTTAGTACAGTGCTCGTCGT
The DNA here is from genome assembly GCA_910589775.1 of Avena eriantha. NCBI lineage: Eukaryota > Viridiplantae > Streptophyta > Magnoliopsida > Poales > Poaceae > Avena > Avena eriantha. Next base: position 267,532,905 of record OU342743.1, on the reverse strand, counting down.
CGAGCAGGCCGAGGAAAACAAGGTCCATGGCATACAATGCCCGGTATACTACCTCAGCGAGGTTCTCACGCCAACAAAACAGCGGTACCCGCACTACCAGAAGCTGGCGTATGGCATCTTCATGACCGCCCGGCGACTGTGCCATTACTTCCAGGAACACCCAATCGTGGTAGTCAGCGACGCCCCATTGGGACATATCCTCAATAACCCCGACGCCACGGGACGAGTCACGCTTTGGGGAATCGAACTGTCTCCATGAGACATTACATACGAAAAGCGCGACGCAATCAAGTCGCAAGTTCTCCCTGACTTTCTCGTGCATTGGATGGAAAACCAACTCCCGGACAAGCCAGATATGTCCTACCTCTGGACAACGCACTTCGATGGATCCAAACGGAAAGACGGAGCAGGAGCAGGAGTCATATTGACGTCACCTCAAGGAGACAAGCTGAAATACATCCTGCGAATGCAGTTCACAGCATCAAACAACGAGGCTGAATACGAGGCCCTGTTGCACGAGATGAGGATGGCAAAAGCCTGCGGCGCAAAGAGGCTCATCATATATGGCGATTCCAAGCTGGTCGTCAACCAAACAATGCACGAGTGCGACGCACTCAATGACAACATGATTGCATACCGCGACCTCTACGATACACTCGAGGGAGACTTCGACGGTTGCGAGTTGCGACACGTAGGTCGCGAAAGCAACGAGGAGGCGGACGCACTCGCCAACATAGGCTCTACCTGCGCCCCCATACCACCTGGGGTATTTCTCGAGCGCATCTGCGAACGCTCCATCAAGCCAAAGGCCGTAGAAAAGAAAACAAGCGCAGCAACAGACTCGGGGGCTACGCCACCCAATGAGCAAATGGCACTCGAAAACTTGGAGCCAGACACAGGACTCGAAGGGACAATGAGCGTCATGATGATCGAACAATCCTGGACGCAGCCGTACATTACATATCTCCTCAGCAAGCGCCTACCGGACGACCCGACGGACGCACGGCACATCGCACGACGCTCCAAGGCATTCACTGTAATCAACGGTGAACTATATAAATGCAGTATCATAGGCGTGTTACAACGATGCGTCTCCCTAGCCGATGGAAAAGCAGTCCTCCTCGACATACATGAAGGAACCTGCGGACACCACGCCGGCAGTCGCGCCCTCATTGCCAAAGCTCTACGAGCTAGATTTTACTGGCCCACAGCCATGCGCGACGCCAAGGACATAGTCCAAAAGTGCAACGCTTATCAGCGATTCGCGGACAAACCACACGCTCTAGGCGCGGAATGAAGACCTATCCCATTGGCCTGGCCCTTCGCACAATGGGGGCTTGACATGGTAGGCAAGGTCCCAAGGTCCTCGCAAGGAGGCTACGTCTATCTTTTGGTCGCAGTCGACAAATTCACCAAGTGGATCGAAGCCATGCCGGTGACCAAGCAATCGGGTCACAACGCGGTCAAGTTCTTCGAGTCCATCGTCTACCGCTTCGGCGTGCCGCATAGCATCATCACTGACAACGGGACGAACTTCACATCCAAGGAGTTCCAAGAATTCTGCGAAAACCTAGGGATCAACATCAGCTATGCCTCAGTCGCTCATCCACAGACCAACGGTCAGGTAGAAAAAGCAAACGGGCTCGTCTACAGCGGCATCAAGAAGCGACTCGTTCGACCACTCGAACAAGCTGCGGGTTGCTGGCCAGACAAGCTCCAATCCGTACTCTGGAGCCTACGTACAACTCCAAACAGCGCCACAGGCTACACGCCATTCTTTATGGTGCACGGGGCAGAAGCGGTACTACCCGCCGAAGTAAGGTACAAGGCGTCGTGCATAGTCGCTTACAGCGAACAAGAGTCATCTCTTGCACTCGAAGACTCCGTCGACCTCCTCGACGAGGTGAGAGAAATCGCCGCAGAAAGGTCCACGATCTACCAGCAGAACCTGCGCAACTACCACAGTAGAAGGCTTCGCCCCAGATCCTTCGTCGAAGGTGACCTGGTCCTGCGACTGAAGCAGCAGGGGCATCTCAAGCTCGAGTCCCCCTGGGAAGGACCATACTTGGTTACAGAAGTAATCCCAGGTGGCGCCTATTGCCTTCAAGACCTAGAAACAGGAGTCGCATACTCCAACCCTTGGAACATCGCACAACTGCGATGCTTCTACCCCTAGTTGTTTCACTTTTACATTGAAAATAAGGCTATCCAGCCAAGGCTACTTAGCCACACATTGTACCTCGTACTGTTCTCCAAATAATAAAAGCTAAGTGCCCCAAAACTCTGTGTTTTTTCTTTTCACTTCTGTTACTATTGTACTCAGGGGCTACGCCACCCTACACACATTTGTTCTTCGAACTAATAAACGCGACATCCTGAGTAGCTGGCACATCAATCGAACCCCTTAACGCAAATTCAACCCAGCTGCAACGCACCTGGCAGGTTGATAAAAGGGATGGCCAGGCTAACGAAAAGGACTCGCATAGTGCAACGCACCTTACGCTTACAAAAGCGATTTGTACGCGTTCAACAATAAATTACATACAAATATATATATATGAACTTTACAACACAAATACACTTATGTGCAGGATACAAATATGGTTACTGCTGCAACAGAAGAACATTGGTTTGCTCCTCGGAGAAGTCGACAATCTCCTCTGCTGGGCGGTCCACCGCTTGATAGTGCGGCACCATATTCCAAGCAGATCCGGCTGGCGCCGCTGGCAGACCGGAAGCTACGACGGTGACATCCACGTCAGGTCTGTGCAATCGCACCATCGAGAGGGCAGCCTTGGCACCAGCCACCAACTGCTGCCTCACGCACTCGCGAACCGCGGACATATCTTGAAATTTGGCCAGGAGAGCCAACAGGCTTGACGGCGTGTCATCCAACGGGAACATCGCTCGGTAGATATTCTTCAAACATGACTGCGACTTCTTCAGGAAGAGCAGCACTCGCGAAGCGCGATCCTGCAGGGTCGCCAATGCAGTCGCACGATCATGATCCACCCAGAAATATCCACTCTCTTGGAGTTGCTCCTGGGTGAGACCATGAAGGCGGATGGCAATCCTATCCCTCTCCTCCTGCGGACGATGTGCGCTAACAACTACACGAAGCAGCACCAACAGCATGAGTACAACGTACCACTGCGACTATCTACAAAGGAAAAAGATGAGGATGAGCAAACTAACACTTAAACTGGTCGCCCAGTTGCGACACCTCGCCAAGAAGATACTACTCGCGGGCGGCGGCTTTTTCCGCCTTTGACTTGCACACATCTGCGTTACCGCGGATCAAGGGCAACTCACCCTCCAGCTGCTTCACGCGGTCACGAAGTCGCGATAGCAAAGACAACTCCTCTACCCTGGAGCGCGGCGGCACCACTGTCTCATCAAGAGATGATGGATCCTGGTTTCCCCCTACGGGACCACTCGATGTGCCCTACCACAGATCAAGACAGAAGCAAATAAGGCGACCAAACTAACACAAAGGCAGGGATAGCAGATGCATTCAGGATAAGCATAAAACAAATATTCACAAGCTCACTCGCCAGCAGGCATGTTCTTAGAGCAAAAGGACAATTCATCATCTACTACACAAGCTAACTACGGAGCAGCTGGCTTCTTCGACTTCGACGCCTTCAGAGGCTTCATCAAGTCCGTGGCAGTATCAGATGCCACTGATTTTCCGCCTGCCCCTGAAGCTGAAGCTTTCGCCGCCTTCTTAGCACGCTAGAGCTCCTCCGAATACTTGGCAACAGTATTAATCAAAGAATGGCCGTATTTGGCACAGGCAGTCGTGAAGGGAGCGAAAACTACCTGCTGACCATCCGCGCCAACAGGCATTGTCTTCGACACCGCAGAGGGATCTATCCCGACTCCGTGGGCCTGCACCATGGCGAGTGACATCGTTGCACCAGCCGCCCGGAGGGAGTTCTTGTAGGTAGAAGGCACGCCCCCGGCGAGCGACTCCACCAGCTCGTCCATAGTATCGACCTGCTCCGCCTTTGGCATCAACTCCTCCCGGAGGTGACTAAGGGCGACCTTGGCCTTGGAGAATGTATCCTGGACGGCGGCGCTTCGATCTTCGACCGCGGACACCGCGCCGGCTAGAGCGTCATCACGACGAAGGGCCTGCGGGTCAAAACTCAAGTCGCCAGCATCTACACCAAAAAAATGGATCAAATTTCTAGTGCCACCGGCAAAACTCTAGAAGCAGAGAAAAGCATCAATCAAAAATCCACTAGTAAAAGGTACCTGAGAGGGCCTTGGCGACTGAGAATAGTTGCTCCTCGAACAACTTCTCCCTGGCCGCAAAAGAGGCGCGCAGATCCTCTTCGCGCTTTCGGGCATCATCATGAGCCACGATTGCCTCATCGTGCCCCTTGACAGCTGTGGCTAATGTCTTCTCCAAGGATGCGACATTGTGCAGTAGGGCGTTATGCTCAGCTACATGGTAGTCAAAATAATTGGCTATCAGTCGAACATACCAAAATAGAGAGAAGATGAAAGGAACAAGCATGGAAGCACTCACTTTCGACCACGCGGTGACGCGTCTCCAGCATCGCATGCTGACGACCCATCGCCATCACCTGCTCCGCCACTCGCGTGGCCTCCTTTACAAGGAGCTGTTGCGCCAATCAAGGAATCAGAGAGGGCAACAGAAGGCGTTGACTGCCAAAATACAAAAGAAGGAAAGATATACTCATATGGTCCCCTAGCAACTCCGAAGAGGTCTGTTGAGCTATCATCCGAGCAACTATTCGATGCTCCCCTCCGTGAGGAGAGCTCGAAGAATTATGCCCGGAGTGGGCCGCCGTCGGAGGAGATGGAGTGCGCTCGACTTCTACCTTGGCCCTTGAGGTCGCGACTCCTGATTCCTTCAAAAACTCAACGTCGCCAAAAGATGACGACGCCTCTTGACTGCAAGACCAAGTTCGCATTAAGAAAAGGCAAAACTCCAGGGCACAGCCAACAAATAGAAAACAGAAAAGAATGAATGACCTCTTAAACTTACCAGTCAAACTTGTCAAGATCAAACGTGGCCTCCGCCGACTCCGACAAAGACTCCTTGGGCAATCGCATCTTCTTGCGAGAAGATGGTGCTACAGCCCTCACAGGGACGGCGGGAATTGGTGACTCCGCGCCAACAACTGTGCCTTCTGGAGTTGAAGGAGTCGACGCATCGGAGTCCTTGCTGCGCGAACGCTTGCGAGTATCCGGGCTCCCGTACTCGGGGGCTTCCTCTTCCACATCAGAAGGGATGGTCGACTCAGACTCATCCTCTTCAAAAGCTTCGCGAGGAATAATGCCCTCAGGAAGAGGAGGCATGCAAGGCGACACCGCCCAATCCTGCATACAAATAGCAAAAAGGAGCAAGTAAGCAACAGAAAAGCAACCGCGAACATAAGCTACTGCGTAGCACGACTGTACCTCGGGAGGACAATTCGAAGCATCGAAGGGAGGAACGACTGGCTCATTCGGAAGCACATCCTTGAAGGTGTACTTCGTGACCAGTCGCACCCTCTTATCTACCTCACTCGCGGACATGCCATCAGCAGACACACGAGTGACATCATCAGCGCCACCCCATTGAAACATGGGATGGACCCTAGCCTGGAGAGGCTGGACGCGATGACACAGCCAAGTCCTGACAAGGGCGCAGCCTCCTTCTTCTACGCCTATGCGACTCTCGAGGTCACAGACGCGTTGATATAACACATCTGTCTCTGCGAGTTCGGAAGGCATGATCATGTTCTTCCAAGAACACATCTTCTTGCAGGAGTCGTGGGGTCGAAAGGCGCGAGTCCAAAATGCTCGTCCTGAGCCTTCTAGTCGCGAACATAAAACCATCTGTCCCTCCATCCCTGGACGGACTTGGCGAGCTTGATGTCGAAATAGGTGGCGGATGGGTCGACATGGATACCACAACCACCTACGTCGTAAACTAAAGAGCCAGATGCGGACTGCCGCTTTAGCTTAAATAAGCGTTTGAAAAGGCCAAAGTGCGGCTCGATTCCGAGCCAACACTCGCAAAGGGTGATAAAACAAGAGATGTGAAGAATCGAATTTGGGGACAACTGATGGAGCTGGAGCCTGTAGAAACAGAGGAGACCCCTAAGAAAGGGGTGGATAGGCAAAGAAAGGGCGTGAATGATGAAAGCAAGAAACATCACTCGAAACCCAGCGGGAGGCACAGGAATGGTCTCACCGCTAGGGACGCGCGCGTCGGCGACTGCTGCGGAAATAACTCCATCTTGGCGAAGAAGACGGAGATCGGACGCCTTGATGATTGAAGGGCGCCAAGCGCCATTGGTCACGCGGTTACCCGCGACCTTCTTTTTCCCGTCGGCGGCGGCACTGGTGCCCGCAGCAGCGGAGCCACCCCTCTTCTTCGCCGCAGCAGCGGTGGCGGCGGATTCAGCGGCAGCACCTCCTTTCTTATTTCCCATTGCATGGTGGCGAGGAGAACGCAGAAAATAACTTGGAAAAGAGCGGAGATGGTCCAGAGCTAAGGAGGAGATGAGCGCGGGAGAAAAGCAGAGGAGAAGCAGCAATGGCGATGGCAACAAGGAAGAAAAGGGCGCATATGGAAATTTACCGCTGTAGCATCGCGACTTAACCCCTAAGAGATGCAATCCAACGGCTCGCAAAAACCCTATGGGACGCGTGGCACATGTCACGCTCGACACGTGGGGAAGAGGAAGCACGAACCGTCCCTCCACTGCGCGGAAATCGAGGAGGCACAGTTAATAATAAGATTATGCACGCCCAGTCAAATCAAAGTCAGAAAGTGGGACCCACCGCTCGTCACGTCCCGTCAAAGCCGCTCACGCGGACAACTGAGGTCATGAAAGCGTCAGCACTGACGTCATCAACAGCTACGCAGCGGAAAACTACGACTACTTTAGTCCTTGCTAGAGTCTTCGACTCCACCAAGCACTCGGGGGCTACTCTCATAGGGAGCGCTGGCCGCACACCCTATGATTTTATTTTCTTATTACAGGGATACAAGCAATCGCAATCAAACCCAGCCACTCGAAATACGATTCGACTATGGATGTGGTTTACTCCCATAGGGAGCGCTGGAAACATTTTCGACTGAAACAAGCAAGCAAAAGACGACAGCAGTCGCAACCCAAGTTTTTGACTTAGACAAACAAAAATGACAGCAGTCGCAAAATTTCTTTAGTCCCTGCCTGAGTCTTTGACTCAACCAGGCACTTGGGGGCTACTCCCATAGGGAGCGCTGGTCGCGCACCCTATGATTATTTGCACAAAAGCTGTGCGTTGATTACATCAGCACTCGCAGATCATGGCGACACCGCCTCATATTTTTCCTACAAAGATATTACGTCTCCTGGGTTGCCCGAATCATCTCCGTGATGATAAAATTCGGATGCCGCGCCTACAGCATGAAGGTAAGACCTGAATAAAGGCCTGGCAACGCATTTAACTGCGCACTACCAGAAACATATCCGTGCCTACAGGCACGATGAACATACCTTGACGGACGCGTTAAGTGCTTACACCCATATAACTGAAATTTGACTCCTGTAAGACCTCCGCGGCCTGAGTCAAATTACGCCAGCACTTTTCCGAATTCGAGTCCGGGGACTCGAGTTCGAGTAGATTGCGTTGTTTCACTCTAAGGTGGTTAACTGATACCGATACTTCAGCTATATCAGGCACGTATATCAACAATCCCTATGACATAAATGGGTATACCCTACAGGTACTCGAGCTTGGTATATACGGTCTAAATACGTATAGGCCTACGGTGTCGCCAAGGCCCAAACGAAAAGACTCGAGTGACCTACGGACTCTCGATTGCTTGAGAGGCAAGAAGAAGCTAAAGATAGAATGTTTGAAGGGGAAAACCCTAACTTGTAACCGACTCGACCTGCTACCCGAGACCTAGCCTATCTATATAAAGGCTAGGAGGGGGCGGCGAGGAGGACACACGCAACCCTAGTTTCCACAACTCTCGCCAGATTGCATCTGTGCACCATTGTAACTTTCGACTCCTTCAATAATTCCACGAGCAGACAAGCAGGAGTAGGGACCTCTACGAGGCCTGAACCTGGGTAAATCCTTTGTCCCCTGTGTGCTTGTTTGCTAGCCGATAGATGTCTCCAGCACTCCCTCCTTCTCCAAAACCCAAGTCCATAACAATGGGCATTGATGAGTTAAACCCTCGTCAGGGAGAAAAGACGGAGTCCAGTCCGGCTACGGGAAGGCCCAGAAGACTTACCGACATAGGCCCATAGTGTTACTTGTAGTTCAAGATGTACTCTATAACCGACTCTTAGTCGTAGCCGGATAGGTCTCTCCTGTAAACCCTAGGCCGGATATCTATATAAGTCGTCCTAGTGAGAGCCTTTAGGGCACCCTCAATAGTCTACAATCTCAACTCGCACAGGCGAACCCTTGTAACCCATATTTCGGCATTGCCATATTAATGGATTGCTAGCAGGAGTAGGATCCGTCCAAAGCCGTCCGATTCGAACCTGGCTAACTTGTGTGCTCATCGTCCCGGAACATCGTACGTCTCACCCCCTCTCTTCCGCACGCCTCGAGGACCCCCTCCTGGCGTACTTGTCATCAATTCGATGACAGTTGGCGCCCACCATGGGGCAAGTGAGCTTCAGATCCGCGTTCCGAGTGGAATCTACAAGAATCAGAATTGGCGAAACTATCGTCGTCGGTCGCATCCTTGATACATTGCAAATGTATCTATAATTTTTGATGTTCCATGCTTGGTTTTATCTACTTTCTTGTGTTTTGTCCATACTTTGGAGTAGTTTTCATATGATTTCTTGGACTAACCTATTAACAAGAGCCATAGTGCCAGCTGCCTGTTTTCTGCTGTTTTTGGTTCCAGGAAAGTCAGAAAATGAATATTATCGGAATTGGACGGGACAAAAGCCAAAGTGCCTATTTTTCCGGAAGACATCTGATGCCAGAATACGAGACGGAGAAGGGCCGGGGGCCGACCACACCACCTGGCCGCGTGGCTAGGCCTAGCGCCCGCCAGGGGGTGGTCTGGCCAACCCCAGCACCCCCTTGACCTCTCCTTCTGCCTATATATTACCCTCGGGACGAAAACCCTAAGTACCCAATCAAAAATCCACGAAAGAGTCTGTAGCCACCGTCATCTCCATCCCTAGATCGGGAGGGATCTTAAGCTCTTCCCGGCACCCTGCCGGAGAGGGGAATTCACCCTGGAGGCCTTCTTCATCACCATGCAAGCCTCCGGTGTGATGCGTGAGTAGTTTATCCTTAGACTACGGATCCATGTAGTAGCTAGATGGCTGGTTATCCTACTTTGTGCTTTCATGTTTAGATCTTGTGAGCTCCATTCATGATCAAGATCATCTATTTGTAATTCTGCATGTTGTGTTTGCGGGGATCCGATGGATATTGAGATGCTATTTCAGATTGATTATTGATTCTATCATGTCTTTGTTATTTGTGATCTTGCATGCTTTCCGTTGTTAGTAGCTATCTTGGCCAAGTAGATGCTAGCAACTCCAAGAGTTAGTATTTATGCTCGATAGTGGGTTCATGCCTCTGGTAATCTGGGGAAGTGACAGAAATCTCTAAGGTACTAGATGTGCTGTTACTACTAGGGAGAAAACAACAATCCTTTGTTCATAGAACAATCGTATTGTTTACATCACACGCAATTCGTAAAGCAATAATCTGTTGCTTGCAACTTAATACTGGAGGGGGTTTGGATGATAACCTGAAGGTGGATTATTAGTCATAGATGCAGTTGGATGGCGGTCTATGTATAATGTTGTAATGCCCAATCAAGTCTCAAAGGAGTCAAGATGATTAGTATATGCATGTATTGCTTTCTCGGTGTTTGTCAATTGCCCTGCTGTAATTTGTTCACCCAGCATGTTATCTATCTAAGGAGAGCCACCTCTAGTGAACTATGGATCCCGGTCCTTTTCTTTACATACAATCTATAAACTGTTTACTGCTTTGTGTTTACTTTCTGCAAACTATTACTTCCTTCCATTCGATATGTTTAATCCTTTGTTTTCAGCAAAACATGGTGAGATTGACAACCTCATCGTAAGTTGGGGACAGAGTTCTGTGGTTATGTTGTGTAGGTCTCCATGTTGCTACTAGCACCGGTAGTGCGCCCTGCTAAGGCTCAGCTAGCAACACCTTTGGGGTGTTTCCTTGCTCCTACTGGTTCGATTAAACCTTGGTTTCATAACTGAGGGAAACTTGCTGTTGTGCTTATCATACCTTCCTCTTGGGGTTCCCCAACGAGCTTGTTAATACACGAGCCATCAAGCACTTTTCTGGTGCCGTTGCCGGAGAGTTAAGGACATCTTCACAAGGGGAGTCCCTCATAATCAATCTCTTTAGTTTGTTATTTTTGTTTTGCTTAGTTTCTTTTTGTTTTGTTTGCTTGTTTCTTTATCAAAAACACAAAAAAATTAGTTTTACTAGTTTGCTTTCTTATTTGAAAAACACAAAAAATGACTACTCTTGAAAACACTAAGTTGTGTGACTTCACTAGCACCAACAACAATGATTTTATGAGCACACCTATTTCTCCACCTGTGCCTAAAGATACTTTCTTTGAGATAAAACCTGCTTTACTCAATCTTGTTATGAGAGAACAATTTTCTGGTATCAGTAATGAAGATGCTGCTGCCCATCTAAATAACTTTGTTGAACTTTGTGAGATGCAAAAGCATAGGGATGTAGATGGTGATATTATTAAGCTGAAATTGTTTCCTTTCTCTTTGAGAGGAAAAGCTAAAGAATGGTTGAATTCCTTAACTAGGAATAATATTGATTCTTGGACTAAGTGCAAAGATGCTTTCATTGGAAAATACTATCCTCATGCTAAGTTTATATCTATGAGAAGTGAAATAATGAAGTTTAAACAATCTGATAATGAGCATGTTGCTCAAGCTTGGGAAAGAATGAAATCTTTGGTAAAGAATTGTCCCACTCATGGACTGACTGCTTGGATGATCATCCAAACTTTTTATGCAGGATTGAACTATTCTTCAAGGAACCTATTGGACTCTGCTGCTGGAGGTACCTTTATGACCATCACTTTGGGTGCTGCAACAAACCTTCTGGACAATATGATGGTTAATTATTCTGAATGGCATACTGAGAGAGCTCCACAAGGTAGGAAGGTAAATTATATTGAGGAAACCTCCTCCTTGAGTGATAAGATTGATATTATTATGTCTATACTTGTGAGTGGGAAAGCCCATATTGATCCAAATAATGTTCCTTTAGCCTCTTTGGTTGCTCAAGAAGATCAAGTTGATGTGAACTTCATAAGAAATAATAATTTTGGCAATAATGCTTATAGGAACAATTTTGGTGACAACAATTATAAGCCATATCCTCCCAACAATGGTAATGCTTATGGAGGTTCCCACAACAATAATAGGAGTGCACCCTCTGAACTTGAAGTTATGCTTAAAGACTTTATTAGTAAGCAAACTGCTTTCAATAAAACTGTTGAGGAAAAACTCTCTAATGTTGAAAGAAATATAGCATCTTTGGCTGAAGCTCAATCTTCTTGAATAAAATGGCTGCTAAACCTGAAACTAATGATAATCCCTTTGCAGCTACTAATGCTATACAAGTAAGAATTGATGAAAATGTTAGACTATTAGCTGAATTACATGCTAATTGGGAAAGAGAAGATGAAATTGCTAGAAACATTAGTGTTTCTACTATTACCACCACTAGTGTTGAGGCTAGTAATAGTTCTACTACTTTAGATGATAATTTTCATTTTGATCTTGATGGTTGCAATATCTCTGAAGTTATTAAGTTCCTACAAAAGCTTGCTAAAAGTCCTAATGCTAGTGCTATGAACATGGCCTTTACAAAACACATTACTGATGCTCTCATAAAGATTAAAGAAGAAGAAATGAAACATAAAGCTTCTATTCCTATAAAACAAGAAGATGGTTGGGAACCCATCATTAATATGAAAGTGAATGACTTTGATTTCAAACCTTTATGTGATCTTGATAGTAGTGTTTCTATTATGCCTAGAAGGATTTATGATATGCTTGATATGCCTTGATACATTACAAATGTATCTATAATTTTTGATGTTCCATGCTTGGTTTTATCCACTTTCTTGTGTTTTGTTCCAACTTTGGAGTACTTTTCTTGTGATTTCTTAGACTAACCTAATAACAAGAGCCACAGTGCCAGTTGCCTGTTTTCTGCTGTTTTTGGTTCTAGGAAGTCAGAAAATGAATATTCTCGGAATTGGATGGGACAAAAGCCAAAGTTACTATTTTCCCGGAAGACTCACGGAGCCAGAAGGAGAGTCGGAGAGGGGCCATAGGGTGGCCACACCACCCCTAGGCGCGGGTCCACCTAGGCCGCGCCAGGGCATGGTGTGGGCCCTCTGGCACTCCACCGACCTTGCCCTCTGGCCTATAAGAAGCCTCCCGAGGCATAAACCCTAAATAGTCAAGCCTCCAGCCACGAAAAGTTTCGCTGCGCCGCCGCCACCGAAGGGGAGATTCCGGGGACAGAAAGTCTCTGTTCCGGCACCCTGCCGGGACGGGGAAGTGCCTCGGAGCCATCTCCATCGATCTCCACCGCCGTCTCCATCACCATTGCTGATTCCCATGATGAGCAGGGAGTAGATCTCTCTCGAGGCTAAGGGTTCTACCGGTAGCTATGTGTTCATCTCTCTCTATGCATGATCATATTGTGATCATGAGCTTGTAATCTATAGATCTATTCTGCTACTCAAGTGCTTTAATGAATCTCTGCTCTCCCCATGTGTGTGAAAGTGACAGCGTGCTCACCATGGTGGCACTTAGGCTAGAGATTTCAAATACTTGTTATGAGTTATATTTGGAGTTGGATGTTTCTATGAAATTGTGGTGTTTGTTGGACTCATCTAGTACTCAAGGTGACAGTGTGGGGTTTTCTAGATGGGAAAGGCTTACTTTGAGGAGTGCTGTTATAGCCCTACCGTTGATTAGAGTGTTCAACCGGAGAGTAGTTCAGCGTAGTATCATGAAGATAATATATTTATGAGAGAGTGTTCACTAGTGAAAGCATGATCCCTAGGCCTTGTTTCTAAGCATTGATACACCGTTTGCAACTAGATCTGTTACATGTTTGCTTGCTTCCATCTTTATTTCAGTTTTCCTTTAGTCTCTTCCACGCCATCAAAGTATTTTCTAGCACCATTATCTTATATCCATACCACTTGTATTTCACTATCTCTTCGCCGAACTAGTGCACCTATACACCTGACAAGTGTATTGGGTGTGTTGGGGACACAAGAGACTTCTTGTATCTTGATTGCAGGATTTCTTGAGAGGGGATACCTTTGACCACTTCCTCCCTGAGTTCGATAAACCTTGGGTGATCCACTTAAGGGAAAACTTGCTGCTGTTCTACAAACCTCTGCACTTGGAGGCCCAACAACTGTCTACAAGAACCATTGTAGATCATCTATTTGTAATTCTGCATGTTGTGTTTGCGAGGATCCGATGGATATTGAGATGCTATTTCAGATTGATTATTGATTCTATCATGTCTTTGTTATTTGTGATCTTGCATGCTTTCCGTTGTTAGTAGCTATCTTGGCCAAGTAGATGCTAGCAACTCCAAGAGTTAGTATTTATACTCGATAGTGGGTTCATGCCTCTGGTATTCTGGGGAAGTGACAGAAATCTCTAAGGTACTAGATGTGTTGTTGCTACTAGGGAGAAAACAACAATCCTTTGTTCATCGAACAATCGTATTGTTTACATTACACGCAATTCGTAAAGCAATAATCTGTTGCTTGCAACTTAATACTGGAGGGGGTTTGGATGATAACCTGAAGGTGGATTATTAGTCATAGATGCAGTTGGATGGTGGTCTGTGTATAATGTTGTAATGCCCAATCAAGTCTCAAAGGAGTCAAGATGATTAGTATATGCATGTATTGCTTTCTCGGTGTTTGTCAATTGCCCCACTGTAATTTGTTCACCCAGCATGTTATTTATCTTAAGGAGAGCCACCTCTAGTGAACTATGGATCCCGGTCCTTGTCTTTTACATACAATCTACAATCTTTTACTGCTTTGTGTTTACTTTCTGCAAACTTTTACTTCTTTCCATTCGATACGTTTAATCCTCTATGCCAGCGACGTCCCTCTCATCGTTCTCGACGAGACTTGAATTCCTGCTAGGGAGGCTGTGACTACCTACACCATCATGTCTTTTGGCGAGATCGATGTTTACTCCGGTTTCGCTGAAACTGTCCCACCCACCCCAGCGGTGATGATAGAGACAGAGGAAATTTCTAGGTCCCCTTTGTCCGCGGAGGCGGCATAGTTTCGGATCTCAGAAAACCCTAATCCCACCCAGCCCGCACCAGCCGCGGAGATAGTGGAGAAATCCGAGCCTGAAGCTGACCTTGCGGTCCAAGTCGAATCTAGAGTGGATCTCCTTGGAGAGACCGAATCCCAGATCGACCCACCCGTTGAAGTCGAAATCTAGGAGGAGCATAGCAATGATACTGATTCCGGCTCTGATGATGCCGAGACAGACATGCCTTTCCCGAGGTACACGCTGTGGCGTATGATAATGCAAAACTCAGGCGTAGTTGCAATTCTCGAGACCATCAAGAGTTTCGACGAAGCCGATCGCGAGAGCCGCAGGTACCTCAGGAAGCACGCGTCGCACTTCGTCGGATATGTGGGATCCGGATCCGGCTCTGCCGATGCTGGAGACAACACCAACTCTGTGCGGGAAGCGATCAGATCAAACGCCTACGTACCCGCATCCTCGGATGAATCGATGACGTCAGCAGATTTCTGAAAGTTCTCCGCGGAATATGAAGAGGAGTATAACTCCAAAGCTGCAGAGGAAGGAGAAGCCATGGATGAAAGATCCGGGGAACACTCTCCCAAAGCGCATGATGACATGGAAGTCGGAGATAATCCTGATGCCCAGATGTCCGAAAGTACCGATCAGAGCTTGACTCCGGGAAACGGACCCAAAGCCGTCTTTGCTACCGGCGCTGCCAAGAAGGCAAAGAAGAAGAACAAGACCCCGGCAAAAGATCCTCCGGCAGAGGAGGTGATTGCCGAGGAATATGAGGAATACTCGGATGGAGCACTTATCCCAGACGAGCCCAAAAAAGAAGAACCGGTGGATGGACACGTGATCATTGAAGGTGCGCATAAATTCATCGATGTTGCATTAACCACACCTATTCCTACAGCTGCAGAACTTACTGCTGAAGAACTGGACGAGAGGGCATAGGCCCTAGAAGTGCGTCGACAACAACTCCGCGATAAAGCCAAAAACATTGAGCAGGAAAAGAAACGCATAGCATCTGCGGAGAAGTACAACTCCAGGCAATACCAGAAGACCAGGAAACGTCATACTAATGACAACTAATTACCGCAGATTCACGCCGTCCTTTTTGGAAAATAAATGGGGAAGCCTCAGAAAGATAGCAAAGGGGATTGGGTGTATCCAACCCCAGTACAGAACACCGTGGTAGCCCGAGAAATTCTATCGGCTAATCCAGGCCCGGAGGAGATCCGGTTGGGCATCAAATTACTCAACAAGGGACTGGAGCAGCAAAAGGTCGCCATGTCCGGAAGTCAAAAGCTGGTCTCTGATTTCGACCAGTGTCACACAGATCCAGCATGGGCTGACGTAAGACCCTAGTGCGTTCCGGAGCAGCACCACCGTTCCGATCGCCGGGAAGACAATTACTCAAGAACTGGATCTTCAGGACAGCACCACAAACCTGGCCGTAACTGGCGTAGCGTCAAACCAGTTGCGGAGCAAGAGGCAATTGCTGCACTGAATCCGAGGAACCCGCCCCGGCGAGAGTTGAAAGACCGCAGGGACGATGATAAGGAGAAACGTCGGGAGGAGGACCGACAAAGAATGCCACCTCCTAGACATACAAGCCGTCCGGATGATGGACGAAGGAACGACGAACACCTTGACGAGACAAGCCAGCAGGGGGAGTGTCATAATGAAGACCCTCCCTGGAACCGGAATAATGACGCTTCGGATGGTGGCCGGTGATCAGCCGGAAATAACCCAGATGCTCCACCCTCTCTGCCAAGTAGGCATCACAACAGCCCCCAAGGAGGCGATGGAGGGCGTCGTGGTGGAGGAGGTGGTGGCAGAAGCCGAAGTCCGGCTCCAAGGCACCGCAGCCACAACCGACACTCGGGACGATCTCTATCCTCGAATGACGCAAGGCACATGATTAACTCCAATATAGAGGCGCGGCGTGATGACCCACAAGTATAGGGGGTGTATCGCAGTATTTTCGAGGAAGTGAAACCCAATTTATTGATTCGACACAAGGGGAGCCAAAGAATATTTATAAGACTTAACAACTAAGTTGTCAATTCAGCTGCACCTAGAACAATCTTGCTCACAACAGTTTATCAGTAGCAACAGTTTTGTAGTAGGAATAGCAAAGTAACAGCAGTAGTAAAGTAAAGACAGCAGTAACAATAGCAGTAAACAGTGGGATTCGAGTGCGGTAGGCATAGGGCTGGATGGACGGGCGTTGCATGGACAAGACAATTCACATAGAAATCAGAACATAGGGCAATTGCAGATAAATAAGATAAAGCATCCAAGTACTAGATAATCCTAGGCATATGTTCCATATATAGTCATACATGCTCGCAATGAGAACTTGCACAACATATTTTGTCCTACCAGCCCGTTTGCAGCGGGGCCTCAAGGGAACTACTGGCAATTAAGGTGCTCCTTTTAATAGAGCACCGGAGAAAAGCATTAACACTTCGTGAACACATGTGATCCTCACATCAAAGCCTTTCCCTCCGGTTATCCTGATTTCTGTCACTTCGGGGCCATTGGTTCCGGACGACAACGTGTGTATACAACTTGTAGATAAGACCAAAAACAATACTATCATAATGAATCAATAACATGTTCAGATCTGAAATCATGGCACTCGGGCCCTAGTGACAAGCATTAAGCACAACAAGTCGCAACAAAGTCATAAAGCACTAATAAAAGATACTAGGCACCATGCCCTAACAATCTGATGCCATTACATGAATGATCTCATCCAATCCCTACAATCCCCATAGCCTACAACGGGGGATTACTCACTCATAGATGGGGGAACATGGATGGTCGATGGAGAAGCGATGGTGATGATGATGGCGATGATCTCCTCCAATTCCCCGTCCTGGCAGGGTGCTAGAACGGAGTTTCTGGTGCTGTTTCATGGTATCTGGTGGTGGCGGTGGAGCGGAACTCCTTCTGGAAAAACGTCGAACCCCCCTGAGTTTTTAGGTCAGAAGGCAACTTATAGGCAAAGAGGGAGGCCGAGGGGGTGCCTGGGCTGGCCACACCACCCCCTGGCGCGGCCAGGCCTGGCCCGTGTGGCCAGGTGGTGTGGTGGCCCCTGGCTCCTATCCGTCTCGTATTCTGGCTCCAGATGACTTCCGGTAAAATAGGCACTTTGGCTTTTGTCCCGTCCAATTCCGAGAATATTCATTTTCTGACTTTCCTGGAACCAAAAACAACAGAAAACAGGCAGCTGGCACTGTGGCTCTTGTTAATAGGTTAGTCCAAGAAATCATATGAAAAGTACTCCAAAGTGTGGACAAAACACATTAAAGTGGATAAAACCAAGCATGGAACACCAAAAATTATAGATACATTTGCAATGTATCAACATCCCCAAGCTTAACTCCTGCTCGTCCTCGAGTAGGTAAGTGATAAAAAGAAAGAATAATTTTTGAGGTGACATGCATCATCATAAACTTGATCAAAGTATTTGTAAAACATTCAAAGCTGGGATCATAGTACTTTAATCATAACATGAAAGACAAAGTTCTAGCAATAAGACAAAGAAACTATGTTGCAACATGAAAAGGCACAAACAAAAGATTCATGAATAACAATGCTTTGCAAGAGGTTTGTTTGTTTCACATAAAGAAAACATAGCATAGTAGCATTCAGCTTGTCCCTCATAGAGTAGCAAACATAAATGCATAGGACACCTTCAAAGTTTACAAGAGTGATTAGATACAAATAGTTTAAAATAAGCAATATCAAGGTATGCATCAATCATCAAGTCTTGGGACAATGCACATAGAACTAAGAATGGCCATTATGCTCTCAAGAAAGTGCTCATAGAATGTGTGGAGACTCAACAAGGAAATGAACAGGTTTTGAAAAGTTTGAAAGGCTTCCAAATGCTGAAAGTATGGTACTCATTAGCTTTGAGCTCTCATTTCCCCTATCATAAGCATCTTTAAATGGTTAAGGTTAAAGTGACACAACTAAGAGGATATAGTTGACAAGTTATAAATCAAAGTCTCATGCCCCTTACTTACGAAGACCGATCCTCATGCTACTCAAATTCAGTCACGAGTACGCTCTTGTCATTGTAAGTATATACGTATCATAGAGAACCGCCAACGGGGTACCCCTTGCACATGATACGGGAGCTTTCCCATAATCAAAATGACAAGGCAAGCAGACAATGAGCATCTCAGCGATCTTTTTTTGCTATTTGCATAGGTTTTTATTGAGGATGCTTCATAGAGTGCTCATTATGGTGATGCTGCAAGTTTCCACCATGATTAGGCATGGCTTAGGCTAGCGGCCCAGGCGTTTCTCTAACACACATACAAACTCCATGATCTTACAAGTTCCACTTTTATTTCACACCGCCGGGATCCATAAGCAAAAGAACATGATATCAACGAGGTACTAAGTACCAATGCAATGTTGAAAGCGTTCCCCATGATATATGGTTCTGCTAATTTCAACTTATAAAGCGCAATAATATACGCAACAAAGAAGGACGCAATGGTTCAGGTTTATTAAATGAAAGAAAATAAAGTGTGCCATCAAGTTCGTGAGAGCTTTACTAACTACCTTTCTCATAAAAAGCAAACATTTTATTCGGAAGAAAACAAGGCATATTGAATATGCACGGAAGTAGCAAATGATGCTAATAGGTAGGTATGGTGGACACTTTGGCAATATTTGGTTTTAGGGAGTTTGAAACATGAGTAAAACATACTCAGTGAAAGTGAAGACTAGCAATAGTAAGGGAGCGACAAACGAGAGAGCAATAGTGGCCATAATCATGCAGGGCGACAAAACATCATTGATCAAAGCATAAAGTGATACTACAAGTTGAAAACTAAAGGATCATAAAGGGTTATGGTGACTTGGGATAGTCATAACATGGTGTGAGCATGTGCCAAGTCAACCCAAATAAAGCATCAAAGGAGAATACCACTATACTATGCTTTAATATGCTAAAACAACGCATGATTCATCCAAGGCACATTAAGCAATCTCAATTGTTTACAACAAGTCATGCTACAGCAAAGAATACTAAGCATAAAGCCAAAAGAATATCAAGCATGGCATGACAAAGCATAGGCCACAGTCAAAAACAAGCTCTCTTTACCACTTAAGCATGAGCTTTCCTACTCTTTTCCAAACCAAACCAAACTATTTGAACACCAACGTATGAAAGAGGGGGTCCAACCAATTTATTCAGCAAACTAAGCAAACAAAAACCAAAATGAAAACGAAAAAGAAGACGCTCCAAGAACAACACAACTATGCATGAAACAATAAAAATGAAGCGTTTGGAAGAAACCTGGGATTTTTATTGATGAAGAGGGGGATGCCTTGGGCATCCCCAAGCTTTGACGCTTGTACTTCTTGGATATTTCTTGGGGTGACACGTGTGGCATCCCCAATCTTGAGTTTTAGTCCATCCTTCATCTCATTACTCATTCCTTCCATACACCTAAATTTTTTCCTTCATACAAAACTTCACACAATCTTTATTAGCAACATTAGTACACTCAAGATAATAAGTATTTAGGTTCAGTTCTAACACAAATAAACTTCCATTAAAACACTAGCTACTGTAGCACTTCCCTCACAAAGCTCAATTCTCCAAAAGAACTCAAAAAGGAACCGACAAGAAGCCAATGTAGAAAATGGCAGAAATTTGTCAAAACAGACTAGCAGGTAAAGACGATTTTTTTCGAAAACCTTCTGTTGCTCAAATCAAAAAGTGTTGAAGAAACGAACGTTAGATAAAAACCTGGGGCAGAAGCACAAAAATTCACGCTGCAAAAGGACGTGCAGAGATTTTACACGAATTTTTACGGTGAAGCATAGAAATCTGTTTCGGGACAGCAACTTTTCCAATCATTACTTCTCTCTCATTAGAGGTTACTCTTGGCACAAAAAGCAAATAAAAAGGATAAGGAGTGGGTATTACTGAAGTAATAACTTCCAAGACTCAACTAAAACTTTTGGGTTATCTTCCAATAAGTACTTTTCTTTAACGCCTTTAAGTTAGGCATAAACAAAAACTAAAATGGATAAAATAGAAGTAAGAGGAGATAATCATAGTGAAAACATTGTTTTGTTCAATGAAATCCTTTTATTAACAAGGTTGATCAGGTCTTGCTACTAAAAAAATTCATATGAGACAAAACTTTGTATTCCACTAGTGATTGTGTTACCACAATTTTGATAGCAATGGTCCCAATCATAATAGTTTCAAAATTTTCTCTTGGTATGGGACAATATATATCTCCAACTTGAATGCCCTCAACATGTTCAATTGAATTCAAACCATAAGTCCTTTCAATCTTCTTGGGGAAATAGACAGTATGTTCCTTGTCATTAACATTGAAAGTAACCTTTCCTTGATTACAATTAATAACAGCTCCTGCAGTATTAAGAAAAGGTCTCCCAAGAATAATAGACATATTATCATCTTCAGGCATTTCAAGCACAACAAAATAAGTTAATATCAAGCAATTATGAGCCACTTGAACATGTACATCCTCACATATACCAACATGAGTAGTGGTAGATTTATCAGCCATTTGCAAATATATATCAGTTGGTATTAGTTTTTCAAGTTGAAGTCTCTTATAAAGAGAGAAAGGCATAACACTAACTCCAGCTCCCAAATCACACGAAGCAGTTCTAACATAACTATTTTTAATAGAGCAAGGAATATTTGGAATCCCTGGGTCTCCAAGTTTCTTAGGAACCTTACCATCAAAGGAATAATTAGCAAGCAAAGTAGAAATTTCTTCATTAGGGATCTTCCTTTTATTGAGACAATATCCTTCATATACTTTGAGTAAGGAGGCAATTTAATAGCATCAGTCAAAGGAATTTGCAAGAATAAAGGTTTCATCCACTCACAAAACTTATTATAGTGTTCATCTTCCTTTGACTTGAATTTCTTATCAGGGAAAGGCATAGGTTTTTGGACCCAAGGTTCTCTTTCACTACCATGTTTCTTAGCAACAAAATCTTCTTTAGTGTATTTAGTATTCTTAGTGTGCTTCTCAGGTTCTTCTTCAACTCTTTCTTCCTTAGGAACTTCATTTTCTTCATTACTACTTTCAGTTTTAGCATCAGAGATAGATATACTATTAGGATCTATAACAGGTTCAGAGGGTTCTACAACAGTTTTATGCTTCTTTTTTCCTTTTCTTACGAGTAGAACCACTATTTTCTGCTTGTTGAGAATCCTGCTCAATTCTTTTGGGATGCCCCTTAGGATATAGAGGATCCTGGGTAGCAGCTCCACTTCTAGTTCTAATTTCATAGACATGTTTTTCTTTAGTAGCATTAACTAGCAAGTCGTTTTGCACTTTAACGAGTTGATCTATTTGAGTTTGAACCATTTGAAAGTGTTTAACAATCATTTTAACATCATTAGAGGTTCTTTCCACAATATCTTTCAACTCAATAATAGCTCTAGTGTTTT
Organism: Avena eriantha; assembly: GCA_910589775.1. NCBI lineage: Eukaryota > Viridiplantae > Streptophyta > Magnoliopsida > Poales > Poaceae > Avena > Avena eriantha. Next base: position 267,511,086 of record OU342743.1, on the reverse strand, counting down.
ACATTAGATGATTTTGCACACTTTTATTAAAATTATCTTGCTTAACAATAAAGATATCGAATTCTTCTAAGCATTGATCATGAGGTTTAGAGTAAGGGATATCACCTTCATCAAAGTGTTGGAGAGAGTGTACCTCAATAGTGGATGAGTAGGGAATAGGCTTACATAATTCTTCTATAGGAGGTAAATTCTTGACATCTGCAGCTTTAATTCCCTTCTCCTTAAGACATTTCTTAGCTTCCTTCATCACTTCATCATTCAATTCAATAACTCCCCTCTTCTTTGATGTTGGAATATACACTGGTATAGTAGGTTCAGGTACAATTACTTCAGGTATAGCTTGTTCAGGAGGAGTCCAATCTTCATAATTCTTGCTTATTTTAGCCATTAATTCCTCAGCTTCCTTGGGAGTCCTATTCCTGAAAACACAATCAGCACAACTATCTTTGTATGTCCTAGATTCCTCGGTTAGTCCATTATAAAATATATCAAGAAGCTCATTCTTAGGTAATGGACTTCTAGCTTGTGCATGAATCAAAGCACAAAACCTTGCCCGAGATTCGGGCAATACCTCTTTTTCTCCCTGTTTAAAATCAAAAAGTTCCTGCAAAATAGCATGTCTAGCACTAGGAGGAAAAGATTTCTGTAGGAAAGTACTAATCAAGCACTCAGGGCTATCAATAGATCCAGGAGGTAAATTACTAAACCAAGTTTTAGCTTCTCCTTTTAGTGAAAAGGGGAAATTCTTAGCAACAAAGTAAGTACGCATCTTAATATCATCAAAAAACAAGCCACTCATGGTAGAAAGTTCATTCATATGTGCTACCGCACTTTCATTCTTAGTCCCACAAAAAGGTTCTTTCTCAACAATAGCTATGTAAGATAGATCGAGAGAGAAATCATAAATCTTTATCTATAATGTTTGTGGGAGAGGCAACAAACTGAGCAATAGGAGATAATTTGGGTCTAATAGTACGCCTCTCAAGGAGACTCTTAGCAGTGCTCCTATCATGGGTGTTTTTACATTCTTTAATAAATTCATCGGTCATCTCAACATAACCATCTTCAATATCATAACTTTCAATAGACTCAGGTGAACTAACAGGTGTGGTAGTGTCTTCATTAGGAGTTTTGGTATTTCGAGCTATACTTCTAGCAATCGTAGCATCTAGGAAATGACCTAATGAACCACTCTTATCAAGCACAGTAGAAGCGGCATCATAAGCATCAGAAGTTTCAGATTCAGCAGTAGTAGCAGTGTGTGTAGCATGTGTATGTGGTGGTGTAAGGAACTTACTCAAAACAGACGGTGAATCAAGAGCAGTAGAGGTGTTTAGAACCGTACCTCTTCTTGTAGTGGATCGTAAAATAGGAAACTCGCCATCACGAGACTTACCCATGATGGATGGATAGCAGCGAACAATAGAGAATCCAAGTGAACTTAATAAATAAAGCTATGCTCCCCGGAAACAGCGCCATAAAATAGTCTTGATGACCCACAAGTATAGGGGGTGTATCGCACTATTTTCGAGGGAAGTGAAACCCAATTTATTGATTCGACACAAGGGGAGACAAAGAATATTTATAAGCCTTAACAACTGAGTTGTCAATTCAGCTGCACCTGGAAACAATCTTGCTCATAGCAGTTTATCAGTAGCAACAGTTTTGTAGTAGGAATAGCAAAGTAACAACAGTAACAATAGCAGTAAACAGTGGGATTCGAGTGCGGTAGGCATTGGGATGGATGGATGGGCGTTGCATGGAAAAGACAATTTACATAACAATCAGAACATAGGGAAATTGCAGATAAATAAGATAAAGCATCCAAGTACTAGATAATCCTAGGCATGTGTTCCATATATAGTCATACGTGCTCGCAATGAGAACTTGCACAACATATTTTGTCCTGCCAGCCCATTTGCAGCGGGGCCTCAAGGGAACTACTAGCAATTAAGGTGCTCCTTTTAATAGAGCACCGGAGCAAAGCATTAACACTCCGTGAACACATGTGATCCTCACATCAAAGCCTTTCCCTTTGGTTATCCCGATTTCTGTCACTTCGGGGCCATTGGTTCCGGACGACAACATGTGTATACAACTTGTAGATAAGACCAAAAACAATACTATCATAATGAATCAATAATATGTTCAGATCTGAAATCATGGCACTCAGGCCCTAGTGACAAGCATTAAGCACAACAAGTCGCAACAAAGTCATAAAGCACTATAAAAGATACTAGGCACCATGCCCTAACAATCTGATGCCATTACATGAATGATCTCATCCAATCCCTACAATCCCCATAGCCTACAACGGGGGATTACTCACTCATAGATGGGGGGAACATGGATGGTCGATGGAGAAGCGATGGTGATGATGATGGCGATGATCTCCTCCAATTCCTCGTCCTGGCAGGGTGCTAGAACAGAGTTTCTAGTGCTGTTTCGTGGTATCTGGTGGTGGCGGTGGAGCGGAACTCCTTCTGGAAAAACGTCGAACCCCCCTGAGTTTTTAGGTCAGAAGGCAACTTATAGGCAAAGAGGGAGGCCGAGGGGGTGCCTGGGCTGGCCACACCACCCCCTGGCGCGGCCAGGCCTGGCCCGCGTGGCCAGGTGGTGTGGTGGCCCCCTGGCTCCTATCCGTCTCGTATTCTAGCTCCAGATGACTTCGAGTAAAATAGGCACTTTGGCTTTTGTCCCGTCCAATTCCGAGAATATTCATTTTCTGACTTTCATGGAACCAAAAATAGCAGAAAACAGGCAGCTGACACTGTGGCTCTTGTTAATAGGTTAGTCCAAGAAATCATATGAAAAGTACTCCAAAGTGTGGACAAAACACAAGAAAGTGGATAAAACCAAGCATGGAACACCAAAAAGTATAGATACATTTGCAATGTATCACGACGCTATGAAAATGATGATATATACGTGGGCCCAAAGTGCTTCGGACCATGCATAAGAGCTACAAGATTCCCGGAAGGATTTGCTATCTCAAGACATATCCAAGCCTACGACGGCATTGCTCGGCTAGATACTTGGTTACAGGATTTTTTCCAAGCTTGCTGCATCGCCAAAGGCGGAAACAGCCTGGTCATTACCTGATATCTCCCACTCATGCTACGGAAGACGGCGCGATCATGGCTTAATGAACTTCCGGAGAACACCATCCACAACTGGTATGACATGCAAAGTGCGTTCTTTCAGAATTTCTAAGGCACATACCGGAGGCCCTGTACGGTCGGAGACCTATAGCGTTGCACCCAGAAAGCCGGAGAAACTTGCCGGGATTACCTCGGATGATGGATCGACACCAAGAACTCCTGTGAAGGAGTAAATGACCAAACTGCGATTGAAGCTTTCATTGTAGGTCTCCCAATTGGTCTACTACATCATCGCTTGAAGTGTGAGAAGGTCACTGATTTGGGAGAGATGATAGAATGAGCTAGCAAGTATGCAGATGCTGACAACGATGCAGAGGGATTACTCAACGTCCTAGGTGTGCCACAGTCGGCAAAACAACCAAAGCAACAAGCTCAGAAGCGCAAGAATACCTCGGAAAAGAAACCCAACGCGGAAACGGTATTGGTCACTACTACTTTCGGGTCTGGAGGACGTGGCGGAGGCCGCGGACACGGTCATGGGACTTCGAGAGTTCAAGGTAGAGGAGACCAGCAACCAAGAAAAACCTACACTTGGGCCGACATTGCCAATAACCCATGTGTGCATCACTTAGACGCCAATGGGGGCTCGTCCCACACAAACGCCGAGTGTCATTTCAACGACGACATTAAGAGAGATGATACCGCTGGCTACAGGGCTAAGCGAAAGAAGGGAAAGAAGAATCCTGAAAAGGATAAAGAGACCAAGGAAGATTCCGACATGGAGGAAGCTGATGCTTCAAATCCCAAGCCGGAAGGGAAGAAAAATTTCTGATCAAGAAAGACACTTACGTCACCTTCCTCGGATCTCAACCAACAAAGGTCAAGAAAGCAGTTCTACACGAGCTCAATGCAACAATTTCGGCTGTCCCCCAATTTTTGGACTAGTCGGAAGTGGCAATCACATTTGACCACGCTGATCATCCGCCTAAGTTGCACAGGCGAGGAAAATACGCCTTAATCGTCAATCCACTTATTGACGGTTATGGTTTCTCCAAGACTCTCATGGACGGCGGCAGCAGTATCAATATTCTGTATGTCAAAACGCTACGCCGGATGAAGATCTCGGAGACTAGCTGAACCATAGCTCTGTGATCTTTCACGGAGTTGTCTCAGGAAGACAAGCTAATTCCCTGGGAGAAATCACTTTGGGCGTTACCTTTCGAACTCCAAAGAACTACCGAACGGAGGCACTTTCCTTCGAAGTAGTCCCGTTCAAGAGTGCGTACCACGCTATATTCGGACGTCCGGCTTACTGGGCTTTTATGGCTCGTCCGTGTTACATTTACAATATGATGAAAATTCCAGGTCCCAACGGCGTGATCACCATCATGGGAGACCCGAAGAAAGCGCGAGAGTGCGAGGATGGAAATGCCGCCTTTGCTGAAGCTGTGCTGCACGCCCAGGAGTACCAGGAGATCAAGAAGAGCATAGATCCATCCGAGATGCCCGCAATAAAGAAGGAGGTGACAAACTCGAATCCGGAGTTCAAGGCATCAGAAGAGACGAAGAAGACACTGTTGAAGGATGATGACCCCTCCAAGGTGACCCAGATAGGCGTAGGCCTAGATAGCGCATAGGAAAGCGCGCTCGTCAAGTTCCTCAAAGCAAATCAAGATATCTTCGCATGGCAGCCATATGACAAGACCGGAGTACCTAGGGAACTTGCCGAGCACTCTTTAAATGTAAACCCGAATGCTAAACCCATCAAACAGTCCTGACGACGTTTTGGCGATGAAAAGCGTAAGGCAATAGCTAAGGAACTAGCACGGCTCGAGTTAGCTGGATTCATAGAAGAGGTTATCCACACTAAGTGGTCGGCCAATCCTGTAATGGTCCCCAAAAAGAAGCATACTGCCTTGAACAAGGCTTGTCCAAAAGATCCATTCGCTCTGCCTAGGATTGATCAAGTTATCGATTCTACGGTAGGCTCGGAACTCCTCTGTTTTCTCGATGCATATTCCGGTTATCACCAAATCTGAATGAAGGAATCTGACAAAGTCAAAACTTCATTCATAACCCCCTTCGGAACCTTCTGTTTGTTACGATGCCTTTTGGGCTAAAGAACGCAGGAGCTACCTACCAACGCACGATGCAGCGTTGCCTCCATGACCAACTCGGACGCAATGTACATGCATACGTGGATGATATTGCGGTGATGTCCAAAAAGAAGGAAACACTGATTTCCGACTTAGAGGAAACATTCGCTAATCTACAAAAATACAACATCATGCTTAATCCGAAGAAATGCTTCTTTGGAATCCCAGCCGGAAAATTGTTAGGTTTCATCGTGTCCCAAAGAGGCATAGAGGTGAACCGTGACAAAATCAAGGCTATACTCAATATTTCCAGGCCAACTCGCCTGAAGGACGTACAAAGACTAACTAGTTGCATCGCTGCAGTCAGTCGGTTTGTAAGCCGACCCGGTGAAAGAGCCGCACCATTATACAAACTCCTGAAAAAGACCAAGGATTTTGTGTGGACCGACAAAGCTGAAGCTGCACTACAAGACCTGAAGAAAGTACTCTCATCTGCTCCTATCCTTGCTGCACCGGAACCACAGGAACCGATGTTGCTTTATCTTGCTGCAACAAACACAGTCGTTAGTATCATCATGGTGGTGGAGAGACCGGAGAAAAATCAGGAACATTTGGTGCAATGTCCGACTTACTTTGTCAGCGAGGTCCTAACAGAATCAAAACAGCGGTATCCGCACTATCAAAAGCTGGCTTACAGTGTTTTCAGGAGCATCCAATTACCGTGGTAAGCACAGCTCCCATGAGAGATATAATCAACAATAGTGACGCCACAGGACGCATCGCCAAATGGGGCATAGATCTCTTAGCTTTCGATATTGAGTACAAACCTTGGACAGGAATCAAATCCCAAATCCTTGCTGACTTTGTTACTGATTGGACAGAGACGAAGGAGAATATGACCCTCCCTCAGTCGGAATATTGGACCCTATATTTTGGTGGGTCTAAGGCTCGAGGGGGCGAGGGGGCTGGCGTGGTGCTCAAATCACCCTAAAGAGATAAACTTCTATACGTGTTGCAGATCCACTTCACAGCAACAAATAATATTGCCGAATATGAAGCGCTGCTGCATGGAATCCAGATTGCTAAGGATATCGGCATCCGACGTCTGATGTGTTACGGAGATTCAGATCTTGTTGCTTGGCAAGTGTCGGATATTTGTAATGCGAATAAACACATGGCAGCATATAAAGCTGTCGTGGATGATTTATCTAAATCGTTCGAAGGGTTTGAGGTTCAACACATCCCTCGAGCAGAAAATGAGGAAGCAGATGCCTTATCTCGGATACGTTCTGCATGGAAAGAGGTTCTGAATGGCGCTTTTTTAGAGCACCTTAAAGTTCCCTCAATAAAGGGAGTGGACGAGGAATATCCGACCAAATCCGACTCACCTTTGATAGCAGTTCTGGCTGTAATTCCCAGCTGGACTCAACCCTACCTTGACTATTTGGTAGATGGCAAATTACCCGAAGACGAGGTTCTGAGCCGACAGATTGTCCGACGAGCAAAAACCTATACTATAGTCAAAGGTGAGCTCTATAAGCGGAGTGTTTCTGGGGTTTTTCAGTGTTGCGTATCTCTGGAAGAAGGAGTGGAGATCTTAAGAGAAATCCACGAAGGCGAGTGTGGTCACCATGCTACAGCCAAATCTTTAGTGGCAAAAGCTTTCAGATACAGTTTTTTCTGGCTTACAGCCAAGGCAGATGCCGAGCAACTGGTCAAGACGTTCAAGGGCTGCCAAAAATACGCCAAACAAGCTCATGTTCCAGCTGATCAGCTGCGAACAATACCTATAACATGGCCTTTTGCGGTCTGGGGGCTTGACATGGTAGGACCATTTAGACGAGCTCCAAGTGGATTTACTCACCTCTTAGTGATGGTGGATAAATTCACTAAATGGATTGAGGCTAAACCTATCACCAGTTGTGATGGAGCAACAACCAAAAGATTTGTCGAGGATGTTATAATCCGGTATGGTTATCCGCATAGCATTATTACGGACAACGGGAGTAATTTCTCTATGGGAGAATTGGCCGAATTCTGCAACGAACAAAATATTCGGCTTGACATTGCGTCAGTCGCACATCCACAGGCTAATGGACAAGTTGAAAGAGCAAATGGATTAATCCTACAAGGCCTAAAACTGAGACTCGAAGCACCACTACGACGTGCTACGGGGGCTTGGGTAGAGGAATTACCCTCTGTAATATGGAGTTTACAAACAACTCCGAACAGGTCAACTGGATACACACCATTCTTCTTGGTCTATGGTGCAGAAGCAGTTCTTCCTAGTGATTTGATTCACACTTCTCCTAGAATGGCCACGTTTATCGAAGAGGTTGCCAAGATTTCTTGACAAAATGATCTCGACTTAGTCGAAGAAGTTCGCTTTGTTGCTGAAATGAGATCAACAGCCTATCAGCAGAAGTTACGCAACATAGCCAGAGAGTCAGAAACAGATCTTTCAATAAATGTGATTTGGTTCTCTGGCTTGTGCAACAAAGGAAGCACAAACTTTCCCCGGTATGGGAAGGGCCCTTTTTAGTTAGTCGAGTATTGCACAATGGTTCGTACTACTTAACTGACATGAGGCCAGTCAAAGAAAGACCTGCCACTAAGAAGAGAAAGAGAGCTAGAGGCAGTACTAATCCAGATGAGTTAGACAGACCGTGGAATATTGCTTAGCTACGTCCCTTTTATTCTTAGTTTATCCTTCTTTGTAATCATACATATGTACATGTTCCGTGAGAAAAAAGTCTTAGTTGCCTCAAAGTTTTTTCTGAGAAGTTTTTTACCATCTTATTTCCGAATGATCATGTCATAGTCTAAAATTCCAGAATACTTGAAAGTACTTTATGCTCATGTTTGTTCTGGTTTAGATTTCCAATTCTAAAAATGCTACCTTTGGGTATAACTCTAAAAGTTTCTAGTCTATACTTTGGTTATTTGTCTGATTGCTGGATGCGTGTATTTTCCGAGTAGTGAATTGTTGGTACTGGAAGTCGGCTTTGTTTCCGAGTTTAAACTGGTTTAGCGATTGAGCTCCATTGCTCGGCAAAGTTTCCGTGCAGAAGGTTTAGCCGGCTCACGAAAGGGACGAGGCGGAAAGCTAGATAAATGATAAGTGTAGATGAGAAAAGTATAAGTGCTTATGTAAACATTTCAGGCATACACAAAATTTAAGGCAAAAGTGCTGAATAGATAAAAGCTTAGCACTAGCAAAATTATAGTACTACATATTTACAAGACCCATAATGTTTCTCGGAATAATACATTTGTTTCTGGTAACTTATGATGCAGGAGAGAAGGTAGGAGTTGCCGGCTCGCTGGATACATCGACCTCGGTTTGATAACGTTCCGAGATGTTCAGATCTGATACGGTATGTTTATCGTCGGAAACTTCATCTGCTTCTTCCGGAGGCGGAGGCGGTGTGTCCACGCGGCTGAAGAAGGGAGTGTCGTAGCTGGTTAAGTTAGCTACATGACAACCATATCCGGCACAGGAGTCCATGATGGCCTTGATATCTTGCTCCTGTCCGTCTTCATCCACCTTGCAGTACCCTTTGGTCACTTGCCAGATTTCCATGTTTCCATGGTGGCTCATGACCATGGTGAGAGCGTTTTGTGTTGCGGTTCACGCGTAGGACATGTTCCAGTCCCAGACAAGCTGTGGCATCTCCTTTGCCTTGTCTCGCACCTGAAAGTCGGACATGCCATGCATGTCCGGAACCTTGAGAGCTTCGCCAATGTCCTCAATGGATTGGCGAAAGTCATGAAGCAGATCACCGACTTGGGTAAGCCGGTGGGTGCGAGGCTCGGTAGAGGTGGAGTCCGTCAAGTTCAGAGGACCTATTCACATAACACAAAAATGGTTAAGAAAATCCGACATCGAAAGAGTCGAAGAAAATAGACAAGTCAGACAGATGGAACATACCGAAGATGACGTCGTCAACTTTGGTCTTCTCTTCTCGAAGACTCCGGAGTTCGGCCCGGAGCGCCTCAGAAAGATCCTTCTCTCTGCAAAGCTCATTGTTGAGATCCGAGATTCTGTGATCTTGAAGCGCAATCTTGCGATCACGTTCATCAGTGGCCATGGAGCTGGATTCGAGAATTTGAGCGATGCTCTTCTCATGATCTGCCTTGAGCTTATCCAGCTCTTGGCGAAGTTCTTTATTCTCCACCACCAGGGTTTTGAGGTTCTTGGCCTCTTCAATCATAGCACATGACTGTTTTACCAGTCCTATAAGAAAAAGGAATAATAGTAAAAATATTCGACTATGAAAACGCAGGACAAGGCTTGAGTCTCGGAATGTTTACCTTCGGCCTCATCCTTGGAAACCTTCATCTTAGCATTTTCAAGTCGGAGAGCCTTGATCTCTCTCTGCTTGTTGCAGATATTTTTCAACAAATCCTGGTTATGTGAATTAACTTTCTGTAAGTTAGAATACCTAGGGTCAGAAGTCTACTAAAGACTCGGGCTAATATTGTTACTAATATCAGCACAAGCCTTGGGGGCTACACTAGTTCATTCTTTGGCATCCTAAGGAAGCATAAACCCGGATTGTATATCCTACTTCATGCTTGGGGGCTAGAGGATATTGTATAAAGTACAATAAAGAAAAACGTGAGTTGGAATTCTGACTTACATGATGTTCATGTGTGAGCTTGCTCAGGCACATGTTCACCTCGGTGGTAACCTTATCGGCGAGGGTGAGTGGAATAATCGGAGGTGGTGGAAGCACACCAGCTCTAAGTCCCTCGTCACGAAGGCGGACTTGTTCAAGAAGGTCGGAGTATTTGACGTCCTCCACTTCTTGTGCTACTTCTTCAGCAGAGAGATTTCGGCTCTCCAGGCATTGCCGGGCCAGCCGCTGGATCTCCTTCGCAGATTTCCAGGACAAGCCAAGTTTGGCAAGCCCCGGATTGTTAAGGAGGTTTTCGGTGAAGGTCTCTGCCGAGGGATCATTACCCAAAGAGGGTTCACCCTTATCTAAACCTGACTCACTCATGGTGATGTCAGTCTGTGATTCAAGGATTGCTGGCTCCGTTGAAGGAGCCGGATCTTCTGCGACAACTGGTGATGGAGTAATCATCGGTGTTGCAGAAGTTTGAGGGGCAGGAGTCGGAGGAGCCACGGCAGGAGAAGCTATGGTTAGCTTCGTCTGACGCAGGGGCTTCGAGATATTCCCCTTCCCCTTGCCCTTGATGAGCTGCTTAGCTCTAAGAATGTAATAGAATGGAAAACATTACATCTCAGAAGAAAATTCGAGTAAAGTACGAAGGCGAAAGTTGTGTTGAAAGTTACCTCTTCACAACTGACTCCTCCTTCGTGCCAATAGCCACTGTCGGAGCTTTGCGCTTTCTGGGCACAACGTCCAGCAGTGGGACCAATTCCTCCTCCTAAGAAAACTACGGAGGATATCCCTCGATAGGAGTCAGTTCCGACTCGGGGAGGTCGTCAAGCTGAAAAGAAGATAATATATTAGTATTGCGAAACAATTTAAAGGTGAAACACATAGAAAGGGTTTATTGTTAAAAGCTTACCGGCACAATAGGGTCTTCCGTTGTGTGCATGTCTAGAGAAACCTCCGGGATCTTCCTCTCGATCCACTCCCTTATCAGCCATTTAATCTGGCTTATATAACCTAGCGATGTATAGGCTCTAGGGCTGATGCGGAGGGAATCCTTTTTGGACGACGTGATGGAATGCATCAGTTGGTTTCCATGGTGCTGGAGGGGTTGGATCCGGGGTGATACCCAACATTGGACCAAGTCGGATCCCTTCAGTCCTTAGTGTTTTATCAGATATTCAATCCGCCTCTTGGCAAGAAGCAGATCGTCACTAAGAGCCGGAACAGCCTCGTCCCAAGATACTTGAGGCGTGGCGGCTCCGTCGATGAAAGCCGGCAAAGCAGTGGCTTTGCCGGGAGCAGGAACATCCTTGTGGTAAAAGAAAGTGGCCGGCCATTGTTTGACCGACTCACTAGCTAGAATCTTAGGATAGGCACGATCACGCCTAACAGAAAAACTAATTGTACCGGTAATATAAGGATTACTGGCGGTAATAGAGTTTCTCCGGACATGGAAGTAGTACCGGAATAAAGTGAGACTCGGCCTAATGCCGAGATATCCCTCGCACAAGGCTGCATAGGCGCTCATCTCTAAGATGGAGTTGGGGGAAGATGGTGAAGCTGAACACCATAGTGATCTATCACCTCGGAAAATAATTCCGAGGGAGGAAAAGACAAACCTCTGTCGAGGTGGGTGCCGAAGTGTACCCGCTCGTCGGCGTGCGGGTTGGGGATGGTTTCACCGGAACCACTCCGCTAGTCGCCAGCGCGGAGGAGCCCTTCAGTCTCCATGCTGCGGAGCTTCTCGTCGTCTAGCAGGCAGGGGTTCCAAACCCCACGGTTGCTTTCCTTTTCTGCCGCCGTCGCCGCTGCCGCAGCCAAGCCGGATGATGAAGGTGAAGCCATTCTTCCGGTGCGCCGGCGACCTTAGATGGGCGGCGCTGGGAGTTTGGGAAGCAGGGGAGCTCTGTGCGCGGGGGAGATGTGGAGGAGAAGGAAACGACAACAGGGACAGGTGAAGATGGGAGAAGGAGAATCCTCACCCCTTATATCCACCTAACCGTGCCAAGATTCGTGCAAATGGCACTGTGTAACCGCCACGCGTCGTGGAAGGAACTGGGAAGGACCCACGCGATGATTACGTCGCCTCGATCTCCGCGTACGCATTGAAATGGCGCCTCGGTTCCGCGAACGACGGACCCACCAACGGTCATGCTGACAGGATGTTTGTCAGATGACGTCACTTGACCAAGAGCAGTGTCAGATGACGTCAGAGACCAAGTTCTGGCTTAGTTTGAAAATCAAGCTGGAAAATCTGAGTAACATGTTGATGGGTCCGACTTATTTTTAAAGAACTAGATCATATTTTTTGTTGTGAAGTTTCAGGAACCCTTCAAGATTCTGCAAGCCAAAGATCAAGCTAGATGATAATGAATCCGACTTTGGATCTTGGAGGCTTCCGAGGGCTGTTGTTGGGGATATACTTTCCGGGTATCCTCATAGTTCCTCGCTGACCAGGGTGGCCCACTTCGGGTTAGAGCTTTGCTTCACGGGCGGCCCAGTCAGGGAGAAAAGACGGAGTCCAGTCCGGCTACGGGAAGGCCCAGAAGACTTACCGACATAGGCCCATAGTGTTACTTGTATTCAAGATGTACTCTGTAACCGACTCTTAGTCGTAGCCGGATAAGTCTCTCCTGTAAACCCTAGGCCGGATATCAATATAAGCCATCCTAGGGAGAGACTTTAGGGCACCCTCAATAGTCTACAATCTCAACTCGCACAGGCGAACCCTTGTAACCCATATTTTGGCATTGCCATATTACTGGATTGCTAGCAGGAGTAGGATCCGTCCAAAGCCGGCGGATTCGAACCTGGGTAAACTTGTGTGCTCACCGTCCCGGAACACCGTACATCTCACCCCCCTCTCTTCCGCATGCCTCAAGGACCCCCTCATGGCATACTTGTGATCAATCCGACGACAATATGAGTAAACCAAATGCTTTATTTCATTGATCATATAAGGTACATATTACATTAAAAACATTCTAAGTATAAAAGGGACATAGTTGTGCTATGTTACATGGCCAATCAGTTTTCGGATAGTCATCATCATGGTCACGTCGCTTGTGTTTGTGATATTTTCCTAGCCTAGCTTTCAACATGTGAATATCAACGAGGTAGTAGGAACCATTGAGCAATGCTTTGGTTATTACGAACGGTCCTTCCCAATGCGGGGAAAGTTTGTGGGACTTCTTCTGCTTCAGGCGAAGCACTAGATCACCCTCCTTAAATGAGCGATTCTAGACACGACAACGATGGTAGCTGTGTAGTTTCTTTTGGTAGATGGCAGATCTCTAGGCTGCCAGAACGTGTTCTTCCTGGAGCAGGTCCATAGATAGTTGCCTAGATTCTTAAGCTTCGTCTTCATCATAGGAGGTAACTCACGGTGATTGGTGGAGGATGTCAGACGGTAGGATTGCTTCTACTACTTAGACCATGAAGAAAGGGGTACAACCAGTGGATCTTTTAGGAGTAGTTCTCAAGCTCCACAACACATCGCCTAAGCTCCAGCTTCATAATACAGTGGTGTCTCTAAGCGTGGTTTGATGTCCTGGAAAATTAGTCCATTGGCCCTTTAAACTTAACTAATAGACTATGGGTGTGCCACAGATGCTAAGTCAAGGTGGATACCTTTTGTGACAATAAGCCTCTACTTCTCTAAGCGATAAGTTGTTGTCGTTGTCGGTGATAATGTTGTGTGGGGGACCAAATCTCACCATGAGATCCAGGACAAATTTTAGGGTCATTGCCCCATCGAGCTTTCTAATGGATTTATCTTCGATCCATTTAGTGAATTTATCAATTGCTACAAGTAGATGAGTAAATCCACAAGGTGTCATCTTCAAGGGTCCAACCATATCAATCCCCCAAACTGCAAACAACCATGTAATTGGTGTGGTTCGCGATTCTTTAGCTCGAAGATGTGGTTTTCTTGCATAGTACTGACACCCAAGACATGTCTCAACCTGTTTGTCGGCGGCCACCTTCGCGGTAAGCTAGTAAAACCCTTTCCTAAAGGCTTTGGAGACCAATTATCTAGGAGCGGTATACCTGGGCATCTTTCAGGCCGGGCCAGGCCGGGCTGGAGAAAGCTTGCCCGCACATTTCCAAGGCCGACCCGACTTGGCTATCGGGCCTAAAAACGAAGCCTAGGCCTGACCCAAACTGTGCACAAACATCGCGGGTCATCGGGCCGTGGGCCGGACCTTCCCTTATTTGCTACTTTTCTCTAGCATGAGCCCAGCCCGTGTACCAACTGGGCCGCAGATATGAAGCCCAAGACCGGCCTGTTGGGATTTTTTCGAGCCGGGCTGGTCGGGCCAGGCTGCCCATCACTAGCTATAGGGAGCGACGTGTTGCCCGCAATCGCCAAGATGGATTTCCCTTAGGATTTCTATACCCTCATGTTGAGATACACACCATTAGAATATGCATGTAGTGCTTCTGTTGTATAGCTATCCGTTCATGATGGTATATGCCTTTTCTCTATATACTATTTGCCAGCTTTGGACTTCGTCGATCGGCAAAGTTCTGTCTTTGAGGTAATTTGTGAATGGTTTTGTCCATGCTAGAAGGATTACTACAACTGTGTTAACAGATGAATCAACTCTATCCGGATTTTCTAGGTCTACTCCCTTCACGGATGGTGCCTGAATATGTTCCAGGAAAACACCAGGTGGGATTAGCTTGCATGCTGATCCAAGATTTGATAGAATATCTTCCGCTTCATTAAACTCCCTTTGACATACTTGACCTTGTAGTCGTCGAAGCTCTTGGCTATCTCGTCCACTTCATCTCGATATGCCGCCATCATGGGGTTCTACGCATTCCAGCCGCCATACACCTGCTGGGCAACCAAGTGGGAAAATCCACATCAAACTATGCACTTGATGCCAATATCCTTGGCTACACAAAGTGTGTGAATAAGAGCTTCATACTCCACCATATTGTTGGTAGCATTGAATTGGATCTACAAGACATACTAAAGCTTCTCTCCTGTTGGTAATTATGAAGGAGATATGCCCTAGAGGCCGATAAATAAATCGTTTTATTGTTACATCTCTAAATGTTCATAATAGTTTTGTATCATGCTATAACTGTATTAAGAGGAAACATTAATACATATGTGGTATATAAATGACCAGGTCCTTAGTATCCTCTAGTACTAGTTCGTTGGGCAGATGATGATCGTGGTTTCTCGATCATGCACTTGACATAAAACAGTCACCTGGCAACGAGGTCACTTAATGAAGTGATGGACACACCCGACCGTAGAATTGCAATGTGATCCAGGCACAAAGTTCAACATTGCGATATCTAGCAAAAGCGTAGTGACTTAATCTCTCGACCGTGAGATCATGTTTAATCACTATCTCCCGTGGTTGCTTTGATCACATCAACCGTCATGACCGTAACTAGGTGACCATAAAGGTGTGTTTCAGGTATTCCAGAGGAATGGTTGAGGCGTATGATCGAGATTGGGATTTTCCTATCTGAGTGACGGATAGATACTCTGGGCCCACTCGGTGAGATCATATCAATGAGCTTGTAAGCATCTGACTAGGTCACATGGATGTGTTATCACGGGAACAAGGAAACGTGTTTGTCGGTAACAAGACTGAACTGTATGGGATACATGAGATAAGGTCTTGGAAAACCAGGTATCGTTGTGCAAATGGAATAAAACTCGATGTTTAGAAGATTCAAGCGAACAACCAAATTTCATGGAATGAGTAGGGATCATCATGTGTTTCTAGATACTGCTGATGTTCATTGATCAAGGATATATCCCCTTATACCTAAACATTCCTGAAATGTATTGGTGTCAGGCTTAAGGGTAATCGACGGCGCGGGTTGATCTACTGTCGATAGAGAAATAGGAAGAGAGAATCAGAATAGTTCCGAAGAGAATACCGAAGTGTTCGGAGTCCGTTCGAAAGGAGTTTTGAATAAGGAGGAGTTAAATAATGTATTTAATATTTAATTATTAATTAATATTAATATATATTTATTTAAAAGGAAAATGAAAAAAGAAAACCCCCCACATGGGCCTTCCCTAGGAGGTAAGAGGGCCCAAGAGGGGGGTGCGGCCAACCGTAGGTGAGGGCGGGTGGGTGGGCTCCCCACCGCCACCGGCCACCTAGTGGGCCATGGAGCGTGTGGGTGGGGTCCATCCCCACCACCGGCCAGCCTCCTCCCACCCTCCCAAGGATTTAGTCCCAACCCGGGACTTGGAGGGTGGGAATGCCCTAGGTTTTCCTATATATAGGGGAGGCTCACCCCAATTTCTCCATCCCATCAATCAATTGGCAATGGCCATTCTCTCTCTCCCCCCTCTCTCTCAGCGTGTTCCCAAGTTAGGAACATGCTACACGAGGTATATGTTTCTCTACCCAGTGCATGCCATCGTGCCGCTAGAATCGGCATGGATCTTCTTCTTCCGGTGCCTTGCTGGACCAGGGCCCGGGAGACAACATTTACACCGTACGCGTGTAAAGCTCGACGAGGCACCACCACTAGTGGTGCTAGACACTTGAAGCCTTCTAGACCTTGAGATCCACAATGCTCGGCTTCATCAGAAATGTTTGTGCCGGAATGTAATCCCGCTTTTCGATCTTCAAAGGTATGATCATCGTATACCGCTCATTACTGTACTTCTTCATAGATAGATCTTGGGTTGGTGAGTTCTCGTAGTAGGACAATTTTTTTATCTACCACGGAACCCCTGTAGTGGTATTAGTGGTATTAGAGTGATCTATGTGTAGATGTACTAGTACGAGTAGAACACACGTGGATTGTGCAGGCATTGATTTTCTAATTGCTACCCTCCCACGTGTACTTTCTACTATCGTGGTAATGTCAGATGAAGCACCCCGGACTAACCTTACACGTAACCTTACATGAGACCAGTTCCACGACTAACATACGACTTGTACCGTATAAGTGGCTCGCGGGTGTTTGTCTCTCCGACATTAGTTGATATGGCACTTACAATGGACAACCATGAAAATGGATTGAAAGTGATAACTAGTTAATCCACGTTGCGGTTAGATTAGGTAAGAAGCGGTCCTTGTGCAAAAGCCCAGACAACCACGTAAAACTTGCAAACAGAAAGTAGAAGCGCCTAACTTTATTATGTAGGAGGGAAAGTGATATGTGTGGTTTAGGTAAGTGTTTATGGGATAGACAGCCGAAGGAAAGGTGGCATCCTAAACTGCAAATGCCGGCGTTCTCGATGGAGATCAAGATGCGACAAACCACCACATATCACACATACATAACTATTTTCATTAGATGTTAACTATTGTGTGATCTGTTGTGCTAGTATTAGACTTACGACGGTAGCATAATAAGATAATCCCTCATATTGTAATTCCAATATTCGTGTTCTCTCACACATGTGCATGCCATGATGATTGGTGCTAGACATCTTTGCATTCGCATACGGTGGGTGTAAGCCATGTATGCACAACAATACACTATGGTTAAAATTGGTGAGTCTAGCATGTACAAACTTGGCCTCGAAACACAGATGACCGAAAGGTCAAGCACGAGTCCTATGGAGATGTGATCGATATGATTATATCTATCCTGGTAGCTGCATCAAAGGCCGTGATGATCGGGTATGATGCGGTGTAAAGGGATCGTGTAGGCACCAAACAAAAGTTCATGATGTTAGTTTGAGTGGGAGTTCTAGTATTTAGTATGACTAAATAAGAACTCGTATTATGAACATTTAAGATTAACTACTTTACAAATAATATTGTAGATGTCTTGCGCTACCTTCAACCTTGGCCTCTTCCTTGATAAAGAAAATCTGAAAACTGACAGGACGAACTTCACCGCTGGGTCCCGCAACTTAAGGATTCTCCTCATTCCCCATAAGATGTCCTATATACTTGATGACATTATAGGTGACCAACCCAATGTTGTTGCCTCTAAGGATGATAAAAATGTTTATCAGTAGAAGGCAGATGATAACGCCAGTGTCCAGAGTGGCATGCTCTATGCCATGAAGGCCGACACGCGTAAGCACTTTAAGAATAATAGCGCCTTTGAGGTCATCACTAATATCAAGGCCATCTTTGCACACTAGGCCTAGTCTGAGGTATGAGGTTTCGAACCTCTTCTTCTTAGCCAAGATGGAGGAGCACAACGACTTGAGCGAGCATGTAGTCAAAATGTCTAGCTACATTCAACGCCTAAACGACCTTGAATGCAAAATCAATGATGAGCTGGCGATTGATAGGGTGTTGCAGTCTCTGCCCCTATCTACAAGAGTTTTGTGCTGAACTACAACATCCAGAGTATGACTAAAACCTTGTTTGATTTGTTTGCCATGCTCAAGCATGCTGAAGTGGAAATTAGGAAGGATCACACCGTCTTGATGGTCAACAAGGCCCTTGACTTCAAGAAATCCGCCAAGAAGGGTAAGGAAAAAAAGGGTAAACCCAAGAGGTACAAAAAAATTGTTGCCTCTTCCTCCAAGGGACCAAAGTACAAGCCTGGCACTACGTGCTTCTAATGCAAGGGTACGGGTCACTGGATGCGCAACTGCCCCAAGTACCTAGATTATAATAAGGCTGGCAAGGTCGTTGCCAAAGAGAAAGGTATATATGATATACATGTTATTGATGTTTTCCTCACTAGTGCTAGGAGCAACACCTAGGTATCTGATACTAGTTTTTTTGCTCACATATGTAACTCTCAACAGGAGTTGTGGAATAATCAGCGACTGGTGAAGGACGAGGTGACGATGTGTGTCAGCAATGTCAACTGAGTTGAAGTCATGGTTGTCAGCACCCTCCCTCTGCGTCTCCCTTCAGGATTAGTTTTAAATTTGAATAACTGTTACTATGTACTGGCTTTGAGCATGAATATTGTTAGTGGGTCTTGCTTGTTGCAAGACTGTTATTCGTTTAAATCAGAGACAAGTGGTTGTTCCATTTATATGAATAATGTGTTTTATGCTCTTGCACGACAAAGTAAAGGTTTATTCTTATTGAATCTTGATTGTGATGATACACACATCCATAGCATAGATGGCAAGCGTTGTAAGAATGATAATGATAATTCCATGTACATGTGGCATATTGCCGTCTCGGTCATATTAGTGTAAAGTGCATGAAGAGTCTCCATTTTTATGGACTTCTGGAATCATTGGATTTTGAATCCCTCGATACATGCGAACCATGCCTCATGGGCAAGATGACCAAGACACCGTTCAACGGAATAATGGAACAGGCTACAGACCTATTGGGGGTCATACTTTCGGATGTATGCGGACCAATGAGCATCTCCATGTGTAATGGTTATTGTTATTCTATCACCTTCACTAACGATTTGAGTATATACGGGTATATCTACTTAATGAAGCACAAGTTTGAAACCTTTAAAAAGTTCAAAGAATTTTAGAGTGAAGTTGAGAATTAACTCAACAAGAAAATCAAGCACCTTCGTACTGATCGAGGGGGCAAGTATTTGAGTTACGAGTTTGGCACACATCTAAAGGCTTGTGGCATTGTACCACAACTTATGCCGGTTGGAACACCACAGTGTAATGGTGTGTCTGAGCGATGTAATCACACTCTATTGGATAGCTTACGATCTATGATGTCTCTTACCGACTTATCTGTATCTTTTTGGGGATATGCCCTTGAGACTGCTGCATTCATTTTAAATAGAGCGCCATCCAAGTCCGTGAAAACAACCCCATATGAGTTATGGCATGGTACCAAACCAAAGTTGTGTTCCTAAATGTCCAGGGTTGTGAGGCTTATGTTAAGAAACTACAACCTAACAAACTCAAACCTAAAGCAAAAAATGCATCTTTGTAGGATATCCAAAGGAGATTATTGGATATACCTTCTACAACCAAGTTGAGGGAAAACGTTTGTTGCGAAGAATGGTACCTTCCTCAAGAAAGAGTTTCTCGTGAAAAGTGTGAGTGGAAGGAAGATACAAGTCGATGAGATTATCGATCCCAATCTTCAAATACCGAGTGTCCCAACGAAATCTGTTCTAGAGCCACCCTTATCAATTGAAGTGGACGTGAATGATGATGATCATGAACCTCATGAGGAAATAGCTATCAAACCCTGTAGGTCCACAAAAAAACGTGTTACCCCTAAATGGTACAATTATCTTGTAAACATGGTCATGACTGTGGAGCATGATGAACCTACTACCTACATAGAATAAATGGAAGGCCCTGAGCCTGAGAAATGGCAAATTGCCATGGAATCTGAAATGAAGTCCATGTATGACAACCAGGTATGGACCTTGGTAGATATTCCCAAAGGCCATAAGGCTATCGAGAATAAATGGATCTTCAAGAAAAAGACGAACGTTGATGGAAACATCACTATCTACAAAGCTCGGCTTGTCGCAAAACGTTTCTAACAAATTCAAGGAGTTGACTACGAAGAGACATTCTCTCACATAGCGAAGCTAAAGTCTATTCAGATTCTACTAGCAGTTGTTGCATATTTCGATTACAAAATACAATAGGTGGATGTAAAAACCACCTTCCTGAATGGGAACATCGAGGAAGAATTGTACATGATACAAACAGAAGGGTTTGTAAATCCAAAGGATGTTGGTAAATTATGCAAGCTTTAGAGGTCCATTTATGGACTGAAGCAAGCATCTTGGAGCAAGAATCTTTGATTTGATGAAGTCATCAAAAGTTATAGATTTTTCCAGAACGCAGAAGAAAAGCCTACATATATAAGAATGTGAATGAGAATTCAGTGGCATTCCTAATACTATATGTGGATGACATATTGTTGTTAGGGAATGACGTGAATCTTTTGAATAATGTGAAAGAGTATTTAAATAGTAAATTATTTATGAAGGACATCAGTCAAGCTGCCCACATATTGGGCATTAAGATCTATAGAGATAGATCAAAGCGTCTACTGGCTCTTGGTCAAAGCACCTACATAGAAAAGACTCTGAAGCGGTTCAGAATGGATCTGTCAAAGAAAGGTTCTTTGCAAATCATAAAAAGTGATAAGTTGAGTGTTACTCAATGCCCAGTAACAGAACATGAAAAGGAAGCAATGAGAGGTGTTACATATGCCTCGGCCATTGGCTCCATCATGTATGCCATGCTGAGTACTATACTATATGTAGCCTTGGATCTTAGCTTGACGAGCCATTTCCAAAACAACCCTAGGATGGTTCATTGGAATGCAGTTACGAATATCCTCAAGTACTTGAGAAGAACTAAGGATATGCTTTTAGTCTTTGGAGGACGTGAAGAAGAACTTGATGTAACAGGTTACGTGGATGAAAGCTTCTCTACTAATCCATATGACAGAGAATCTCAAAAAGGGTGTGTGTTCATGGTTAATGGTGGCACGGTGAGCTGGAGGAGCGGGAAGCAAGGCTCGGTGGCTCAATCTACAATGGAGTCGGAGTACATGGTTGTCATAGATGCAGCTAATGAAGTTGTTTGGATGAGGAAGTTCAGTATTGAATTTGGAGTGTTCCCAAGTGCAAGACCCTATGTGCATCTACTGCGACAACATGGGGGCCATTGCAAATGCAAAGGACCAGAGGTTCCACTCCACGGACAAGCACATTGACCAACGTTATCATGTACTAAGAGAGTTTGTTGCTAAATGCAACATCAGAATTTGTAAAGTACATACTGATGTGAATGTAGCTGATCCATTCACTAAGCCTCTTCCACAAGCAAATCATGATCAACACAGGGATGCTATTGGTGTTAGATTATTGCCTATTGTAAACTAGTGTAATTGTACTCTATTGCAAGTGGGATACTAAAGGAGATATGCCCTAGATGCCAATAAATAAAGTGTTTTTTGTTATACCTCTAATGTTCATAATAGTTTTGCATCATGATATATCTGTATTAAGGGAAACATTAATACAAGTGTGCTATATAAACGACCATGTCCCTAGTATCCTCTAGTACTAGTTTGTTGGGCAGATGATGTTCGAGGTTTCCCGGTCATGGATTTGACATAAAATAGTCACCTAACAATGAGGTCACTTAATGAAGTGATGGATGCACTCGACCGTAGAATTGCAATGTGATCCAGTCACAAAGTTCAACATTGCTATATATAGAAAATCATAGTGACTTAATCCTTCAACCGTGAGATCATGTTTAATCACTATCTCCCGCGACTGCTTTGATCACATCAACCATCATGACCATAACTGGGTGACCATAAAGGTGTGTTTCAGGTATTCCAGAGGAATGGTTGAGGCGTATGATTGAGGATATTCCTATTTGAGTGATGGATAAATACTTTGGGACCACTCGATGAGACCACATCAATGAGCTTGCAAGCATGTGACTAGGTCACAGGGATGTGTTATCACAGGAATGAGTAAACACGTTTGTCGATAACAAGATTGAATTGTATGGGATACATGAGATCAGGTCTTGGACAAACCAGGTATCTTTGTGCAAACGGAATAAGACTCGACGTTTAGAAGGTTCAAGCGAACAACATAATTTCATGGAATGAGTAGGATCATCATGTGTTTCTAGATACCGCTGATGATCATTGATTGGGGATTTATCCCCTTCATACCTTAACATTCCTGAAACGTATGGGTGTCACACTTAAGGGTAATCGACGTTGCGGGTTGATCTACTATCGGTAGGGAAATAGGAAGAGAGGACCGAAATAGTTTCGGAGAGAATACCGAAGTGTTCGGAGTCTGTTCGAAAGGAGTTTTGAACAAGGAGGAATTAAATAATGTATAATTATGAATTAATATTAATATATATTTATTTAAAAATAAAATCTAAAAGAAAACCCCCCATATGGGCCTTCCCTAGGAGGGAAGAGGGCCCAAGAGGGGGCGGCCAACCCTAGGTGGGCTAAGGCGGGCGGGTGGGCTCCCCACCGCCGTCGGCCACCTAGTGGGCCATGGCGCGTGTGGGTGGTTCCCATCCCTACTGCTAGTCGGCCTTCTCCCACCCTACCAAGGGTTTAGTCCCACCTCGGGACTTAGAGGGTGGATGTGCCCTAGTTTTTCCTATATATAGGGGAGGCATTCACCCCAATTTCTCCATCCCATCAATCAGTTGGCATTGGCCATTTTCTCTCTCCCTCCCTCTCCCCCTCTCAGCGTGTTGGCAAGCTAGGAACGTGCTACCCAAGGTAGAGATTTCTCCACCCAGTGCATGTCGTCGTGCCACTGGAATCAGTCCAGATCTTCTTCTTACGCTTCCTTGCTGGACCGGGGCACGGGCGACGTCATTTACACTATACATGTGTAAAGCTCGACGAGGCACTACCACTAGTGGTGCTGGACGCTTGAAGCCTTCTAACCTTGATGTCTATGATGCTCGGCTTCATTGGCAATATTTATGCGGGAACATAGTCCCGCTTTTCAGTCTTCAAAGGTATGATCATCGTATCCTTCTTGTTACTTTACTTATCCATAGATAGATCTTGGGTTGGTGCATTCTCATAGTAGGATTTTTTTGTTTCTGCCACGGAATCCCTGCAAATTGTAACAATACACCAGCCCCTATGCCATTGAGCATCTAGAATCCGTCAAAATGCATGACCCAAACTCTAGTTCTAGCACATGAGTATCAACTAGGGTTTCCATACAATCTACAATAAAATTCGCTGTGGCTTTAGATTCTATAGTGTCGTACCTTTTGTACGTATTTAGAAGGTGGCAAGTTCTATGCCCCACTTAGCCACCCTTCCCAAGGCTTTGCCATTGTTGATGGTGTCAGACATAGGAGCTTTTCTCACTACTGTGATAGGGTGTTCCTAGAAATAGTGCCTCAGCTTTCGATAAGCAAGGAAGACTTCATAAGCTAACTTTTGGTAGTGCGGGTAGCGCTGCTTGGATTCCGTCAAGACCTCCCTTACATAGTAAAGGGGCCGCTAAAATCGATGCCTATGCTTTGCTTCCTGACGCTCCACCATGACGATGATGCCGATGACTCGGCTGGTTGCCGCCATGTAAATTAACATGGGCTCCATTGACTCCGATGCTGCAAGGATTGGCATGGAGGAGAATAATCTCTTCAACTCTTGCAACACAACATCTTCCTCGTCTATCTAGACGAATTTGTCCGCCTTCTTGAGAAACTTGTAGAGAGGCATGGCCTTCTCACCAAGTCGGTTGATTAACCTGCTTACAGCTGCAACACATCTCGTGAGCCGTTGGAAGTCCTTTAGGAACGTGGGTCATTTTATGTTGAGGATAGCCTTGATATTCTCTAGGTTCACTCCATTCTGTGATGTGAAACTATGAAGCCCAATAATTTGCCAACAGGTACCCCGAAGACACACTTCGCAGGGTTGAACATCATGTTGTATTTTTGGAGGTCTCTTGTAAGTCTGCGATGAGATCGTTTCCTTTCTTTGACATCACCGCAATTTGTTCCATGTAAGTGTGTATGTTTCGGTCGATTTGATCATGGAGGCAATGTTGAACCGTCCGTTGGTAGGTTGCACCAGCATTTTCTAGCCCAAAGGGTATTGTGACGTAGCAGTACGTGTCGTATGGAGTGACGAATGGAGTGGCCAGTTGGTCCAACTCATGCATCTTGATCCGGCGCTACCCAAAATATGCATCCAAGAAACACAAAAGCTCCGATCCAGCAGTCGATTCAATGACTTGGTCAATGTGAGGCAAACCAAATGGATCTTTCAGACACACTTTGTTTAAGACGATATAATCAACACACATCCTTAAATCTTTCTTCTCTTTCTTGGGTATAAGTACAGGATTGTCCACACATTTGGTGTGGATCACTTCTTGGACAAAATTAGCTTTGAGTATCCTAGCTAGCTCCTTGCCAATGGCACACCATTTTTAGTCTCCAAAGCATCGTAGAGGTTGCTTCACCAGTTTTTCTCCGGGATTGATGTTTGAGCTATGTTTGAAAAGCTCCCTAGGAACACCTTTCATGTCGATAGGTTGCCAGGGGAAGATGTCATTATTCTCATGGAGGAACTCTAAGAGCACACTTTTTTATTTGGGATCCATTGTTGTACCCATGGAGGTGGTTTTGGAGCCATCGCCTACCACAAGTTCCACCTACTTGGTCTCGATGGAGGCCTTGAAGGCGGGTTTGGAGTCAGAAATCTGCTTCTTCAAAGCTGACATCTCTGAGGCATTGACCTGACTCTAGATCTCCTTGAATTACTCACCGTAGAGGATGGCTTCGGTGTAAGCGGATTATCCTAGCTCACAATTTTGCACCTTCTTGAAACTTCCTTTAACGGTGATGATTCCATTTGGGCCCCACATCTTGAACTTCTTGTAGATGTGACATGACCTGAAGTGGAAAGTATGGAAAATGCAGTGTCCAAAGATGATATTATACACACTTTTGAACGACACTACCTCGAAGGTCATGTTCTCTTGATGGTAATTGTTTACATCTCCAACATCCACTAGGAGGTGCTACTTCCAAGGGACTGAGCTTGCTGGCCAGGAACTACACCATGGAACATAGTGCTGCTCCACCTTAGCTAAGTTTGTGATAGGTTCTTTCAACTTATGGAGTGTGTTAATGTACATGATGTTGATGCTTCTTACACTATCCACGAGGCACTCGGTGAATATATTGTCGTCAATCAAATGGGTGATGACCATGGCATACTGATTTTATTTTGGGATGAGCTTTGTATGTTCTGCTCTGTCCTAGGTTACCAGAACCGCCAACCACTTCACGTACTGGGGAACCTTGGGGAGGGTGATAGCTGTGAGATTCGACACATTTTTGATGGTTCTTATTGATTGTTTTCTCCCGGATTTGATCGTTTTATAACTTTACCTAACGCTAATACTTCAGTAGACAAGAAAACTTGGTTTTTAATGTGTGTTTCAGGTTCTGAATGTCAACAGAAGGTTTTAACTATAGAAACACAATATTCAGGCGAAAACAAGCAAGTCTCCCTTTGGAAGCAATCGAGGGTAGCATACAAAGGCTTCAACGAGCAACTATACGGCGGGAACATTTTTCCGGCCATATAGTTCCTGCCGTATAGCTACCACCGCCTTCGTCTTGTCAAAAGGTACAACTTCCGTGAAGAGGCCAGATGCGAAAACACAACACAACAGCCGCCATCCCATCCAGAAAGGATAAAGAAGAGATTAGGAGAAGAAGGGGAAGATGTTCTTCATCTCGCTCCATGATCTTCGACCTCCTAGCCAATACACCCCCATAGCATTACTTGTACTTGAGAGAGAGAGAACTTCACCTTGCAAGACTAGGGTTTGAGATTGTTTCTTCCTATCTTGAATTGTGTTGGATTACTTTTCTATTCTTATTGTGGATCTCCACGGTAATATCTAGAAGAACTCCCTTTATTTAATTATATCGATGATGCTTTCTTCTCTCATGTGTGAGTAAGTTCCTTGGGCATGGGAGATGTAAGGGATTGGTGAAATGTGATGTGACTCCATATATTTTCCATTAGTTTGTGATTGATTTTAATTACTATATTATGTGTGCTTGACTATCCGTGGGATGCCTAATGCTTGTTGTCCAATTAAGGGCCCAGACAACATGATGCTTTGTTCTACATAGATAGGATCTTGTTTGCTAGTAGACCGGCGACCCCCGGGTGACAGGGGATATCAATGGAAAACTAGTAGACTCGAGGATAACGAGTAACCACCTTGCTTACTGCATTAGTCTGATCCAAGGAGCTTAATCGCTAAGCAACCTGAAGGGTCTTAACCGTCTAGTGTCTGACCATCGTTTTGGTAACAGGCTAGTAGGATTATTGAAGTTGGGACGAAATCTACCAAGAGGAGTTCCGGCTAATTATGAGTTGCTCGCCTACACATATACTTATAAGATTATAATTGTTACACTTATCATTCGTCCACATGGCACAGTCACTATCACCATGAAATGTATCTCCCCGCGCCTTCTTTTGCCATCTAAGGAAAACAACAAAACAACCAAATTGTTCTTTACTTTTATGCTTTTTATTTCTGAAGTTTACATTTTAGTTTTATCTAAATACACCCAGTTTAATCCAAATTCCATTCTCATTTCAACACTTGCAGTCAATTCACTCGAAGACATGTGACAACTTTGGTGTGACAGAGACTTCACTCATAAACACTTACCTTTGGGCTCCCTGTGGGATTGATATCTATACTTCAAAGGTAGCTACAAACGATCTGTGCACTTGCAAACATCACTATCGCGCTTACTTTGTAGCTCAAGTTTGACCCAATTTCGTTAAATAGTGTCATGATGAAAAATCTTAGAAAAAAGTCAAACCTGTTGTCAGAACTCTCGGTTGTTTCTCATATATTGATTATGACCCCCAATGGGTACCTCCAAAAGCTTTTTCATGAAACTTTCAGAGCAACCTACAATTTAATTATAGTATATAGTTCAAATTTGACCTAATTTTGATTAATCGACATAAAGTCATTCAAGTGGGCAGAGCGATAAGCTAGGAAGTTTGAGAACTCATAAAACCGTGGAAATTGTAAGTACAATATGTCGTTGGTCCACTATATATGTGTGAAAACTTGGCTTGTGGCATTCAGATCCATATTCTTTGGACTTCCTTTATAGGAGAGAATAATATTGACATCACTTGAAAAGTTGAGAATGTTCTTTCCCAATAGATGGAAACTCACACGGACATCATTGTTTACTACAAGAAGATGCACCCATCTACCCTTGAAAAGACATTTAATTCAAGAGAAATCTATCGCACTTACTTGCTTGTAGCTCAAGTTTGACCTAATTTCATTAAATTGTTGGGATGCAAAATCTCATCAAGAAGTTGAAACAATCGTCAAAACTCTCGATGGTTTCTGACATATTGATTGTAACCCCTCAATGGGTACCCCCAAAAGCTTTTTCATAGAACTTTTAAAGCAACCTACAATTTACTAGTAGTTTCAAATTTGACCTAATTTCGATCAACATAAAGTCATTCAAATGGGTAGAGTTAGATAGGAAGTCATTCAAATATCGACAGACATTTAATTCAAGAGCTATCTTTCGTGCTTACTTGTAGCTCAAGTTTGACCTAATTTTGTTAAACTGTCAAGATGCAAAATCTTAGCAAGAAGTTGAACATGTCGTCAAAACTCTTGGTGGTTTATGATATATTAATTGACCCCTGAAAAGGTACCTCCAGAAGATTTTTAATAAAACTTTCAAAGCAGCCTACAATTTACTTATAGTTCAAATTTGACCTAAATTCGATAAATAATTGGCATAAATTCATTCAAGTTGGCGGAGTTAGCTTGGAAGTTTGAAAGCTCGTAAAACATGGGTATCATCCATACAACATGTTGTTCCACTATTTATGTCTGAAAACTTGTCTTGTGGTATTCAGAACCATATTCTTCGGAGTTTCTTTACGTAAAAGAACAATCTTGTCATCACTCGAAAAATTGAGAATTAAATGTTCTTTCGTGATAGTTGGAAACTAACACCAACGACATTGTTTACTACATTAAGATGCACCCATCTACCTCTGAAAAACATTTAATTTAATAGCAATCAATTGTCCTTACTTGTGTAGCAAATGTTTGACCTAATTCCATTAAATCGGCAAAAAGTCACTAAAGTGTGCGAAGTTAGCTGGAAAGCTTGAAACATCCTATTTCTAAAAACTTTGGAATTGTAAGAAAACATGTTCTACTTTGTCTGATAATTGGGGCAGTGTAATTATTTTTTAATTGTGGTAGGTCCCATAGGAGCGAGGTGCTTTAGTTAACACGCGGTCGCTGGAAGTACACATTACATCAAGGACCTCATAAAAATGAAAATTACATCCAAGTTCATGCATTTAGCACAATATCCCTGAATCTAAGCAATGAAGTGTCTTTTGAGGTTTGCGCGTATTCTAGATATTGTAGAGACAAAATTTGTTCTGAAATAATCTACATTCTAGCTTTTACTACCAGTACGTATAGTAAATAAGAATCCATAAAACAGATTGATTGTACTCTCTATTGGAGTAGTAACTTGGATTGGTTGTTCACATATCTAAGTACTACTACTAATTATAATTTCTTAAAAAAGTACCACTAATAAATACAGTACTAGTTTGTCTGATTTGTTCTAAGATGTTCTACTACTACTACTACTACTACTCCCTCTATCTGGGATTATTAAGGCCATTTAAATTTAATAAGACCAAAAAAGTTAATTGTAGGTTGGTGTCGAAGACATGCATGAAGTCCTCGGTCTCTTCCGTGCAGCACTGTACACCCTGCACCAGGCCGCAGGCTTTTCGTCTCTCGCCAGGAGTAGATCTTCTTGCTTCTCACTCACGTGGATCTTCTTGCCTTGGTCTCTCCCTCTATTTGTACTGTACTGTTAGGTATAGTACAACGTGGCACCTGCTTTACTCACCTATCAACTTTCTGTGGCCTTTTTGTTTTGACGAAGCATGAAAACATGTGGACACTGTCTAAGAAAAAAGTGGCGAATTGCAGAGCCTTAGCCGTCGCCGATGCGCCAATGCCTAGCATATTCCTGTACAATCTTACCAGTATATTACGAAACTCAATCAGTATACTCTTCAGTATACCCACCAAACCTGGGTTTCTGGTTGGGGGGTACTACATCGGTGAGCCGATCTTCCCTCTGTAACCACTCTCACAAGTTCATGTACCATGTTTACGGATTTGACCGTGAGTCGGCTGCTATGGATGTCGTCCAGTCTGAGGCGATGATTGAGTGCCCCTACGACGGCTGCTTTAGCTTGGTTGCCTTCTACAAGCAGGACGGGCACAAGATCGTGTGCTCGCACGACCCGTGCTCCTGCATGGATCCCGCTTGTGATTTCATTGCCTCGCCGACAGGGCTCCTTCCTCACATGAAGGAGGCCCACATGGTCATAGTAACTCGGGCCATCTACGGTAGCACCTTCTTTTGCCTAATCCCGAATCCACCACCAACAAAGATGAGGGGATTCACGTGCTTCCTCTACGGGGATGACGGTGTTGTGTTCGGCCTGACCATCAGCTCGCTCGGTCCGGCTGCCGTCGTGTCCTTGGTGTGCATCAGGCAGGACATGTGCTTGTGGCCGTGGTACACAGTGAAACTGTGTGTGCCTGGCCCGCCGGGGTCGGCGGACTTCCCGATGGTCGAGAGCCTTAATGCGGTAATCGAGATGACGAGCAGCTCGTCGCCGGCCAACTTCCCGTCTGATAAGCTCAGGACATACCTCGGGGTGCCGCCGCGGTTCCTGATGAAGGTTGGACAGTCCACCCATGTATCTTTCTAGATTTGCATCAACGGGAAAAAATGATCTTAAACTATGGCTTATGATCAAAACTGTAACGGTGTATTAGCAGATAAATAGTACTACTATTTTACTACTCTAGTTTACTAGTAGTAGTCACATGTAGGTTCTCTTTTGGTACTAGGAAGGATGCATTTTGGATGTAAACTAAGTTTGCTGCTAATGTTATTGTGGAGTATTTAGGGTTTATTACGACCTTTATGTAATTGTTCATTTTTACGATATGGACCAGAGATAAACACACTAACCATTCTTACGGTGCTTCGATTTTAGTCATCTAACTCGGTGATTATGAAATTTTATGCCCAAACTTGTCAATTTAACTTGATTTAAGTCTTGAACCAGGATTGCCGTCAAAATTGCGCTGGTGCGGACAACACATCAACGTGGGTTTAGCGTGCAGGATAGACTGTCCTAGAATTTTGCCTAAATATCTAGAAAATAATATGGACATCTACGACATCAACTCAATGTTATCAGAATCATCATGAACCAAGTTTTCATATTATATGCATTTGACACTATGTAAGTTAGTATGTTTGTACATATAGTTGGTCAAACTTTATAAATATTGACTTTGACAAAACCTAGTATGCTTTCTAATTTGGAAATGAGGGAGCATCTAAGTACTATAATGCGTCGAAATACGTGTGTATCTAGACAAAGCCAAGCCAGTAACTACTATTTTAGGATGGAGGGAGTTATTATTTATGAGTAATCGATTTTTCACAATTATTTTACTGCTACGGCACATGCCCACGACTAGAGAATGGACCAACGCATAATAATCACGTGACCATACGGTGGCAATCTACTCCCTACTAGTAGTACTAGATTATCCTACATGCAGAGGCGCACTAGTGCAACACACGCTCGTGCCGTTCCTGAGTAGTACTACTAGTATACGCAAATAGGAGTACAAAAATAGATAGATCTTGTTGCTCATCGTACTATTTTTTTTCCTGTAAGGCAACCTGGACCTGACTACTACAGTACTATATTGGCACAACTTCTGCTTTTGGCGCTACAAGATGAATATGGAACTCTCTATGTATTATTACTATACTAGTACTTCTTGTAGTACGTGGTAGTAGTACTAGCACTACGTATTCTCCTTAGTTTTTTTTGGATGCGTAGTAAAGTAGTGCACTAAGTCTGTTTGGTCAAGCTGCATGCAATGAGCATTGGTTTGACAGGACAATTCAGGTTTTTAAATATCTAAATTTCTACTCCAGCTCGATGGCTCAAGACACGAAGCAGCAAGTACTCCTATATCCTCCGGTTGCCCAGATTGAAATGAACAAGCAAAAGGTTGTGTATCTTGAAAATTGACATGGTCATTTAGTACTTGTAGAGCTTTATTTTGTTTCCTTCGAGGCACCTGTAAATACTGATAGATACTAGTACTCATAATAACATGCTATGATTGACCCTACAGCTAGTACTAGACATAGAACTCTAGTAGCTACTCTCGTCACACTAAATTGTCCAAGAGGTGGAGTTCCTTTTTTTCCTCCTAGAGGTGGAGTTCCTTTTTTCTCCAAGAGGTGGAATTCCTTTTTTATTGAGAGAGGAAACCTTTTTTTATTCCTTCTTTGATTTAACGAAAATTCAAAGGTTTTGTGAAGGATTTTGTCCCTTAGGAAATAATCCTATGCTGTTTTTTTGATTCATAGGATTCCAATATATAGGAATTATGTCCCGTTTGGAATGCAGGATAGGAAAAATATAGGAATAGGAAAACACGGGAATTGAGATTCCTTCAAAGTATTCCCTTTCCCTCTAATTTTTAGGAAAATTTCCATCCACTCCAACCTCATGGTATAATTGCTTTGCTTTCCCTGTGATTCAAACACATACTTGATACAAATTCTTGTAGTTTCCTCTTTCTATGTTTTGAGAATCCTGCAAATCGAATGAGCCCTGAGAGATGGTCTTCCTTTTTTTGTTTGTCTTGGATCATTTTTGTTTGAACATAGGGTCATAGATCTTCATCGAAACACGAGGAGGGAGGAAATTGCACAAACCTCCAACAATTAGATTCAAAATTGCAGGGAACTCCAGATAATTAGGATAGTATAGTTGCAAGAAACTACTACAATTAATTTTGGGTACAAATGATGCACATATCATAATTTTTTGATTAGCCCTCTTAACATTATTTCTTACATACCCAGGTCTGAACACTTGGAGATCTTTGCAACTACGGCTCTAATTCTTGGAGGTTTGTGCAACTAGCCTTAATTGGAGCCCCACCCCCACTCGCCCACCTTATGCAGTACTAGTAGTACTACTACGTACCATTAGCCTTTGTCTTCTCCATCTCACCCTGGTCACTACCTCCCGCGAACGATCTTCCCTCCTTCCCCCACCCTACCCCACCCAAAAGAAAGCCCCTAAAACACCATCCTTAGCCTCCTTCCATGGTGAGATCGAGCAAGGTCTGTAAAGATCCTGAGCAGTTTCAGAAGGTGTTCACCGAAGGCCTTCTTCAAGTACTCATCAACCATTGCGACACCACCACCGCCACGAGCCTCGTCGGTTCGTCCAAACATATTCTTCAATAAGGAAAAGAGAGCGGAACTACGCCTTCTTCTCATCCGTTTGGCCTCGCATGTGTTCTTCATTCTCACCCGACAGTGAGAATGTGGGAATCAAAAGACTGCTTCAAAGTGGTGGGCAGCCCGTGCAAGCTGACGCTGCTGGACAGGTTCTCCTCTGATGTTGTGATGTCAAATGGTTTTGATGAGCAGCGAGCAGGCGACAATGGAGATTGGATCATCACAATTGGGCCCGATTTCACGTGGGACCTTGTCAACGTGTACACTCATCGCAAGATTGTTATTCCGCAAGTGTCGGGGTTTGAACCGACCGAAGGTTCTGCACTTACATTTCAGGATGATGCTGACGAAGGTCGACGTACTAAACTACAGAAGATAGTCATTTGCCAAGTTTCGACAACTGCTGAGGGATACAAAGATTTCTCTCTTGTCGCCATTTTCAAATTCAAGATTGCTGTCATTAACGGGAATGATAGTCATGGATGGTCAGTTTGTGTGAATGAGTTCCAGGGCTACTTCAAATACTGCGATGCTATTATCCAACACGATCGTGTGTTCAACGTGACCGAGAACAACTGTGTTTATGCATGGAAGTCTCTAGAACTTGGTAAATTCTCCTCCCTAAGTATTTTATTAGCTTTATTCCTAAATCGATGCAAGCTAATTTTTCTGAACTTTCATTGGGTAGTAGGAATTCCATAAAAAATTGTTTCTTTGATTTGAAGGAATTCCCTAGGAATTTCAGAGGAATGCAATCTTTAGGAAGTTTTCTTATATATAAGTAGTTTGTTTCATATGATTGAGTTATGCTGATAGTATTGCTTCATATCCTAGTACATCCCATGGAAAATATGGTATCTACTAGTAGTAAGTACTTATGTGAGACTCAAATATTATTCCTGAATCGATGTAAGCTATTTTTTTGAAGTTTCGTTGGTTAGTAGGAATTTCATAAGAATTTTGGCCTCTTTGATTTGTATGAATTCCCTAGGAATTTCAGAGGAATGCAATCCTTACTAAGTTTTTTTACATATAAGTAATTTGATTCATAGGATTGAGTTATGCTGATAGTATTGGCTTGTCTCCTAGTACTAGTACATCCATGGAAAATATGGTATCTACTAGTAGTATTTACATGAGACTCAGATACTAGACATATGCCATATCATAACTATATAGAATTGTAATACTAGGTAAAGCTCAAAAATTAGAAATTTGATCGACATCTATAAAGTATGGGTGCATATTCAGTTCTTGTATTTTCTATCATGTAGAAGTTAACGTTTATTAAGTAATTTTGTTAACATGGTCTTGAGAAATGAAGGAGAAGATTCTAGAATGATGGAGAAGTGTGTTTTGAGGATTGTGCATAATATTCATTGTGCTAAAGACTATCGATAGAATCTTCAAGTAGATGCTAGAATGGAAAAGAAGATCCAACGGCTGGCAATGTTGGGATTCGCAAGTCCTGATCCAACAGTCAATATTCAAAGTTATTCATACACTATATAGTGGTAAGATAAGATAAGATATTAAACCTCCTAGAAATAATCCTTGTTGGTTTTCCTTTGGTATATAAGACACCAAAATCTTGTAGGATCCAACCTTGCCTTTTCCCCTATGAACTTTACATTCAAGATCCTATATGATTATTTCCTATTTCATTTGATCCTATGGATCAAACCGTGTCTCTAGGAGAATTTCCGTAGCATATCCCCATTTCGAAAGGAATTAGAATTTCCATAGCATCTCCCTAGGTTGGCATCTTTTTACACAATCAAACATCTTAAGTATAATCAATTTTTTTGAAAATAGTATTGTATATCAACTTCTACAATGTAAGATCAATATCAGTATTATTTCCATGTTACATTTTCTTTCCCTTTGAAGGTCCTATCCTTATCATGGCTTTACCTGACACATGGGTTTGCTGAGGACGATGAGGAGAATGATCCTGGTAGGTGGTGGTTAGCAAGATCTATCGGTGGTTCAAGACTTCTTTAGTCTATACATATGGTGTCTCAGGCAATGCAATTGCTGATGATACTAGTGTTGTTCACTATGGTCGCACCATTTCCACCTATCCTTCTGGGTTTGAGTGCATGGTGTTCTTGATGGACACAAGCCAGTTAACTGCAGCTAACCAATGGAAAAGGGTTACTGACCTTGGATCATAATCTCTCTTCCTCAGCGTGAAATATCCGATTATCATTACAGTAGGCGATGCAAATGATCCGCCAGGACATATGACGAGAAGGAATTGTGTTTACACATCACACCAAGAAATTGGCTATGAGTACAGGTTGCATCCTGAAATTTGCCACTTTAGTCTGAGTGGTGACGCAACTGTTGGTTTCCACACCAACACTTGCTGGATATGGTCGGAGACTCCATTTTGGTTCATCCAAGCTTCTCAAACGCCTTGGAGTGGAACGAGCCTATTCAAGGATAGCTCATTTGGTCTCGGCCTTCTGTTGAACTCTTTCTTTTGGCTGGTTTTTAGCTGATGTATGAGTACTCAACATTTAGTTTCGCACCTGGTCCATCTTGTAAAATACTTCCTATGACCAAACCCCTTTTGTCCACTTGGTAGTTTCTCTAGTATGAATATTTCACCAAGCTTGTAAAAGAACCTTATTAGGAGTACAGTTGTACTCTACTACTATTCCGTACATAATTTATTCCAGAATGTTGTATAATTAGTAGTACTATTAGTATTACTCCTTGCAGGTCCGTAGTTTTGTTTCTTTTTCACTGCAGTTTGGGTCCTATAAGCATAAGTTGGACGTGTTGGTAAGTACTTCGCTCAAAAATTGCATGCAGTGGAAGGAACACGATGTTTCCAGGTTTACCAGTAAAAACATGTCGCTCATCATGGCATCGCTAGTGATTTGACAAGGCAATACTGTACGATGGTGTGCTAGTCTAGTTTTCTTCTTCTAAACAAGTACTGCTTGTCTCTCTAGTAGTAGTAGTAGTAGTAGTAGTAGTAGTAGTAGTAGTAGTAGTAGTAGTAGTAGTAGTAGTAGTAAAGGGCTACTAGTAGGAGTACCAGAGAACTCGATGAGGCTAGATGGAGTACTACTGTCAGTAGCTGCCGCAGAAGAGAGAGGGAGGGAGTTTTGCACACACCGGTGCACGTGGCAACACGTTCCTTCCGAGACAAGTTGGATTTAACTCCCTCACCGGCCTCCCCCACGCACACACAACCTATTTTACTCACTCCATTCTTCCCATCCACTACCGCCCCCTGGCCTCTCACTCCATATTGTTGCCGGCCAACTCCTCGGCTTCGTCCTCTACAGGTGGCGGCAAGATCAACGCGACAACATTCTGTAGGGCGGTGGAGCATCTGTCATCTCTGTCCTCCGATAGCAATGGCGGTTTGTGAAATACTAGAACACTTGTACCTATTCCCTCGGTTTCATAATATAAGATGTTTTAGCTTATGTGAAACAAGTGTATCTAGATTCACTCCGAACTTACATGATAGAGTTGATGATGCAGTTAAATTTTTATAGTCGATTGTGCAGCATTGTCATGTGTAGAGTAGTTCTTATCTCGGGTATGCATCCTTTTTTGTATACTAGGATTGCATAGAAGCTTGTTTTCTAGGCTAGATCCCATAACTAAGAATAGTGGGGATCCGTTCGAAGTTGGTAGTTCAACATCGCGAACTTTTTAACATTTGCATATATTTGACAATCAACATCATGTAATCGATATTACAACTTGCTGCAGAAGGAGATAGGGGAAGGAGTAAAAAGAGGATTCTCGATGAAATAGGTTCCAATCATGTGACTTCTGCTATCCCAGATGACAAGGTAAATCAATAGAATGACGAATGTTCTTGTCGTCCGACGCAAATGCTTTCGCTATAATCTCTGTTTATCTTGTAACCACAGAAGCACAAAGTTGAAGAAGACTCTCAGTTTCCTGATGATGGAGTAGAAAATGGATGTCAGATTACTACACCTAAGGCGCCACCTTGTTTACCTTCTATGGAGACTGATGCAGTTGCAGCTGCAGCTGGTACTGATGAGCCTACACCTGCCATCGTCGTGCCAGATGATGGAGGTGGTGGATTGGTTTTACCACCAGCGGAGACTTGTGCGGCCAGAGCTGGCAGTGAAGAGCCTTCATAGGATATTGTGGTGCTCGATAGTTCACCTATTGTGGAGACTCATGCTAACGGTGCTGGTGCTGCTATTGGTGCTAGTGATCCTGCTCCTGAAATTATCGTGCCACCTGAAGGAGGTGGTGATTTGGGTTTACAATCTGTAGAGACTATTGCACCTAAAGGCGGTGAACTGTGATCTAGAGCTTTCTTTCTTATGATTTGTATGCTTTTCTCTGGAACCTGTATTATGGAGCTACCTTACGCATTTCTTACACTTTTGCATGTTGAACTGTAGTGTGGAAATGGAACTACTCCTAGTATGTAATCATATGTGGATGCTTAAGTATTATCGATGATAAACCAATGCTAGATAATCTGCACGAGAATTGGCCTCTGCCACTTGCAGGCGTGGTTCCTGGCACATCTCCTTTTCACAAGCACGGTGAAAATATGGTTATGTTCCTTTTCTTGTAATGCCATTATGCTTGTGTTATTGATCTGGCAATTTTATGTTGATTTTGTCACCCAGTCCACATTTATGTCTCTACATACAAACATATTTGTTCACATGACTTGAACAAAAAACAATATCTTCTTTGCATCGACTAACACAAGGAGACATGCAAATATTTATTTATTTTTGACACAAGGAAAAAGATATGCCATTTTCAGTGATAGAGAGGGACATGCAATTCAATCATATTATGATAACTACTCATACAAGTCATAGAATGGTAGGGATTGCCATAGGAAATCACCACCTCCAGCATCTTGTTCTACAGACGGCGTTATTACCAGATCCACAACCTTCTTTTCCTTGGGATGACAATGTCAAGTGCAGGATTTTGAATCTAAATGCAATCTAGTGCAGGTTCATTAGGACAACCTCCATCTGGGTCAGTCTCCACAGAAGGTACATCACCGCTATGACAGACACCGTTGGAAATGCAAGATGAAGTTGTTGTTATACTCCTATCAGGACCATAGATAAGGGCCAGAAATTCAAGCTCCGAAATCTAGCGTTACAAAATAGACAAGAGGTTACCTCATCTGGACAATTCATAGACAATTCACAGTGCAATTTGAGCATCTTACATGATCCTTAGATCTTAGTCCATCCGGCCTTTTTATTGGTGGAACGAAATTTGCTGGTACTTTTATTTCTGTGAAGAACCTACAAAACATAGCCAAGTTAGACATCTGAATATATCTAACTTCTCTACAGTCTTATATGTGAAGATATCTTTGCATAACACTCACTTATCAAACTGTCTACGGATATCTTCCCGCTCCTTGGAAATGTGAAGTCGACATTCTATAGGGTACATCCAATTATACTGTACTATACCTCTAAGTACTTCCTCGTGAGGTACATCAACAGCCAAATGCTCCATTGTATCAAAGAAGGATGGGGAATATATCAGGTCAAAAGCTTGCACAGGATCTCTACTAAGTCCTTTTTAAGATGTTTTCAAACTCTTCTGTCTAGAGCTTTACTATAGATTTACCTAAAGAACGTACCTACCCAAATCTGCAAGAACCTTGTAAATCTAGATGGTCACAAGCTTTAACTATTTCTAGGAGAGGTGGAGAACAAACCAAAGCCAAGAAGAATGTCCAATGCCCGAATCTAGCAGGTGAAGTGTGGGGATCCCCCAGCTAACCGCCGGCCGGTGTGTCTCGTGAAGAACGGCGTGACCAATGGTGGTAGGCCAACACTATTGATAGAAAGGCGCCGAGAAGTTTTTTTAAGGCGTGGAAAAGTTTGCGGCCTAGTTCTAATCTGGTGCATCTCCCATAAGAACAGTGCAAAATTTGAAGAGACTGGGGTTGGTCGCTCGATTGAGGGCGGGCTTAGGAAAGTTTGGGGTCTCGGCAGAAAGTTTTGGTGGGCGCAGGGTGTTTGTCCACAATTTTCACAAAAATATCTGTGAATATTTTATCGGATTTGCCAGTTCTCAAGAGTCATCTCTCTCACCATTCTCGTGATTTTTGCAACGTGAGGGTTACACATTTATTACAACTAGCTTGTAACTGGGAATTTAATGAGTTGCAACTACTTACAGCTGAGAATTAGCACAATTAGTAGGGTGACGTCAGCGCCTTAACATAACAAGTTCTTAGGCGCCTGGGATCTAGGCGCTCATATTTTATACCTTTTTCCTTGTTGACGTATTTGTTTCGAATTCGGCCGAGCCCCAACACCTACCTTGGGATTTTAACTATCGAGCCCAAGAAATTAGCCCATCCGACCTCATTATAGCCCAAGACCTTCTAACTCGGACATGTTTTGGGTCATTCGGCCATGCAAATAGCCTAGTTAGATTGGGCGAGAGCCCATGGAAAATAGCCCATCACTCCCTGCTTGGCCCATTTTTCTTCAATTCGGCCTTTTTTGGGCATTGTCCACCCACCCCTAAAAAAACTCTTCTTATCCATGTTTTTTAAGTACTACCTACTACATTATTTATACTTAATATTTTTTAGTTGAGCTGCTAGAAATCACACGTAGCAGATGGACAAGCAACTTTTTAAGAAGAAACATAACTAAGTTATATATGATGTTAATATACATTTTTTAGGTTTTATAAAATCATAACAATTTTCTTGTGTAGTGGCAAGGCATGTAGTTTATCTGTAGCACTATTTTTGTACTGAGAGGCTGACATGGCCGACCCACCTGCCTGCAGCTAGCACCCATCAACCTTACCATACAAGAGATCAAGTTTAACGAGCGCGTTTAAAAAGTACTTGTACAACAGTCACGATCGAAAAAAGAAAACAAAGATCGACACGTTTCTTGTCCAGAGAGGCTAACACATGGGCCCCAGCAGCAAGACCATACATGCCTGCCGCATCGAACAACGTTACCAAGGTCAAACCGGTGGACACAATCAAAAAAATGTCCAACATACACACGTTTCCTCTACATAGGCGGCTGACACGTGGACCCAGTAGGGAGACATTATACAAGTGTTGTATCGAGCAACATTGGGGAGGTGCGAGAGAAGAAAAAAATGTCTAGTATGCACACATTTCCTGCACAAAGGAGGCTGGCATGTCGGGCCCACCAGCCTGTATAAACGGCTGAAGCAGCGAGCAACTCTATCAAGTTCGTAACATGAAGGCGCGACCAAGGGAAAAAAATCCATCATAAACACGTTTATTCTAATGAGTGGATGACATGTGGGGCCTAGGATGTTGATTAAGTGGTAGATGCATCGAGTAGCGCTATCAACTTCGAAACAAGATAGCACCAGCGAAGGAAAAAGTTCTATCATACACATGTTTCTTCTAATGAGAGGATGATATGTGGGTCCTAGGAGGTTGATTAAATGGTAGATGCATCGAGCAGCGCTATCAACTTCAAAACAGGGTAGAGCGAGCGAAGGAAAAAAATTCCATCCTACACACGGTTCTTCTAATGAGAGGCTGACATGTGGGACCTAACAGCCTAACTAAATGGTAGACGCATCGAGCAACGTTATCAAGTTCAAATCAAGGAGGCGCGACCGAAAAGTATGGTCCGCTAGAGACACTGACATCCAGGACCCACACGCCTCAAAAGACTTTGGCGAGTCAACATCGCATGAGGAAATGAAAATCTTGCTTCTGCCACGTGCCAGCCGATATTCCTCCATGTTTTAAGCGGTTCCATCGTAGTAGAGGGCCGCGAAACCGGAAAAAAAATGTTTTCCATTAGCCACGGTCGAGCCGAGAATTTCATCACGGAAGACGCGCCTTCTACGACGACCATTGGGCCAAGTCGTTGCGGAAGGAAACTTTTATTGTACTGTCCGCCAACCAAGATCTGCTACCTCAGGACTCGGCTGAGGTGATGACGGACAATGGTGATGTTGCGACGGTGACAAGGTGGTATTTTAATAGTGTTCCCGCCGATGGGATGACGATGATGCCATAACTGCAACCTCGGTGTTACACTGCCCATGGTTTCGTCACGCATATGCTCTAGGTGCTCGGCACCCTTAGCGAGCTTTCCTTTCCATGTGGATTAGTCTAAGACCTTCGCTGATCCTAGGCTATGTAGGTGCTTTACTATTGGCTGACTACTTGTTGTGGTGCTCTAATTTGGTCACTTAATTATAGCTCACTTGTTTGCCTTGAGCTAGTCAAATATTAATACAAGTAGTATCTGATATAGGCTAATTGTGATGCCTCAATTTGGATGATGCTGTCATCCCTAGCATGTGTGGACTATTTCAGTGTATCTGTTGACTTGGATAGTGATAATGGTTGGCTTAGATTCCTAAAATTGGATTGGATACCTCTGGTATACTCTCTACCATCTATGATAGATACAAAAGATATGCAAGAATGATTCCTAGTATTAAGCTGTGAATTTGCAAATGACTTCTCATAATGTTTTAAGTTGTGAAGCTGCCCTAGTGGCTTCTATGGTTGTGACTCGCTACTGTGGTATCTCCTAGGAGTATGCCTAGTAGCAAGATCATACACATATGATCTTCTACGGTGGTTGGCTCCACCAAAAGATGTACCTAATCTTGGTTATATGATATGGGTGTGCTAAAATAAGTTGATCCTAGGAAATGATGCAAAATACTCGGGCAAGTTTACATTTAGGGACAAATATTTCTTGATGATTGTTTAATTCCCTGTGATGATTTTGCATAGAAACTCTATGCAATATTGAGAGAAATCTCCTCACAACCCAGAGTTGTAGAGGATATGATTCCTTGTTGCCTAACTTCTAGAAATGATTTATTTGTTGGCCTGGTTGGTGCCTCATGTGCCCATGTGCTTCTGCTAGACTGGATTTACAACTATGGTGCCTCACATGAGTGTGCACAGGGTGCATATATGCTTAGGAGAAATTGTTGCTGGTGGTGCTTGTGCTTTGTGAAGTAATAGATCTCTAAGTCAGGTTAGAACATGATCTGGTGATACAAAAATTATAGGGATTTCTATTTTCGTGCCCTCGGTTCCTTAGCTGTACTCAGTTTTCCCCAGCCGCTTAACTTTTTCTCACTTTTGCCCATATCCTTGTACGAAACTCTCACACTGTCTGAAACTCACCGTCCGTCAGCCTTGCCATTACGTGCTGACAAGTAGGGCCGCGTTTAGTCGGGTCCGTAGTGGACCCTCGCCGTTACATGCTGACAAGTGGGGCCACATTCTATCGGGTCCCATTGTGGACCCTTGCCGTTACATGCTAATAAGTGGGTCCGCGTTCAGTCGATTCCCGTAGTGGACACCTCTCTCCACTTATCCAGATCAGCATGGGACCCATAGCTTATCCACGTGAGCATGTACCCACCGCTTACCCAGGTTGGCGTTGCAAGATGGGAGCCCGAGCCAGCCCGCGCCCGTGCCCGTGTCGTTGCCTCCCCTTTCTTCTTCTTCTCCAGCGATGGCGACCCTTTATCTAGCTTCACTTCGGCCTCTCATTCGTTTTGGCCACAGTATGGTGTCGTCCCATTGAACTGTATGAAGGATGACAATGGCAACCGTGCGCTTGCTATGGACAATCAATTGGCGCAAGTCGGGATCTCAATTGGGTGTGCGCTTACTGTGGAGAATGCGGGCGGCGAGCCGTTATGATGATTTAATTGGTTTATCGAGTTAACGTCTCGGCTGCAATCAAGTGAATCTATAAGGTGAAAGTCAAACTTTTAGATTGAGGGAGATGATGTATAAGAAATAAGATAATGACACAACTCTTAAACACTTTCAAATTAAAAAAATTATACAACTCTTAATGTAAAAGAGTGTTTATAATTGACACAACTCTTGAACACTTTCAAATTACAATTAGAACATGATAATGTTGTCCAAGGAAAATCTTGAGAGTTTACCATTTTTAGAGCATGAAAAGTAATCCCTAAACTAAAATCTTTATGCCTCGTGCATATACAAAAATTATACACCTTCAAACACTGTGAAATTGCACTTAGGCCATGATAATGTTGTGCTAAGAAAATCTTGAGAGTTTTTCATTTTCATGGAGTGAAATATTATGCATAAACTTGGATATACGAAAATTATACACCTTTGATCATTGTGAAATCGCACTTAATGCGTGATAATGATGTGCTAACAAAATCGTGAGAGATTATCATTTTCATATAGTGAAATGTAATGCATAAACTTGCATATATGAAAATTATATACCTTTGAACTCTTTGAAATCGCACTTAGGACATGATAATGTTGTGCTAATAAAATCCTGATCATTTATCATTTCCATAGAGTGAAATATAATGCATAAACTTGCGTATAAAAAAATTATAAACCTTTGAACACTGTGAAATCACACTTAATACGTGATAATGATGTGCTAACAAAATTTTGAGGGATTATCATTTTCTCCCCCATTTTCATAGAGTGGAATGTAATGCATAAACTTGAATATATGAAAAATATACACATTTCAACTCTTTGAAATTGCACTTAATACGTGATAATGTTGTGCTAAGAAAATCTTGAGAGATTATCATTTTACTAGAGTGGAATGTAATGCACAAACTTGCATGTCGAAAATTATACAACTTTGAACACTTTCCCTTCAAATTATATTCAAAATCATTTCTTTATACCGGTGGCAAACTCGTTATTTTGCATGGATAGAGGGGTGCCCCCGACAGATATAGGGGTTATCCTATCTGCTAGATCACAGTGCATCAACGGTTGGTGGGCACAATCCGCGTGACAACTGTCTCAACCAATCAGAGTGTAGCTGCCAAGATGAGCACAGGTGCGGGAGTTTGTGACCAAGCGAGAGGGAAAAACTGAGTAGAACTTAAAAACCAAGGGCAAAACTGAGTAGAACTTAAAAACCAAGGGCAAAACTAACAAAGGGATTCAAATAGAAAATAGAAAGCGATTTAAAAAATGCACAATGCGTCTTTTATACAATAAAATACATCTTGGCATACATCACACTATTTGCAATTCAAATATACACCAGTTTGACAATTATTGCCTCATTCAGACAAACTATGTTTTGGGGAGGGATGTTTTGGGAACAGGCTCGAGTAGAAAGCCATGAACCTTCATAGATAGTAGGTGATTTGAGAAGTGGTGATTTAGGTTAAAACTTGATTTCTATACATTTCTTATGGTGGCAGGTCACATAATAAGACTCCCTGGGTAGATGCCGCTATGTTTTGATCTTTTTGAATTTGTTGTGCATAAAATGACTCAATTAGCTAGCTAAAACTCATTCGTTGACTCTCTGTTGACCAGCAACCGGTGGGTAAAACTGAGTATATTGCACACGGCAATGTTAGTACTAGAGGGCAAAACTAAGTACAACCAAACTCCTAATGTTACACTTGAGGGTATAATTGAGCACAACTAAGTCGCCAGGGTTAGACACGAGGAAAAAACGTGACTCACGGTATGCGTGTCGCGGTGCATGGGGCGGTAGAGGACACGTGTGGCCGTGCATGTTACAGTAGCGTACGTGGTTACACGGTGCACGGTGGTACAATGAAATATCCCTTCCCTTCTCCTTTATAGAGGCTTCCTCACTCTCACTCATCACTCACTCGCTCACTCATGCAAACATCTCCACTGTCCCATCACCTTATGCAAACCCCCAAGAAAACTCCAACCACGCCAGCGATGGAGAAGAATGGCGCGGTCGCCATAGTCGCCTCCAAGGCCGCTAGTGAGGAGGCACCGGTCTCCATATAGGCCCCCGTCAAGGCATCGAAGGCAACCTCCATCCCTGTCCAGACCCCCCGTCCCCGCTTCTTCCATAGCCACCGGTGAGGAGGCCCTCACCAATCTCGGGCAGATCCCACTCGGTTGGGACCCCTACGAGGAGGATGATTACATCAGGCTGGAGAACCGCTACGACACCAGCATCACCGACCCATGGTCGGAGGTAATTAGGGTTTTATCCCCTTCCCTTGTTCTTCTCCCATTCCCATTGTTGGATGCTAGATCGTATGTTATTAGGGTTCGACTATTCGTATTTTCAATAATTGGATGCTAGGTATTTTTGCAGTAGCTAATCCTCTTGTGTTAGATATCTTATTTTGATAAACCCCCCTATTTGTATTTCAATCCTATTTTATTTGTCCTTCGGGTTGTAGTTAAGGGATTCCCTAG
The DNA here is from genome assembly GCA_910589775.1 of Avena eriantha. Lineage (NCBI taxonomy): Eukaryota > Viridiplantae > Streptophyta > Magnoliopsida > Poales > Poaceae > Avena > Avena eriantha. The sequence goes on along the minus strand of OU342743.1, from coordinate 267,466,225 downwards.
TTAGTACTAGCATCGATTTGTAGTTTGGATCAGTATTCGATTTGTAGTTTGGATCAGTATTCGATTTGGTTTGAGATTTAGGGATTGGGGAATAATCAAGGGATCTCAGTCGGTTAATTTATGCAAATAATCAATCCTGATAATCAAGGTATCTCAATCATGTCCTTATTGCACTCTACTTTTTTCCAATAGGAGGATGGTAGCGACGTCTGCAGCGATGATGAGTCCAAGTACACCAAGACTTGTCATGTGTTGAGGAGACTGAAGTCTGGCCAGTACGACAACTTCTTCATCGGCAACATCTACAGGTGCCCCTTCTGAACCACTAGGAGGCTCCACGCCATCGACTTCAACTCCCTCGTGAAGCATGCTGAGGACGTGAGGACCTACGACGAGTCCATGAACGTCCACGACTTAGAGCCAAGCACTAGGCGCTCGATCTTCACCTCCGCAACCTCCAGAAGGTGTCCATCGAGGAGGGTCGCATGCTCCCCATCAAGCCCAAGGCTCCTAAGGTCAAGGGACTGGGCAGCAAGAAGTTGAGAAGGCGCCAGAGGAAGGAGGCGGAGGCCCTCCTAGCGTAGGCCATGAGGGGCCACTGATCTTGTCTTGCTACTATTGTAAAGCAGCTTCTTTTGTATTGTCTGTGTTGAACTTGTCTAATGTTGCTGCTGAGCATCCTAATTGTCGAACCTTGTTAAGTACCATAATATATATCCTATATTAGCTGCTTTATCTACATCTGCTATATATATATATCCTATATTAGCTGCTTAATCTACATCCGCTCTGTTTACTCAATGTATTTATGGTGCTGGTTAGATTTGCTGCTCTAGATTTGCTAATATATTGGGGAAAAACGAGGGCCAAAAGGAATAATAAATAATGAGAGAAGCTGCTCTAGATTCGCTACCTTTTTGGGCAAAAAACACAAATATTAGCGAGAGAGAGGGGAAAAGACGCTCTTAAAAAGGCCAATCATAAAAATAACAAAAAATAAAACTTCCAATTTAGGCAACAAGACGCACGTAACAACCAAACGCGCCCCACATGGTCCCACACCACGTCCCCCATAACACGTTCACAACAAACCGGCCCCACGGAGTCCCACATGGCGCGTCCCCACACGTCAGCATAACACGTTCCTGACCTACCGGCCCCACGTGGTCCCACACAACATGGCCCCACAAGTTAGCCAACGGTCAACCTGGCGGCATCTGCCGTTCGAGCTCTTTGATGAGTTTCGTACAAGTAGATGGGCAAAAGTGAGGAAAAGCTAAGTAGCTAGGGAAAACTGAGTACAACTAATGAACCAGAGGCACGAAAATAGAATCCCAAAATTATACGAGTGTGTGTGTGTCACGGTACTACATATGCTCTATTACCTAGCACCAATAGCTATCTGGAACAAATCCTTACGAACTATACCAGAGAACTAATGAAATATGCACTAAGACTGGATTTTTACTATTTAACAACCTATTGTTGTAGAGTATCTTGTTGAATTGTCCTTATATGTCACATGCTTCTAGATCTCGATCTACTCCCTTTTCCTCTAAGTGAAGACAATGACTATGTAGATGTCCTTATTATTCATTTGATCAGCTACAACTTTTTCTTCTTGTCTTGTTACTCCTCCTCCTTGTTGAACCTGCTACTGGTAAGCTTTCTCACCTTGCTTGCTCTTCTTTGGGTTACTGGCTGATACCTTCGATCCGGATTCACAGATGTAGTATAATAGTCTTTTTCCCTAGTAGACCTAGGTTTAATCGAACCTAGGGCAACAATGCTAAAATAAATTAATAAGGACACGCCTGCAAGACTTTGTTATTTCGTTTTACCTTCATTACCGGACCAATCTATTTTACATTATATGGTGGGTTGATTCAATGTATGGAGATAGGCCAGGGTTGAAGATCCACCTGCAGCTACACATCATATGGGATAAAAGATAATAATAGGCACAGTCATATGTAAAGTTTTAATATAGATAATATTTTGTGGGCAGCACATCCTAATATACTAAATCCCCTACAAGCCACAGGCATATCAATAGTCTTTTGATCCAACTGAATGCACCACGAAGCACCAGGCTACAGATAGTTATTAAGTGAAAAACACGGATCAAAGCCTTAATAAGAGATGTTGTTGTTGATCCCGAATGGGTCGCTAAGTGAAGACCGTATAGCCCTTTCTGTCACTAGGTTTCCTATGATATCACCGCTAGCCAAGTATCTCACCTCAATCCTTTATCAATCTCGGGGGGTATTGGGTACCTACATGTCCGATGATCGAGGCAAGAGACAAAGAGATAAAAGATACAAATCCCTTATTCAAACAATACACAATACTCTCATAGATTAGACGCACATAATTGCTGTGAGGTTTCTCCCCAACTCGCAGCCCGTGAGGACTACTCACTCATAACAATAAGATGAAGGATAGAAATCATTGTGCCTTAGACTGAAATCAAATATTCTTACATCGGCTGCCGTCTGATGGTGTGGATCTCCTTTGATGGTTAATGGAGAGGATGGAAGATGGAGGGGATGAACTATGGTTTTGATCTCCTTTGATGGTGTTGTGATGCAATCTTAGAATGGCGGCCCTTTGCGCGACGGCTGGGGCCTCGAAATATATATGTGTCTTCATGAAAGTTGTAGGGTTTGACGTGATGAAGCTGCCGCCACATGGTACGGGCGGACGGTACGTGAAGACCCTGCTCGTACCAGTGGTCGTTACGGCTACTGTCACCTGGTAATTGCTCTAGAATTACTTGGTCGTGTGGACTTCCTCAAAATCTTCATTTATGACTCCTAATTTCGCATTAAAAAGCATGATTTCCTGCACAACACAATTCAAAGCAATGGTTTGCATATCTTTGCAATAATTACTCATTAGTGGCAAGGCTAGAGAGATTCTTGTCAATTGCATGCCTAAAAACAATGTTTAAACACAGGAAAAGATGGCTATTTTTAGAGCCATCAACCTCCCCAAAGCTCAAACCTTGATCGCCCTCGAGCAAGAAGAAACAAAAGAACTATAAGGAATTCATCATTTAAACTTGAAACAACGAGAATACAAATTCACTTATGGTTGGCAGTCATATGCATCCAACACTTCATACATTTGAAAGGCTTATCAAAGTTGGAGAGATCATAAGAACACTATACAAGTTTTGGTAAATCAAGACAATCAAAGTAGAGTTTAATATAAGTATAAATAACTAGAAGTGTAACAATAATTCCAATTCCTCTAGTTAACTCTCAGCTTGCCAAGGAACACTAGGATGTTTTATTATTATAGAAAAATTGAGTAAGAGAGTTCATGTCCTAAGTAACATAAAAGTGAAGTGTCCTATTGACACCCACATTAGTAAATCAAGGCTATCGAAACACTTGTATTCCAATCATTGCCTTTCAAGAAAATTCATAAAGTATTAATGAGACCATGCCAAGGACTTGTTATGTGGATCTTCATTTTTTCCCTTATTTCAAGGATAACTCTCAGCAAGGATCATTGAGTGATTCTTTTAAATAATGGTTTGCACAACCTTCAAGAGTACCAATACTTTTTTCGATACGGTAACATGTATGCAACCCTTGTCGTCAACTCATAGCCAAAATCAGGGGATGTACCATTGATCATTCATATGCTAGCAGAGTTGTTGGCATCCAAAGGTGTGCATGAAAAACATAGAACTATTTAAATAGTACCACGATTTGATCCACAAGGTTAGCTTTGGCATGCATCATAATTACCGTTAGACTTCATTTCAATCAAACAACTCCTTTCAAGAGTGTCGTTAAGTCTATCAAAACATCTATGAGGTTAAGTATATTCAAAGGTAAACTCTCAAGACAATCATTCATCAAACAAGTCATAAATTTCAGATTTTTCTTGTTATACTTGTTTGGCAATATTATTTCCAAGGCAAGACTCGATTATCTAAAAGAACTAGAGTAAAAGCTTCCACAACTAATCATTCATACAAATAAAAATCTTTAGTCTAACTATTTTGAATTACTCCCACTAGCATAACATCTTTACCAAATCAACTAACTAAGATAAACAATTCAAAATTCAAAAGTGGGAGACATAGGACATACCTCTCATGAGCGACTTCATAATCCTCTTCCTTATAGGGATGTGTTCCTTCAAAACTCAACTAAAACCACTCCCGCAATAAAATTAAAACAAAGAAGCAAAGTGAAAATCCACTTTCACGAAAAAGGAAAAAGGGAAAAATCTTTTTGTATTTTTGGGATGAGGATTAGAAAACAGAAAAGAACATGCGACCAAGCAAGGAACTAAGAAAATAAAAACAAATGAAAAATAAAAGCAACGAAAAACAAAATGAAAGAAAAGCAAAGTGTTGGAACAAACCAACACAAGTGTTTCAAAGCTCACAAGGAGCTGGAGTACAACCTCATTATTATGCAAATAAAATTGTCGGGGGACACATCCCCAAGCTCATGCTTTTGCAAGCCCTTTTGTTGCTCATTGTGGTGGTGGGTAATCTCCCATGTTCCATTGGTTGCTCCAATCATGGAAATGGGTGGCGAGGTTGGTAGTAGCATCTCGAAGGTTGATGGAGAGGTTGTTCATGATTTGGATATTTCCTTCGAGGGCATAAATATCTTCATAGGTGGTGTAGAAGTTTGGTGGATGCACATATTGTTCGGGTCCTTCTTATTCTACTTCTTCATCTTCTCCTTCTTCATCCTCAGGTACTTCTTGTTGGGGTAGTCTTGCCTCAACCTACACGTCATAAGGCAATTGTCCATCCTCAATAGAGAATAGACCATTAGACAAAGGAGTTGGGATCAAGTGATCCTCCCCTGGTATATTAAGAAAGTAGCTACCATTAGTTTTAGAAATGATACCACAAGCCCTCAGAGTAGAAAAACCAAGATGGTGATTTCCTACCAATGGTTGAATGTTACCTAGATTGACTTGAAGTGCACATGAAATTAGGGTTATGACTCCTCCTACGCATATGTGACCACGAGATTTTAGAGCTTGATGCTTAAGAACAAAAGAAGGGTGCCGAAATTTGGCGTTAATTTACAGTTAGGAATAGCAGCTTTAGCGAGGATCATCATGTCGTCCTCATTGACTCTAGTAAACTCACCACATGCTTGCAAGGTGTTAGCAATAACATAAAAAAATAACGAACAACAGGATGATCATTTTGGTTCCACTTAGTTGTGTTTCCATGAATTCTCATTCTATTAAAGTAAGCCAAGGGTGTTGGATTTAGAACAAAGGTGGTGGAGCGTATGTCAGTAGTGTTGTTGGAAAACCCAAAGTAGTGAACCTATTGGTCGAGTGTCAAGGAGCACTCATAGTTCATAAGACGAAAGTTGATGCGATCAACTCCAGGCATTTGCTCCTGAGGGTAATAGTGTGAGCACACCAAATGTGTAAAGGTGCTGAGAAACTCAATTGTCAAGCAGCAGTATGTGGCGACATCCTGAAACATGAAGTCATACAAACCAGCATTGTTGCATAATAAATTGAAATCAGCGTGAATTCCAAGTTGGTTTAGGATATAGGGACACGCCCACTTGGTGGAGTTGATTTCTCGGAGCTTGAGATGGTTGAAGCGGTTCAACTAAAACTCCTGAGTGAACTCGATACCAAGTGATTCAGGGGTGAACATATCAACAGGTGGTGTGGCTTGTTTTGTGACCATCACATGTGTATGGCTCCTCGTGTTCATCTTAGATCGATTGGGTGCGAGGAATCGAAGAAAGATTGGATAAAGTTGAAGATCCAATGGAGGTGGTTTGGAGTTTGGAGGTAGAAGAAAGAGATTTTTTTGTGTTTTAGGAATTTAGGGTTACCTCTTCCTGGGATGATATGGCGGCCAAGTACGTGGTACGGGCGGGTGGTGATGAATGCAAGTGCCCAGATCATTTGTAGCTAGTTTCGAAATAAAGATATCGATCCCACAGGTAGCAGGAGTCTGAAGCCTAATAACTCTTGAATTAAATACTACAATAGAAATGCTAAATAAAGTTCTAAGTAATAAGATAAAATGCGAGTATTGTGTAAAAAAGGTGTTTTGGAGTTTTTGGTACAAGAGAATAATAAGTAAAATAAAACAACTGAACACAGAAAGTAAGTATCACATATGTAAAAGGGATTGGAACTACAATAGGAAAAAGGCGTTCTCAGGAAGTAGCGGATACACCTCTAGCATTATAAAGAACTAAAGTAAAGATTATTATCATGAACATTCTCAACTGTGTATGTGTGGGAGGAACTCCGTATTTGGACAAATAGGCAGCAACCACTATGCACATCATCCTCATAACCACATCAGTCAACAATGGACATCAATCAAATTATTGCGCTATTAAGGGACTTAATCCTGTAGGACGTATCCCATGGCATGGATAGTGTTCCGTGAGTTTCCTCGGTTCCCAAGTTGATACGTAAGGGGTGCCAATAGCTTTATAGTCACTGTAAGTGCTAACACACCTCCGTCTACCCAACAAGTAGTTCCCTCCATCAAGTCCCCACAAGAGGCAAATATTGAGAGGTCGACTTCTCCCAACATCAAGATGAAGACAATCAAACACATGGTCACAATAATTAATATCATAATAAACTTTATATTATTTCAGTCTCATACTAGGGGTTTTCCATCTCCCCAAGAAGTAAGGATCTACTCAGACATGGAGGCAATCAACATCATGGCAATAACAATGGAATCTATCATAGATGAACAATACTTGTATAAATCCACAATGAGTACGGAAATTACAACTAGATCTATACAAGATGTAGATGGGATGGATGGAGACGGTGGTGATGCTGCGGTTGATGATGAAGATCGATGCCTTAGCCTCCCGGATCTGCGCAGGGCGAAGATGGATCCCCGGTGGACGAGTTCCCCCTCTAGATGCCTTCCAGAGGTGATGTTTTGGTGATTTCTGGTTGTTCTGTATGCCTTCTCTCCGATCTAGTTGCACGGGGTGAAACTATTTAAGGAGGCGGTGGCAGCGCCAACTATACGGCAGGAACTATATGACCGGTATTTTATTCCCGCCATATAGTTGGTCGTTAAACCGTCTGTATGCCTCGATTGCTTCGGGTTTCCCTCTAGTGTTAGTGATATTTCCCAAATAAGAGATTTACGTTATTTTGACACCTTTTCTCCCTAATACAACTGCTTCAAGAATTTTGTCCATTGTATCCATCATTTGTCCTGATCCTGGTGAAAATAGACATAAAATGTGTGCGCAAACATCATAAAATTCCAAGATCCTACAACTACATGAAAAACAATAATATAAAACATGGTGCAAATATGCACTCATCAACTTCCCCAAGCTCAGACTCTTGCTCATCCCTAGCAAGTTTAGCTTAATGGATGTGATCCTCATATTCTTGAAGCTGAGTCGATAACGTAAATGAGGTAGTTGCAACATGTGTTTATAATATATGATACATAGCAATAAATTCATGAATAGTACCTTACTTGAACCATCATTATAATATTAGCAGGCTTCCACACCTTAGCATATTTAACAGTTCACAAAAGATCACTCTCAATATGATGTAAAAGTTTTTAGTTCAACCGAATGAGTTAGCGAGGTAGTCCCAAGTGTTTTTGGATTAACATATTTACTTGGGATTTAAAATCTCAAACACTTCTTTGTCATACTACAATATAGTGATGTATGCCTATTTGCTCTTTGTACCTTTTTCTTTTTGTCTTTTCTTCTCTTTTATATATATGTGATACATTGCAAATGTATCTATAATTTCTGATGTTCCATGCTTGGTGTTATCTACTTTCTTGTGTTTTGTCCACACTTTGGAGTACTTTTCATATGATTTCTTGGACTAACCTATTAACAAGTGCCACAGTGCCAGTTGCCTATTTTCTGCTGTTTTTGGTTCCAGGAAAGTCAAAAAATCAATATTCTCGGAATTGGACCAGACAAAAGCCAAAGTTGATATTTTCACGGAAGACTCACGGAGTCAGAAGGAGAGTCGGAGAGGGGCCACAGTGTGGCCACACCACCCCATGGCGCGGGTCCCCCCAGGCCGCGCCAGGGCATGGTGTGGGCCCCCTGGCCACCCACTAACCTTGCCTCTTCGCCTATAAGTTGCCTCCCGATGCAAAAACCCTAAATCGTCAAGCCTCCAGCCACGAAAAGTTCCACAGCGCCGCCACCGAAGGGGAGATTCAGGGGACAGAAAGTCTCTGTTCTGGCACCCTGCCGGGACGGGGAAGTGCCCCTGGAGCCATCTCCATCGATCTCCACTGCCATCTCCATCACCATTGCTAATTCCCATGATGAGGAGGGAGTAGTTCTCTCTCGAGGCTAAGGGTTCTACCGGTAGCTATGTGTTCATCTCTCTCTCTATGCATGATCTTATTGAGATCATGAGCTTGTAATCTATAGATCTACCTTGCTACTCAAGTGCTTTAATAAATCTCTGCTCTCCCCATGTGTGTGAAAGTGACAGCGTGCACACCATGGTGGCACTTAGGCTAGAGATTACAAATACTTGTTATGAGTTATATTTGGAGTTGGATGTCTTTATGAAACCGTGGTGTTTGTTGTACTCATCTAGAGCTCAAGGTGATAGTGTGGGGTTATCTAGATGGGAAAGATGAACTTTGAGGTGTGCCGTTATAGCCCTACCATCGATTAGAGTGTCCAACCGGAGAGTAGTTAAGAGTAGTATCATAAAGAGAAGATATTTATATGAGAGTGTTCACTAGTGAAAGTATGATCCCTAGGCCTTGTTTCTAAGCATTGAAACTTCGTTTGCTACTAGATCTGTTACATGTTTTCTTGCTTCCATCTTTATTTCAGTTTGCCTTTAGTCTTTTCCACGCCATCAAGTTATTTTCTATCACCGTTGTCTTTTATCTATACCCCTTGTATTTCACTATCTCTTTGCCGAACTAGTGCACCTATACACCTGACAAGTGTATTGGGTGTGTTGGGGACACAAGAGACTTCTTGTATCTTGATTGCAGGGTTGCTTGAGAGGGGATACCTTTGACCACTTCCTCCCTGAGTTCGATAAACCTTGGGTGATCCACTTAAGGAAAAACTTGCTGCTGTTCTACAAACCTCTGCACTTGGAGGCCCAACAACTGTCTACAAGAATAGAAGTGCGTAGACATCAAACTATTTTCTGGCACCAATGCCGGGGAGGAAAGGTAAAAGGTATTCACACCAGAGGATTAAAGAAGAAGAACCTCCCACGGCAAACGCCTATTTTCTGGCGCCGTTGCCGGGGAGGTAAGGTAAAAGGTACTCACATCCTCTGGTGTGAGTGCTCGAAGTTATTTCCTTTAGATTCTGCAATTTTTTTTGTTTCTTGTTTTCACTAGTTAGGCTTAATGGAAAACAACAACAAAATTAGAGAGCTTTATAGTATTTATCTTGAGTTAGGACATGAAGTGTTTGAAGAGAAAATTAAAAACCTATGGAACTTTATTTGCATGCTAATAGCAATGTTGTTAGTATGAATTCTTTGGACACCATTATTGCTAATGCTATGGATAAGTCTAAGCTTGGGTAAGCTAGTGTTTATGAAAATGATCTTTTTAGTTCTCCAGCTTTGGAAGATAGCTATTCGATTGCTTATGATGATACAAAACCTCCAATATATGATGAATATGATATTTTCAGTCCACCTACTATTGAGGAGAAAGTTAATTATGATTACAATATGCCTCCTATATTTGATGATTATGCTGATGATAATAATAATGATAGTTATATTAATAAGAATGACTATGTTTATGTGGAGAGTATTAATTCTTTTATGCATGTGTCTCATGATAAGAATGTTTTATATGATAGTTATATTGTTAATTTTATTCATGATGCTACTGAAAGTTATTATGAGAGAGGGAAACATGGTTCTATGTATCTCAATAATATTAAGTTTCCCCTCTTTATGTTGAAAGTTTTGAAATTGCACTTGTTTTGCTTTACTATGCTTATTGCTTTGTGCTTTCATGACTTGTTTATTTACAAGATTCCTATGCATAGGAAGTGGGTTAGACTTAAATGTGCTTTGAATTTGCTTCTTAATGTTCTCTTTTACTTCAATTCATATTTCTTTTGTGAGCATCTTTTCAAACTATCATGCCTAACTTAAAGGCGTTAAAGAAAAGTACTTCTTGGGAGGTAACCCAAAAGTTTTAGATGAGTCTTGGAAGTTATTACTTCTGTAATAACTGCTCCTTATCCTTTTTATTTTCTTTTTGTGCCAAGAGTAACCTCTAATGAGAGAGAAGTAATGATTGGGAAAGTTGCTGTCCCGAAACAGATTTTTGTGCGTCACTATAAACATTCGTGTAAAATCTCTGTACGTCCTTTTGAGGCGTGAATTTTTGTGCTTCTGCCCCAGGTTGTTATCTAACTTTCTTTAGTTCAACATTGTTTGATTTGAGCAACAGAAGGTCTTCGAAAAAATTCGTCTTTACCCGCTGGTCTGTTTTGACAGATTTCTGCTATTATTTGCATTTGCTTCTTGTTGGTTCCTTTTTGAGTTCTTTTTGGGGAATTGAACTTTTTGAGGGAAGTGCTACAGTAGCTTGTGTTTCAATGGAAGTTTTATTGGTGTTAGAACTGAACCTAAAGACTTATTATCTTGAGTGCACTAATGTTGCTAATAAAGATTGTGTGAAGTTTTGTATGAAGGAAAAATTTCAGGTGTATGGAAGGAATGAGTAATGAGATTGTAACATCCCAAAACTTCAAGCCAAGCTTATCAAGATCTAAATCATGAAATTTGGGGTTAACAAAAACTTTTGCAAATTTAAAATTAAAGCATTCATATATGTGTGCATTTAAAATAGGAGTTGTTTTCAATTGCCATGATTGTGTGATTCCTTGCTTCTAAAATGTTTCTTAAGTGTAAATATCATCTACATCATTCCCAAACTTTTCCTAAATAAAATCAAATCAAAAAGAATTAAAAAGCAGGAATGGTCATTTTGGCCATTTTAATCCACTACACTACTTTCAGTGTTCCTAGCACTCAATTCTTAACAGAAACAATTCATGATCTTTGCACCCCTTGCTAGTAAACATAATGAGGTACCAAGGCCCACCTTTTGATCTGCTAAAAACATTATGTTAACTATTTTTATTGGCATTTGAAAATTGAATCTAATGCATATGCATAGGTCACCCCTATTTAAAAACCCATCTATTTGAGCTCCACTTTCAAAACCCTTGCAACCAGGGACTACCTAGCATTAGTGGAGAACACCCAAAATTTTTGAAACCAAAACTCAAAAGTTTAGTTCTTGTGGCCATTTAATCAAACACTTGGCAGGCAGGTTTAAACCTAAATCATAGCTCACTATTTTGAATAGGGTTTTGCCCCCATTTGATCTCCATTTAATCTCTTTGTCCCCTCTTGATCTAACCAGGCCCTTAGCACCCACTCCCCTAGCCCCTAGTGGCGTTGCCATGCCATGCCGAGCCACCCCTCACCGGCCAACCTTGCCCTCACCGCAGCAGACCATCTCCCCCTCTCTCTCCATGTCTAGGAGGTAGCCAACACCTCACCGCCACCCTCTGCCCCCTGCCCGAGCCAAGCCCTCCAGTGGACCACCGAAGATACCACGCGCCCAGTGCCACCGCACCATGCTGATGCTGCCGGCAGAGCACGCCCTGTCCCCGCGTGCACAAGCCGCCGCTCGACCGCAGCCCGCGCCCACCGCTCCGCCACGACCTGGGGAACACCCCAGACACCCCCGCTGGCCGCCCAACGCACCACAACCATCGCTCGCCGTGGACACCGCCGCCTCTGTCGCTCAGAGCGCCACCTCGCCCAGACCGCATGCCACCGCCCCTACGGCCGCATTCACTTCCTAGAGCACCGCCAGGGGACCGCCTGTCGATCGCCATCCCCAGCCATGCCGCTAGCCGCCCGTAGCCGTGTCGCCGGAGTCGCCCGCCCATACCCTTCGGTCTCACCGTCGGGCATATAAAAGGAGGCCTCCCCAGCCTCTTCTCACCACACCACTCCACTCCCCTCACCTCACTGAACCTCACCCACCTCTAGCCGGAGCAAGGGGAGCAGCAGCTCGCCGAAATTGGAGCCGGAGCCACCGCCTCTGGAGGAGAAGGGCGTCGCTGATTGTGACCACCCTCGGAGCTACTTCGACCGTCCCTGAGCTCGCCGTCGTCTTCCAGTTCGTTTGCCTGCCTCACCGTCGTTGCTGGAGCCCTGGTTCTTCCCTAGCAGACCCCCACCGAGCCGCTAGGGTTCGAGCTCGCCGGTGACCTGTTCGTCGTCGACGATGACCCTCAGCCATAGATTCCCCTTCTAATCCTACGGCCCACAGCGTGTGTACCGTTTCGCGTGTTAAGACCCACTAACAAGCGGGACCCCCCTATCAGCTGAGCCTCGCGCCGCGGAGCGCCACTGGGCCGGCCCAAGTTCTTTCCTGCGCTAGCCGAGCCATTCAAATCTGGATTTTTCTTTTTAGTTAAATCTAGTTTCCGTCCACTAGTTTAAAATTCAATTCTGGGAGTTTGACAAATCCAAATTGCATGAAACCAATTTTGCCTGAAAGGTATTGAGATGATCCATCCAGGTCCGTTGGATTTAATTCAATTAGAGTTATAGATCTCTCCTAATAAAAATAACAAAACAGAAGTATTTACAACTTGCAACATTTTTATAAAATCAACCAAGTTAGCTTTTGAGTTGATTCCAACTCTCAAAAATCACTATTCATCATATCTATCTAACTATGTAATAATATTAAGGTTTACATGCAGTGACTTTGGACTAGTACCAAAATAATGCTATATAGGCATTTCTAGTCACTTTAAATCATTAAATAATGAACTTAAACCAAAGTAATATTGATCCAACCTTTAAATCTCATTCCCACATGTTAGAATATGTGGTGATGACATGTTTCAACATGATCCCATATTTTAAGTGGTGAATATTAAATCTTAGTTAAAGTTTCAATGAGTAGAAATTACTTTTCTAATATAAAAAGGGTGAAACCATTGAATTAGACTTGTGATGCTTGTGATGATAATAGATCATCAAATGTGTGTCTTAGAATGCTACTTAGCCTAGTTAATTATTGTTTGGTGATTGTGTGCTCCATATGTATTTATAGACGATAGTACCGACCAAGCTTTCGAGGAGGAGGAGTTCTACCAAGAAGAAGAAGAAGAAAACTTCAACTACTGCACTACCCAAGGCAAGCTACTATTAGCAAGCTAGCACTATCCAAGTGCAAGCCACCATTAACAGTGCAAGCTAATACTTGCAAGTTTAGTGCTTAGCAAGTTAGGACCAAACTAGATGGTTTAGCAAAGATGCATTAAGCATGCTTTGATCACACTCCCTTTGACTATTAATACCCCAAGTTTTATTGACAAGCTTTACTCTCTTAGTACACCAAGTTCTTTACTTGTTTGAAGGTAGCATAAAAAGTATAAAACTTGACCTACTTAGAACCCTTTAGATGTCATTCTATGGCATGAGATTGAGCCCATCTTTTCCACCTTAGTGAACACTCTTAACATAGTAGTTTAGAGTAGATCAAAAACTTCAGTCATTTTAGAAGGGAACACTTGGTAAAAAATTAATTATGAAAACCTTGGAATTATGAGTCATTCTATTGAGATGTTTTGACATGTGTTGAGAAACACAAATGGTTGATGATGATGAAAATGTTGAGGCATGAGCCTTAACCCTTTTATAAAACTGATAGTTGGATTCGGATGCGATACAATTCCAAATTTACCGTACAACCACACTACCTGAATTGGGTAAGGCTTAGCTGGAAATTTATATGCATTAGTATTAGTTCCCTCACGGGAGAGGTCTGAGCTGAGGCTACCTCTCAATGTTGTCCACCTATGCAGTGCCCAAGATGACTGATGGTCATGGTTGGGAGGCCATGCTCATAGGAGAGGTGCTTATACCAGGGTGTGTAAAGGGAAGGTTATGTTTGATTATCTGCCTACTAAGTATGATGATTTAGGGTTATCCCTGACAGATGTATCGAATCTTGTGGTGAAAGTGTACCACCTCTATAGAGTGTCAAACTATTCGAATAGCCGTGTCCGCGGTTATCGACAGTTGGAATGGCCATACTGTTTCGTTGTCAGATATTTTCCAAATAACTTGATTTGAATGATGACTCTTGACTTGACCACAACTGGGTTGTGTTTATGACTTTAGCTTCCCACTTAAGTGATTCTAGAACTTTATTTTATCTTTCCTTGCTTCTGAACTCAACTTAGGTTTCAAACTTAACTTTCTAGTTATGCTTAGAGTTAGCACTTTACCTTAGATTATAATACTTGTTAGTGGTAGTTTGCGAGTACTTAAAGAGTACTCATGGCTTTTGTCCCTGGCTATTATCATGGCCAGACTATGAAGGAGACTATCAAGATGATGGCGAACCGGACGGCTATGATAACTAGGACTATCTGCCTTCGTCAGCATTTCCTGTGCCCCTGAAGATGGACCCCACCGCTACGCTTATCTTTTATTTCAGCTGCTTGTTGTATTAAGACTGGATCATGAGATCCTTATTTGTGTAAGACCTTATCTATGGTTTGTAATGGATGATGTACTGTGATATCCAATCCGTTATGTCTCGCAAAAATGGTAATCCGTGGATTTCAAGGTATGGCATAATGGGCATCTGGGATTAAAAATCCGGGTGTTTACAAGTTGGTATCAGAGCTATCCTGACCATAGGAGACCCAAGTTAGAATGGACGTTCAAACAAAAACTTAGTTTCAAAACCAAAGGAAGTATTTATGAAAAACTATCTCCTCTCTTACCCATGTGGATTCTTTCTCAAAAATTCATGATACTCAAAATTCTTACACTACTACTTAAAAATTGACACACTTGATCACTTCACTAACTTCCTCATCCTTAATTCTTGTAGATGGAGACGCAGTTCAACAAGTTTTACCAGTTGGGAAACGGAGGTCAGCTGATCTTCGAGAGGGATCTGGATTCACTGTCAGAGTTACTGGGACGCCCGCATCCGGAGTTTCTTGGAGCTCCACTTCCAGGACCCCCAGGAGGAGACTTACAGTGGCTAGTCACCGCGGATATTAGAGGAAGCATTGAAGCACCAACTTCTGGGAGAATTCAGTTCTCCGTGAGAGAGAACAACTGTCTAGATGGATTAGCCAGGGCTATGCATGAAGCTCTCGCACGTCTATGTGCCCTCAGCGTCAACAAGGTCCAAGGAACCCGTTTTGCCCACTATGCAAGACGTGACTTCATGGGAATGCCAATGGAGATGCTGGGTCACCCTGAGTTGAGGCGTCAAGTGGAGAACCTTGACTTCTTGCTTCACGACAGACAGCAGGAACTGGACAATGCTAGGGAGTTAGCCAACCAGAACCGTGCCATTGCCGACCAGAAGGCCCAGACTTTCGCACTACTTGTCCAAGACCGTCAGTCTCTTCGCCGTCAACGTGCCAAGAAGGATCGCACCATCGCCCGTCTTCGCAAGAAGGTGGCCGACCTCGAGAAGACCATCAAGGAGCAGGAAGCTCAGCTTGCAGCAAAGGAAGAAGAAGATGAGGGTGCAGACATCCAGGGAGACATGGATTCTTACCTCAGCAACGATGATGACTTTCTGGAGGAGGATGCCGTGGACTTCTACACTAATGATGAGGACAACGACTTCATCGACGATGAGTAGATGCACTAGAGCACTGCCGTATCCTGAGATGTAACAATCTCATTGTATCGTAGCTTGCCGAATTGTTCTTCAAACCATTTGTTCTCCCTTTGATTGTTGTGGTGTGTGTTGTATCGTGTGCTTGCTTGCATGAAATGAAAATGAAGTTAGTTGAAAAACTCGAGTCTAACTGAAAGTTCTAGCTTTGAAAACCCAAAACCATGAACCTTAGAATTTCCCTCTTACCCCTATATCTCAATCTTCAGATGACTCGTGGAAACCAAGGAGGGAGCAGCTCGTCGCAAAACCCAATGCTGCAGATACTGCAGAATCTCATAGCAGACCGTGAAGCAAGCCGGGCAAAACGTCAAGCCAACTTAGTAACACTTCAACAGATCGCCCAGATAGCTCTCAACATCCAGGGGCATGGAAACCAGGATCACCAGGGATCCAAACTCAAAAAAATTCAGAACACCAATCCCCCAATCTTCAATCAATCTGAGAACCCATTAGATGCTGATGACTGGTTACAGACCATGGAAAATAACTTAGAAGTTGCCAGAGTTGATGAAAATGAGAAAGTTCTCTTCGCCACCCACTATCTGGCAGGAGATGCCAGAGCTTGGTGGAATAGCATCCGCAATATGAATCATGGTCAAGTAATGACATGGGAAGCATTCAAAGTCAAGTTCAGTCGCACCCATGTGCCGCAAGGCCTAGTCAACAGAATGAGAGATGAGTTCCACGAATTGAAGCAAGGGAGAATGACTGTGGTGGAGTACCATGACAGATTCCTGTCACTTGCCAGATATGCACCTGATGAGATCAACACGGAGGCCAAGAAGAAAGAGAGATTCTTGAACGGACTACATGATGAGATGCAGACTGTCCTCGTCAATATCCGTTTCTAGGATCTCGAAGAGCTAGTCGACTCTGCCATTCAGATGGAAGGGAAGATTAACCAGGCAAACGACAACCGCAAGCGTCGTATGATGCAGCAGTCTGGATCCAACAATCACCAGAAGTATCATCCCAACCATTCATCAGGATATGCACTAAGGAACAACCGACCCCCAACATATCTCCCAAGCTACCCCAACTGTAGCGGAGGCAATGTGAAGTCCGGAGGAAACAATCACAACTCCAGTAATGCCAACAACTTCAATCGTGCACCTCCCAAGAACAACAACAACAACAACAACAACATTGCACCCAGAACTGGCAGCAATGCTGTGCCTGTCGCAGCCAAGGACAAGTCCCAGATCACTAGTTTCGAGTGTGGAGTGAAGGGTCACTACTCCAATGAGTGTCCCAAGAACACTGCAACCACTGCCAATGTGAATGCCCCAGCTCAGCAGCAGCGTCGTGTTCAACTAGGAAGGAGATTTTCCCCAGGGAACCCTCACAACCGCAATGGCCGTCTCTTCCACATGAATGCAGAAGAAGCCCAGGAAGTGCCAGATGTAGTGCTGGGTATGTTTTCTGTCAACTCAGTTTTAGCAAGATTATTGTTTGATTTGGGAGCATCACATTCATTTGTCATTGAAGAATTTGCATGCACTAGTAAGATTCGTCCAACCAACCTGAAGCATGTCATGATAGTTCAAATCCCCGGTTCAACAACCAAAGCTAGAAAAATTTGCGAAGCTGTACCTATCAGAATACATGGGATAGATTTTTATGCCAACCTAATCGTACTTGGAACCAAAGGATTGGAAGTAGTACTAGGTATGGACTGGATGTCAAGGAATAAAGGATTGATAGACTATGCTAAGAAAGCCATCACCATGACCAGTAGTTCTGGAGTAATAGTAGAGCATATCTCTGAAACTTTACCCCGTCAATTCAAGTGCAACCAGAGTGTAGCCCTGCCCACCATAGACCCAGTCAGAGTAGTCTGTGAATACCCCGACGTATTCCCAGATGAATTTCCAGGTATGCCCCCGGATAGGGATATTGAGTTCATTATTGAACTAATCCCCGGAACCAGACCTATAGCCTAGAGACCCTATAGCATTAACCCCTCAGAGTTAGTGGAACTGAAGAAGCAGTTGGATGCTATGCTAGCCAAAGGCTTGATTCAACCAAGTGCATCGCCATGGAGATCACCAGTGTTATTCGTCGACAAGAAAGATGGAGGCAACCGTTTGTGCACAGATTACAGAAAGTTGAATGATGTCACCATCAAGAACAAGTACCCCTTGCCAAAGATAGAGGATCTATTTGATCAGTTGACTGGAGCCCAGGTATTCTCAAAGATTGATCTTAGGACTGGTTATCACCAACTTAAGATTCGTGCAACGGATATTCCGAAGACCGCCTTTACTACTCGCTATGGTTTATACGAGTATACGGTTATGTCTTTTGGATTAACCAATGCCCCTACCTATTTCATGAATCTCATGAATAAGATCTTTATGAATTTCCTAGATAAGTTTGTAGTTGTGGTTATCGACGACATCCTTATGTACTCCAAGTCGGAAGAAGAGCATGAGCAACATCTGAGAGTTATCCTAGACACCCTGAGAGAACATCAGTTATATGCCAAGTTTAGCAAGTGTGAGTTTTGGTTGAAAGAAGTAGGATTCCTAGGACATATTGTGTCTGCCGGAGGAGTCTCTGTTGATCCCGCCAAGATCAAAGATGTCGAAGAATGGGAAGCCCCAACCACTCAAACCCAAGTCCGTGCATTTCTCGGATTAGCGGATATTACCGCAAGTTCGTAGAAGGATTCTCGAGCATAGCCCGACCAATGACCCAGTTGTTGAAGAAGGACAAGAAGTTTGAATGGACCGACAAGTGTGAAGCCAGTTTCCAGGAGCTGAAGAAGAGATTGATATCCGCCCCAATATTGGTCATGCCAGACATCAAGAAGCCCTTTGATGTGTGTTGTGACGCATCCAAGATTGGTCTCGGATGTGTATTGATGCAAGAAGGCAAAGTCATCGCTTATCTGTCTCGACAACTGAAGCAGCATGAGCAGAACTATCCGACCCATGATCTTGAGCTAGCAGCTGTAGTTCTAGCACTGAAGACATGGCGTCATTATTTGATGGGTAATCGCTGTGAGATTTATTCAGATCATAAAAGCTTGAAATATATCTTCACTTAGAAAGAGCTGAATATGAGACAAAGAAGATGGATAGAGTTAATCAAGGATTATGACCTTGACATTCACTATCACCCCGGCAAAGCCAATGTGGTAGCGGATGCTCTTAGCAGATTGCCATGTAGGCTTAACACCATGATCAAGGAGAAGCAACCAAGTTTGTATGAAGAGTTGGAGCAGTTCAGGACTGAATTAGTTAGCAAAGGATTCCTAGGTAGCATTGAACTTCAACCCACTTTGATTAGCCAAATCAAGGAAGCCCAAAAGGGAAATGAAAGTATCGACGGAATCAAACGTCGTATTGGTTCAGGAAAGGTACCTGGATTCACTGAAGACGAAGAAAGAGTACTGTGGTACAAAGGATGTATCCGTGTTCCAGCAGAGTCGGAGCTGAAGGAAGTTATCATGAAGGAAGCTCATGATACTCTTTATTCTATCCACCCTAGAGGAACACAGATGTATTAGGATTTGAAAGAGCAATTTTGGTGGCACAAGATGAAGAGAGAGATCGGAAGCTACATCGCCAAATGTGACATCTGTCAAAGAGTCAAGGCAGAGCATCAGAGACCTGCAGGACTACCGCAACCATTGCAGATTCTGGAATGGAAATGGGATTCCGTCGGAATGGACTTTATCACCGGTTTGCCTACGTCTAGTAGGGGAAATGACTCAATCTGGGTCATAGTTGATAGACTGTCCAAGGAAGCCCACTTTATACCTGTCAAGACCACTTACCAGAGTCCAAAGTTAGCCGAGCTATACATTGCTAGGATTGTTAGTCTGCATGGAACCCCCAAGACCCTAGTATCAGACGAAGGAACTCAATTTACCTCGAGATTTTGGCAGAAAGTCCAAGAAGGATTAGGAATCAGGTTGAACTTTGGCACATCGTATCACCCGCAAACTGATGGACAGACTGAGAGAGTCAACCAGATCCTAGAGGATATGCTTAGAGCTTGTGTGTTGGGATATGGATCAAAATGGGAAGACTGCCTGCCTTTCACAGAATTCTCATATAACAATAGTTATCAAGCTAGTTTACAGATGGCACCATTTGAATTCCTATATGGAAGAAAGTGCCGTATCCCTTTGAATTGGTCACAAGTAGGAGAGAGTCAGATCTTCGGACCCGACATTCTCCGAGAAGCAGAAGAAAAAGTTCACAAAGTCCATGAGCACCTCAAGACCGCCCAATCCCGACAGAAGAGCTATGCCGACAAAAGAAGGAGAGACCTGACTTTCAATGTTGGAGATTTTGTATATCTCAAGGTTTCATCGTTGAAAGGAACTCAACGCTTTAGTCTGAAAGGAAAGTTAGCCCCCAGATATATCGGACCTTTCAAAATTCTGAACCATCGAGGAGAAGTATCGTATCAACTGGAACTGCCTGAAGAGATGTCATCCATCCACAATGTGTTCCATATCTCGTTACTTCGCAAATGTCTGGAAGTGCCAGAGAAGACTGAAGTTTTCAAGAACATCGATCATAGAGCTGTAGAAATCAACAATGACTTGACCTACAGAGAAGTACCCATTCATATCTTAGAAGAAGCCTACAAAACCACCAGGACCAGGAGTATCAAGTTTCTCAAGATTCAGTGGAGCAACCATACCGAGGAGGAAGCTACTTGGGAGCGTGAAGATTACATTAGGACAGAGTTCCCAGATCTCTTTAGGTCCTAGTTTTCTTTGCAAATCTCGGGACAAGATTTTGTTTAAGGGGGAAGGTTTGTAACATCCCAAAACTTCAAGCCAAGCTTATCAAGATCTAAATCATCAAATTTGGGGTTAACAAAAACTTTTGCAAATTTAAAATGAAAGCATTCATATATGTGTGCATTTAAAATAGGAGTTGTTTTGAATTGCCATGATTGTGTGATTCCTTGCTTCTAAAATGTTTCTTAAGTGAATTAAACATCATCTACATCATTCCCAAACTTTTCCTAAAGAAAATCAAATAAAAAAGAATTAAAAAGGAGGAATGGTCATTTTGGCCATTTTAATCCACTACACTACTTTCAGTGTTCCTAGCACTCAATTCTTAACAGAAACAATTCATGATCTTTGCACCCCTTGCTAGTACACATAATGAGGTACCAAGGCCCACCTTTTGATCTGCTAAAAATATTATGTTAACTATTTTAATTGGCATTTGAAAATTGAATCTAATGCATATATCACCCCTATTTCAAAACCCATCTATTTGAGCTCCACTTTCAAAACCCTTGCAACCAGGGACTACCTAGCATTAGTGGAGAACACCCAAATTTTTTGAAACCAAAACTCAAAAGTTTAGTTCTTGTGGCCATTTAATCAAACACTTGGTAGGCAGGTTTAAACCTAAATCATAGCTCACTGTTTTGAACAGGGTTTTGCCCCCATTTGATCTCCATTTAATCTCTTTGTCCCCTCTTGATCTAACCAGGCCCTTAGCACCCACTCCCCTAGAACCTAGTGGCATTGCCATGCCATGCCGAGCCACCCCTCGCCGGCCAACCTTGCCCACACCGCAGTAGACCATCTCTCCCTCTCTCTCCATGTCTAGGAGGTAGCCAACACCTCACCGCCACCCTCTGCCCCTGCCCAAGCCAAGCCCTGCAGTGGACCACCGAGGATGCCACGCGCCCAGTGCCACCGCACCATGCCGATGCCGCCCGCAGAGCATGCCCTGTCCCCGCGTGCACAAGCCGCCGCTCGACCGCAGCCCGCGCCCACCGCTCCGCCACGACCTAGGGAACACCCCAGACACCCCCGCTAGCCGCCCAACACACCATAGCCACCGCTCGCCGTGGACACCGCCGCCTCTGCCGCTTAGAGCGCCACCTCGCCCAGACCGCATGCCACCGCCCCTACGACCGCATTCACTTCCTAGAGCACCGCCAGGGGACCGCCTGTCGATCGACATCCCCAGCCATGCCGCTAGCCGCCCGTAGCCGTGTCGCCAGAGTCGCCCGCCCATACCCTTCGGTCTCACCGTCGGGCCTATAAAAGGAGGCCTCCCCAGCCTCTTCTCACCACACCACTCCACCCCCCTCACCTTACTGAACCTCACCCACCTCTAGCCAGAGCAAGGGGAGCAGCAGCTTGCCGAAATTGGAGCCGGAGCCGCCGCCTCTAGAGGAGAAGGGCGCCGCTGATTGTGACCACCCCCGGAGCTACTTCGATCGTCCCTGAGCTCGCTGTCGTCTTCCAGTTCGTTTGCCTGCCTCGCCGTCGTCGCTGGAGCCCTAGTACGTCCCCAGCAGACCCCCACCGAGCCGCTAGGGTTCGAGCTCGCCGACGACCTGTTCGTCGTTGACGACGACCCTCAGCCGTAGATTCCCCTTCTAAGCCTACGGCCCACAACGCGCGTGTTAAGACCCACTGACAAGCGGGACCCCCCTGTCAGCTGAGCCTCACGCCGCAGAGCACCACTGGGCCAGCCCAAGTTCTTTCCCGCGCTAGCCCAGCCATTCAAATCTGGATTTTTCTTTTTAGTTAAATCTAGTTTCCGTCCACTAGTTTAAAATTCAATTCTGGGAGTTTGACAAATCCAAATTGCATGAAACCAATTTTTCCTGAAAGGTATTGAGATGATCCATCCACGCCCGTTGGATTTAATTCAATTAGAGTTATAGATCTCTCCTAATAAAAATAACAAAACAGAAGTATTTACAACTTGCAACATTTTTATAAAATCAACCAAGTTAGCTTTTGAGTTGATTCCAACTCTCAAAAATCACTATTCATCATATCTATCTAACTATGTAATAATATTAAGGTTTACATGCAGTGACTTTGGACTAGTACCAAAATAATGCTATATAGGCATTTCTAGTCACTTTAAATCATTAAATAATAAACTTAAACCAAAGTAATATTGATCCAACCTTTAAATCTCATTCCCACATGTTAGAATATGTGGTGATGATATGTGTCAACATGATCCCATATTTTAAGTGGTGAATATTAAATCTTAGTTAAATTTTCAATGAGTAGAAATTACTTTTCTAGAATAAAAAGGATGAAACCATTGAATTATACTTGTGATGCTTGTGATGATAATAGATCATCAAATGTGTGTCTTAGAATGCTACTTAGCCTAGTTAAGTATTGTTTGGTGATTGTGTGCTCTGTACGTATTTATAGATTATAGTACCGACCAAGCTTTCGAGGAGGAGGAGTTCTACCAAGAAGAAGAAGAAAACTTCAATCACTCCACTATGCAAGGCAAGCTACTATTAGCAAGCTAGCACTATCTAAGTGCAAGCCACCATTAACAGTGCAAGCTAACACTTGCAAGTTTAGTGCTTAGCAAGTTAGGACCAAACTAGATGGTTTAGCAAAGATGCCTTAAGCATGCTTTGATCACACTCCCTTTGACTATTAATACCCCAAGTTTTATTGACAAGCTTTACTCTCTTAGTACACCAAGTTCTTTACTTGTTTGAAGGTAGCATCAAAAGTATAAAACTTGACCTACTTAGAACCCTTTAGATGTCATTCTATGGCATGATATTGAACCCATCTTTTCCACCTTAGTGAACACTCTTAAAATAGTAGTTTAGAGTAGATCAAAAACTTGAGTCATTTTAGAAGGGAACACTTGGTAAAAAATCAATTATGAAAACCTTGGAATTATGAGTCATTCTATTGAGATGTTTTGACATGTGTTGAGAAACACAAATGGTTGATGATGATGAAAATGTTGAGGCATGAGCCTTAACCCTTTTATAAAACTGATGGTTGGATTCGGATGCGATACCATTCCAAACTTACCGTACAACCACACTACCTAAATTGGGTAAGGCTTAGCTAGAAATTTATATGCATTAGTATTAGTTCCCTCACGGGAGAGGTCTGAGCTGAGGCTACCTCTCAATGTTGTCCACCTATGCAGTGCCCAAGATGACTAATGGTCATCGTTGGGAGGCCATGCTCATAGGAGAGGTGCTTATACTAGGGTGTGTAAAGGGAAGGTTATGTTTGATTATCTGCATACTAAGTATGATGATTCAGGGTTATCCCTGACAAATGTATTGAATCTTGTGGTTAAAGTGTACCAGCTCTGCAGAGTGTCAAACTATTCGAATAGCCGCGTCCGCGGTTATGGAAAGTTGGAATGGCCATACTGTTTCGTTGTCAGATGTTTTCCAAATAACTTGATTTGAATGATGACTCTTGACTTGACCACAACAGGGTTGTGTTTATGACTTTAGCTTCCCACTTAAGTGATTCTAGAACTTTATTTTATCTTTCCTTGCTTCTGAACTCAGCTTAGGTTTCAAACTTAACTTTCTAGTTATGCTTAGAGTTAGCACTTTACCTTAGATTATAATACTTGTTAGTGGTAGTTTGTGAGTACTTAAAGAGTACTCATGGCTTTTGTCCCTGGCTATTATCATGGCCAGACTATGAAGGAGACTATCAAGATGATGGCCAACCGGACGGCTATGATAACTAGGACTATCTGCCTTCGTCAGCATTGCCTGTGCCCCTGAAGATGGACCCCACCGCTACGCTTATCTTTTATTTCCGCTGCTTGTTATATTAAAACTGGATCATGAGATCCTTATTTGTGTAAGACCTTATGTATGGTTTGTAAGGGATGATGTAATGTGATATCCAATCCGTTATGTCTCGCAAAAATGGTAATCCTGGGATTGCGAGGTATGGCATAACGGGCATCTGGCCTTAAAAATCCTGGTGTTGACAGAGGTGAAGGATGGACTAAAGCTCAAGCTTGGGGATGCCACGTGTGTCACCCCAAGAAATATCCAAGAAGTACAAGCGTCAAAGCTTGGGGATGCCCAAGGCATCCCCTTCTTCATCAATAAAAATCTCAGGTTTCTTCCAAACGCTTCATTTTTATTGTTTCATGCACGGTTGTGTTGTTCTTGGAGCGTCTTCTTTTTCGTTTGCTTGCTTTTCTTAGTTTGCTGAATAAATTGGTTGGACCCCCTCTTTCATACATTGGTTTTCAAATAGTTTGGTTTGGTTTGGAAAAGAGTAGGAAAGCTCATGCTGATGTGGTAAAAAGAGCTCGTTTTTGACTGTGGCTTATGCTTTGTCATGCCATTCTTGATATTGTTTTGGCTTTATGCTTAGTATTATTTGTTGTAGCATGACTTGTTATAAACAATTGAGATTGCTTAATGTGCCTTGGATGAATCATGCGTTGTTTTAGCATATTAAAGCATAGTATAGTGGTATTCTCCTTTGATGCTTTATTTGGGTTGACTTGGCGCATGCTCACACCATGTTATGACTATCTCAAGTCACCATAGCCTTTATGATCCTTTAGTTTTCAACTTGTAGTATCACTTTATGCTTTGATCAATGATGTTTTGTCGCTCTGCATGATTATGGCCATTATTGCTCTCTTAGTTTGTCGGTCCCAGTCTTTTGCTAGCCTCCACAACAAAGTATGAGTTCCACTCATGCATCCAACTCCATAAACCAAGTTATTCCAAAGAGTCCACCATACCTACCTACTATATTATGCTATTCCAAGTATATTCATGCTTTTTCTTACATTTCAAATTAAACTTGTTATGAGAAAACTAGTGATTAAAGCTCTCACGAACTTGATGGCACACTTTAATTTTCTTGCATCTAATAAACTTGAACCATTGGGTCCTTCTTTGTTGCGTATATTATTGCACTTTATAAGTTGAAATTAGCAGAACCATGTATCATGGGGAACACTTTCAACATTGCACTTGTACTTTGTACCCCGTTGATATTATGTTCTTTTGCTTATGGATCCCGACTGTGTGAAATAAAAGTGGAACTTGTAAGATCATGGAGTTTGTCTGTGTGTTAGAGAAATGCCCGGGCCGCTAGCCTAAGCCATGCTTAATCATGGTGGAAACTTGCAGCATCACCATAATGAGCACTCTATGAAGCATCCTCAATAAAAACCTATGCAAATAGCAAATAAAAAGATTGTTGAGATGCTCATTGTCTACTTGCCTTGTCATTTTGATTATGGGATAGCTCCTGTATCATGTGCAAGGGATACCCCGTTGGCGATTCTTTATGATACACATGTACCTACAATGACACGAGCTTACTCGTGACTGAAGTTGAGTAGCATGAGGATCGGTCTTCGTAAGTAAGGGGCATGAGATTTCGGTTTATAACTTGTCAAGCATATCCTCTTAGTTGTGTCACTTTAACCTTAATCACCTTAAAGATGCTTATGATAGGGGGCAATGAGAGCTGAAAGCTATAAGTACCATAATTTTTGGAAGCCCTTTATGAGACTTGAATCCCTACTTCCCTTTACAAAGGCTTTTCTTCCACCATTACATTGAGTCTCCACCTTCTATCTTTATGCACCTGCTTTGAGAGCATAGTGGCCATTCTTAGTTCTATGTGCATTGTCCCAAGACTAGTTGATTGATGCATAACATGTTATTACTTGTTTTAAACTATTGTATCTAGTCACTCTTATGAACTTTGAAGGTGTCCTATGCATTTATATTTGCTACTCTATGAGGGACAAGCTGAATACTATTATGTTATGTTTTCTTTATGTGAAACAAACAAACGTCTTGCAAAGCATTGTTATTCATGAATCTTTTGTTTGTGCCTTTTCATGAGACATCATAGTTTCTTTGTCTTATTGCTAGAACCTTGTCTTTCATGTTATGATTGAAGCACTATGATCCCAGCTTTGAATGTTTTACAAATACTTTGATCAAGTTTATGATGGTGCATGTCACCTAAAAAATTATTCTTTCTTTTTATCACTTACCTACTCGAGGACGAGCAGGAGTTAAGCTTGGGGATGTTGATACATTGCAAATGTATCTATAATTTCTGATGTTCCATGCTTGGTTTTATATACTTTCTTGTGTTTTGTCCACACTTTGGAATACTTTTCATATGATTTCATGGACTAACCTATTAACAAGTGCCACAGTGCCAGTTGCCTATTTTCTGCTGTTTTTGGTTCCAGGAAAGTCAGAAAATCAATATTCTCGGAATTGGACCGGACAAAAGCCAAAGTTGATATTTTCCCGGAAGACTCACGGAGCCAGAAGGAGAGTTGGAGAGGGGCCACAGGGTGGCCACACCACCCCATGGCGCGGGTCCCCCCAGGCTGCGCCTGGGCATGGTTTGGGCCCCCTGGCTGCCCACCAACCTTGCCTCTTCGCCTATAATTTGCCTCCCGATGCAAAAACCCTAAATCGTCAAGCCTCCAGCCACGAAAAGTTCCGCAGTGCTGCCGCCACCAAAGGGGAGATTTGGGGGACAAAAAGTCTCTGTTCCGGCACCCTGCCGGGTCGGGGAAGTGCCTGCGGAGCCATCTCCATCGATCTCCACCACCATCTCCATCACCATTGCTGATTCCCATGATGAGGAGGGAGTAGTTCTCTCTCGAGGCTAAGGGTTCTACTGGTAGCTATGTGTTCATCTCTCTCTATATGCATGATCTTATTGAGATCATGAGCTTGTAATCTATATATCTACCTTGCTACTCAAGTAATTTAATAGATCTCTGCTCTCCCCATGTGTGTGAAAGTGACAGCGTGCACACCATGGTGGCACTTAGGCTAGAGATTACAAATACTTGTTATGAGTTATATTTGGAGTTGGATGTCTTTATGAAATTGTGGTGTTTGTTGGACTCATCTAGAGCTCAAGGTGACAGTGTGGGGTTATCTAGATGGGAAAGATGAACTTTGAGGTGTGCTGTTATAGCCCTACCATCGATTAGAGTGTCCAACCGGAGAGTAGTTAAGAGTAGTATCATAAAGAGAAGATATTTATATGAGAGTGTTCACTAGTGAAAGTATGATCCCTATGCCTTGTTTCTAAGCATTGAAACTTTGTTTGCTACTAGATCTGTTACATGTTTGCTTGCTTCCATCTTTATTTCAGTTTTCCTTTAGTCTTTTCCATGCCATCAAGTTATTTTCTATCACTGTTGTCTTTTATCTATACCCCTTGTATTTCACTATCTCTTTGCCAAACTAGTGCACCTATACACCTGACAAATGTATTGGGTGTGTTGGGGACACAAGAGACTTCTTGTATCTTGATTGCAGGGTTGCTTGAGAGGGGATACCTTTGACCACTTCCTCCCTGAGTTCGATAAACCTTGGGTGATCCACTTAAGGGAAAACTTGCTGCTGTTCTACAAACCTCTGCACCTGGAGGCCCAACAACTATCTACAAGAATAGAAGTGCGTAGACATCAATATGCTCACACTTTTGTTTAAGTGTTGTGCAAAGGAGCTAGCTATACATTCCAGTTCATGTAGGAATTCAAAGTGTAACGATCTCAATTACAAAATTCCAATTATATATGAAGCAATCTTTATAGCTTGAATATTCTACCTCGTCTTGTTCTCACTCTAATTTGATAGCACTTTTAATTTTCCTTTGTTTCATTCTCAATTTAACTGATCAGATAATTATTATTTATTTATAAATCAAACCATGTACTTACACCATATTAACCAAATTATCTTTGTATGTTCCATTAATACCAATGGTGTGGAAGTCTCCTATTGCTATCATCAAGTGCAAGTAAAACTATACGCAAGCCATTCATATATGCAATAGGACAAGCACAAACTCAATAATGCTCCATATATGATAATAAACTCAGGATTCCACAAATGAGATCCACTATTCCTTGAGGGAATTCAAATGATGCAAACTTTATTTCTAAGCTCGAACTAATGCAAAACTAAAATAGTAATGTAAAACTTATAAGATAGATTACAAGGTCTTAAAGATCTCCTCATGCTTGGAATCAAGCCAGGCAGGATCAAATAATCTCTTGCGATTATTTGATACCATGATTATTGTAGATCACTGTGGAGCCATATCACTCGGTATCTTCTCTTCACGGGCTAGCCTAAGACGGAGGGATTGATTGACAACCTCTAATTCTTTAACATGCAGCTTGTGGAAAATATTATTCCTCTCTAGCACTTTCACTTGTTCTTTAATGAGCTCATTGTTATCTTGAAGGGTTTGTATCGCCTTAAGACTCATGGAAAAAACATAATTCGGTTGTGTGCTTAATATCTTCATCAATTTTATCAAGATAAAGTCATAGCAACCGAAGATGTTTGGGTGTCTCTAGTGTCTCCTTGTCCATCTCTTCAATCTTTAGCTCGAGGGATTTCAACTCCCTCTTCCGACCTTCATTGTCGGCGTCGAGGAACTCCATAGGGACGATCTTGTTCTCCTTGCCTTGCTTGCTATTGCTCTCGATCTCCATAGGAACTTCTCTCCTTAGCCTCTGTCCCTTGGTTTGCGTGTTCTCACGTATGAAGAAGAGGTTGATTGGTTTATGGAGATTATGATTAGAGAGAGAGACAATGACAGTATATAAGGGGGGTCAGAGGTCGGTAAAACTTGCGAGAAATACCAAATTCATGCCCAAGAAAAGAATATTAACAAAACAGGGAAAGAAATCGCAGATTTGGAGGAGTCCTGTCGCGTAACGACCAACTATACATGCGCGGACCGTATAGCTCCGGACGTATAGATGGTTCCGGGTAGATATTTCCAAATATCTCGACTCCAGGTCAAGTAAGTTACTGACATGGGTATACCCTACAGGTACTCGAGCTTGGTATATACGGTCTAAATACGTATAGGCCCACGGTGTCGCCAAGGCCCAGATGAAAGGACTCAAGTAACCTGCGGACTCTCGATTGCTTGAGAGACAAGAAGGAGCTAAAGATAGAAAGTTTGAAGGGGAAAACCCTAACTTGTAACCGACTCGACCTGCTACCCGAGACCTAGCCTATCTATATAAAGGCTAGGAGGGGGCGGAGAGAAGGACACACGCAACCCTAGTTTCCACAACCCTCGCCAGATTGCATCTGCGCACCATTGTAACTTTCGATTCCTTCGATAATTCCACGAGCAGACAAGCAGGAGTAGGGACCTCTACGAGGCCTGAACCTGGGTAAATCCTTTGTCCCCTGTGTGCTTGTTTGCTAGCCGATAGATGTCTCCAGCGCTCCCTCCTTCTCCAAAACCCAAGTCCATAACAATGGGCATTGATGAGTCAAACCCTCGTCAATTGGCGCCGTCTGTGGGAAATGGGAGTGCTGATGTTGCGGCTTCTTCGGCCCCATCAACTGCGATCTACAACTCCGCAATAGTGGAGATTCGCCAGCTCTTCGGCGCCTTCGACTTCACCGTCCACACACCGGCCACCTGCCCGGCCTTCGAATCCGTGGGCGACGGAATTAGCCTGGTGATTGGGAGCTTCCGCTTCCAAGTTGGTCAGATGGGCACGCTTCGCATGCCTGATCAACCGACAGCACCGTCGATTGCCCCGACATCATGGTTCCCTCCATCGATCGGCACCCTCAGCGAGCTCAATGCTCCGGTGGCAGTCGGGAACACGATCAGCAACAACAGTCGCGACTCCGATCTGAGCGATCTGGCCATAGAAGATGAAACCTACGGTTCCGAATCTGAAAGTTGTGGAAGCAGCAGCTTCCCCAATCACTTCATGTGCGCTGTCACTAACGCAGGCGACACCTCCGCCAATCGCGGCAACGGCGGTAACACCGGCAATGGCGCCGATCCACCTAACGGTGGCAATGGTGGCAACAGCGGTAATGGCACCAACGGTGGAGCAGTCGAACCTCCCAGCATAATCAATGAGAAAACCGGCGAACGCGTCGTAATCAGGCTCAACGAGCAAGAGTGGGAGCGCTGTCGCGAAGCCCTACGAGGTGCACCTCTACCCCTTGGGTCCCCGCAGGAACTACTGATGGGCTACCACTGGCTCCTAAAAGAAGAGTTCACGCGCCAAAAACAAGCAATCGCGCAACTTGAGGCGCGTAAAAAGGCGGCGGACGAGTCGAGCCTTCGTCGCGCTGGGCTCTCCTCCTACGGAGGATCCTCCTCACGAGGCAACGAGTACATCGCCAAGAAGAGGCAGTCGCGAATGGCTCACCTCACCGAACAAGAGCACATAGACGCCGCGAAAGTCCTCGACTTCGGCTCTATGACAGTTGACACGAGAGCCAACGTGGTCCCCAGGACGCCGCAGGCTGCGGTGACAGCAGCCACCATGTACCTCCTCAACAACCAGCCACCAGCTGGAGATACCCGAACTGCCATGCACCGATCTACGATCGCGGGTTTGGGGCTAATCGAGGCCGCCCTCGACAAGGAGCCGATACCAGACCCAAAAAAGGGCAAAGCGCTAGCAAAGCGGTACTCCTCGCCCTCATCCAGCGATGACAGTCACGACCTGTCTCGACGCCGTCGCTCATGGCGACATGATCGCGACTATGATGCGCGCAATGACCTCACACAACGCAAGATCGACAAGTCAAGGGCACGACGTGCTCAGCTGACTGACTCGGAAGAGGAAGATGGGGAGCTCTGCGGTGCCAGATGCTTCAGCAGATCCATTAGGCAGAGGCGAATGCCTAAAGAGTTTAAACTTCCGTCGGAAATCCGAAATTTGACGGTCTACAAGACCCTAAAATCTGGCTAGAGGATCACATCTCCTCTGTCAGGCTCCACAGAGGCAGTCGAAGCACCACCATGCAATGTTTGCAGCTACAGCTGCAGGGCGCCGCCCGAGCATGGCTCAATAACCTCCCACGCGGATCCATCCGCAGTTGGGATGAGCTGGTTTACAGCTTCGTGCGCAACTTTAAGGGCATGTACAAACGGCCCGCATCAATCGAAGAACTGAGATGCTGCCAGCAAAGATCTGGTGAATCGCTGCGCTCATACATCCAAAGGTGGTCCATCATCAAGAAATCCGCGTAAAACATCTCGGAGGACCACGCGATTGATGCGTTCAACGGCGGCGTCCGCCGCCTAGAGCTCAGGGAGGAGCTAGGCCACTCGAAACCTCAGACCATCGACCACCTGATGGAGATCGCGAATCGGTGGGCCGATGGAGAAGATTCGGTGAAGAACCGCGCTCACTCCAACGAGGAGGCATAACTCGAACGCGGACGCGATCGCCGAGGCAAACGCCGCATGCGCATCTACGATGACCGTGATGACGTCAACATGGTCGCAGCCGGCTACGCCGATAGATGCGACGAAAACCGCAACGGCGGATACCGCGACTCTGGGAAAACCACGCAAGTGTGGCAATGCCGCACTCGCGACGAGGCACCCGTGACCTCCATCGAGGAAAAACTGTCCGGGCCATGGATGGTACACTTCTACATCGACAAGCATGACGGCAAGAGAAAGTCCAGCCATCTCCTCAAGGACTGCCGCGAGTTCCTCAAGCTACACGAGGGATTGGTTCAGATGAACCGCAATGCAGTCGAAAGAGGCTACGGAGCCGCTCCAGGCGCCGTGGCACATGGCGCACCGCCACCACCACCTGGGCCACCCCCGAACGGAGCTACACCAGACCAGCACCACGGTGGAGAACCATACCCACGGGCCATGGGTACCATGATGATCCAAAAGGGGCGCCCCTCCAACAGGGTGCAGAAAGCCATCACTCGCCAAGTCAACTTGGCCACGCACTCGCCACCATCCACCATTGAGTACCTCAGTGGTAGTGAGTCGGGCATTACCTTCGATAAACGCGACCACCCGCCTCAAATACCTCGCCCAGGTCATTGCCCCCTCGTACTCGAGGCGCAAATTGGAGGCTTCGACATGAGTCGCGTCTTCATGGATGGCGGAAGAGGCATCAACCTCATATTCGCGAGTACCTTGCGAGCAATGAGGATCCCTCTAACCTGCTTGGAGGCATCGGACACAACGTTCCACGGCATCGTCCCAGGGAAAGGCGTATACCCCTGGGCAAAATCAACCTCGACGTCATATTCGGCACGCCAAAGAACTTCCGGCGTGAACGCATTGACTTTGAGGTCGTCGGCTGGCCCTCACAATACCACTGCATCCTCGGACGCGTCGCGTTCGCTAGGTTCATGGTGGTACCCCACTACGCCTACCTGCAGATGAAAATGCTGGGTCCCAACGGCATCATCACGATCAACGGGAGCTTTGAGCGATCTGACACTTGCGACAGGGAATTCAACAGAATCTCCTAGTCCTTCGGCATGTAGGAAGAGCTCGCGCGATTGAAGGAAACGACAGACAACAGTCTGCCTCCCCTGAGTAGGCCAAGCTCACCTGATCTCTCCTTCGACTCACCTGTGCACACAAAGAAGGTGCAGGTCGATCCGACAGATCCCGCAAAAATGACCCTCATCGCCAACAACTTGAGTCCCGCATAGGAACTCGCACTCGTCGAATTCCTCCGTGAGCACTGGGAAATTTTTGCCTGGTGTCCTGCGGACATGCTAGGAGTTCCTAGGGAATTCGCCGAGCACGCACTCAACGTCAACCCTGACGCAAGGCCAGTCAAGCAAACAATCAGGCGACTGTCTGAGCCACGAGCGCAGGCAGTCGTAATGGAGATCAACAGACTCCTCGAGGCCAAATTCATACGCGAGATCAAGGAAAGCACTTGGCTCGCCAATACGGTGCTGGTGCCAAAAAAGGACACGGATATCCTATGGATGTGCGTGGACTTCACTTCTTTAAACAAGCACTGCCCAAAAGATCACTTCCTGCTACCACGGATCGATCAAATCATCGACTCCACCGCTGGATGCGAGCGCCTCTGCTTCCTCGATGCCTACTCAGGCTATAACCAAATTCGAATGAAGGAGGAAGACCAAGAGAAGACAGCGTTTACAACGCCCTTCGGTGTGTTCTGCTACAACACAATGCCCTTCGGGCTAAAAAACGCAGGAGCCACCTACTAGCGGTGCATGCAGGCTTGCCTCAAGGAGCAACTAGGTCGCAACATCCAAGTCTATGTCGACGACATAGTAATCAAAACCAAGGAGGAAGCCTCTCTAATCGATGACTTGCGCGAAACATTCGCCAATCTTGATCGTTACCGGATTAAGCTCAATCCGGACAAATGCGCCTTCGGCGTACCATCTGGGTAGCTTCTCGGGTATCTCATCTCCGCGAGAGGGATTGAGGCAAACCCAAAAATGATAAAGGCCATACTGGCCATGGAGAAGCCAAAGAACATAAGAGGCGTCCAGCAACTAGCCGGACGAATCGCGGCCCTCAGTCGATTTATCAGTCGAATGGGAGAAAAGGCACTGCCCTTCTATCAGCTCCTCCGCAAAGCCGATAAATTCGAGTTGACCAAGGAAGTGCAAGAAGCATTCGAAGATCTCAAGCGCCTGCTATCCACCTCGCCAGTACTGGTGACTCCACGAGAAAGGGAACCACTACTGCTGTACATCTCCGCTACCAACCAAGTGGTTAGTACAGTGCTCGTCGTCGAGTGGGTAGAGGAAAACAAGGTCTACGGCGTACAACGCCCAGTATACTACCTCAGCGAGGTCCTCACGCCAACAAAACAGCGGTACCCGCACTACCAGAAGCTGGCGTACGGCGTCTTCATGACCGCCCGGCGACTGCGCCATTACTTCCAGGAACACCCAATCGTGGTAGTCAGCGACGCCCCATTGGGAAATATCCTCAATAACCCCGACGCCACGGGACGAGTCACGCTTTGGGGAATCGAACTGTCTCCACGAGACATCACATACGAAAAGCGCGACGCAATCAAGTTGCAAGTCCTCCCTGACTTCCTCGTGCATTGGATGGAAAACCAACTCCCAGACAAGCCAGATATGTCCTACCTTTGGACCATGCACTTCGATGGATCCAAACGGAAAGATGGAGCAGGAGCAGGTGTCATACTGACATCACCTCAAGGGGACAAGCTGAAATACATCCTGCGAATGCAGTTCACCGCCTCAAACAACGAGGCTGAATACGAGGCCCTGTTGCACGGGATGAGGATGGCAAAAGCCCGCGGCGCAAAGAGGCTCATCATATATGGCGACTCCAAGCTGGTCGTCAACCAAACAATGCAGGAGTGTGACGCACTAAATGACAACATGATCGCATACCGCGACCTCTACGATACACTCGTGGGAGACTTCGATGGTTGCGAGTTGCGACATGTAGGTCGCGAAAGCAACGAGGAGGCGGACGCACTCGCCAACATAGGCTCTACCTGCGCCCCCATACCACCTGGGGTATTTCTCGAGCGCATCTGCGAACGCTCCATCAAGCCAAAGGCCACAGAGAAGAAAACAAGCGCAGCAACGGACTCGGGGGCTACGCCACCCAATGAGCCAATGGCACTCGATAACATGGAGCCAGACACATGACTCGAAGGGCCAATGAGCGTCATGATGATCGAATAATCCTGGACGCAGCCATACATTACATATCTCCTCAGCAAGCGCCTACCGGACGACCCGACAGGCGCACGACACATTGCGCGACGCTCCAAGGCATTCGCTGTTATCAACGGCGAATTGTATAAACGCAGCATCATAGGCGTGTTACAACGACGCGTCTCCCTGGCCGATGGAAGAGCAGTCCTCCTCGACATACATGAAGGGACTTGCGGACACCACGCCGGCAGTCGCGCCCTCGTTGCCAAAGCTCTACGTGCTGGATTTTACTGGCCCACGGCCATGCGCGATGCCAAGGACATAGTCCCAAAGTGCAACGCTTGTCAGCAATTCGCGGATAAACCACACGCACCAGGCGCAGAACTACGGCCTATTCCATTGGCCTGGCCCTTTGCACAATGGGGGCTCGACATGGTAGGCAAGCTCCCAAGGTCCTCGCAAGGAGGCTACGTCTACCTCTTGGTCGCAGTCGACAAATTCACCAAGTGGATTGAGGCCATGCCAGTGACCAAGCAACGCGGTCAAGTTCTTTGAGTCCATCGTCTACCGCTTTGGCGTGCCGCACAGCATCATCACTGACAACGGGACGAACTTCACATCCAAAGAGTTCCAAGAATTCTGCGAAACCTAGGGATCAACATCAGTTATGCCTCAGTCGTGCATCCACAGACCAACGGTCAGGTGGAAAAAGCAAACGGGCTCATCTTCAATGGCATCAAGAAGCGACTCCTTCGACCACTCGAGCAGGCCGCGGGTTGCTGGCCAGATGAGCTCCAATCCATACTCTGGAGCCTACGAACAACTCCAAATAGCGCCACGGGCTACATGCCATTCTTTATGGTGCACGGAGCAGAAGCAGTACTACCCGCCGAAGTTCGGTACAAGGCGCCGTGCGTAGTCGCCTACAGTGAACAAGAGTCATCTCTTGCACTCGAAGACTCCGTCGACCTCCTCGACGAGGCAAAAGAAATCGCCGCAGAAAGATCCACGATCTAGCAGCAGAACCTGCGCAACTACCACAGTAGAAGGCTTCGCCCCAGATCCTTCATCGAAGGTGACCTGGTCTTGCGACTGAAACAACATGGGCATCTCAAGCTCGAGTCCCCTGGGAAGGACCGTACGTGATTACAGAAGTAATCCCAGGTGGCGCCTATCGCCTTCAATATTAGAGACAGGAGTCGCATACTCCAACCCTTGGAACGTCGCACAGCTGCGACGATTCTACCCCTAGCTGTTTTTTACTTTTACATCGCAAATAAGGCTACCCAGCCAAGGCTACTTAGCCACACATTGTACCTCGTACTGTTCTCCAAATAAATAAAAGCTAAGTGCCCCAAAACTCTGTTTTCTTTTCACTTCTGTCAATTTTATACTCGGGGGCGGCGCTAGCAGACCGGAAGCTACGGCGGCGACATCCACGTCGGGCCTGTGCAATCACACCATCGAGAGGGCAGCCTTGGCACCAGCCACCAACTGCTGCCTCACGCACTCGCGAACCGCGGACATATCTTGAAATTTGGCCAGGATAGCCAACAGACTTGATGGAGTGTCATCCAACGGGAACATCGCCCGATAGATATTCTTCAAACATGACTGCAACTTCTTCAGGAAGAGCAGCACTCGCGAAGCGCGATCCTGTAGGGTCGCCAATGCAGTCGCACGATCATGATCCACCCAGAAGTATCCACTCTCTTGAAGTTTCTCCTGGGTGAGACCATGAAGGCGGATGGCAATCCTATCCCTCTCCTCCTGCAGATGGCGTGCGCTAACAACTACACGAAGCAGCACCAACAGCATGAGTACAATGTACCATTGCGACTAACTACAAAGGAAAAGATGAGGACGAGCAAACTAACACTTAAACTGGTCGCCCAGTTGCGTCACCTCGCCAATCAGATATTGCTCGTGGGCGGCGGCTTTTTCCGCCTTTGACTTCCACACATCTGCGTTACCGCGGATCAAGGGCAACTCATGCTCCAGCTGCTTCACACGGTCACGAAGTCGCGACAGCAAGGACAGCTCCTCTACCCTGGAGCACGGCGGTGCCACTGTCTCATCAAGAGATGGTGAGTCCTGGGTTCCCCTATGGGACCACTCGATGTGCCCTA
The DNA here is from genome assembly GCA_910589775.1 of Avena eriantha. NCBI lineage: Eukaryota > Viridiplantae > Streptophyta > Magnoliopsida > Poales > Poaceae > Avena > Avena eriantha. Next base: position 267,429,121 of record OU342743.1, on the reverse strand, counting down.
CCACAAGTCAAGACAGAAGCAAATAAGGCGACCAAATTAACACAAAGGCAAGGGGAACATGTGCATTCAGGATAAGCATAAATATTCACAAGCACACTCACCAGCAGGCATGTTTTGAAACCAAAAGGACAATTCATCATCTATTACAAAAGCTAATTACAGAGCAGCTGGCTTTTTCGACTTCGACGCCTTCAGGGGCTTCATCAAGTCCGTGGCAGTATCAAACACCACCGACTTTCCGCCTGCCCCTGAGGCCGAAGCTTTCGCCGCCTTCTTAGCGTGTTGGAGCTCCTCCGAATACTTGGCAACGGTATTAATCAAGGAATGGCCATATTTGGCATAGGCAGTCACAAAGGGAGCGAAGACTACCTGCTGACCATCCGCGCCAATAGGCATCGTCTTCGACACCGCAGAGGGATCTATCTTGATTCCGTGGGCTTGCACCATGGCGAGTGACATCGTCGCACCAGCCGCCCGGAGGGAGTTCTTGTAAGTAGCAGGCACGCCCCCGGCGAGTGACTCCACCAGCTCGTCCATATTATCGACCTGCTCCACCTTTGGCATCAACCCCCCCGGAGGCGACTAAGGGCGACCTTGGCCTTGGACAATGTATCCTGGATGACGGCGCTTCGGTCCTCGACCGCGGATACCGCGCCAGCCAGAGCGTCATCACGACGAAGGGCCTGCGGGTCAAAACTCAAGTCGCCAGCATCTACACCAAAAATACATGGATCAAATTTCTAGTGCCACCGGCAAAACTCTAGAAGCAGAGAGGAGCATCAATAAAATATCCACCAGTAAAGGTACCTGAGAGGGCCTTGGCGACTGAGAACAGTTGCTCCTCGAACAACTTTTCCTTGGCCGCAAAGGAGGCGTGCAGATCCTCTTCGCGCTTCTGGGCATCATCAGGAGCCGCGATTGCCTCATCGTGCCCCTTCACAGCTGCGGCCAATGTCTTCTCCAATGTTGCGACGTTGCGCAGTAAAGCGTTATGCTCAGCTACATGGCAGTCAATAATTGGCTATCAGTCGAATATACCAAAACACAGAGAAGATGAAAAGAATAAGCGTGTAAGCACTCACTTTCGACCACGCGGTGACGCATGTCTAGCATCGCATGCTGGCGACCCATCGCCATAACCTGCTCCGCCACTTGCGCGACTTCCTTTACAAGGGACTGTTGCACAAAACAAGGAATCAGAGAGGGCAGTAGAAGGCGTTGACTGCCACACTAAAAAAGAAAGAAAGATGTACTTACATGGTCCTCTAGCGACTCCGAGGAAGTTTGCTGAACCGTCATCCGAGCAACTGTTCGATGCTCCCCTACGTGAGGAGAGCTCGAAGAATTGTGCCCGGAGTGGGCCGCCGCAGGAGGAGAAGGAGCGCGCTCGACCTCTACCTTGGCCCTTGAGGTCGCGACTCCCGATTCCTTCAAAAACTCGACGTCACTAGAAGATGATGACGCCTCTTGGCTGCAAGACCAAATCCGCATTGAGAAAGGGCAAAGTCCAGGGCATAGCCAACAAGAAGAAAACAGAAAAGAATGAATGAACTCGCAAACTTACAAGTCAAACTTGTCAAGATCAAACGTGGCCTCCGCCGACTCCGACGAAGACTCCTTGGGCAGTCGCATCTTCTTACGGGACGACGGTGCCACATCCCTCATAGGAACAGCTAGAATTGGCGACTCCACGCCAACAGCCGTGCCTTCTGGAGTCGAAGGACTCGACATGTTGGAATCCTCGTTGCGCGAACGCTTGCGAGTATCCGGGCTCCCAGACTCGGGGGCTTCCTCTTCCACATCAGAAGGGACAGTCGACTCAGACTCGTCCTCTTCCAAAGCTTCGCGAGGAATAATACCCTCAGGAAGAGGAGGCATACAAGGCGACACCGCCCAATCCTGCATACAAACAGCAAAGATGAGCAAAAGGAGCAAGTAAGCAACAGAAAAGCAATCACGAAAATAAGCTACTTCATAGCACAACTATACCTCAGGAGGAGGATTCGAAGCATCGAAAGGAGGAACGACTGGCTCATTCGGAAGCACATCCTTGAATGTGTACTTCGTGACCAGTCGCACCCTCTTATCTACCTCACTCGCGGACATGCCATCGGCAGACACGTGAGTGGCATCATCAGCACCACCCCATTGAAACATGCGATGGAATCTAGCCTGGAGAGGCTAGACGCGACGACGCAGCCAAGTCCTGACAAGGGCGCAACCTCCCTCTTCTGCGCCTATGCGACTCTCGAGGTCGCAGACGCGTTGATATAGCACGTCTGTCTCCGCGAGTTTGGAAGGCATGATCACGTTCTTCCAAGAACGCATCTTCTTGCAGGGAGTCGCGGGATCGAAAGGCGCGAGTCCAAAATGCTCGTCCTTGGCCTTCTGGTCACGAACATAAAACCATTTGTCCCTCCATCCCTGGACGGACTTGGCGAGCTTGATGTCGAAGTAGGTGGCGGACGGGTCGACATGGATTCCACAACCACCTACGTCGTAAACTAGAGAGCCAGATGCGGACTGACGCTTAAGTTTAAATAAGCGGTTGAAAAGGCCAAAGTGTGGCTCGATTCCGAGCCAACACTCGCAAAGAGTGATGAAGCAGGTGATGTGGAGAATTGAATTTGGGGACAGCTGATGGAGCTGGAGCCCGTAGAAACAAAGGAGACCCCTAAGAAAGGGGTGGAGAGGCAAAGAAAGACCGCGAATGATGAATGCAAAAAACATCACTCGAAAACCGGCAGGAGGCACAAGAATGGTCTCACCACTGGGGACGCGCGCATCGGCGACTGCTGCAGAAATAACTCCGTCTTGGCGAAGAAGACGGAGATCCGACGCCTTGATGATAGAGGGGCGCCACGCGCCATTAGTCACGCGGGTGCCCGCGACCTTCTTTTTCCCGCCGCCGGCGGCACTGGTGCCCGCAGCAGCGGGGCCACCCTTTCTTCTTCGTAGCGGCAACGGTGGCCGCGGATTCAGCAGCAGCGCCTCCTTTCTTCTTTCCCATTGTGCGGTGGCGATGAGAGCGCAGGAAATAACTTGGAAACGAGCGGAGGTGGTCCAGAGCTGAGGAGAAGATGAGCGCAGGGAAAGCAGATGAGCAGCAGCAATGGCGATGGCAGCGAGGAAGAAAAGGGCGCAGATGGAAAATTACCGCTGTAGCATCGCTACTTAACCCTTAGGAGATGCAATCCAATGGCTCACAAAAACCCTACTAGACGAATGGCACGCATCGCGCTCGACACGTGGAGAAGAGGAAGCGCGAACCGTCCCTCCACTGCTCCCATTACATGCGGAAATCGAGGAGGCACAATTAATAATAAGATTACGCACTCCCAGTCAAATCAAAGTCAGAAAGTGGGACCCACCGCTCGTCACGTCCCGTCAAACTCGCTCACGCGGGAAACTGAGGTCATGCAAACGTCAGCACTGATGTCATCAAAGCTACGCAGTGGAAAACTTCGACTACTTTAGTCCTTGATGGAGTCTTTGACTCCACCAAGCACTTGGGGGCTACTCCCATAGGGAGCGCTGGCCGCGCACCCTACGTTTTTTCTTTTCTTATTGCAGGAATATGGGAAATCACAATCAAACCCAACCACTCGAAACACGGTTCAACTATGGACATGGGTTACTCCCATAGGGAGCGCCGGAAAATTTTTCGACTGGAACAAACAAGCAAAGACGACAACAGTCGCAAAATTTCTTTAGTCCCTGCCTGAGTCTTCGACTCAACCAGGCACTCAGGGGCTACTCCCATAGGGAGCGCTGGTCGCGCACCCTATGTCTATTTGCACAAAAACTGTGTGTTGATTACATCCGCACTTGCAGATCATGGCGACACCGCCTCATAATTCTCCCTACAAAGAGACTATGTCTCCTGGGTCGCCCGAATCATCTCCGCGATGATAAAATTCGGATGACGCGCTTACAGCGTGAATGTAAGACCTGAATAAGGCCTGGCAACATATTTAACTGCGCACTACCAGAAATATATCCGTGCCTACAGGCACGATGAACATGCCTTGACAGACGCGTCAAGTGCTCACACCCATATAACTAGAATTCGACTCCTGTAAGACCTCTGCGGCCTGAGTAAAATTACGCCAGCACTTTTCCGGATTCGAGTCCAGGGACTCGAGTTCGAGTAGATTGCGTTGTTTCACCCTAAGGTGGTTAACTGATACCGATACTTCGGCTATATCAGGCACGTATATCAACGATCCCTATGACATAAATGAAAGCAGACAAAAAATGTACTCATACAGGCACACGAAGACTTCAAAAAGTACCCAGTCGAATCTGCGATTCCACTGGATACTCAGGGGCTACTGACATGGGTATACCCTACAGGTACTCGAGCTTGGTATATACGGTCTAAATACGTATAGGCCCACGGTGTCGCCAAGGCCCAGATGAAAGGACTCGAGTAACCTGCGGACTCTCGATTGCTTGAGAGACATATCACTCGGTATCTCTTGCGATTATTTGATACCATGATTATTGTAGATCACTGTGGAGCCATATCACTCGGTATCTTCTCTTCACGGGCTAGCCTAAGACGGAGGGATTGATTGACAACCTCTAATTCTTTAACATGCAGCTTGTGGAAAATATTATTCCTCTCCAGCACTTTCACTTGTTCTTTAATGAGCTCATTGTTATCTTGAAGGGTTTGTATCGCCTTAAGACTCATGGAAAAAACATAATTCGGTTGTGTGCTTAATATCTTCATCAATTTTATCAAGATAAAGTCATAGCAACCGAAGATGTTTGGGTGTCTCTAGTGTCTCCTTGTCCATCTCTTCAATCTTTAGCTCGAGGGATTTCAACTCCCTCTTCCGACCTTCATTGTCGGCGTCGAGGAACTCCATAGGGACGATCTTGTTCTCCTTGCCTTGCTTGCTATTGCTCTCGATCTCCATAGGAACTTCTCTCCTTAGCCTCTGTCCCTTGGTTTGCGTGTTCTCACGTATGAAGAAGAGGTTGATTGGTTTATGGAGATTATGATTAGAGAGAGAGACAATGCGAGTATATAAGGGGGGTCAGAGGTCGGTAAAACTCGCGAGAAATACCAAATTCACGCCCAAGAAAAGAATATTAACAAAATAGGGAAAGAAATCGCAGATTTGGAGGAGTCCTGTCGCGTAACGACCAACTATACATGCGCGGACCGTATAGCTCCGGACGTATAGATGGTTCTGGGTAGATATTTCCAAATATCTCGACTCCAGGTCAAGTAAGTTACTGACATGGGTATACCCTACAGGTACTCGAGCTTGGTATATACGGTCTAAATACGTATAGGCCCACGGTGTCGCCAAGGCCCAGATGAAAGGACTCAAGTAACCTGCGGACTCTCGATTGCTTGAGAGACAAGAAGGAGCTAAAGATAGAAAGTTTGAAGGGGAAAACCCTAACTTGTAACCGACTCGACCTGCTACCCGAGACCTAGCCTATCTATATAAAGGCTAGGAGGGGGCGGCGAGAAGGACACACACAACCCTAGTTTCCACAACCCTCGCCAGATTGCATCTGTGCACCATTGTATCTTTCGATTCCTTCGATAATTCCACGAGCAGACAAGCAGGAGTAGGGACCTCTACGAGGCCTGAACCTAGGTAAATCCTTTGTCCCCTGTGTGCTTGTTTGCTAGCCGATAGATGTCTCCAGTGCTCCCTCCTTCTCCAAAACCCAAGTCCATAACAATGGGCATTGATGAGTTAAACCCTCGCCAGTTACCGACTTGGAACCGACAAAACCGCTTTTTTAATATATCAAAAACGAAACTGTCTGAGAATTTAACGACCAACTATACAGCGGGAGGATTGTTTCCCGGTTGTATAGCTCTAACCGTATAGATCTAGACATCAAAAGCAAAAATGTCTGAGAATTTAACGACCAACTATACATCGGGCGGAGTTTTCTCCGGATGTATAGTTGCGACCGTATAGTTTCTAGACAACAAACAATTTCGCAAAGAAGATACAGAAGGTTTAACAACCAACTATACGGCCGGAGATTTTTCTCCGGTCGTATAGTTACGACCGTATAGTTGGTAAAAACCTTCAGAAACTTCAGAAAAACACGATGAAATCAAAGGCAAAAATTTCAGAAGTAAAATTTGTGAAAACAAATCACTTATTTGTGTAATAACACTTACCTTGCACCTACCGTTTACTTATTCGGGGATGATAAACTCCTCCAAAACATAGACTTCTTCTTGTTTGGAGGAATTGACCTTAGTTCATTTAATAATTCTCGTACACAAAAATCACCAGGACTAAAGGTCCTCTCAATAAAATTGGTGTCTTGCTGGCTGAATATGGACACTACATCCAACATCTTTATTTCTTGCCTCTACATAATCTGCAACTCAAATTCTTGAAGTAAAAGGATCCAATGGATCAGCCTTAGCTTATGTTTTTTCCTCTCAAGGAGTTCTTTTAAACCTTCATGATCCGTATGAACTCTTACTTTTGCATCAACTATATAAGAACGATTTATCGCAAGAGAAAAATACAGCAAAAAGTTCCCTTTCTTCCTTAGATAGTTCGTTTGAGCACTATTAAGAGTTCTACTAGCATGATGTATAATATTAAATCTGCGACCCATATGTTGTCCCAGAGTTACTCCTATAGCATCATCACTAGCTTCACATATTAAGTCAAAAGTCATATCCCAGATAGGTGGTTTAATGATAAAGCATGGGATAAAGCATATTTAAGTTTATCAAAGGCTACAAGACATTTATCATCAAAGTTAAATCATACTCGCTTTTGCAGAAGGTTAGTCAGAGGTTTAGATATTCCAGAGAAATTCCTAATGAACCTTCTATAAAAACCCACATGACCAAGGAAACTTCTTATACCTGTTATATCCCTAGGTTGTGGCATCCTCTCTATGGCCTCAACCTTAGCTATATCCACTCCAGTTCCCTTACCTGATAACTTATGTCCAAGGACTATACCTTCTTTGACCATAAAATGACACTTCTCCCAGTTTAGAACAAGATTGGTTTCTTCACAACACTTCAAAACTCTTTTGAGATTATCCAGGAAACTAGTAAATGAAGTTCCATAGATAGAAAAGTCATCCATAAATACTTCCATTATCAGTTCTATAAAATCCACAAAAATAGTAGTCATGCATATTTGAGAAGTAGCTGGAGCATTACATAAACCAAAAGGCATACGTCAGTAAGCATGTAAGGACCAATGAAAGTTGTTTTAAGTTGGTCATCATGATGAACAACTATTTGAGGAAAACCAGAGTATCCGTCCAAGTAGCAAAAATGAGTGTGGTTTTCTAATCTCTCTATAGTTTGATCTATGAACAGTAATGGATAGTGATCTTTCCTAGTTTCCTTATTCAATTTCCTGAAATCTATAAACATCCTATGTCCAACACTAGTTCTAGTAGGTATCAATTCATTGTTTTCATTAGGAACAACAGTAAAACCGCCCTTCTTAGGGACACAATGAACAAGACTTACCCATTCACTTTCTTTTACATGATAGATTATACCTGTGTCCAATAGGCGTACTATCTATATTCTTACCACTTCCTTCATTTTAGGCTTAGTCGTCTATTAAATTCCGCAACTGGTTTAGCACCTTCCTCCATGAATATTCGATGGACGGTTATCATGGGACTAATGCCCTTCAAATCATCCATTAAGTACCCAAAGTCCTTACAATGCTCCTTAAGTACTTTCATGAGTTCTTCTTCTTCATCTCCTGAAAGCTTAGCACTAATAATAACAGGAAATTTATTGGTATCATATAAAAATTTGTGTTTAAGATTATCTAGTAGAGTCTTCAATTCTGGGGGGTGGTAATTCCTTGTCCCCTCTCTTTTTTGGCTCTTCAAAAGCCTCATCAGTTGGAGGCCATGTCATGGTGGGGGCACGGTAGATGCCATGGATAGGCTAAAGATGGGGCCAAAGTACACTAGGGAAATTCAAGGAGGGATAGTGTGGTGATTCCACACACAAGTGTTCGTATATTTGCTCTATCAATGGTGGATTAAAAGTGCTCCTCGAACTGTTCGTGAGAAGGAGACTAGGTCTCTTACCCCCACAACTATGCTCTAGAGTTCTACCTTAGACAGAGAAAAATATGATTGATCCCCCTCTATGGAGGCCCTGGTGCTCCTTATATAGGCAAGCCCAGGGTACAATGTTTAGGGCTTATTTGGAGGCATATCCCCCGAATATGCCCCTCGGTTAAAGCTAGATGCTTCTTTATTTGCTTTAAACGGCTTGTCCGTGCTTTGGACATAACCCTCCGCATGCCCCTTGTCTTTTGGCGTCACTAGACATGGTTTACGTCAGCTGGCTTCGCTCGCATCACCTTTGTCGGCCATGCCGTGCTGGTCCTCTCCTCTACTCGCCTCGCTCATGCTACAGCGGGCAAATACCACCTTTTGACCAACGGGAGATTCCTTCCTTCTCTTAGAAGCCAAATGGTAGCCTAGCTAGCGCCTGGCTAACTCGGCCCGGAGGGTACCTGCACACATGGTAGGTTAAGCATAGCCGACATATATTTTATGCCGGCCGAGTTAGTGTTAGGTGGATGCTCTCCGGGCCGGGTTACTCCGTAAGTCGGCCTGCCTTGAGGGGACCCAGCCAGCATTTGCTTTGACCGTGCCATACCTCGGCTAACACGACCTCTATACCCCAGTGTAACCCTACCCGGGGGTATGCCCCCAACATTAGTCCTCGAAGCTGGTGAAGTCTTAGCAACTTCAGCTGTTAAGGTCACAGCAGGTTCCCCTATCCAAATCAACACTTCTTTAGCCGAATTACCCAGTAACCCGGACTCTTTACCTTAGTGTTCCCTTGGCTCGATCCGAGTTACTTCCCGCTAGCGGGGTTCTGCCCATGTATCTAGGTTACCTTTCCTTCTCTCATACGCTTCCCCACATCCTACGTGGAGGGTAATCATCACTTTGCCTCATTTTAAGGGCTGTGCCAGTTTACTACGCCAATTACTGTAGTAAATGTCAAGAATAACTGCTCTGCACGTCCCGTCGTAGCAGCGCCTTGCTAATTGTATCATAACATCACGTCATGGGATCCTTTGTTCCCTGTGTACTTTGGTGTGGCATGTGCCTGATTGGCTGTCGTGGAGGATACATGGCCATAGCGTGTAGTTGGGCCGCAACAACTGATCCCACTACGCACCTGTGACGCGTGGTTAAATAGGGGGCAGGGGAGGTCCTTGGGGAAGTTCCCCCACTTCGCACTCCCCTGCCCCTCTTCTTCTTCATAGCGACGCCACCGCCGCCACGGCTTCTGTGCTAGTGCTGTGTCGCCGCTGCCGCGTTCAACCGCTCCCTGCGACCGCGCCACCGCCTCTGCTTGAACCGTTCACCACGGGGCCTTGCGCTTCCAAGTTTTTGATGACCGGTTACCTCTTCTCCGATTACCTTCTTGAGGATCTTGACCTAACCATGATAGAGGAGGAGGACGATGAAGCCCACGAGCGTGGCGCTTGGGTGGGCGCTTTCGTCTGCCAGGACGACATCGACTAGCTGTATGCGACGCGCTGCATCCTAGCAGGCGTAACATGCCGCCTCGCTGCCGGAGAAATCTCCCCTTCGCCAAATCCATGTGAGTATGTTGTCTTCCTCTCCCATTTCCAGTGCAGCTTTGGCCTGCTTGTCTCTGGTTTCTTCCGTGATTTCATTTCCATCTACCAGCTTCAGCCGCATCATCTCCCCGCTAATGCCATTACTTCTCTTTCCTCTTTTGCCTCCGTCATCGAGGGTTACCTCGGCCTCTGGCCTACCAAAGCACTCCAAAGTTCTTTGGTCTCAAGAAAAACGTTGTCCCAGACAAACACCTTACTCCCGCCGAAAAGAATCTGACCCAGTATGGTGGAGCCTCGATCTGTCCCTGCAAGACTTCTCCTTTTCCCCGGGTTACCGGCCTTGAATGTTGCAAAGGCTGGGCCCAGACCTTCTTCTATGTTCGGAACAACACAGATACGGATCTAATCCGTCTCCTCCCCTTCAAGATGGGCGCCCTCGGCACTTCTCTGTGGGAGAAGATCCTAAAGCGTCCCACAGCCTTGGCGAACTAGGTGGATCACTGGGTTAAGGATCTCCTCGAGCTGCGGCTATGCAACGAAGACATTATGATCACCTTTGTCTGCAGCCGAGTCTCCCCCATTCAGAGGCGTGCCCACAAGATCTGCTATCTTAGTGGCCCCCTAGACCCCCACCGGACCTCCTCCTTCGAGCTTGACAACTTGGAGGTGTTCCGCTGGGTCAAGGCCATCTTCAAGGTGGAGAAGGAGTTCTCCGAGGCTTGGAAATGGGGGCTTGCACCCTTTACCCGGGCTAACCCGCCTCCTAAGGTAAACTCTTTTCTTGATATTTTGTCCGGGTTTCGCAGTACGTCCGATAACTCCCTAACTTAACCATTTAGCTTTTTTGCTCTCAGCTATTTCTCCAGCTGACAGTTGAGGATGACAAGGATTTGGCCCTCAAATGGGTGCCTGACCATGCAGAACCGGACGAGGAGGAGCCTGACCTAGAGAGGTTCTTGCCCACCCCGGACAGCTCCAAACGACCCTCTGGTAAGGCCTCTTCTCTGAGGGATTGGCCGGATGACGATGACTCCGATGTTGAGGTTTTGGAGGTACTTGATCTTGTGCTTATCTCTTACGCATTCCCGATTATGTCTGAATATTCAGCTAACCCGGCCGGTTAGGTCCTCGAGGTTCCCCCTACCGCCACGGATGATCCGGCTCCTTCTCCTTCCCAAAAGCGCATGGCTACCTCGGCCGCAGCTTCGGAGGCGCCACCACCTAAGAAGAGGCAGAAGAAATCCGGGGTCAAGGCTCCAGCTAAGCCCACGGTCAAGAGCTTAGTCCAGAGGGCACCCAAACCTCGGGCGCCCCCAACCTCGGACGAGTAAGTCGCTTTTCCTTTCTCTGTCGCTTTCGAGTTTTTCTGCTTCTGCATTTGCCTCTCCTTTTGACTTGCTATTTTTTTGTTTCTTCAGTGCTCCTAGGGTTATTCCCCAGAGTGGCCCCAACATTTTTTCTCCGATCTGGAGAAGCTCTTCTCCCCCTCGCAACAATGACGTCTGTCTGTTGAGTCCTATCCAAGAGGACTCCGCGGCTGCGCCAGATCAGAGCCCACCTCGTTATGAGGAGGGCAACGTCGACGTGGGGGGTAGTGGAGCGGCCGAGGATACGACGATGCCGGATCTCCCTAGCTCTTCTTCTCCACCATAGCCATCCAGTTCCGAGGTGCCAGCTTCATCGGCACCGCCCCAAATAATTCCTTCTTCAGTTTCAGTCTCTCCAGTATCATCAGTAGTACCAGCAGTACCAGTAGTCGCAGCACCAGCAGCACCAACACCAATAGTACTAGCATCAATAGCACCCATATCAGCAGCACCAGCACCAGCAGCACCAACACCAACAGTACCAGCAGCACCAGCACCAGCAGCACCAACAAAGCGAGTAGCATCAGCCCCAGCCAAGCCCTCTTCGAAGAAGAAACCTTAGTCCGCTGCCTCCGGATCCACTGTGTCCATTAATGACATTTTTTACCCAACCTCCCAAGCTCAATCTAGCTCTGCAACCTCGGCTCTTCTTCGGCGGCCTGCATCATCCGGCAAGAGCAAGATCGCCGCCAAGCCCGTTAAGGATTCTGCTTCCGGGTCTGCTGCCGCCTGACCTGAGAGCAGTAAGCAGTTGATCCTGCATACCAGTCCTGCTGCTGCTCAGTCCGCGAGGCGAGAGGCCCATGCCAAGGGCTTGGTGACGAGCCATTCTCTTAGCAGCGAAAGCTACAGTCCACCGCTCATAGAATATGTGCACAACTGGAATAACGTCGAGCTTATCGACTCGCAAGATGATTTGTCGGAGAGATTTGGTCCGGTGGAGTTCAGCGCTCAAATGAACTCCGCTACTAAGGCGATCTCCCTTGCTGGCCGGATGATGGAGGTAACTCTTTTTTCTGCTAAGCCTTTTATATACACAATAGATATACCCACAAGTCCCTGAGCCTCCGAGGGAGTAATTTATTACTCGGTCGGATGCTCTTAGAGAATTTAGTGTAAGTACTTAATGTTTTCAAATATCCACATACCTAGAGTCGGGTTAAGTTCCACTTGGCCCGGATCTTGTAGACTTCGAATATCCACACACCTAGAGCCGGGTTAAGTTCCACTTGGCCCGGATCTTGTAGACTTTGAATATCCACACACCTAGATCCGGGTTAAGTTCCGCTTGGCCCGGATCTTGTAGACTTCGAATATACACACACCTAGAGCCGGGTTAAGTTCCACTTGGCCCAGATCTTGTAGATTTTGAATATCCACACACCTAGAGCTGGGTTAAGTTCCACTTGGCCCGGATCTTGTAGACTTCGAATATCCACACACCTAGAGCCGGGTTAAGTTCCACTTGGCCCGGATCTTGTAGACTTCGAATATCCACACACCTAGAGCCGGGTTAAGTTCCACTTGGCCCGGATCTTGTAGACTTCGAATATCCACACACCTAGAGCTGGGTTAGATTCCACGTGGCCCGGATCTTGTAGGCTTCGAACATCCACACACCTAGAGCCGGGTTAAGTTCCACTTGGCCCGGATCTTGTAGACTTCGAGTTACTTTCTCTTTACCCATGAACTAACATTGGTTCGTTTTTTAGATCACCACCAACCACCGAAGTGCTGAGTTCCAGTGCTTGCTGGACTCATACAAAGATCTTTGTGCCAGATACGGCATGTTGTTGGTGGATCACCAGAAGAAGGGTAACTTTCTTTGCTTAAGACTTTTTCGTTCTTGTTCCTTTGAATTACTCGCTATTCGTATTAACTTGTTATCCGAATCACGTAGCCGAGGCTGAGGTGGAAAATATCATCATGTGCAAGAACTTGGCTGAGATTCAAGGTAACTTGTCTTGTTCCTTCAGCCTTTGCGTGCTCTTTCCTTGACTCGGTATATATTTATACCTCGGCTCTACCGGGTCAACTCACTATTGCAGTTACACTTGAAGATAGCGTGCCCATTCATGATATGATGACACATTTTCTCGAACAAGCAGGGAAGCACCAGGCCGAATTGAAGAAAAAGGATGAAGAGATTGCTCAGCTGCACCTCAAGGACTCGGAGATTACTCGGCTAAACACCGAAATCCAAAGGCTCAAGGACCTCTACAAATCCGAGCTGGATAAGGCGGGTCAGGAGTTCGCTGAGGAAAAGGAGCGCCTGACCACTCAAATTTCCAAGGACATGGACTTGTTGTAGAAAGCCGACGTAAAACATACATCGATGACTTCTGAATATAAAAAATCTAGGCCAGCAACGCCAACGTGTATGCCGAGCTCATGCGTATCCTTTTCCAGATTTCACGTGAGTTTCCTTCCTCTTTTTCAATTCTTATATCTTCAGATTTAGTGTTCTTGCTCACTAACATCCCTTGTTCTGTTCGCAGGCAAGTTCCCAGAAGGTGACCCTATTGCTTCTGGTGCCATGGCTAGGTCTCGCCAGTAGCGGGGTATCCCAACAGGTCCTGCTACCGGGTCAATTTCCTATGATGTGGAGGATCTGCTGGTTAGCCTTACCGCCCGCCTAGAAATTGTGAAGAACTATGGCGCAGACATAATGCCGGTAGCAGTTCGGATGTTCAATGCTCTTTGGCCTACTGAGCCCACTCCCAAAGGAAGCACAACTTTTCTGGCAAAACTTGTGGAGTGCGAGACCCAAGTTCACCTTTGGCGGGAATCTGCTACTCGAGCCGGAGCTGATATAGCGCTGCAGTTTGTTCTGTCCTGGTATGAAGAGCTGGATCTCACTCTGCTTGAGCGTTTGCGCACCAGATCAAAGTGGTCCAATGATCCGGAGTGCATTGCACAGTGCAAGGCTTGCGCTAACAAGCTCATCCAGTATGCCTTCTGCCACACTTGGAATGAGGGTCCGAGCTACCTAGATGTATTTGATGATGCCTACGTTTCTGAGGGCGGGGAGGACGAGGAACGTGAGGACGGGGCCTCCGAACTTGGCGATGATGCCGAAGATCCGGAAGACAAGGAGGACAATCCCAAAGATGAGGCCGAGGTTAGTGCCTTGCCTACAGACACCGACGTACCTCCTCCTTCGACCGATGACTCGGCTTCTGCTACTGCCCCTTGAGCTTGAAAAACACTTAATAATATTCGTCAGATCCCCGGTATGCCGGGTGAAGTTGTACTTAAGCACAATGGTTTGGTTTTGCTACCATTACTGTCGTTTGCTACTAAGTTCCTAATGTCGGATTAACGTGGGCAAAGCCCCCGAGTTTCCTTTTCTTGTTCCCCCAATTTTATGACTCGGCTCGCATCTACCTTGATTCAGTTTTTCGACTTACGAGTCCAAGGTTCAAAAAATTGACTTAACAATGCTTGAAACTTTGAGATTAGCTCAAAATAATCTGGAAAAATAATAATAATGAATTAAATAAGGGGTTAGTCCAAATAATATACGTCAGCTCGATTACTTTATTTTCCTTAGTCGTTTTTCATGTGCTTTGCAATTCCAAACTTGTTCTCTTGCTTGCCATGAAGCCAAATCTTGTTGGACAGCAGCAAAGTCAAAGAGTTGGGTTTTTGGTGCTCACACACTACTAATCCGGCTAAGGTGTAAGCAACTTAACCCAGCCGACGTATATAAAACACAAAAGCAAGAAAGACAATTATTATGGCAGTCCCCGAGTTTTTGCTAGGGGTGCTGAAATTTCATTGATAAACCCATTGCCGACATACATACCGACATATGAGTAGCTCAGATACATTCACCTCTTTGTTCATGTGTAAAAAGGATGAAGTAGTGCTACATTCCATGGACGCTTTGATTCCTCTCTGGACCTGTCTGCCTTATTCTTCTCATGTGGCTGTGCATCAATAAGATAGTAGGAATCGTTGTGCAAAGCTTTGCTTCCAATGAATGGTCCTTCCCATGGAGGGGATAACTTATGCATGCCAGCAGTGCGCTGCACCAGTCGGAGTACCATATCACCTTCCCGGAAGACTCGGGGGTTTACTTTTCGGCTATGGTAGCATCGGAGGTTTTGCTGATATATGGAGGATCTAGACAAGGCATGTTCTCTTGCTTCTTCTAGTAGATCAACATCGTTTTGCCAGGTTTCGTGCACTTCGGCTTATGTGTATTGCGTGACCCTTGACGAATCATGCTCTATGTCAGCTGGCAGTACAGCTTCTGCCCCATATAATAGAAAAAATGGCGTATAGCCTGTTGATCGATTCAGAGTTGTTCTTAAACTCCACAGTACCGCCGGTAGTTCTTCTATCCAGCACCCCGCTGATCTTTGCAGTGGCTCTATGAGCCAGGTTTTTATCCCGAATAAGACTAGTCTATTGGATCTTTCTACTTGTTCGTTCAATGCGAGGTGAGCCACAGAGCCAACATCTAGTCAGATCTTCTTCTCTCGGCAGAACCTCGCAAATGCATCTTCTGCAAAATTCATGCCATTATCAGTTATGATACTATGGGGATAGCCATATCTCAAGATTATATCCTTGAGGAACCCCACTGCTGTTGCCCCATCACATTTCCTAATTGGCTTTACTTCAATCCATTTGGTGAATTTGTCCACCATAACCAAGATATGTGCCATTCCTCCCTTACCCGGCTTAAATGGTCCTACCATGTTTAGGCACCATACAACAAATGGCCAAGTAATGGGGATGGTTTTCAGTTTCGACATTGGCACATGGATTTTGGTGGCGTACCTCTGACATCCATTACATTTTCTCACCAGATCCTCCGCTTGTTCCAAGGCATTTGGCCAGTAAAATCCATGCCGGAACGCCTTTGCCACTAATGCTCTTGAAGACGCATGATGACCACACTCTCCTTGGTGGATATCTCGGAGTATATCAATTCTTCTTCCGGATCTACACATCATTGCAGCATAGTGGTTACACTTCTTTTCTATAGCTCGGTGTTAATGATTTTATACGCCTTTGCTCTTCTCTGGATTTTCCTTGAAAGCACCTCATCATTCGGCAAAATTCCTTCTTTTTGGAAATCAAATATTGGCTTAGCCGATGTTGGTATAGGCAGGATGAGAAAACGTTCTTCATCAATTTCCATCGTATCCACCGACATAACTTTTGCCGGGTTTGCTCATGCAGTCTCCGGGTTTGCTGACGCAGTCCCCGGGTTTGCTGAAGTGCCTCCCCAATCTATTTCCATAGGTGTAGCTTCTGTCCCAGAGAGAGCCGGGATATAAATTTTCTCGGATTCTGGTGATGGTGTAATAGATGGTTTTCTTAAGTGCTCCAAAGCAACATTTGGCGGGATTGGTTGCCGGGATGAGCCCAACTTGGACAATACGTCGGTTGCCTCATTTTCACTCCGAGGTACGTGATGGAACTCACGCCCCTCAAAGAACCCGCTTATCTTTTAAACATGAAATCTGTAAAGGGCCATGTTAGCATCCAAGACATCCCAATTGCCAGATACCTGCTACACCACCGAATCCGAGTCTCCAAAGCATTGTATCTGACGTATTCCTACTTCCTTTGCCACTTTAAGCCCATGCACAAGTGCTTCATATTCTGCAACATTGTTTGAGGCGCTGAAGTGGATTTGGAGGACATACTTCAACTGATCCTTCTTGGGCGAGGTAAGTACTACCCCGGTGCCCAGTCCTTCTTTTAGCTTTGACCCGTCAAAGTGCATCCGCCAATAATTAGAATCCGGCAAAGGTGGTTCGTTTTGCTTCTCGGCCCAATCCACAAAGAAATCCACCATAGCCTGCATTTTGGCATGACTTCTAGATCTGGCGATGGGTCCTTGCTTGCTCCTGCGTCTGGCACGGCCATCATGACTTCAACACTGCTAGTGGGGCGAGTGAGAATCACACCGCGTGCTACACTAAGCAGCGGTTCGCCTCCCTCGACGACATGCCGCGGATGAACCCAAGACTCATCCACGCCGACGTAGATCTTGTGCGTGCCAAGCTTGATGAAGAGGCCGTTGCACGGAGGAGGACGTATGGCAAAGCTCCCTACGTTGTTGCTGACATAGTCCAGCGCTCCAAAGCGCTGAACCAGGCCAGAGACGATGTGCTCACCGGTATCGGAGATGCTTCCCATCCAGATATTCACCCCTGCTAGTGCCGCTAGCCTGACGGTGGGCGCCAACTGTTGTGGTGGTGGCACGGCAGATGCCATGGATAGGCTAAAGATGGGGCCAAAGTACGCTAGGGGAATCCATGGAGGGATAGTGTGGTGATTCCACACACAAGTGTCCGTATCTTTGCTCTATCGATGGTGGATTACAAGTGCTCCTCGAACTATTCGTGAGACGGAGACTAGGTCTCTTACCCCCCCCCCCCCCCACAACTATGCTCTAGAGTTCTACCTTAGACAGAGAAAAATATGATCGATCCCCCTCTATGGAGGCCCTGGTGCTCCTTATATAGGCCAGCCCAGGGTACAATGTTTAGGGCTTACGTGTAGGCATATCCCCTTAATATGCCCCTCGGTTAAAGCTAGATGCTTCTTTATTTGCTTTAAATGGCTCGTCCAGGTTTTGGACGTAACCCTATGCGTGCCCCTTGTGTTTTGGCGTCACCAGACACGGTTTACGTTAGCCAGCTTTGCCCGTGTCACCTTTGTTGGCCACGCCCTGCTGGTCCTCTCATCTGCTCGCCTCGCTCACGCTACAGCGGGCAAAGACCGCCTTTTGACCAACGGGAGATTCCTTCCTTCTCTTAGAAGCCAAGCGGTAGCCCGGCTAGCACCTGGCTAACTCGGCCCGGAGGGTACCTACACACATGGTAGGTTAA
The DNA here is from genome assembly GCA_910589775.1 of Avena eriantha. Lineage (NCBI taxonomy): Eukaryota > Viridiplantae > Streptophyta > Magnoliopsida > Poales > Poaceae > Avena > Avena eriantha. Next base: position 267,411,298 of record OU342743.1, on the reverse strand, counting down.
GCATAGCCGACATATATTTTATGCCGGCTGGGTAAGTGTTAGGTGGATGCTCTCCGGGCCGGGTTACTCCGTAAGACGGCCTGCCTTGAGGGGACCCGTCCATCCTTTGCTTTGACCGTGCCATACCTCCGCTAACACGGCCTCTATACCCCAGCGTAACCCTACCTGGGGGTATCCCCCCAACAGGCCCTATAATGGGAAGTGAATCTAATTCACCTTCTAGTTCTTCTAGGGGCTTTTCCTCCATAACTATTTCTTCATAATTTAAGTCTTTATTTATTTCTTCTTCTTGATCACCAAAGAAGAGAGCTGCCATTTCCTCAATAGTTTTCTCTTTCTCTTCTTCTTGTATTTACAGAGGTTTGTCTTTAAATTTGGAAAAGTGGAATTCTTTTTCCGCTTCCCCAAGCTTACAAGACACAATCTCCTTTTTGAAATCAACATTGGCACCTACATCACTCAAAAAGTTTCTTCCAAATATAATTGGGCAAAGAGTGTCAGCTGGCATATCAATAACTACAAAATCGATAGGATTTTTTTATTGCCAATTGTGACAGTTGCATCTTCAACTACTCCCATTGGAATTCTAAGAGTTTAATTGGCTAACATTATTGTCATCTCAGTATTTTCAATTGTAGCCCATTCTATTTCTTATTTTATTTCTAAATATAAATCATAAGATATAACAATAACTTCGGTGGCAAGATCGCATAAACCATAATGCAAAGTTTCCTTAATATGCAGGGAAGAATAGGCTTACCCACATCTTTTACATTTGTTTTACCTTCAACCAATACGGAAGTCTCTTTATCAAGTTCAACTATGTTACAATGTGCATACATAGCCAAAATTTCTTCCTTGGTTACCTCTTCATCTTTGGTTTCTTCTAGATGTTCCTCAACTTTTGGCATACTTCCCTCTTCCTTCTTCTCATGTACTGCTTGGACCTATTCATATTCAAAAATATGCTTCTGTGCACTCTTAGGGAAATGTATCTCATATATTGGTTCTACGGTGGCCAGCGTTGCTTTAACTTATTTCTTCTCAGGTTTGGGTGGTGGATCATACTTGACCAAACCCTATTTTGGAGCTTTGATGTGTTATGTAAAAGCTTTAACAACATGCAACACAAGATCTGAATCCAAATAAAGTTCTTTAGATAATTCGTTAACATGGCCCTTTTTATTATAGTCATGAAATACACTCATAATCTATTTCTATGCCTCCTTTGCTTCCTAGACCAAAATTCCATGAGACTCTATGATCGTGAATTCTATTAAGTAAAGCCCAAGCTTTATTTATAGGGAGATTCATAAAAGCTCCTCTCGCACAAGAGTCTAGTTCAATTTTATTAGGTTCAATTAAACCACCATAAATGATAAGCAATAAATACCATTTTAGGAAAATCATGATGAGGGCATTGATTAAGTAAATCTTTAAATCTGATATAAGCTCTTACTAGTCCTTCATTCGGACGGTTCCTCCAAGTCATTATAAGATGCCTGATTCCAAAAGATTTTGATGATGTTTTGCTAGAAACTCACTGGCTAAATTATCCCAAGTAGTAGTGGCTTCTGGGGGTAAAGATCTATACCATGAGAGAGCTGTACTAGTCAAAGTCTGACTAAAAACTTTAACCCTTACCTATTAGCAGTATATCATGGTAATTGGAAAGTGCCACATATATCTTTGCAACATGCAATATGCTCATATGGATCAGGATCTTCTTCATCTCCAATAAATTGCTTCTTGTGTAGAATACCAAGTAGTAGAGGATTTATTTCAAACCCCCTTGTCTTCTTGTTGGAGTTGTCTTTTTTATTAATATCATAGGGCTTTCCAAAGTGGCTGACTGGGTTAGCACTAGCCATATGCTCAAACTCCATCATGTTGGTGGAAACCTGTAACTCAAAACAAAACTTATCAAGATAAAAATAGATAAGCAAAAACTAAAAGACCTACAACGCTTAGCTCCCCAAAAACGGCACCGGAAAATAGCTTGATGACTGCAAGTGCACAGATCGTTTGTAGCTAGTTTCGAAATAAAGATATCGATCCCACAGGGAGTACGAGTCTGAAGTCTAATAACTCTTGAATTAAATACTACAATAGAAATACTAAATAAAGTTCTAAGTAACAAGATAAAATGCGAGTATTGTGTAAAAAAGGTGTTATGGGGTTTTTGGTATAAGAGAACAATAAGTAAAATAAAACAACTGAACACACAAAGTAAGTATCGCGTATGTAAAAGGGATTGCAACTGCAATAGGAAAAAGGCATTCTCAGGGAGTAGCGGATACACCTCTAGCATTATAAAGAACTAAAGTAAAGATTATTATCATGAACATTCTCAATTGTGTATGTGTGGGAGGAACTCCGTATTTGGACAAATAGGCATCAACCACTGCTCACATCATCCTCATAACCACAACAGTTAGCAATCGACATCAATCAAATTACTGCGCTATTAAGGTACTTAATCTTGTAGGACGTATCCCATGGCATGGATAGTGTTCTGTGAGTTTCCTTGGTTCCCAAGTTGATACGTAAGCGGTGCCAACAACTTTATAGTCACTATAATGAAGGAAACATGCCCTGAGAGGCAATAATAAAGTTGTTATTATGTATTCCATATATGATAGATGTTTATTTTGCATGCTAGAATTGTATGGATCGGAAACATCAATACATGTGTGTTTAATTAAAAAAAGGGTTCCAAGTTATGCCTCTCTTATAGACTAGCTTTTTGATTAACAAGATGATCAAGGTTTCCTGATCATGGACATTGGATGTTGTTAATAACAAGATCACACCATTGGTGGAATGATGTGATGAACATTCATCCAAAGTATAGCATTACGATCAAGTCATTATGTTTATATTGCTATAACATCATATGAAGTAATCTTTATCCTTAGACCATGAGATCATGTTAATTGCTAACACCTGAAGAGTTCCTGATAACATCAAACGTCACACCGTAACAGGGTGACTATAAAGATGGGTTCAGTACTACGAAGGTGTTATGTTGAGGCTCATGGATCAAGAGTGGAAATTTTCAATCCCGATGATGGATAGATATACTCTCGGCCCTCTCGGTGATATCACATTGAGATAGCTTGCAAGCAAGTGATGTGATCACTAGAATGTTATATCACGGGAACGAGAAAAGAGTGCATGTCGGTAACGAGATCAAACTAGGTATGGAGATACCGATGATCAAATCTCGGACATGTAATATATCATGAGACAAAGGGATTTAGTTACAAGTGTTACATGTTCTCATGATCACAGAAGTCATCATTGAATGTGTAGGACTCAGTACGGATCTCTAGGTTCCGCTGCTCATTATTGATCGGAGAAGGGTCTCGATCATGTCTGCATTATTCGTGAACCCTAGGGTGACACACTTAAGAGTTACCGGACACCATTTTGGAGCACATATGTTTCAGATGAAAGAATTGCAAAGCGCAGGAATTGTTTCAATAGAAACCAGAAATTGTTTTGGGTGAAATTGCAGAAAGTGGTTCTGCATGTGATATTGAAATATTGCAAGGGGCTATATGTGAATCTTTGTTAATTAAAGTAATTAACAAAATTCTGAATAAATTTAATAAAAGAGTTTTATTAAATGAGAGAGCATTAAACTTGGAGAATTTTAATGCATTTAAAGTGGAGACTTTAAAAGGGAATGTGAAGAGGCATTTTAATGTGGAGGGGTTACCACCACATGAATGGGGGAGGTGAGGGGTCACCCCCCCATGCGCTGGCCATGGAGAGAGGGAGTACCCCCCCTCCTCCTATAAAAGGCCAACCATTCCCTCCTTCATCCACACACCTCCTTGTGAAGGATCTCTCTCCCCCTCTAGAATTATTTCCCCATGGTCTCGGATTAGCGAGATACATGTTCCCGGTGGCATTTCGTCTGGAAGGAGTTGCTGCTTCTGCTGGATCGCTGGAGCGACGAGGTGGAGGTTGTCCGGTGGCTTGAACGTGTGTTCGAGTGCGGATGCGCTGCTGAGTTGCGGCGCTCGGACTTCCTCACGATCTTGAGATCGGCAAGTGTACGACTACATTAACCACGAGTTCCTACTCGTTAACAAAACTCGTTGTCTTCAAGGGTAAGTTCTCGTTGGATGTATGTCCACCCGTTGCTTTGTACCTAGTAGATAGATCTTGGTGTGTAGTTCACACCGTAGGAAATTTTTTGTTTTCTATGCTGCGGATCCAACAGTGGTATCAGAGCCTGATCTATGCGTAGGTGCTTTGCACGGGTAGTACACATATGTTTATATATGGGCGATGATGATCATGTTATTGCATCTTCTATGTATTTTGGATATTGGTGGCATAGTGGGATGAAGCGGCCCGGACCAACCTTACATGTCATCGTACATGAGACCGGTTCCACGACTGACATGCAACTTGTTTTGCATAAGTGGCTGGCGGGTGTCTGTCTCTCCTACTATAGTCAATATCTGATTTACAACGAGTTGCTAATAACTTAGTTATCCTCGTTGTGGTTCATGTTCGTAGGTGAGAACGGTTCTATCTTCGAAAGCCCTGAGCCACGTAAAACTTGCAATTGATAAATTAGAGGCGTCTAGTTTAGATCGTTGCTGGGCTAGTGTATTAATATGGTATTGTTGTAAGTAGATGTATGATAGATAGTCTTACAACACATTCAATATGTAAGTTCCATAGACCTTGGCCTTACACACAAAGGAATGATAGAGATCATAGCACGATGCAAATGATAGAGATCAAATGCATGGACCATATCATCTCACTTTACACATTAGATGTTAGCATCTTATACTTCTAGTTTGGCGCTTTTGGTAGCATTGTAAGATGATACCTCATTTAGATATCAAGATAAAATGTGTTCTTCCTTGAGTATGCACCGTTCTATGAATCGTGTTTCGAGACATCACGTGATAATCGGGTGTACTCGACTCTACGCTTTCATACAACGGGTGTAAGATAGTTTTACACATGCGAGTACTAAGGTTCTTACTTGGCGAGCCTAGAATGTACAGACATGGCCTTGGAACACGGACCGAAAGGTTAAGCATGAGTCATATGGTTGATATGATGCCCATATAGATGCTCGCCTTTTAAGCTACACCGACTCACGTGATGATCGGACTTGGTGTAGTGGATTTGGTTCATGTAATCACCAAAAAGGCACGAGGGATGTCGTTTTTGAGTGGGAGTTCATTAGTAATTTTGATTAGTTGAACTCAATCTATCATAAACTTAGTCTAAATAAACTTTACAAATTCTGTTGTAGATGGCACCACCTGCTTTTAATTTCAATGTGTTCATGGAGAAAGAGAAACTTGTTGCGAATGGTAGCAACTTCACCAACTGGGCTATGAATTTGAGGATTCTCCTCACTGCTGCACAAAAGCAATATGTGCTAGATGCACCGCTAGGCCCCCCACCAGCTCCTGATGCCCCTGACGAGGAAAATAATGTCTACGTGACTCGTCAGGAGGACCACAACTTAGTTCATTGCGGCATACTGTATGGGCTAGAGCCAGAACTTCGAAAGCGTTTCGAAAATGGCAATGCCTTTTATACCATGGGAGAATTGAAAATGATTTTCGATACCCATTCTGCCGTAGAGAGTTATAATGCTACTGAAAAGTTCATTAGCTACATGATGGAGGAGAACAGCTACGTTAGTGAGCATGTACTTAAAATGTCTGGGTACGTCGATAAGCTTGTGTCCTTGGGACTAACGATTCCCATTGACTTAGGCATACATCGTGTTCTCCAATCTCTACCACCTAGCTACAAGAGCTTCATGATGAACTATAATATGCAGGGCATGAAGAAGACTCTTCCCGAGCTTCTGTCAATGCTTAAGACTACAGAAGTGGAGATTAGGAAAGAACATCAAGTGTTGATGATCAATAGGACCACCGGTTTCAAGAAGGACAAGAAAGGCAAGAACAAGGGAAAGAAGGGTGGCAAATCTGTTGCCGCGCTTGAAAAGAAACCCCGAGCTGGCCCTAAGCCTGATACCGAGTGCTACTATTGCAAGGGGACTGGCCATTAGAAGCTCAACTGCCCCAAGTATTTGGCGGAGAAGAAGTCCGGCAAGGCAAACAAAGGTATATGTGATATACATGTTATTGATGTGTACTTGACTAGTACTCGCAGTAGCACCTGGGTATTTGATACAGGATCAGTTGCTAATATATGTAACTCGATTCAGGGGCTGCGGAACAAGCGACAACTAGCAAGGGATGAGGTCACAATGCGGGTCAGCAATGGATCAAGAGTTGGGTGATCGCCGTCGGAACGCTGCCTCTCCATATGCCATCGGGATTAGTCATAAACCTAAATAATTGTTATTTGGTGCCTGCACTTAGCATGAACATTGTATCCGGATCATGTTTGATGCAAAGTGGTTATTTGTTTAAATCTGAAAACAATGGTTGTTCGATTTATATGGATAATATCTTTTATGGTCATGCACCTATGTTGAATGGTTTATTTATGATGGATATTGATAGTAATATTACGCACATTCATAATGTTAATGCTAAAAAGATTAAACTTGATGATGATATATCTGCATATATGTGGCACTGCCGTCTAGGTCATATTGGTGTTAAACGCATGAAGAAACTCCATTCTGATGGACTTTTGGAATCACTTGATTTTGAATCATTTGGTACATGTGAGCCATGCCTTATGGGCAAGATGACTAGAACGTCGTTTTCCGGTTCAATGGAACGGGCGACAGATCTATTGGAAATCATACATACTGATGTGTGTGGACCAATGAGTGTGTCGGCGCGAGGTGGATATCGTTATTTTGTTACTTTCACGGATGATTTGAGTAGATACGGGTATATCTATTTGATGAAACACAAGTCTGAAACTTTTGAAAAGTTCAAGGAATTTCAGAATAAAGTGGAAACTCATCGTAATAGAAAGATCAAATTTCTACGGTCTGACCGTGGAGGAGAGTATCTAAGTTACGATTTTAGCACACACATGAAAGAGTGTGGAATAGTTTCACAACTCACACCTGCCGGAACACCACAACGTAATGGTGTGTCGGAACGTCGTAATCGTACCTTATTGGATATGGTTCAATCTATGATGTCTCTGACTGACTTGCCACTGTCATTTTGGGGTTATGCACTGGAAACAGCTGCATTCACTTTAAATCGGGCACCATCTAAATCCGTTGAAACGACACCGTATGAATTATGGTTTGGAAACAAACCTTAGTTGTCATTTCTTAAAGTTTGGGGATGCGATGTTTATGTGAAGAAACTTCAACCAGATAAACTCGAACCCAAAGCGGAAAAATGCGTCTTCATAGGATACCCTAAGGAAACGATTGTGTATACCTTCTATCATAGATCCGAGGGCAAGGTTTTTATTGCCAAGAATGGATCCTTTCTTGAGAAGGAGTTTCTCGCGAAAGGTGTGAGTAGTCGGAAGGTAGAACTCGAAGAGTTTATTGAACCTTCTCTTCATGAAATGGCGAGTGGCACAGCACCGGAAGTTGTTTCGGAGTTGACTTCACCTAATGAAGAGAGAGCTAATGCTATTGATCATGAAACTTCGAAAGAGGAAACTACCGAACTTCGCAGGTCAAGCAGGACACGTGTAGCTCCTGAACTGTAGGGCAATCCTGTTGTGAATTTCATGGTTGATGAAATGGATGACCCTGCGACGTATGAAGAAGCGATGATGAGCCCGAATTCCATCAAATGGCTAGAAGCCATGAAATCCGAGATGGAATCCATGTACGAGAACCAAGTTTGGACCTTGGTGGACTTACCTCACGATCGAAAGGCCGTTGAGAATAAATGGATTTTCAAAAGAAAAACTGATGCTGATGGTAATGTGACCATCTATAAGGCTCGACTTGTTGCAAAGGGGTTTCGACAAATTCAAGGAGTTGACTACGATGATACATTCTCTCCCGTAGCGATGCTTAAGTCAGTTAGGATTATGTTAGCAATTGCTGCATATTTCGATTATGAAATATGGCAGATGGATGTCAAAACTACGTTCCTCAATGGTAATATTGAAGAAGAGTTTTATATGATTCAACCTAAGGGTTTTGTCGATCCTAAGGATGCTAATAAGGTATGCACACTTCAGCGATCCATCTATGGACTAAAGCAAGCATTCCGGAGTTGGAATCTCCGCTTTTATGAGGTGATCAAAGAGTTTGGATTTGTCCAAACTTATGGAGAGGCTTGTATTTACAATAAAGTGAGTGGGAGCAATGTGGCATTTCAGATATTATATGTGGATGACATATTATTGATTGGAAATGATATAGATCTTTTAAACAGTGTTAAAAGTTATCTAAACAGCAAATTTTCGATGAAAGACCTTGGTGAAGCGTCATATATATTGGGCATTAAAATCTATAGAGATAGATCAAGGCACCTAATTGGGCTATCGCAGAGTACATACCTTGATAAGATATTAAAGAAGTTTAATATGGACGAAAGTAAGAAGGGGTTCTTACCTATGTTGCAAGGCAAGACATTGAGTAAGACTCAAAGTCTGGCTACGGCGGAAGAAAGAGAGATGATGGATAAGATCCCCTATGCCTCGGCCATAGGCTCTATTATGTATGCCATGCTATGTACAAGACCGGATGTGGCACATGCTATTAGTTTGACTAGTAGGTACCAATCTGATCCAGGTTTGGAACACTGGATAGTGGTAAAGAACATCCGCAAGTACTTGAGAAGAACTAGGGATATGTTTCTTATATACGGAGGTGAAGAAGAGCTAGTCGCTAAGTGTTATGTCGATGCTAGCTTTGACACCGATCCGGATGACTCTAAGTCTCAATCCGGATACGTATTTCTCTTGAACGGAGCAGCAGTTAGTTGGAGGAGTTCCAAACAACCTGTGGTGGCTGGATCAACGACGGAGGCAGAATATGTTGCTGCTTCAGAAGCGGCGCAGGAAGCGGTTTGGATGAAAGAGTTCATTACAGAACTAGGTGTGGTTCCTAGTGCATTGGACCCAATGGTGATCTATTGTGAAAACAATGGAGCCATAGCCAACGCAAAGGAACCGAGGTCTCACAAGAATTCCAAGCATATTAAGCGCCGGTTTCACTCCATCCGCGAGCATGTCAAGGATGGAGATATAAAGATTTGTAAAGTACACGCGGACCTAAATGTAGCAGATCCATTGACTAAAGCTCTCCCTAGGGCAAAACATGGTCAACAACAGAACTCCATGGGTGTTAGATTTATCACTATGTGAACTAGATTATTGTCTCTAGTGCAAGTGGGAGACTGAAGGAAATATGCCCTGAGAGGCAATAATAAAGTTGTTATTATGTATTCCTCATATATGATAGATGTTTATTTTGCATGCTAGAATTGTATTGATTGGAAACATCAATACATGTGTGTTTAATAAACAAAAAGGGTTCCTAGTTATGCCTCTCTTATAGACTAGCTTGTTGATTACCAAGATGATCAAGGTTTCCTGATCATGGACATTGGATGTTGTTAATAACAAGATCACACCATTGGTGGAATGATGTGATGAACATTCATCCGAAGTATAGCATTACGATCAAGTCATTATGTTTATATTGCTATAACATCATACGAAGTAATCTTTATCCTTAGACCATGAGATCATGTTAATTGCTAACACCTGAAGAGTATCTTGATAACATCAAACGTCACACCGTAACAGGGTGACTATAAAGATGGGTTCAGTACTACGAAGGTGTTATGTTGAGGCTCATGGATCAAGAGTGGAATTTGTCAATCCTGATGACGGATAGATATACTCTGGGCCCTCTCGGTGATATCACATTGACATAGCTTGCAAGCAAGTGATGTGATCACTAGAATGTTATATCACGGGAACGAGAAAAGAGTGCATGTCGGTAACGAGATCAAACTAGGTATGGAGATACCGATGATCGAATCTCGGACATGTAATATATCGCGAGACAAAGGGATTTACTTACAAGCGTTAAAGGTTCTCACGATCACAGAAGTCACCGTTGAATGTGTAGGAGTCAGTACGGATCTCCAGGTCCCGCTGCTGATTATTGATCGGAGAAGGGTCTCGATCATGTCTACATTATTCGCGAACCATAGGGTGACACACTTAAGAGTTACCGGACACCATTTTGGAGCACATATGTTTCAGACGAAAGAATTGCAAAGCGCAGGAATTGTTTCAATAGAAACCGGAAATTGTTTCGGGTGAAATTGCAGAAAGTGGTTCTGCATGTGATATTGAAATATTGCAAGGGGCTATATGTGAATCTTTGTTAATTAAAGTAATTAACAAAATTCTGAATAAATTTAATAAAAGAGTTTTATTAAATGAGAGAGCATTAAACTTGGAGAATTTTAATGCATTTAAAGTGGAGACTTTAAAGGGAATGTGAAGAGGCATTTTAATGTGGAGGGGTTACCACCACACGAATGGGGGAGGTGAGGGGTCACCCCCCATGCGCCAGCCATGGAGAGAGGGGGTACCCCCCTCCTCCTATAAAAGGCCACCCATTCCCTCCTTCATCCACACACCTCCTTGTGAAGGATCTCTCTCCCCCTCTAGAATTATTTCCCCATGGTCTCAGATTAGTGAGATACATGTTCCCGGTGGCATTTCGTCTGGAAGGAGTTGCTGCTTCCGCTGGATCTCTGGAGCGAGGAGGTGGAGGTTGTCCGATGGCTGGAACGCGTGTGCGAGTGCGGATGCGCTGCTGAGTTGTGGCGCCCGAACTTCCTCACGATCTTGAGATCAGCAAGTGTACGACTACATCAACCACGAGTTCCTACTCGTTAACAAAACTCGTTGTCTTCGAGGGTAAGTTCTCGTTGGATGTATGTCCACCCGTTGCTTTGTACCTAGTAGATAGATCTTGGCGTGTAGTTCACACCGTAGGAATTTTTTTGTTTTCTATGATCCGGATCCAACAGTGGTATCAGAGCCTGGTCTATGCGTAGGTGCTTTGCACGAGTAGTACACATATGTTTATATGTGGGCGATGATGATCATGTTATTGCATCTTCTATGTATTTTGGATATTGGTGGCATAGTGCGATGAAGCGGCCCGGACCAACCTTACATGTCATCATACATGAGACCGGTTCCACGACTGACATGCAACTTGTTTTGCATAAGTGGCTGGCGGGTGTCTGTCTCTCCTACTAAAGTCAATATCTGATTTACAACGAGTTGCTAATAACTTAGTTATCCTCGTTGTGGTTCATGTTCGTAGGTGAGAACGGTTCTATCTCCGAAAGCCCTAAGCCACGTAAAACTTGCAATTGATAAATTAGAGGCGTCTAGTTTAGATCGTTGCTAGGCTAGTGTATTGATATGGTATTGTTGTAAGTAGATGTATGATAGATACTCTTACAACACATTCAACGTGTAAGTTCCATAGACCTTGGCCTTACACACAAAGGAATGATAGAGATCATACCACGATGCAAATGTTAGAGATCAAATGCATGGACCATATCATCTCACTTTACACATTAGATGTTAGCATCTTATACTGCTAGTTTGGCGCTTTTGGTAGCATTGTAAGATGATCCCTCATTTAGATATCAAGATAAAATGTGTTCTTCCTTGACTATGCACCATTCTATGGATCGTGTTTCGAGACATCACGTGATGATCGGGTGTACTCGACTCTACGCTTTCATACAACGGGTGTAAGACAGTTTTACACACGCGAGTACTAAGGTTCTTACTTGGCGAGCCTAGCATGTACAGACATGGCCTCGGAACACGGACCAAAAGGTTAAGCATGAGTCATATGGTTGATATGATGCCCATATAGATGCTCGCCTTTGAAGCTACACCGACTCACGTGATAATCGGACTTGGTGTAGTGGATTTGGTTCATGTAATCACCAAAAAGGCACAAGGGATGTCGTTTTGAGTGGGAGTTCATTAGTAATTTGGATTAGTTGAACTCAATCTATCATAAACTTAGTCTAAATAAACTTTACAAATTCTGTTGTAGATGGCACCACCTGCTTTTAATTTCAATGTGTTCATGGAGAAAGAGAAACTTGCTATGAATGGTAGTAACTTCACCAACTGGGCTATGAATTTGAGGATTCTCCTCACTGCTACACAAAAGCAATATGTGCTAGATGTGCCGCTAGGCCCCCCACCAGCTCCTGATGCCCCTCACGAGGAAAATAATGTCTATGTGACTCGTCGGGAGGACCACAACTTAGTTCATTGCAGCATAATGTATGGGCTAGAGCCAGAACTTCGAAAGCGTTTTGAAAATGGCAATGCCTTTGATACCATGGGAGAATTGAAAATGATTTTTGATACCCATGCTGCCGTCGAGAGTTATAATGCTACTGAAAAGTTCTTTAACTGCATGATGGAGGAGAACAACTCCGTTAGTGAGCATGTACTCAAAATGTCTGGGTACGCCGATAAGCTTGTGTACTTGGGAATAACGATTCCCATTGACTTAGGCATACATCGTGTTCTCCAATCTATCTCTGATCCAGTTGCACGAGGTGAAACTATTTGAGGAGGCAGTGGAGACGCCAACTATATGGCCGGAATTTTATTCCCGCCGTATAGTTGGTCATTAAACCGTCTGTGTACCTTGATCGCTTCGGGTTTTCTTCTAGTGTTACTGATATTTCCCAAATATCTGATTTATGTTGTTTTTGACTCCTTTTCTCCCTAATACAACTGCTCCAAGAAATGTGTCCATTTTATCCATCATATGTCCTGATCCTGGTGAAAATAGACATAAAATGTGCGTGCGAATGCCGTAAAATTCCATGATCCTACAACTACAGTGCAAAATAATAATATAAAACATGATGCAAATATGCACTCATCAGGTGGTACGGCCAGAGCCCGCCCATACCGAATGCATACCTTAGAGTCGAAGAACTCCTTCCAACGGTGCACTCGGTATGGGCACACAGTACGGTCACGCGGGCCCATACTACTGGTCGTTATGTGGTCTGTATGTTTTCTTGAAAGTTGACGTTTGCCTCGAGGGTACGGTACGGGCGGGCGGTACGACCACCTCCGGTCGTACCAATGGTCGTTATGATCACTGTATCCTGTGGCAAAAATCAATGCTTCTATTTTCCAGAGCTTTGATGTGGTAAGGGCGCACGGTATGGGGTCTCCCGGTCATACCAGTGGTTGTTACATGGCCTATAAGCTGACAAACTCGTAGAATTGGGTTAGCATCTTTGCACGCCTTTACACATCTTCGCGATTGACAAAATAACAACAAAATAGACTTCATAAAAATCAGCAATACCTTAAGGTCATGTGTTAGTTAAAAAGAAGATCAAGGATTACCTTATTTTCTTCTCCTCTCTCCAAAGGTCTTCCTGAACACTCTTTATTACAAAAAAAATAAACAAAATAAAAAAACTAACACAAGAGTAAAAAATATATTTCACATGGGTTGTCTCCCATGAAGCGCTTCTAGTTAAGGTCAATTAGCTTGACCCAGATGGTGATCATTTAGGTTCTGTGAGTGGAACACCCACTCTAAAGTAATTGGCTTTCAGTGTAATTATACCATCATCATCATTGTTAGGTTTGGCCTTCTTATTCCAAGGGAAGTGGACTATAAAGGATCTCTAGACGATAGTCATATTCTCACATTCCCTTCATGTAGATTGATTAAATCTCTAATAGTTCTAAGGAATGGCCTACCTAGAACTATAGGTGTTATGGGATCTTTAGGATGTCCACTATAACAAGATCAATAAGAGCGGGACTTCCTTTAATTTCAACAACTATATTTTCTTTTATCCTCACAGCTTGTTTATAAGTTGATCGGCAAGATGGAGTCTCATTTCAGTGGATGCAAAAGCCCCCAAGTTTAACTTATCAAATAGACTCTTTGAAATTGTTGAGACGCTTGCACCAAGATCACAAAGTGCACATATCTCATTAACACAAATTATAATATAATAGTGGGCTCAAATATATCATCTAGCTTAGCAGGAAGCTTATCATCTAGTGTTTTATACTCGATTTCTAATTCTAGAACTTTAGATGCTACTTGTTCAATAAATTGTTGGTATATAGCATCATTACCTTGTTCTAGACCAGGATTGTTTACCGTGATCATCTTTAATAGATCTTCCATAGTATATTTCGGTGTTGGCCCGTTGCTATAGTCTAGCTCTTCGATCTTCTCTTCATTCATTTCCACCTTCATCATCTTGAGGTCTTTCTACCAGATTTGGCTTGGGCTTTCCAGCGATTTTTGCAAGTATGAGAGCTTGGCTCTCAGCTACTTTGCCCAATTGTGCCTCTACGGTCTTTGTCCTTTCCTATAGAGCCTGCACATCATTTCTAATTGCAATGGCTTGATTATATAATTTACCAATACTAGTCTCATGGTTCTCCATGATTTTAATAAGCATATTATTTTGCTCGGTTTGAGCTTGCATAAAAGTTCTAATAGTTTGTTCAAACGAGGTATTGCCATGATTTGCTTTATTATGATTATCATAACTATTGTAAGGAGCTCCTGTAGGATTAGAATAATGTTTTTGAACATTAGAAGCAAAATTTTGGTTCTTCCAAGAAGGATTATAAGGAGTACGAGCTATATAATTTACATCATTAACATCGGTAGTGATAGCATTAATTTGGGTATCTTCCTTACCCTTTAGTATGTTGAGTAACTCATCTACCTTAGATGTAAGCTCTTCATTTTTTACCTCGATGATTGAATTCACCCTATTTGAGGTTCTTTCCACATGCCATTGGGCATGGTTGTTTTGCATATCATCAAGTAATTTCTTTACAACACTCACTTGCTTTTCCATGATTGTTCCTCCTGCTGCAGTATCTAGCATAGACTTAGAAATTGGGTTAAGGCCATTATAAAATAAATGCAATATAAGCCACTCTTCTATCCCATGACTAGGAAACTTCATTATAGATTCTTTCATATTTTCCCATGCAAGCACTAGTGGCTCGCGATCTTCTTGTCTAAAACTTGTAATGTTGGATCTCAACTGCATAGTCTTAGCTGGGGGAAAGAATTTAGTCATAAATACATTAGTACATTCCTCCCAAGATGTAATAGTGCACATAGGTAGAGATAGAAACCAGTCCTTAGCCCTTTCCTCTTAGAGAGAAAGGAAACAAACGTAATTTAACAACATTTGGATCAACATCCTTAACACGCATCATGTCGCAA
The DNA here is from genome assembly GCA_910589775.1 of Avena eriantha. Classification (NCBI taxonomy): domain Eukaryota; kingdom Viridiplantae; phylum Streptophyta; class Magnoliopsida; order Poales; family Poaceae; genus Avena; species Avena eriantha. Next base: position 267,396,087 of record OU342743.1, on the reverse strand, counting down.
ATTTCAATAAAAGTATTTAAGTGCAAACCTGAATCCTCAGAAGATGAGCCTCCAAATTGATTTTGCTGAACCAAACTTAAAAGATTAGGCTTAATTTCATATGTTTCCGCATTAATAGCAGGCTGAGTAATAGGTGCATGAATAAAATCATCAATAGGAGTAGCATACTCCCCAAGTTTCTTTTGAGCCATGGCTCTTCTCTTTTTGGTATTTTTAAAGTAAAGGAAACTATAAACAAGTAACTAAATTTTTGGGTTTTCAAATAGATAACAAGAGAGTAAACTAATAAAAAGAAATAAACTACAAAAAAAACTAATAACAAGGTCTCTAGTGACCTTACCAGGATAGCGAATTGCTTCCCCGGCAACAGCGCTAGAAAAAGAGTTGATACCTTTGATCTGGATTCACGGGTGTAGTATAATAGTCTTTTTACCTAGTAGACCTAGGTTTAATCAAACCTTGGGAAACAATGCTAAAATGAATTAAAAAGGACACATCTACAAAACTTCGTTATTTCGTTTTACCTTCATTTACCGAACCAATCTAGTTTACTTTATATCGTGGGTTGATTCAAAGGATGGAGATAGGCCAGGGTTGAATATCCACCTACAGCCTGAATCATATGGGATAAAATATAATAATAGGCACAATCATGTGTAATGTTTTAATAGAGATAATCTTTTATGGGTAGCACATCCTAATATACTAAATCCCATGCGAGCCACATGCATAGCAATAGTCTTTTGATCCAACTGAATGCACCACGACGCACTAGGCTATAGACAGTTATTAAGTGAAAACATAGATCAAAGCCTTAAGAAGATATGTTGCTATTGATCCCGAATGGGTCAATAAGTGAAGACTATACAACCATTTTTGTCACTAGGTTTCTTATGAGATCGCCGCTAGCCAAGTATCTCACCTCAAACCTTTATCTATCTCGGGGGTCTTGGGTACCTACAAGTCCAAAGATCGAGGCAAGAGACAAAGAAACAAAAGATACATATCCCTTATTCAAACAATACACAATACTCCCATAGATTAGATGCACATAATTGTTGCGAGGTTTCTCCCCAACCCACAGCCCATGAGGACTACTTACTCATAACAATAAGATCTGGGATAGAAATCATTGTGACTTAGATTGAAATCAAATATTCTTACAATGGTCATTGAATCACAATGAGATCTCAAGTACAAAGTAATGGCTATGGCTAATGGAGAGGATGGAAGATGGAGGGGATGAACTCTGGTGTGGATATCCTTTGATGGTGTTGTGATGAAATCTGAGAATGGTGTCCCTCTACGCGGCGGCTAGGGCCTTGAAAGATATAGGTGTCTTCATGAAAGTTGTAGGGTTTGATATGATGAAGCCGCCGCCACATGGTACGGGCGGACCTTGCCCATACCAGTGGTTGTTACAGCTGTTGTCACCTGGTAATTTTTGGAAATATACCCTAGAGACAAATAGTAGTAAGGACTATTATCATATTTCATATAGTTTATGATTAAGTTTTATATCATGCTATAACTGTATTGAGTGGAAACATCAATACACGTGTGATATACAAACAACCAGGGGTTCCCAGTGAAACTCTAGTCACTGGTTCATTGGTCAATAGATGATCAAGTTTCCTCATCATGTGGCATTTATGCCAGTTGGAAATGAGGTCATCTCATTCTGAGAATGAGATGATGAACCAATACCCAACCTAAACATCGTGACCCGATCATGTCATGAAGTTCAAGTTACGATGATTAGAAATGGATCCTCATAGACTATTCCTTAGACCGTGAGGCTATATCAATCACTGTCTCCCGAGAGTGCTTAGATAGCATCAAACGCCATCTGGTAATACGGTGGTTATAAAGGTGTGTTCAGGTACTCGGAGGAAACCGTAGAGGCAATATATGTCAAGAGCGGGATTTGTCCGTCCATGTGATGGGAAGATACTCAAGGGCCCACTCGGAGAAGTTATATCCAATAGCTACGCAGCGTGTGATTTGATCACGAGGATATCACTTGTCGGAACGAGTCAAGTAGCATTGTTCAGTAACAAGATTGAACACGACATGGTGATGTCATTGATCATATCTCGGGTAATGCAAGTATCGAGTGACAAAGGGAATACGACAAGACTGTCCCGGTTCAAACGATGAAAGATCTTCGTGGAACGCACAGGTGTCACATGGCCATCCAGGTCCCTCTATTGATCATTGGTGTGGGAGTGTCCCGGCCATGTCTGGAGTGTTCCCGAACTGTGGGGTATCACGCTTAAGGGCTTGATGATGCTTAGAGAGTGTTTATAGGATCGGTGGAATCACCGAGAAGAGTAGGGAGAAAACCGGAAGGGTTTCGGTAAGTCCGGAGGATGTCCGGAGTGGAGGTGGAAGGTGTTCCATGGCCACAGAGGTTGAATAATATGTGAATGAATGTTAAATATTGATTTAATCATTTATTCATAATTATTTAATAAAGATAAAAATCAATTTTAATGGTCAAAGGCTTAATGGGCCAATTCCGGAGGGAGAGGGCCCATTAGGGGAAAGGAGAGAGGGAGAGGGGCCACGGGGGAGGTCGGCTGGGCCTAGCCACCCCCCCACCCCCCCCCCCCCCCCCCCCCCGCACGGGGCCCACTAGGGTGGACGGCGGCGACCCCTCCCCCCTCCTCTCCTTTAGTCCCACCCCGGGACTTTGAGGGAGGTAGTACCTCCCCTCCCCCTATATATAGTGGGGGTATTTGGCCAATTTAAATACACCAATAATCAATAAAGGTCTCCCTAGTTTTGGAAGGACCTCTAATTGATATTTTCTCTCTCCCCCTCTCTCTCTCATGACCGTGGTCCCAAGTCTGGACTGCGCGAGCAAGAGACATCTTCATCGCGGAGCGCCGTTGCGTTGCGGGATTCGGATCCGAGAGCTCTGCTTCCGCAAATGCTGCTGGATCGGGGAAGCGGGAGTCATCGTCAGGCACCGGACGTGTGTAACTCCCCGTGAGGTGTCGCACTTGAGGCACTCAAGTCGTTGGAGCCAAGGAGCGCAAGGACTTCATCACGACCTTGAGGTCGGCTTCGGCTCGTCTACATCAACCACGCTCTCTTGAGCGTTGACAACGCTTTTCGGTCTTTAAGGGTAAGTTCACGAAAAGCCCCTCTTGTTCCTGTATTACTAATAGATAGGTCTTGGTAGCTTCAGGGGTTCAGGGCCGTAGTGTAAAATTTATTGTTTTCATACGCGGAACCCCAACAGTGGTATCAGAGCTAGATCTATGGATAGTAATGCTAGTAGAGGTAGAACACACAAGATGTAGTGTGTGGGCGTTGATCCTTTAGTTGTTACCCTCCCACGTGTACTTGTGTATACCGCAGTAATGCTTGATGAAGAGGCCCCCAACTGACTTTACGTGTTCATTCGCGAGACTGGTCCACGCTTGACATACGGCTTGTACCGTATAAAGTGGCTTAGGGGGTGTCTATCTCTCTCGCATTAGTTGGTATGCCATTTGCAACGGAGGGCCCCGAAAGGGGTGTAGTAGAGACAACTACTTGATCAGCGTTGTGCTGAAAGTTCGTAGGTAAGAATGGTTCTTGTGCGAAAGCCCATCCAGCCACGTAAAACATGCAAAGATAAAGTAGAGGCGTCTAACTTTGTTTTGTAGGGGGGCGTTGCTTTGTGATATGGTTGTGGCAAAGGTAAAGTGATTACCTTTTTTACGTAGTAGTAGATAGTCACGGAGGTGACGAACTAACACGCCGAAATGACACCGGTACCCTGGTGTCTACGGCGCCGGAACCCTGGCGCCGGAACCCGGTGACGGCGGATGGAGATCACGACATGAAGGACCATATCACATAGCATTTACATTCAATGTTATTGTTTGTATGTCTTATTGTGTGCTAGTATTAGATACTCGACGGTAGCCTAATATGATGATCCCTGTTAAAATTACCAACGATTGTGTTCCCCCTTAGTGTGCACCACCAAGAAAGTTCTTCGGTATGAGGCGATCTAGGGTTACAGGCCTGGGTGTCAGCCATATCTACATTCGCATACAGTGGGTGTAAGCCATGTTGCACAATGAATACACTAAGGTTGAGTTGGCGAGCCTAGCACGCCACAGAAGCGTGGCCTCGGAACACGGATGGTCGAAGATCGAGCACGAGTCGCATGAATGATGTGACCGAAGTTTAGCGTCCACCTTTGAACCCACATCGATGGCCGTGTTCAAACGGGGGAGATGTGGCTGATAGGGGTCGTGTTATCACTGGGAACCCTTTTGGGGATAGGTGTTTCTGAGTGGAGTTATTATTAACTCATTTAATTATAAACTTAGTCTAAATTCCTTTTTCAATTATAAATTTAGATGACTCCTTTCGTGTTGACGATTGATTGGTTAGAAAGAGAGAAGCTCAGATTAGATGGATCAAACTTCTCCACATGGGTTGTGAAAGAGCATGTGGGCCCCCATGTGTGGTTTTGGTAATTAATGACAATCTTTATGGATTAATATGTGTATTAAGATGTACTTGTATGATTAGTCCATTGGCATTGCTTGGAGCATGTGTTGGCTTCAAGGTCGATGAAATGAAGAAGAAGATGCGTTGTGGAAGCCCAATATGCGCCATCCCTAGAAGATCTCATGTTTGGTGCTTGCCATCCTCGGTGTTTATGGATCGATGAAGACAAGGCCAAAGGATTCTCAAGGCAATGGTATTCTTGATAGGTTTTTCCCTTTTACCGGTCTCGTGTTGACTGGGTTTAGGATAGATAGCCGCACTATCAAGAGGGGCTCTTGAGTGAGTAACTCGATCATATCGTTCGGAGAGAGCTCATACCTTTGCATACTTGCATCATCGTATTTGAAAGAACATTTCATGTTTTCCTTTGTTTTGCGTGTTAGATAACAATACTATGGAGACTTTTCATGTGTGCTAAGTGTGCAGGAGGTTTTGAGGGGGGCCGGATAATCCGCCCCTCCAAGGGCCGGATAATCCGGCCTACCTCATCTCTCAAGGAAGCCAAGGCGCGTCGCTCTGTGTCAAGTCGGATTTTCTCCCGGAAAATCCGAACTGGGGCGGTTTTTCCTCCCTAGGCCGGATAATCCGGGTTTCACAAGGGCCGGATAATCCGGCCCCCAGTTTTCGTGCAAAAGGAGCCAAGGCGCGTCGCTCAGTATCCGGTCGGATTTTCTCCCGGAAAATCCGAACTGGGGCGGTTTTTCTTCCCCAGGCCGGATAATCCGGCCTTCGCATAGGACCGGATAATCCGGCCCCCAGAAGATGATCAAGGGCAAGCTCGGCGCGTCTCACTGTGAGGGGGCAGATTTTCTGCCGGAGATTCCGAGTCTGGGGCGGAGTTTCCCCAGACCGGATAATCCGGCCCCACTTGGGCCGGATAATCCAGCCCCCAAAGTGTGCAACGGCTGGTTTTTGGAAGGGGGTATAAGTACCCCTTCTTCCCCAACGTCCAGAACTCTTGATTCACTCGAATTTGACCAGACCTTGTGCAAGAGCTCTAAATCTCGATCTCCCACTTCAACCACCTGAAGGTCTTGATCTTTGGTGGAATTGAAGGAGGAGAAGTTCATCATCAACATCAAGAATCAAGTGCTTCAACTCCTCTCCATTCACTTGGAGAAATCCCTGATCTAGTATTCTTGTTAATACCTAGATCTTGTTATTGTATTTCACAACTTTGTTCTTGTGGCAGCTTGTTGTCATTTCGGGAGCCTCCAAGTTGTTGTGGAGTTGTTGCCCGCTAGTTGTGTAAAGGCGCCGGTGCCTGCCTCAAAGGGTACCTATAGTGGAAGGTGGATTAGGCATGTTGTGGTGAGATCCATCGGAGAACAGGGTGAGGCCTTTTGTGGCGTGGTGGTCTTAGTACCGCCCACCCCTCCAACGCAGACGTACTTCCCTTAACAAGGAAGGACCTGCGGTCAAACAAATCATGTGTCTCCGTGTGCTTCACTTCGGTTCACTCGTTCCTCTTCCACTCGCTCTTTACTCGCTAGTAGATAGGTTTGCATATAGGGAAATTCCACACATTAGTTTATCTAGAGAATTTACCTTTGTGTTAAGCCTAAATTTGAAAAAGAATTAAAAATTGGTGTAGCACCTATTCACCCCCCCCCCCCTCTAGGTGCCCATACGATCCATTTCAATTGGTATCAGAGCCCCGGCTCTTAATTCGGGCTTAACCGCCTAAGAGTAGTATGGGTACCAGGGATGATGGAAATGAGGCTGTGGATAAGATCACAATGAATGATCTCAAGTCGTTGGAAACAACCTTGTTGAAATCCTTTGAGGCCAAGATGGAGGAGATGAATCAAATGATTGCTCGCCTTACATCATCCATAGCCCCATATCCATCCTCCTCTGAGGCTCCCACACCATCATCTAAGGAAAAGGGTAACACCGGATCCAAGGATGATGATGTGGAAGGTGAAAAACTAAATGGCTCCACCTCCAAAAAGGGAAATGGTAAGGAGGAATATAGTGAGGTTCACCACGTATATTCCCCCGACCCACCTATCCCTCATCCTCATATAAACAATAGGGGTGATCCACCCAAGCTCACTACATCTTCTTTTAACCATTGGCAGTTTCTAATGAAATCTCATGTTTGCAGCTCCTCTATTGAATTGTGGAGGATTATTGAAGAAGGTCTTCATATTGGAGATCAAACCAATCTAACAAGAAGGGAAGTTGTGGATAGCCAGTTGAATGCCACTGCTCTCCACATGATACAGCTGGGTGTGGGTCCCAAGGACATGAACATCTCAACACAGCTAAAGAGACGTGGGATGCTCTTACGGACCTTTTTGTTGGAAATGAAAGCGTGAGAAGAAACCGGTATGATGCCCTTAGTAACGAAGCTGAGGGATTCTACATGTTGGATGGTGAAAACCATGAGGACATGTATAGAAGACTCAAGGGCATCGCAACAACATTTCGGAAGCATGGGGCCACTCACATTGATGATGCATGGCTAAAAAGAAAGTATGTGAGTGCCTTAATGCCTTTCGAACCGACGGATTTGAAGAGCTTGCAAGGTAGACACAACTATCATCAAATGACATCCAATGAAGTCATGCAAGAAATGGCGTCATTCAAAGTGGCGGCAAAGAATGCTGAAGATGCCCGTGCTCGGGCCAAATGCAAAAGGGTGTCAATATGGCTCTCAAAGCCAATGTTGTTGAGCAAGAGGACGATGAAGGAGTTTTTGAGAGGGTATCCATGGACTGCCCCGATGAGGTCAAACATGCTCATGGTGAGTACATGGCATTCTATGCAAGGAACTTTTGGAAGGACCCTGCCAAAGCCAAGTCTGAACTTGAGCGTAAGAATGGGTCAAATGGAAGAAGAGAAAGTGGCCAAGATTGAGAACTTGCTTCAACTGTGGAGATAGACTACACTTTGTAGCCGAGTGTCTGTATCAAAATAGAGAAGACAATGGTGGCAGGCTCATCCTCAAAGAGAAATCCAAAGCTCCGAAGAAGAAGCCGTTTGCTAAGAAGAATGGCCCTTTCAAGAAGCAACCCAAGATGGTCCTTGTAGCTCAAGAGGAATACTCCTCCGCAAGTGAAGATGAAGAGATGATGATAGTTCCCGCGAAGTGGCTGCTATAGCCACCACATCGACTCCCTCCTCTCTCTTCGACTCGCCGAACGAGAACGCCATCAACTTGTCTAATGGAAAGAGGATCCGAGGTATCAACTTCTAACTCCTCATTTCCTAAGACTAACATAATTTTGGATATGGATGATCATGACAGTCTTGAAATGAAAGAAGAAGTTATTGCCTTGGATACTTTTATCACTAACCTACAAGGTGAGCACAAACTCCATTTTGATGCTCTTATGAGTCAACTTGCTCAAGCCAAAGATCTCCTTGAAGAAAAGGGCAGAATTGAAAGAGAAGATGCCTTGGAGATAACCTCTTTGAAGAATGCCTTGGAAGAGGAAGAGGAAACTCGAGTTTCTTTGGAAGAAAGACTCGAATCCCTAGAGGAGTCACAAGAAGAAGCTGTAGCTTAGCTCATTAAAGAACGTGACCATGCTCTTGCCAAGGTAAAGAAACTAAAGAAAGAAAAGATTGATTTTGGGGTTGTTCATGCTAGACTTTTGGAGAAGTTTGATGATCTTGAAAGTGCTCACAAGGCATTGAAGAGTGATCATTCTACTCTAAATGAGTCTCATGACCAGCTCCAAACTCAATTGAAACGGTATGATGTGCCAAGTACCTCCTCTTCATCCTTTGGAAAAGAAGATCTTGCAAGGAGTTCTCAACACAAAGGTAAAGGGGTTGTTGATGAGATACTGAGCACGCAAAGGACAAACAACAGTAAAGAAGGTCTTGGTTACATACCCAAGATAAAGAGCAAGAAAAACAAGAAGAAGAAGAAGAAGAAGAAGAAGAAGACTACTCAATCGAAGACTAGCAACATTACCAATGACAAGACTAATTATGATGGTTTTGCAAGGATCAACAATCCTAATTTTGAACTATATTGTGATTCTTATGGTGATGTTTATGCTAGTTATGTAGGACCTTATGATTGTTACATTCCTTGGACTATTTGGGTTCCCAAGACCCTTGTTACTAACATGAGAGGACCCATTGAAAAATGGGTACCTAAAACCAAGAAGTAATTTTCTTGCAGGGCTATGCTTCCGGTGGGTCTAAATGGGTACTCGATAGCGGTTGTATGAGTCATATGACCGGAAGCAAGGAGATCATCACGGAGATGCGGCCAAACCTTGATCACATTACCGTCTACTATGGTGACAAGTCAAAATCTGAGGTATTGGGTCTCGGCAAAGTTGTGGTGGCTCACGATATCTCTCTCATGGACGTCATGCTTGTTGAGACCCTCGGGTATAACTTACTTTCAGTTCGTGCCCTTAGTAAGATGGGCTTTGCAGTTTACATTGATGCTGATTTGGTGGTACTCTTGTGGAGCAAGTCTCTAAAAGTCGCTTTCGTGGGATATGTCGAAAACGACATGTATGTGGTGGACTTTTCAGGGAAAACCACTATAGTTCCGATGTGTCTTTTCGGAAAGGCTGACGCGGGTTGGCTATGGCATCGCCGACTAGCCCACGTCAATATGAGAACTTTGCAAAGTCTCCACAAGGGTGGCCACATTCTTGGACTAAAAGAAAATGTCTCTTTTGCCAAAGATCGTGTTTGCAGGGCATGTGTTGAAGGGAAAATGCATGATTCTCCTCATTGAAGGAAAACTATTATCTCTTCAAAAAGGATTTTGGAGCTCCTTCATGTGGATCTTTTCGGACCTCCATCTCATGCAAGCCTCGGTGGAAAGAAGTATTGTCTTGTGATTGTTGATGGTTACTCAAGATACACTTGGGTTTATTTCTTCAAGTTGAAGAGTGAAACTCAACAAACTGTCATCGACTTCGCCAACGAGGTTCAACGTCAACACAACGTCCCCATTCTGGCTATAAGGAGTGATAACGGCTCGGAGTTCAAGAACTACACCTTAAATGAGTTCCTAAGTGAAGAGGGGATAAGACATCAATATTCCGCTGCGTACACCCCTCAACAAAATGGTGTAGCCGAGAGGAAGAATCGAACTCTAATGGACATGGCAAGATCAATGTTGGCCGAATTCAAATCTCCATATAATTTCTAGGCTGAAGCAATCTCTACTGCTTGTCATTCATCCAACCGTTTATACCTCTGGAAGATTTTGGACAAGACTCCGTATGAAATACTTACCGGTAACAAGCCAAACATCTCATACTTTCGGGTATTCGGGTGTAAGTGTTTCTTTCTTATTAAAGGAGTTCGTTTATCTAAGTTTGAATCTAAGGCTCTAGAAGGTATTTTTGTTGGTTATGGTGCCGAATCCCACACTTATAGAGTCTACAATAAGCTCTCCGGAACTATTGTAGAATCTTGTAGTGTGGTGTTCGAGGAAAATGACGGTTCCCGTGCGGAGCAAGTTGGTGTTTGTGATGTAGATGTTGAAATACCCCAAGATGCCATAAGAAGAATGGGCGTGGGATTCTTCCGCCCCATTGAGGAACCTCTTGTGGCGGACCGGGAAGGACAATGCTCTACTCATATAGAGCCCTCATCTACACATACGCAACATGCTTCAACCACGGGGGCAATGTCTACACTATCTCCATCAACTGCTGAAGGTCAAAATGCTCCAGAAAGCTCCAGGCCAGATTTTCCGGTGGATACCGGATTATCCGGCCACCCTGCTCCAGCTGACCATGCAGCTCCTGGTGGTGAAGATATCAATACAAGCTCTAGGCCGGATTTTCTGGCTGACCCCAGATTATCTGGCCCCTCGTCAGTTCAAGCAAGTCCCAGGCTTCCTGATGAAGCTGCTGCAAGTTCTCCTAGGCCGGATTATCCGGCCTCTTCATCGGCCGGATTATCCGGCCCTGACTCTCCAGTTCTGCAGCCTCCTGTTATGGCTTCGGATTCACCTCAAGGGCATGCATCTCCACCACCTGCTACTGATGTTCCAGCTGCTGATAAAGGCGGAGAAAATGCTTCCAATGAAGACTCAAGTGATGAATCTCCTCCACCAAGAGACAACAAACTTATTGAACTTTGTCGCAAGGATCGGGCGGATCGTAACCTTGAGTTGCAGGGTCACACTCTCGACAAGGTTGTTGGTGATCTTTGACGAAGGGTGTCTACAAGAAGAGAATTGGCTAGTTTTGGTGAGCATCAAGCTCATATCTCCATGGTGGAACCTAAGAAGGTCTTTGAAGCTCTTGAAGACCCAGACTGGGTTGTTGCTATGCATGAAGAATTGAATAATTTCGAGCGCAACAAAGTCTGGAAACTAGAGGAGAAACCCAAAGAGTGCCGCAATGTTATCGGCACCAAGTGGATTTTCAAGAACAAGCAAGATGAGAATGGCATTGTTGTGAGGAACAAGGCAAGACTTGTGGCACAAGGTTACTCCCAAGTTGAGGGCATCGACTTCGGCGAGACCTATGCTCCTGTGCCTCTCCTTGAGTCCATCCGTATCCTACTTGCTTATGCTTCTCATAACAATTTCAAGTTGCAGCAAATGGACGTCAAGAGTGCCTTCCTTAACGGTCCTCTACATGAGTTGGTATACGTAAAGCAACCCCCGGGGTTTGAGGATCCTAACTTCCCGAACCATGTCTACAAACTGGATAAGGCACTCTATGGCCTTAAACAAGCCCCACGTGCGTGGTATGAGCACCTTAAAGAGCTTTTGTTAGATCGTGGCTTCAAAGTTGGGCAAATCGACCCCACTCTTTTTACTAAGAAGGTTAAGGGGGAGCTCTTCGTATGCCAACTATATGTAGACGATATCATTTTTGGTTCTACTAACAAAGCTTTTAACGATGCATTTTCAAAGCTTATGACTGACATGTTTGAGATGTCTATGATGGGGGAATTACGGTTCTTTCTTGGATTCGAGATCAAGCAACTTAGAGAAGGAACCTTTATTAATCAAGAAAAGTACATCCAAGACATGCTCAAGAGATTCAAGATGACGGATCTAAATGGTGTCGCTACTCCGATACAAACAAAGTGTCATCTCGAACTCAACCCTCACGGTAAAGATGTGGACCAAAAGGTATACCGGTCCATGATCGGCTCTCTTCTTTACCTCTGCGCATCTAGACCCGATATTGTGTTGAGTGTGGGAGTGTGTGCATGGTATCAAGCAGCTCCTAAATAAAGCCACTTAGTGGCAGTCAAGAGGATCTTTCGATATTTGGTTCATTCCCCCAACTTTGGTCTCTAGTATCCCAAGGGCTCCAATTTCTCTTTATGTGGTTATACTAACTCAGATTGGGCTGGTGATAAGGATGATCGGAAACCCACTTCTGGAGCTTGTCAATTCTTGGGAAGATCTCTTGTATGTTGGTCCTCCAAAAAGCAGAATTGTATATCTCTCTCCACCGCCGAAGCTGAATATGTTGCTGCTGCCAGCGCTTGTACTCAATTATTGTGGATGAGGCAAACTTTAAAGGAATACGGTGTCAATTGTGACAAAGTGCCTCTTTTATGTGATAATGAAAGTGCTATCAAAATTGCGTACAATCCAGTTCAACACACAAGGACGAAGCATATTGAGATTCGGAATCATTTTATTCGTGACCATGTTGCTCGAGGCGATATTGATCTATCTTTTGTGAGCACGAAGAACCAACTGGCGGATATCTTTACAAAGCCACTTGATGAAGCAAGATTCTGCTATTTGAGGAATGAGCTAAATATCAATGATTCCGGGAGTTTGTCTTGATTACCCATGCACTCACTCGTACATCTCAATCCTTGTTTGGTCTAGGTGTGGGCATGGATATAGGGGGAGTGTGGTCCTAACTTATTGGGCTAACCCTCCCCCCATAATGCCAATAGCAAGTTATATCATTTCTCTTAATATCATGTTGTGATATGTGAGCTTATTGATGAGTATTGGTTGTGAACCCAAGATATATCTTCGCGGTGTCACACCATACACTCCAACAAGGTGGCTTCGGCCACCGCCCTCTCCCTTGTGGAGAATTGGATCTTTTTGGATGTTATTTGCTCTCTCATGTTCTTATGGGAATCACACTCAATCTTGGCTTTTATTTGATTTGGATTTTGCAATTTTGAGTGTCTAGTACCATCTCAGATTGGCTTTCTTAATCCTAAGCCTTACCTACCCCTAAGCCATCTATTCTTACACACAAGTCCTTTGTACACCTTGTGGGGGTGTTGTTTGGGGACACGCAGGCCTGGTTCTGTGTATAACAGAATCCCAGAATTTAGGCCGGATAATCCAGCCCAAGTGTTGGCCGGATAATCCGGCCCTGGCGGATTCGATCTTAAAGGGCAGGACTCGGGGGGAAGGGCTCATATCGAGCAGCTCTTCTCCCCCAGCCCTCTCCTTCTTCCCAGCCGCCGCCTGCCGCCCCTCACCCTCCCCGGAGCCTCTCCGGCCACCGATTTTCCGGGCCTCCCCGGATCTTCTTCTCCTCGCCTCCGGGTACCTTCTCCTCCGCGTTCTTCCTCCAATGAGTGAGGGTAACTCCCTCTCTCCCCATCTTTGGCTAGATGTGTATCTTGATGGGTGGAACGTTGTCTAGAAGGATGTGTTTTCGCATAGAACTCGTAGTCTTACAATTTCTAGGCCCGATCTACTTTTTTGCATGCATTCTTGGTGAAATCGAAAATTTCTACCAGGGCCGGATAATCCGCCCCTGGCCAGGCCGGATAATCCGGCCTGACAGATTCAATTCTGCTCCAGTTTCACTATGTGTATGCATTGAGTAGTTTTGTCCTATGAACTTTTTGACTACTTTTTCCATGCTCTCTCCTGGACTTGTGTGTATGCTTATCCCCTTGCTATCGCCCTTATTCTCCTCACAGGTGGTTCCGGTGTTTCCAAGACCTACAAGCGCCGTCCTCGCGCCAAGTACTTTCGGGACGACGGTCAAGGTAACCTAGTGGATGAAGTTGAATTGAGGAGAAGGAAGAATGAAGAGAGGCAAATGGCTGAACAATCCAAGAGGACTAGGAAGGGGGTGTCCAAGAGGAAGGGCAAGGAGCCCAAGATCAACTACAGGGCTTTGGATGCAGTCTCCTTCTCTGCCATCCGTCATCGTGACTTGTTTGCTGAGCTGCCTCGTGATGATGAGCTAGGGGATACCCGCTTTTGGTGTGGCGAACAGAAGGGGATTTATGAAGACATCTATGCCAGGCTGAACATTAGGCCTATGCACCCTCTGGTACTTGCTGATGCCTTGGAGAAGGCGCATCTTGTGGATGCGATGTATGTGGCGGAGAGGATGGGGCTGCACCATCTCATGTCTCTCCAGTGCTCCTTTGACTCTGAGGTGGTGAAGCAGTTCTTCTCCACTTTTGTGATTTGTGGGGATGAGCGTGGCACTATGAAGTGGATGACTCATGATAGGCCAATGACTGCTGATTTTCACGTGTTTGCTGAGGTTCTGGGGTACTCCTTCCGCAGCAGGGATAGAGCCAGTGGCCACCGCATCATCACTCAGTTGAAGCCCAACAAGGATGCAGCTCTCTCTCCGTGCACTGTGGACAATGGAATTGTCGGTACTGTGGCTGGTCTTTCCCCCATCTATGCTGCCTTGGTGGGTCTCTTCCATGACTCTATTATACCGAGTGGGGGCAACAATGACAGCATCCTTGGTCACCTTGTTCAGCTACTTCAATTTTCTCATGAGGTTACCTCCTGCGAGGACGAGTCAGTGCAGTACAGGCTGGATGTCATGGACTTCATCTACCATGAGCTATGTGATGCTATGTTCAACCGTCTGTCCATTCCCTATGCGCCATACATGATGATGCTCATCCGCCACCTGCTTCCTGCCGAGGAGTTCCATATTGACTCGGTGCACAAGGCCAAGAAGATATACAACAAGGTTCGGAAGACTTCTCACCCCTCCTCTGCTCCTGAGGGCCTCATGAGGGATGCTCGCCGGCCCCCAGTGCCTCCCGTGGCCCATGAGATCAAGCAGCTAAACTGGTTCTAGTGTCACATTCTTTGCTTGGGCGTGGACACGCGCAAGGGTCAGTACGAGGCATACAGGCAGCGCCATGAGTTGGCTCACTCCCAACAGCTAATTCTCCACCACGTGTCTGGCGCTTCGGGTGCTCCTCCGGCTCCTACACTTCCCACTCTGTATGCTCGGTGGAACTCTTCCTCCGGGCTAAACTATGGTGAGCTGGAGCGTCACTTGTTCCCCTCTGTGCCTGCTGCTGATGCTGATGATGAGGAAGGTGACACTGAGGAACTTGAGGATGAGGATGAGGAAGAGCATGCAGAAGAGGACGAGGACGAGGACTATGATGAGTGATCCCATGGGGCGCTAGCATCGCTCTTCTCCCTTTTTGGTGTCTCGCTACCAAAGGGGGAGAAGTAGTTCTATTAGGTTGTCCATGGATTTGCATGGGTCGGGCATAAGCACTTGCACTTTTTATTCGTTATTTCTTGCTTATGCCCATTTAGAACTTTTAAATTCGTGGTTTGTGATTTGTGGTTGAGACTTTATGTGGTTGTCTAGATGGTACCTATGGAATTCATATCATGGATTATGCTCATGGCTATATCTATTCATATCCTATTGCTGGAGGTTTATCACGGAAGGCGCGCGCTCATAATGGTTATCCAATAATAATTGTGATTTTTGTCAAGGATGCCTATTCTCTACTTCGGTGGTATGTGCTTTTGCCCTTATGTCTATGGAATAGATTCACCTATTTGTGTGCATTTGTATTCCAATGCAAAACTCTATTATGCACACATTGAGGGGGAGTCCCTTTCATAGTTATCGCTATTTGTCTTGTGTCTTTCTCCTGCAAATCCTGGTATTGTCATCTAACACCAAAAAGGGGGAGATTGAAAGAAAATTTCATGTTTTCCTTTGTTTTGCATGTTAGATAACAATACTATGGAGACTTTTCATGTGTGCTAAGTGTGCAGGAGGTTTTGAGGGGGGCCAGATAATCCGCCCCTCCAAGGGCCGGATAATCCGGCCTACCTCATCTCTCAAGGAAGCCAAGGCGCGTCGCTCTGTGTCCAGTCGGATTTTCTCCCGGAAAATCCGAACTGGGGCGGTTTTTCCTCCCCAGGCCGGATAATCTGGGTTTCGCAAGGGCCGGATAATCCGACCCCCAGTTTTCGTTCAAAAGGAGCCAAGGCGCGTCACTCGGTATCCGGTCGGATTTTCTCCCGGAAAATCCGAACTGGGGCGGTGGAGAAAATCTGACCTAGGGCGGTTTTTCTTCCCCAGGCCGGATAATCCGGCCTTCGCATAGGACCGGATAATCTGGCCCCCAGAAGATGATCAAGGGCAAGCTCGGCGCGTCTCACTGTGAGGGGGCAGATTTTCTGCCGGAGATTCCGAGTCTGGGGCAGAGTTTCCCCAGACCGGATAATCCGGCCCCCACTTGGGCCGGATAATCCGGCCCCCAAAGTGTGCAACGGCTGGTTTTTGGAAGGGGGTATAAGTACCCCTTCTTCCCCAACGTCCAGAACTCTTGATTCACTCGAATTTGACCAGACCTTGTGCAAGAGCTCTAAATCTCGATCTCCCACTTCAACCACCCGAAGGTCTTGATCTTTGGTGGAATTGAAGGAGGAGAAGTTCATCATCAACATCAAGAATCAAGCGCTTCAACTCCTCTCCATTCACTTGGAGAAATCCCTGATCTAGTATTCTTGTTAATACCTAGATCTTGTTATTGTATTTGACAACTTTGTTCTTGTGGCAGCTTGTTGTCATTTCGGGAGCCTCCAAGTTGTTGTGGAGTTGTTGCCCCGCTAGTTGTGTAAAGGCGCCGGTGCCCACCTCGAAGGGTACCTATAGTGGAAGGTGGATCAGGCCTGTTGTGGCGAGATCCATCGGAGAACAGGGTGAGGCCTTTTGTGGCGTGGTGGTCTTAGTACCGCCCACCCCTCCAACACAGACGTACTTCCCTTAACAAGGAAGGAACTACGGTCAAACAAATCTTGTGTCTCCGTGTGCTTCACTTCAGTTCACTCGTTCCTCTTCCACTCGCTCTTTACTCGCTAGTAGATAGGTTTGCATATAGGGAAATTCCACACATTAGTTATCTAGAGAATTTACCTTTGTGCTAAGCCTAAATTTGAAAAAGAATTAAAAATTAGTGTAGCACCTATTCACCCCCCTCTAGGTGCCCATACAATCCATTTCAGTATTTGGTTATTTTGTCTTATCCATGTGAGGATATAGAGCTTGTGGTAATCTCCATAGCAAGCTCTTGTTAATCAAAATCGGATCTCCCTTTTATATCTTGTTGCAATTTTGATCTTGGCGGTTTTTCGGATTCTCACCAAGGGAGGTATATCACTCTAAAATACATGAAGTATTCTCACTTGGTGATATCCAATATTTCAAACGCAATTGGATTCGGGTCAATCAGAGCTACCAATCTAAAGTTATCGCGGTCTGAATCTGACATCTTGTTTTGTTCTTTTGGACTCATTTGTTGTTTTCATTTGGTTCTTTTGGATCTTGTGGTTACTTGCGTCACTTGTTGATGCTTAAGTTATTTTATTTCTTTGGAAATCTTTGGGTCCTCAATATAGTTTTATTTCCTCCCAAGTATTCATCATTGGATTTGTGCAAATGCACGCCTTTGGAGGAACTATCACTATATTGGCCTTCTAGAACTTGTCACCCATTTCGGCAATCAATGTCAATGGGGGAGATGTTTTAGAGGGTTTAAGGGAAGTTGGTTTATGCTTTAAGTTGGTTCTTAAGCATTTGCCTTTCATGCTATTGCATCTTTGTGTTGCTTAGCATGTGATATATATAGGAAACTCCACCAATGATAATGATTGGCAATATATGCAATGAAATTCAAGTTCATCACACTTGCATAGATTGTGGGGGAGTTTGCTCTATATATTGTGGTTGTACCAATATCACATACTTGTGTAGTATTTGATATTGGGGCTACCATTTTATTCATTAAATTCATTATATAAACCCTCTCAAAGGGATTGTCATCAATTACCAAAATGGGGGAGATTGAAAGAGCATGTGGGCCCCCATGTGTGGTTTTGGTAATTAATGACAATCTTTATGGACTAATGTGTGTATTAATTTGTACTTGTAGGATTAGTCCATTGGTATTTCTTGGAGCATGTGTTGGCTTCAAGGTCAATGAAATGAAGAAGAAGATGCGTTGTGGAAGCCCAATATGCGCCATCCCTAGAAGATCTCATGTTTGGTGCTTGCCATCCTCGGTGTTTATGGATCGATGAAGACAAGGCCAAAGGATTCTACAGGCCACTCCGGTACTACCGGCCCACCCAGGCCAAAAAGGCCCCAACGGCTGTTTTCTGCTCTTTTTGGTTCCAGGAAAGTCAGAAAATGAATATTCTCGGAATTGGACGAGACAAAAGCCAAAGTGCCTATTTTTTCGGAAGATATCAAGTGCCAGAATACGAGACGGAGAAGGGCCAGGGGCCGGCCACACCACCTGGCCGCGCGGCCAGGCTGGGCCCGCGCCAGGGGGTGGTGTGGCCAGCCCTAGCACCCCCTCGGCCTCCCCTTCCGACTATAAGATGCCCTCGGGACATAAACCCTAAGTACCTGATCAAAAATCCACAAAAGAGTCTGTAGCCACCGTCATCTCCATCCCTAGATCGGGAGGGATCTGAAGCTCTTCCCGTCACCCTGCCGGAGAGGGGAATTCACCCTGGAGGCCTTCTTCATCACCATGCAAGCCTTCGGTGTGATGCGTGAGTAGTTCATCCTTGGACTACGGATCCATGTAGTAGCTAGATGGCTGGTTCTCCTCCTTTGTGCTTTCATGTTTAGATCTTGTGAGCTCCGTTCATGATCAAGATCATCTATTTGTAATTCTGCATGTTGTGTTTGCGGGGATCCGATGGATATTGAGATGCTATTTCAGATTGATTATTGATTCTATCATGTCTTTGTTATTTGTGATCTTGCATGCTTTCCGTTGTTAGTAGCTATCTTAGCCAAGTAGATGCTAGCAACTCCAAGAGTTAGTATTTATGCTCGATACTGGGTTCATGCCTCTGGTAATCTGGGGAAGTGACAGAAATCTCTAAGGTACTAGATGTGCTGTTGCTACTAGGGACAAAACAACAATACTTTGTTCATATAACAATCGTATTGTTTACTTTACACGCGGTTTGTAAAGAAATAATCTGTTGCTTGCAACTTAATACTGGAGGGGGTTCGGATGATAACCTGAAGGTGGATTATTAGTCATAGATGTAGTTGGATGGCGGTCTATGTATTATGTTGTAATGCCCAATCAAGTCTCAAAGGAGTCAAGATGATTAGTATATGCATGTATTTCTTTCTCGGTGTTTGTCAATTGCCCCGCTGTAATTTGTTCGCCCAGCATGTTATCTATCTTAAGGAGAGCCACCTCTAGTGAACTATGGATCCCGGTCCTTTGCCTTTACATACAATCTACAATCTTTTATTGCTTTGTGTTTACTTTCTGCAAACTTTTACTTCTTTCCATTCGATACGTTTAATCCTTTGTTTTCCAGAAAACACGGTGAGATGGACAACCTCATCGCAAGTTGGGGACAAAGTTCTGTGGTTGTGTTGTGCAGGTCTCCACGTTGCTACTAGCACCGGTAGTGCGCCCTGCCAAAGCTCAGCTAGTAACACCTTTGGGGTGTTTCCTTGCTCCTACTGGTTCGATTAAACCTTGTTTTCATATCTAAGGGAAAACTTGTTGCTGTGCTCATCATACCTTCCTCTTGGGGTTCCCAATGAGCTCTACGTCGAATGTCGAGTACATCAGTTATCACCTTCTACCACTTCACCAACATGTGATTTATCACAAGGTAATGATATGGTGAGTGGTGATAGAAATTGCAATGTGGATAGTGAGTTTACTATTTGTAATGCTTCATCTCTATCTAGTTGCAATGCTCTATCTTTGGACCTTAACACTTCTAGCACCCAAAACTCCTTACATGCTCGTGTTGATAGTCCTTGCATATCATGTAGAAATGGCTTGAATAATTCACATGATGATATGCTTGCTTTGTCTTGTTGCCATGATAAAAATGCTTCTATTTCCTCTAGTGCTTGTGTTGCTAACCATCTAGAGGAAAATGAATATTCTATGGACCAAGACAGGTTTTAAATGGAGCTACAAATGCTATCTCATCACCACCTTCTTCCGGTTCTCATATATGCCTTATGGCTAAGGGAACAAAGGTAACTTCTTTTGATCCCATTGAATCTCATCATGTTGATGATGATGTTGTTGATGGTAGTGATGATGATGATGATCATATTGTTGATTATGATGTTTCCTCTATTCAAGAGATGGGATAGATTGTCTTTCCCGCTCTTCATAAAAATAAAATTGCTTGCTCCAACTTTGTTGAAATTTTAGCTTGTGCTATTGAGGGCAAGAAATTTATTGAGGAGCAAGAAAATATCATATTTCAAAAGAATGAACATGAGCGTGAGTATGCTAATGAGATTGCTTATCTAAAAAGCTCCCTTGAAGAGGAACAAACCACCAAGGAGTCTCTTGAGGAGACCTTTGCTCTAGCATTATCTAGAATAAAGGAAAACCATGATAGAGAACTTGTGGTGGCATGTTCTCTCAAAACTAAAAATGATGAACTTGTAGTTCCCCATGTTAAACTTGTTGAGGATTTTAAGCACCTCGAAAATGGCTCTCGGGTCGTTAAGAGTGAGCTTATCAAACTCACCGAGTCACATGAGCAACTTAAAGCTTCATATTCAAAAGAGCTTGCAAAGTTGACCTCACCTGTTGCTATTAATAATGATGCTTGTGCTACTAACTCTATTTATTGTGAAGCATCGACTTGGAAGGAGAATGTTGAGCTAAAGGCTCAACTTGCGTTGCTAACTAGCAAATATGGGACATTGGAAGAAAGTCATGTTAAGCTCTCAAACTTGCATGAGGATCTTCTAGTCTCTCATGATAAGCTAAAGTTACCTCATGAGGCCATTATGTAAAAGGTAACATCTATTGGGCCTCATGTGGACATTAGCACTCTACTCCTAATGTTATATTTCCATGTGCTAGTCCTTGTAATTCATCCTCACATAACCATGCTATATCTTGTGATGAATTGCTTTCCTTGCCTTGTTGCTCTAACAATGAAAAATCTACTTCCTCTACTACTATTGTTGTTGACACTAACCATGTAGAGGAAATTGGAAAGCTCAAGGCTCAATTCACTTCTTTGAAGAATGACTTGAAAAAGGGTCATAAAGGGAAGGCCACACTCAACCACATCTTTAGTGTGCAAAAATCCCCCAATGACAAGTGTGGACTTGGATTCAACTCCAATATCAAGAACAAGTCCACTAACAAGTTGAAGCACAAGGGAAACAATAAGAATGGCCAAGATCAAGTATCCGGCCAACATTGTTTGCTTCAAGTGCAAGGAAGAAGGGCATCATGTTACATCTTGCCCATTGAAGAAAAAGCCTCTTGGTGTGAAGCAACAAGGGAGGCGGCCTCATGCTCTACCTCAAGTGGTAGATGGACCTCTTCCCAAGAGGACTACTCGATCTCTTCCTCAAGTCGTGGAATCACCCAAGAAGAAAGCTAGCAAGACAAGAACTTGCTACATATGCCGCGAGAAGGGGCACATTTCTTCCTCATGCACTAGTGGTATCTCCTCATCCAACCCTATCTTGATTTATGATGATTATTCTCTTGGAAAGGACAAGCTTGGGAATGTGTTTGCCAAATATGTTAGTATCCAACGTGGTGTCAAGAAAATAACCATATTGTGACTAACTTCTTAGGACCCAACTTGATTGGGGACCAACAAGCCAAAACTTGATCAATAGGTGATTTTTGGGAGTACAATGGAGACTTGGTTTTCATTATGAAGAATTGAGGGATCTTCATCAATTATATTTGTCAAGCCAAGTCATGTGGATTATATTGCCTCTATTATATTTCCAGTGCTCCTCCTTGCGGTAACATATGCTTAACTCATTACATTGAAAGTTACTCGCCCCTTGTGCATGTGTTAGTTTTGTACCTAGCATGTTTGTTGTATATGTTGTGCTTACCATGTTCTTATCTTGAGTTATCAAGTATATTTGTGTTTATTGGTTTTCACACCATGTATGAGTGTTTCTTGTGTTGGAGCTATTGTTGAATTTTATTTGGTATCTTATTTAGCTCTTGTGAGAAATTAATGGACTATCCCAATTTGGTAGAGTGTTATGTATGGGCATTCCACAATCCTAAAATGTGTGTACATGAGGAATACCACCTAGTAGTGATTTAGCAATATTATCTAGTCTCTCTGTGGTATGATTCTCATGAGAAATTTAAGTTCTATAATGTCCATTAATTATCTCTATTTGGATTCTTTTTCCTCGTGTTGATATTTATTGGTTATCACATTATGGGGGAGTCATATGCTTAGTGCATATTACAAGCCTAGAAAATGTGAAAATTCGAGGTTGTGTCACTTAGAATTGATATTGAATTAGTTCAATTTTTATTGTATGGCTTTGCCTCCCATCATTTGGATCTTGTTTGTGTGAGGTTCTCTTGGTATGCGGTTCTTCATATTCGGATCCTTGTATCCTCATGGAAACCATTAGCTTCAATTCACTCCAATCACTAGTGATTGTGTATCTATTGGAAGCCTACCAAGAATCTCTTTTGGAGCATCAATCTTAATTCTTATAATTTGATGTATGCTTCTTTTTGTGAATATGATCTTGGATTTCATTGTAACCTACCTTGTGAAAATTATTCCCATGACTTCTTGTCCTTGGACAATTGGGAATCTATATATGGTAGAATCCTTTTGATCATATTCACTTTGGCCTTAGCTCATTTTTGTCCTATCTTTGGCCAAGAAGATATTTTGTGTTTCTCCCGAGATTTCCTTGCCTCTTATGGATCTTCTTAGGTTATTGGTATCCTCGAGTGTTTTATTTAATATAAGTACTAGTGATGATCTCATTTGTGTGCATTTTCCATTCAAAAGAAAAAATCCTAAATAATGTACCACATATAGGTGAGCTCTCCTATATTATTTAGAACACTCCTATTTATGCTTCTTGCTTTGATCCATATCATGTTGTATGTTTATGGAAGTTCGATCTTTTTGTTTTGGTATTTTGTGCCATCATGAAAAGTGTGTGAGTTTGGTTTATGTGTTGGAACCTTGCTCTTTTCGGAGTTGGTTTTGTCTCATTCCTTGTTCGATCTTTTTGTTTTGGTATTTTGTGCCATCATGAAAAGTGTGTGAGTTTGGTTTATGTGTTGGAACCTTGCTCTTTTCGGAGTTGGTTTTGTCTCATTCCTTGTTTCATGTTTTGATCGTTTAGAATGAGATAAACCCTCGAGCATGTGTGTTTTTATCTCGTTTGCTCGTTGGACTTTTGTCTAGTTCATTTGTTGAACTTGTGATCGTTCATGTGTTGAATTGGTTCTTTGATACAATTTGGACACCTTTTGTCATGTCACACTCTTGTGTGTGCCATCTCGGTTTACTTGGTGTTTTTTTTCAAATTGCGTCTCCTTGTTGGTTATTGAAAGCCTTGTGCATG
Organism: Avena eriantha; assembly: GCA_910589775.1. NCBI lineage: Eukaryota > Viridiplantae > Streptophyta > Magnoliopsida > Poales > Poaceae > Avena > Avena eriantha. The sequence continues at coordinate 267,373,000 of OU342743.1, read as the reverse complement.
CATATTCTCTACATGTTTATTTCATGGCATGCTTGCTTTCTTAGATCCAATATATAGGGGAAACTCCACCAAATCCTAAATGGCTAAGATGTGCATGAAATTCAATTTCATATTAATACGCACATATTTATGTGGAGTCTCTCCTATGTATTGTAGTGTCACTAACTACTTTGGACCCAATATGTTTGGGAACCATTTTTGTACTTAATGTGTTTTAGGTACATTGGAGATATATTGGATGCTTGTCTCTCAAAGTTTGAAGAAGTGGTGCATTCATGGAAATTGGATATAGGATGATCAACAAATTCATATCCCATTCATCCTAACAATTATATCTCGGAAACAAGTATCCTCTCCTCATGCTCATATTTCTTGATTCCAACCTTTGTGGATTGCCTTCTAGCATGAATTATTGTGTTTGTATGTATTGTGGTTCTAGCTTTGGTCTTAATAGAGCCTCCTATTGCAAATGGGTGTAAGTTGAGATGAGTGCATATAATTGGGTCTATACAGAATCATGCATTTGATTCACACATCCCAAATATGTCAATCTAGCAATTTTATTGCCTATCATTTCCTCAACTTCTCTCATGTGCAATAGTGATTTTTTGTTAGTTGATCTTTCTTTGTGATACTTGTTTCCTTTCTCCATATATTCCAACCATCTCCTTTTCCCTTGGTGATTGGTGTAATATATGTAGTGTGTGGGGGTTTGAAGTTCATTCATGAACAATAAGATAAAATTATGCCTTTGGCCATGCTTACAAGCAAAAATCTTATTGGTATGTGTTATGACTTCATTTTGGTTTTCATGTGCTTTATTGAGTATCTTGTTCATGTGTGCATGTTTCTTTGTGTACATATGTCTTTGTGATGCATTCCACTTAGAAACTTATAAACATAAGAGAAGATAATTTTATTGAGATTGTTATTCCTTGGATATCACCTTTGTTCCTTTTTGATTATTTGGTGGCTTCCAAATTTATTTGCCTATGAGTGCTTATTTCTTTTGTTTGCATCTTCCGACACTCATTTATTCTCTCATGCCTTGTATTGTTTAATGAATATGGATGAGTGAGGATTCCATGATCATGCACCTTGTTCCACAACATATTTATTATAATTGGTGCATTATCTTTGGGGAGCTCCTCTAATTCATTTAATAATGCTCATTTGTCTTCTTTCTCAGCTGTTGTGTTTTAAATGCTTATGGGGGAGCAAGGATTCCATATTTGTGCATGATGTATTCAAATGCAACTATTCTATTTTGTGCACAAATCTTGGGGAGCTTCTCCATTTTCATTTAAAACACTCTTTTGATCTTATCATAACATCTTGTTTTGTTCTTTTGGACTCATTTGTTGTTTTCATTTGGTTCTTTTGGATCTTGTGGTTGCTTGCGTCACTTGTTGATGCTTAAGTTATTTTATTTCTTTGGCAATCTTTGGGTCCTCAATATAGTTTTACTTCCTCCCAAGTATTCATCATTGGATTTGTGCAAATGCACACCTTTGGAGGAACTATCACTATATTGGCCTTCTAGAACTGGTCACCCATTTCGCAACCAATGTCAATGGGGGAGATGTTTTAGAGGGTTTAAAGGAAGTTGGTTTATGCTTTAAGTTGGTTCTTAAGCATTTGCCGTTCATGCTATTGCATCTTTGTGTTGCTTAGCATGTGATATATATAGGAAACTCCACCAATGATAATGATTGGCAATATATGCAATGAAATTCAAGTTCATCACACTTGCATAGATTGTGGGGGAGTTTGCTCTATATATTGTGGTTGTACCAATATCACATACTAGTGTAGTATTTGATATTGGGGCTACCATTTTATTCATTAAATTCATTATATAAACCCTCTCAAAGGGATTGTCATCAATTACCAAAATGAGGGAGATTGAAAGAGCATGTGGGCGCCCATGTGTGGTTTTGGTAATTAATGACAATCTTTATGGACTAATGTGTGTATTAAGTTGTACTTGTAGGATTAGTCCATTGGCATTGCTTGGAGCATGTGTTGGCTTCAAGGTCGATGAAATGAAGAAGAAGATGCATTGTGGAAGCCCAATATGCGCCATCCCTAGAAGATCTCATGTTTGGTGCTTGCCATCCTCGGTGTTTATGGATCGATGAAGACAATGCCAAAGGATTCTCAAGGCAAAGGTATTCTTGATAGGTTTTTCCCTTTTACCGGTCTCGTGTCGACCGGGTTTAGGATAGATAGCCGCACTATCAAGAGGGGCTCTCGAGTGAGTAACTCGATCATATCGTTCGGAGAGAGCTCATACCTTTGCATACTTGCATCATCGTATTTGGTTATTTTGTCTTATCCATGTGAGGATATAGAGCTTGTGTTAATCTCCATAGCAAGCTCTTGTTCATCAAAATTGGATCTCCCTTTTATATCTTGTTGCGATTTTGATCGTGGCGGTTTTCCGGATTCTCACCAAGGGAGGTATATCACTCTAAAATACATGAAGTATTCTCACTTGGTGATATCCAATATTTCAAACGCAATTGGATTCGGGTCAATCAGAGCTACCAATCTAAAGTTATCGCGGTCTGAATCTGACTCTCTGTTTTATGAAAAAGAAAAAGAAAAAGAAAAAGGGTTTTCTGTTTTGGGACCGTCCGGTACTACCGGCCGGCCCAGCGTGCCTTCCCCAGCCTCCTCCCCAGCCCAGCTTGCTCCCTTCCTTGCATCCCGGTTCCCCCGCTCGCCTCCCGCGCGCAAGCTCCTCCTTCCCGCTCGCTTGCGTTCGCCGCCCCTCTCGCTCGCGCGCGCTGCTGCCATGCTCGCCTCGCTCGCGGGCCACGCCTGGCGGGCCCATCTCCCCCGCTAGTAGGCCGCCGCTGTGCCTCGCTGGCCCATCCCGTGCGGTTGTGCTCGCCCGCCTCCCTCGCTGTCGCCGCTCCTCACTGGCCCCACGCTGCTGCTCTCGCTCGCGCGCGCGCGCCTGGCCCCGATCCCCTACTCTCGCTCGATGTCGCGCGCTGCTCCCTCGCTAGCTTCGCTCGCTGCTGCTCTCTCTGGTTCTCCCTGGGGCTGGCTCGATCGGTGCGGTAGTACCGGGCCACTCTGGTACTACCGGGCCACTCCGGTACTACCGGCCCACCCAGGCCAAAAAGGCCCCAACGGCCAGTTTTTCTAGCCCCCTTTAAATAGCCTTCTTCCTCTCCTTTTTAGGGTTGCTTCTTCTCTTTTTCTTGCTCAAGCTTTGGCTATTATTCTTTCTACTCTCTTGCTTGATTTCTCTCTTTCCCCCCAATGGTTCTTGCTCATATTTGAAGGGAAAATAGAGGAGATCTAGATCTACATTTTGACCAAATCAAATCACCCCTTTGTGGAGTGAATCTTTGGGATCTAGATCTTTGGGGCTTTTTGTGATCCCCTTTTGTGTTCTTCCTCTATTATTCCCCCAAGTGCTTTAGTAGCCTTGTTGGAATTTGAGAGTGAAGTTGTGGAGCATCTTTGTGGTTTTCTTGCCTTTTGCATTTGGTGCATCGGTGTGTGTTCTCTTTGGAGGATTTGGTTGGTGATATTCATTGTTGCTAGTCCCTCTTGGGTTCTTGGAACCCTGGACGGTTGTGTACCTTTGTGGCGTGTGCTTGGGGTCTTCAATTAAGTTATGAAGCTCCCCCAAGATTGAGGCCTTGGTGGCGATTATTGGGAGCCTCCAATTAAGTTGTGGAGATAGCCCCAATCTTGTACGGGTTCGGTGACCACCCTTAAGTGTCCCATAGTGGAACGGGTGCTTGCTCACGTGGTGGGTGCTCGGGAGAATAGGGTGAGGCCTTTGTGGCGTTGGTGGTCTTAGTACCGCCCACCCCTCCAATGAGACGTACTCCCTTGTTGGGAGGAACTCGGTAAAATATCATCGTCCCCGCGTGCCTCGGTTATCTCTATACCCGAGCTCTTTACTTATGCAATTTACATTGTGATAGCCATCGTGCTTGAAGTAATTATCTTGCTAAAATATTGTTGCTTGTCTTTCCTAGCATAAGTGGTTGGTGCACATAGGTGAACCTTAGTATATCTAGGCTTTGTGCTTAACAAAAGAAAATGCTAGTTTTATTCCGCCTTTTATTAAGCCCATCTCGTAGAAGTTTTAATCGCCTATTCAGCCCCCCCTCTAGGCAATATCTATGATCTTTCAATTAGTATCAGAGCGAGGTCTCTCACTTTTAGGCTTCACCGCCTTGAGAGTAATGATGTCGTCTAGTGGTGTAGTGCACGATTCCTATTATATATTCGATGGCACAAATTATGATGTTCGGAAATCTCGCATGCTAGATTATTTTCAGGACATTCACCCATCTATTGAGAGAATTCTATATATGGGTTCCTCTTCTCCTATGGATCCCCAAAACGAATCTTTAGAGGAGAAGATGAATTCGTATATAGATGCTCTAGCTACTAAAATGCTTTTACTTGTTGTGAGCAATGTAGTTATTTCTTCAATCATGCCTTATCGGAGTGCTCATGATATTTGGACAAAGCTTCAAGATAAATATGGCGTGTCCAACATTATTGAGGATGATTGTGTTCCCTCCTCCTCTGGTCGTGATGAGTTATTGATACATTGCAAATGTATCTATAATTTTTGATGTTCCATGCTTGGTTTTATCCACTTTCTTGTGTTTTGTTCCAACTTTGGAGTACTTTTCATATGATTTCTTGGACTAACCTATTAACAAGAGACACAGTGCCAGCTGCCTAGTTTCTGCTGTTTTTGGTTCCAAGAAAGTCAGAAAATGAATATTCTCGGAATTGGATGGGACAAAAGCCAAAGTGCCTATTTTTCCGGAAGACATCAAGTGCCAGAATACGAGACGGAGAAGGGCCAGGGGCTGGCCACACCACCTGGCCATGCGGCCAGGCTGGGCCCGCGCCAGGGGGTGGTGTGGCCAGTCCTGGCACCCCCTCGGCTCCCCTTCCGACTACAAGATGCCCTCGGGACGTAAACCCTAAGTACCCGATCGAAAATCCACGAAAGAGTCTGTAGCCGCCGTCATCTCCATCCCTAGATCGGGAGGGATCTGAAGCTCTTCCCGGCACCCTGCCGTAGAGGGGAATTCACCCTGGAGACCTTCTTCATCACCATGCAAGCCTTCGGTGTGATGCGTGAGTAGTTCATCCTTGGACTACAGATCCATGTAGTAGCTAGATGGCTGGTTCTCCTCCTTTGTGCTTTCATGTTTAGATCTTGTGAGCTCCGTTCATGATCAAGATCATCTATTTGTAATTCTGCATGTTATGTTTGCGGGGATCCGATGGATATTGAGATGCTATTTCAGATTGATTATTGATTCTATCATGTCTTTGTTATTTGTGATCTTGCATGCTTTCCGTTGTTAGTAGCTATCATGGCCAAGTAGATGCTAGCAACTCCAAGAGTTAGTATTTATGCTCGATAGTGGGTTCATGCCTCTGGTAATCTGGGGAAGTGACATAAATCTCTAAGGTACTAGATGTGCTATTTCTACTAGGGAGAAAACAACAATCCTTTGTTCATAGAACAATTGTATTGTTTACTTTACACGCAGTTCGTAAAGCAATAATCTGTTGCTTGCAACTTAATACTGGAGGGGGTTCGGATGATAACCTGAAGGTGGATTATTAGTCATAGATGCAGTTGGATGGCGGTCTATGTATTATGTTGTAATGCCCAATCAAGTCTCAAAGGAGTCAAGATGATTAGTATATGCATGTATTGCTTTCTCGGTTTTTGTCAATTGCCCCGCTATAATTTGTTCACCCAGCATGTTATCTATCTTAAGGAGAGCCACCTCTAGTGAACTATGGATCCTGGTCCTTTGCCTTTACATAAAATCTACAATCTTTTACTGCAAACTTTTACTTCTTTCCATTCGATACGTTTAATCCTTTGTTTTCCGCAAAACACGGTGAGATTGACAACCTCATCACAAGTTGGGGACAAAGTTATGTGGTTGTGTTGTGCAGGTCTCCACGTTGCTACTAGCACCGGTAGTGCGCCCTGCCAAAGTTCAGCAAGTAACACCTTTGGGGTGTTTCCTTGTTCCTATTAGTTCAGTAACACCTTTGGGGTGTTTCCTTGCTCCTACTGGTTCGATTAAACCTTGGTTTCATAACTAAGGGAAAACTTGCTGCTGTGCTCCTCATACCTTCCTCTTGGGGTTCCCAACGAGCTCTACGTCGAACGTCGAGTACATCAAAGATTTTTCTAGCGCCGTTGCCGGGGAGTCAAGGACATCTTCACAAGGGGAGTCCCTCGTAACCAATCTCTTTACTTTGTTGTTTTTGTTTTGCTTAGTTTTCTTTTTTCTTTGTTTGCTTGTTTTGTTCTTCAAAAACACAAAAAATATAGTTTTACAAGTTTGCTTTCTTATTTGAAAACCCAAAAAATGACTATTCTTGAAAACACTAAGTTGTGTGACTTCACTAGCACCAACAACAATGATTTTAAGAGCACACCTATTGCTCCACCTGTGGCTGAAAATACTTTCTTTGAGATAAAACCTGCTTTGCTCAATCTTGTTATGAGAGAACAATTTCCTGGTATTGGTAATGAAGATGTTGCTTCCCATCTAAATAATTTTGTTGAACTTTGTGAGATGCAAAAGCATAGGGATATAGATGGTGATACTATTAAACTAGAATTGTTTCCTTTCTCTTTGAGAGGAAAAGCTAAAGAATGGTTGAATTCCTTAACTAGGAATAGTATTGATTCTTGGACTAAGTGCAAAGAAGCTTTTATTGGAAAATACTATCCTCCAGCTAAGATTATATCCATGAGAAGTGAAATAATGAAGTTTAAACAACTTGATAATGAGCATGTTGCTCAAGCTTGGGAAAGAATGAAATCTTTGGTAAAGAATTGTCCCACACATGGACTGACTGCTTGGATGATCATCCAAACTTTTTATGCAGGATTGAACTATTCTTCAAGGAACATATTGGATTCAGGTGCTGGAGGTACCTTTATGACCATCACTTTGGGTGCTACAACAAAACTTCTGGACAATATGATGGTTAATTATTCTGAATGGCATATTGAGAGAGCTCCACAAGGTAAGAAGGTAAATTCTGTTGAGGAAACCTCCTCCTTGAGTGATAATATTGATATTATTATGTCTATGCTTGTTAATGGGAAAGCCCATATTGATCCAAATAATGTTCCTTTAGCCTCTTTGGTTGCTCAAGAAGAGCAAGTTGATGTGAACTTCATAAGAAATAACAATTTTGGCAACAATGCTTATGGTAATAATGCTTATAGGAACAATTTTGGTAACAGCAATTATAAGCCATATCCTCCCAACAATGGTAATGCTTATGGAAATTCTTACAACAATAATAAGAGTGCTCCCTCTGAACTTGAAGTTATGCTTAAAGAGTTTATTAGTAAACAAACTGCTTTCAATAAAACTATTGAGGAAAAACTCTCTAATGCTGAAAGAAATATAGCATCTTTGGCTGAAGCTCAATCTATTTTGAATAAAATGGCTGCTAAACCTAAAACTAATGATAATCCCTTTGTACCTACCAATTCTATACAAGTAAGAATTGATGAAAATGTTAGACTATTAGCTGAATTACATGCTAAGTGGGAAAGAGAAGATGAAATTGCTAGGAACATTATTGTTTCTACTATTACCACCACTAGTGTTGAGGCTAGTAATAGTTCTACTACTTTAGATGATAAATTTGATTTTTATCTTGATGGTTGCAATATCTCTGAAGTTATTAAGTTCCTACAAAAGCTTGCTAAAAGTCCTAATGCTAGTGCTATGAACATGGCTTTTACAAAACACATTACTGATGCTCTCATAAAGATTAAAGAAGAAAAGATGAAACATAAAGCTTCTATTCCTATAAAACAAGAGGATGGTTGGGAACCCATCATTAATATGAAAGTGAATGACTTTGATTTCAAAGCTTTGTGTGATCTTGATAGTAGTGTTTCTATTATGCTTAGAAGGATTTATGATATGCTTGATTTGCCTCCTCTTGAAGATTGTTATTTGAATGTCCTACTTGATGCCAATGCTAAAAAGAAACCAATGGGGAGTCTTAATGATGTTCTTATTATGGTTAACGATTCCTATGTCCCTGTTGATTTCTATGTTTTGGATGTTGAATACAATGCTTCTTGTCCTATTACTTTGGGAAGACCTTTTCTTAGAACTGTTGGTGCCATCATTGATATGAAAGAAGGCACCATTAAATATCAAATCCCACTCAAGAAAGGTATAGAACACTTTCCTAAAAAGAGAGAAAAGATTTCTTTTGCTTCTCCTATGAAAACAAAATTTGGTCTTAATGCTTCTTCATTTGAGAACACTTGATTTCTTCTTTGCTTCTTATGCCTAACTTAAAGGCGTTAAAGAAAAGTACTTATTGGGAGATAACCCAAAAGTTTTAGATAAGTCTTGGAAGTTATTACCTATGTAATAACCTGTCCTTATCCTTTTTATTTGCTTTTTGTGCCAATAGTAACCTCTAATGAGAGTGAAGTAATGATTGGGAAAGTTGCTATCCCAAAACAGATTTTTATGCTTCACCGTAAATATTTGTGAGAGAGCTCTGTTTGTCGGATTGAGCTGTAATTTTTCGTGCTTCTTCCCCAGGTTGTTATATAACTTTAGTTAGTTCAACACTTTTTTATTTGGGCAACAGACGGTCTTCTAAAAAATTCGTCTTTACCTGCTGGTCTGTTTTGACAGATTTCTGCCATTTTCTGCATTTGCTTCTTGTTGGTTCCTTCTTGAGTTTTTTTGGGGAATTGAGCTTTTTGAGGGAAGTGCTACAGTATCTAGTGTTCTAATGAAAGTTTATTTGGTGTTAGAACTGAACCTTGAGACTTATTTATCTTGAGTGCACTAATGTTGCTAATGAGATTGTGTGAAGTTTTGTATGACGAAAAAATTTCAGGTGTATGGAAGGAATGAGTAATGAGATGAAGGATGGACTAAAGCTCAAGCTTGGGGATGCCACGCGTGTCACCCCAAGAAATATCCAAGAAGTACAAGCATCAAAGCTTGGGGATGCCACGCGTGTCACCCCAAGAAATATCCAAGAAGTACAAGCATCAAAGCTTGGGGATGCCCAAGGCATCCCCCTTCTTCATCAATAAAAATCTCAGGTTTCTTCCAAACACTTCATTTTTATTGTTTCATGCACAGTTGTGTTTTTCTTGGAGCGTCTTATTTTTCATTTTCGTTTTGGTTTTTAGTTTTCTTGGTTTGCTTAGTTTGCTGAATAAATTGGTTGGACCCCCTCTTTCATTCATTGGTTTGCAAATAGTTTGGTTTGGTTTGGAAAAGAGTAGGAAAGTTCATACTTATGTGGTAAAAAGAGCTTGTTTTTGACTGTGGCCTATGCTTTGTCATGCCATGCTTGATATTGTTTTGGCTTTATACTTAGTATTCTTTTCTGTAGCATGACTTGTTATAAATAATTGAGATTGCTTAATGTGCCTTGGATGAATCATGCGTTGTTTTAGCATATTAAAGCATAGTATAGTGGTATTCTCCTTTGATGCTTTATTTGGGTTGACTTGGCACATGCTCACACCATGTTATGACTGTATCAAGTCACCATAGACTTTATGATCCTTTAGTTTTCAACTTTTAGTATCACTTTATGCTTTGATCAATGATGTTTTGTCGCTCTGCATGATTATTGCCCTTATTGCTCTCTTAGTTTGTCACTCCCAGTCTTTTGCTAGCCTCCACCACCAAGTATGAGTTCCAATCATGCATCCAACTCCCTAAACCAAGTTATTCCAAATAGTCCACCATACCTACCTACTAGCTTATGCTATTCCAAGTATATTCATGCTTTTGTTTACCTTTCACTTGTTATAAGAAAACTAGTGATTAAAGCTCTCACGAACATGATGGCACACTTTACTTTTTGCCTCTAATAAACTTGAACCATTGGGTCCTTCTTTGTTATGTATATGCTTGCGCTTTATAAGTTGAAATTAGCAGAACCATGTTTCATGGGGAACGCTTTCAACATCGCACTTGTACTTTGTACTCCGTTGATATCATGTTCTTTTGCTTACGGATCCCGGCGGTGTGAAATAAATGTGGAACTTGTAAGATCATGGAGTTTGTATGTGTGTTAGAGAAACGCCTGGGCCGCTAGCCTAAGCCATGCCTAATCATGGTGGAAACTTGCAGCATCACCATAATGAGCACTCTATGAAGCATCCTCAATAAAAACCTATGCAAATAGCAAATAAAAAGATCGCTGAGATGCTCATTGTCTGATTGCCTTGTCATTTTGATTATGGGAAAGCTCCCGTATCATGTGCAAGGGGTACCCCATTGGCGGTTCTTAATGATACACATATACTTACAATGACAAGAGCTTACTCGTGACTAAAGTTGAGTAGCATGAGGATCGGTCTTCGTAAGTAAGGGGCATGAGATTTCGGTTTATAACTTGTCAAGCACATCCTCTTAGTTGTGTCACTAACCTTAATCACTTTCAAGATGCTTATGATAGGGGCAATGAGAGCTGAAAACTACAAGTACCATAATTTTTGGAAGCTCTTTATGAGACTTGAATCCCTACTTCCTTTTACAAAAGGCTTTTCTTCCACCATTATATTGAGTCTCCACCTTCTATCTTTATGCACCTACTTTGAGAGCATAGTGGCCATTCTTAGTTCTATGTGCATTGTCCCAAGACTAGTTGATTGATGCATAACATGATATTGCTTGTTTTAAACTATTGTATCTAGTCACTCTTATGAACTTTGAAGGTGTCCTATGCATTTATTTTTGCTACTCTATTGAGGGACAAGCTGATTACTATTATGCTATGTTTTCTTTATGTGAAACAAACAAATGTCTTGCAAGGCATGTTATTCATGCATCTTTTTGTTTGTAACTTTTTATGTTGCATCATAGTTTCTTTGCCTATTGCTAGAACTTTGTCTTTCATGTTATGATTGAAGTACTATGATCCCAGCTTTGAGTTTTGCAAATACTTTGATCAAGTCTTTGATGGTGCATGTCACCTCAAAAATTATTTCTTTTTATCACTTACCTACTCGAGGACGAGCAGAAGTTAAGCTTGGGGATGTTGATACATTGCAAATGTATCTATAATTTTTGATGTTACATGCTTGGTTTATCCACTTTCTTGTGTTTTGTTCCAACTTTGGAGTACTTTTTATATGATTTCTTGGACTAACCTATTAACAAGAGCCACAGTGCCAGCTGCCTGTTTTCTGCTGTTTTTGGTTCCAGGAAAGTCAGAAAATGAATATTCTCAGAATTGGATGGGACAAGAGCCAAAGTGCCTATTTTTCCGGAAGGGATCAAGTGCCAGAATACGAGACGGAGAGGGACCAGGGGGGCACCACACCACCTGGCCGCACGGCCCAGCCTGGCCCGCGCTAGGGGATGGTGAGGCCAGCCCTAGCACCCCCTCGGCCTCTCCTTCCGCCTATAAATTACCCTCGGGACGAAAACCCTAAGCACCCGATCAAAAAAATCCACGAAAGAGTCTGTAGCCGCCGTCATCTCTATCCCTAGATCGGGAGGGATCTGAAGCTCTTCCCGGCACCCTGCCGGAGAGGGGAATTCACCCTGGAGGCCTTCTTCATCAGCATGCAAGACTCCGGTGTGATGCGTGAGTAGTTCATCCTTGGACTACGGATCCATGTAGTAGCTAGATGGCTGGTTTCTCCTCCTTTGTGCTTTCATGTTTAGATGTTGTGAGCTCCGTTCATGATCAAGATCATCTATTTGTAATTCATACATGTTGTGTTTGCAGGGATCCGATGGATATTGAGATGAGATTTCAGATTGATTATTGATTCTATCATGTCTTTGTTATTTGAGATCTTGCATGCTTTCCGTTGTTAGTAGCTATCTTGGCCAAGTAGATGCTAGCAACTCCAAGAGTTAGTATTTATGCTCGATAGTGGGTTCATGCCTCTGGTAATCTAGGGAAGTGACAGGAATCTCTAAGGTACTAGATCTGCTGTTGCTAGTAGGGAGAAAACAACAATCCTTTGTTCATAGAACAATCGTATTGTTTACTTTACATGCAGTTCATAAAGCAATAATCTGTTGCTTGCAACTTAATACTGGAGGGGGTTCGGATGATAACCCGAAGGTGGATTATTAGTCATAGATGCAGTTGGATGGCGGTCTATGTATTAGGTTGTAATGCCCAATAAGGTCTCAGAGGAGTCAAGATGATTAGTATATGCATGTATTGCTTTCTCGGTGTTTTTCAATTGCCCCGCTGTAATTTGTTCACCCAGCATGTTATCTATCTAAGGAGAGCCACCTCTAGTGAACTATGGATCTCGGTCCTTTTACTTTACATACAATCTACAATCTTTTACTACTTTGTGTTTACTTTCTGCAAACTTTTACTTCTTTCCATTCGATACGTTTAATCCTTTGTTTTCCGCAAAACACGGTGAGATTGACAACCTCATCGCAAGTTGGGGACAAAGTTCTGTGGTTGTGTTGTGCAGGTCTCCATATTGCTACTAGCACGGGTAGTGCGCCCTGCCAAAGCTCAGCTAGTAACACCTTTGGGTGTGTTTCCTTGCTCCTACTGGTTCGATTAAACCTTGGTTTCATAACTGAGGGAAAACTTACTGATGTGCTCATCATACCTTCCTCTTGGGGTTCCCAACGAGCTCTACATCAACTACGAGTCAGCATACCTCCAAACTCTCTCAAAGCCTCAAGAGATCTTCAGTTCTACTTAATTTCGTCCGATTTCCTCACATACAAGCGATCTAGGGTATGTTTCTCCTCCGATCCTCCAATTTCTTTTTGCAAATTCATTCTCGATCTATTGTCACTATCAATATAGGGTGAGACCTACTATGAACTAATTGCCATGATTCTCTTACCTAGATTATTACTTTGAGGGGACTCTTTAGTGTGCTAAGATGAGGAATATGTTATGCTTATTATTGTTGGATCAAAAAGTTTTTTTTGTATTTCCTTATTATTTTAAATAATGAACACAAGGAGCCAAACTCGTGCTCGTGCCGTCGCTAGCGCTTCTTGGGCTATCGCTCAAGAATGCATGGGGATACGGTTCAGGGATGAGCTCCAACGTGATCACTTCAACATGATCAAGAACCGAGAAGTGAAGGCAACCAAGTGGGCTTGCCCCATTATATTGAACCAACTCGGTATTTCTAATGACTTCAATTTACTTTGCGATAGGGTTGGCCTGAAACTTTGTATTCAATGATGTGCCTACGTATCGCCGGTTAACTCTTGAATTTCTAAGTTCTTTGCAAAGCACAGTTAAAGCATGGCATGGAGATGACATGATTTCTTTCCTACTTATGAACAACAATTATGCTTTATGACTAGATGAATGGTGCGCATGTCTTAATTTTCCAAACAATAATGATAATGTCTTGCGCACATCTGATGAGTGCATATTTGCATCATGTTTTATATTATTATTTTGCATTATAGATGTAGGATCTTGGTATTTTACTATTTTTACTAGGATCAGGATAGATGATGGATACAATGGACACAATTGTACTGAGGAGAAAAGGAGTAAAAAACAATGTAAATCTCTTATTTGGGAAATATCAATAATACCAGAAGAAAACCCGAAGCGAACAAATGACACAGACGGTTTAACGACCAACTATACATCAGGAATAAAATTTCCGGCCGTATAGTTGGCGCCGCCACCGCCTCCTCAATTAGTTTCACCCCGTGCAACTGGATCAGAGAGATGACATACAAAACAACTATAAATCACTGGAACCTCATATCTGGAAGGCATATGGAGGGGGAACTCATCCACCGGGGATCCATCTTTGCCCTGCGCAGATTCGGGAGGCTAAGACATCGACCTTCATCATCAACCGCTACATCACCACCATCTCCGTCCATCCCATCTGCATCTTGTCTAGATCTTATTGTAATTTCCATAATCGTTGTGGATTTATACAAGTACTCTTCATCTATGATAGATTCCATTGTTATTTCCATGATGTTGATTGCCTCCATGTCTGAGTGGATCTTTAGTTCTTGGGGAGATTGAGAAACCTTAATATGAAATTGAAATAAGATAAAGTTTATTATGATATTCATCATTGTGACCATGTGTTAGACTGTCTTCATCTTGATGTTGGGAGAAGTCAACCTCTCAATATTTGTCTCTTATGAGGACTTGATGGAGGGAACTACTTTTTGGTAGACGGACGTGTGTTAGCACTTACAGTGACTATAAAGCTATTGGCACCCCTTACGTATCAACTTGGGAACCGAGGAAACTCACGGAACACTATCCATGCCATGGGATACGTCCTACGGGATTAAGTCCCTTAATAGCGTAGTAATTCGATTAATGTTGATTGCTGACTGATGTGGTTATGAGGATGATGTGAGTACTGGTTGTTGCCTATTTGACCATATACGGAGTTCCTCCCACACATACTCAGTTGAGAATGTTCATGATAATGATCTTTACCTTAGCTCTTTATAATGCTAGTGGTGTATCCGCTACTCCCTGAGAACACCTTTTCCCTATTGTAGTTCCAATCTCTCTTACTTACGTGGTACTTATTTTCTGTGTTTAGTTGTTTTACTTTACTTATTGTTGCTCTTATACTCAAAACCCAAAAACACCTTTTTACGCAATACTCGCATTTTATCTTGTCACTTAGAACTTTATTTAGCATTTCTATTGTAGTATTTAACTCAAGAGTTATTAGACTTCAGCCTTCTGCTCCATGTGGGATCGATATCTTTATTTCAAAACTAGCTACAAATGATCTGTACACTTGTAGTCATCAAGCTATTTTCTGGTGCCGTTGCCGGGGAGCTAAGCGTTGTAGGTCTCTTAGTTTTTGCTTATTTATTTTTGTCTTGCTAAGTTTTATTTTGAGTTACAGGTTTCCACCAACATGATGGAGTTTGAGCATATGACTAGTGCTAACCCACTCAGCCACTTTGGGAAGCCCTATGATATTTATAAAAGAGAAAACTCCAATGAGAAGACAAGGGGGTTTGAAATAAATCCTCTATTACTTGGTATTCTACACAAGAAGCAATTTACTGGGGATGAAGAAGATCCTGATCCATATGAGCATATTGCATGTTTCAAAAATATATGTGGCACTTTTCAATTGACGGGATATAGCACCAATGATGTAAGGGTTAAACTTTTTAGTCAGACTTTGACTAGTTCGGCTCCCTCATGGTATAGATCCCTACCCAAGAAGCCACTACTACTTGGGATAATTTAGCTTGTGAATTTCTAGCAAAATATTACCCATTATCAAAATCTTTTGGAATCAGGCGTCTTATAATGATTTGGAGGAACCGTCCTAATGAAGGACTATTAAGAGCTTATATCAGATTTAAAGATTTAATTAATCTATGTCCTCATCATGATTTGCCTGAATGGTATTTGTTGCATATCTTTTATGGTGGTCTAACTGATCCTAATAAAATTGAACTAGACTCTTTTGTGGAAGGAGCCTTTATGAATCTTCCTAGAACTAAGGCTTGGGATTTACTTGATAGAATTTGCGATGATAGAGTTTCATGAAATTTTGGTCTAGGAAGCGAAGGAGGTGTAGAAATAGATCATGAGCGTATTCATGACTATAACAAAAAGGGCCATGTTAAAGAATTGTCTAAAGAACTTTATTTAGATTCAGATCTTGTGTTGAAAGTTGTTAAAGCTTTTATAAAACACATTAAAGCTCCAAAAGTGGGTTTGGTCAAGTATGATCCACCACCCGAACCTGAAAAGAAGAAAGAAGTTAAAGCAACGCTGGCCTCCCTAGAGCCAACATATGAGATACCTTTCCCTAACACTACACAAAAGCATATTTCTGAATATGAACAGGTCAAAGCAGTATAGGAGAAGAAGGAAGAGGAAATTATGCCAGAAGTTGTAGAACATCTGGAAGAAACAAAAAATGAAGAGGTAACCAATGAAGCGATTATGGATATGTATGCACATTGTAAAATAGTTGAACTTGATAAAGAGACTTCAGTATGGTTGAAGGTAAGACAAAGGTAAAAGATGTGGGTAAGCCTATTCTTCCATGTATATTTAAAGAAACCTCGAATTATGGTTTATGTGATCTTGGCACCGAAGTTAATGTTATATCTTATGATTTCTATTTAGGAATAAAAAAAGAAATAGAACTGGCTACAATTGAAAATACTGATATGACAATCATGTTAGCCAATAAAACTCTTAGAATCCCAATGGGAGTAGTTGAAGATGCAACTATCACAATTGGCAATAAAAACTTTCCTATAGATTTTGTAGTTGTTGATATGCCAGCTGACACTCTTTGCCCTATTATATTTGGAAGAATTTTTTTGAGTGATGTAGGTGCCAATTTTTATTTCAAAAAAGAGATTGTTTCTCCTAACCTTGGGAAAGCGGAAAAAGAATTCCACTTTTCCAAATTTAAAGACAGGCCTCCACAAATACAAGAAGAATAGAAAGAGAAAACTATTGAGGAGATGTCAGCTCTATTCTTTAGTGATCAAAAAGAATAAATAAATGAAGACTTAAATTATGAAGAAATAGATATGGAGGACAAGTCCCTAGAAGAGGTAGAAGATGAATTCGATTCACTTCCCATTATAGGGCCTCCAACTGATGAGGCTTTTGAAGAGCCAGAAAAGAGAGGGGACGAGGAATTACCGCCCCCTGAATTGAAGACTATACTAGATAATCTTAAATATAGATTTTTAGATGATACAAATAAATTTCCTGTTATTATTAGTGCTAAACTTTCAGAAGAAGAAGAACTCATGAAAATACTTAAGGAGCATCTCAAGGCCTTTGGGTACTCAATGGATGGTTTGAAGGGCATTAGTCCCATGATAACCGTCCATCGAATATTCATGGAGGAAGGTGCTAAACCAGTTGCGGAATTTAATAGAAGGCTGAAGCACGAAATGAAGGAAGTGGTAAGAAAGGAAATTGTACGCCTATTGGACGCAGGTATAATCTATCCTATAAAAGAAAGTGAATGGGTAAGTCCTGTTCATTGTGTCCCTAAGAAAGGCATTTTAGTGTTGTTCCTAATGAAAACAATGAATTGATACCTACTAGAACTATTGTTGGACATAGGATGTCCATAGATTTCAGGAAATTGAATAAAGAAACTAAGAAAGATCACTATCCTTTACCGTTCATAGATCAAACTTTAGAAAGGTTACCAAACCACACTCATTTTTGCTACTTGGACGGATACTCTGGTTTTTCTCAAATAGTTGTTCATCATGATGACCAACTTAAAACAACTTTTATTAGTCCTTATGGTTTACATGCTTACCAACGTATGCCTTTTGGTTTATGTAATGCTCTAGCTACTTTTCAAAGATGCGTGACTGCTATTTTTGCGGATTTCATAGAGCTAATAATGGTAGTATTTATGGATGACTTTTCTGTCTATGGAACTTCGTTTACTAGTTGTTTGGATAATCTCAAAAGAGTTTTGCAACGTTGTGAAGAAACAAATCTTGTTCTAAACTGCGAGAAGTGCCATTTTATGGTCAAAGAAGGTATAGTACTTGGATATAAGGTATCGGGTAAGGGAATTGAAGTGGATCGAGCTAAGGTTGAGGCCATAGAGAGAATGCCACAACCTAGGGATATAAAAGGTATAAGAAGTTTTCTTGGTCATGTGGGTTTTTATCAAAGGTTCATTAGAAATTTCTCTAGAATATCTAAACCTTTAACTAACCTCCTACAAAAGGGAGTAAGATTTAACTTTGATGATAAATGTCATATAGCCTTTGATAGACTTAAAAATGCTTTATCCCATGCTCCTATCATTAAACCACCTATCTCGGATACGACTTTTGACTTAATAGGTGAAGCTAGTGATGATGTTGTAGGAGTAACTCTGGGACGACACATAAATCGTAGATTTAATATTATACATCATGCTAGTAGAACTCTCAATAGTGCTCAAAAGAATTATCCTAAGGAAGAAAGAGAACTCTTTGCTATATTTTTCTCTTGCGATAAATTTCGTTCTGATATAGTTGATGCAAAAGTGAGAGTTCATACGAATCGTGATGGTTTAAAAGAACTCCTTGAAAGGAAGAACCATAACCCAAGACTGATCTGTTGGATTCTTTTACTTCAATAATTGAGTTACAGATCATGCAGAGGCAAGAAATAAAGATGTTGGATGCAGTGTGCATATTTTCCAAGCAAGACACCAATCTTGTTGAGAGGAACTTTAGTCCTGGTGATTTTTGCTTGCGGGAATTATTCAATGAACTAAGGTCAATCCCTCTAAAAGAGAAGAAGTCTTTGTTGTTGGGGGACCTTATCATCCCTGAATAAGTAAACTTTAAGTTCAAGGCAAGTGTTCTTACTCCAATAAGTGATTTTTTTCACAGATTATACTCCTAAAATTTCTGCCTTTGAATTCCTTGCATTTTTCTGAAGTTTTTGAGGATTTTACCAACTATACGGGCGGAACTATACGACCGGAGAGGAAGCTCCCGCCGTATAGTTGGTCGTTAAACTCTATATATCTTCTTTGCGAAATTGTTTTCGATGTTTGGAACTATACGGGCGTAACTATATGACCAGACGAAATAATTCCGGCTGTATAGTTGGTCATTGAACTCTCAGACACTTTCGATTTTTGGTGTCTGTATCTATACGGTCGCAACTATACGATCGGAGATGAAATTCAAGCCGTATAGTTGGTCATTAAACTATCAGACATCTTTGTTCACTTTTTCGTTTTTCTAAACAACCTGTATTATCGGTTACAAGTTAGTAAATTAACCGACCTGGACTCAAGATATTTGGAAATATCTGCCCGGAACCAACTATACGTCCGGAGCTATACGGGTCACGACAGTATAGTTGGTACGCGGCAAGACTCTTCCAAATCCATGATTTCTTTCCCTATTTTGTTAAGATTCTTTTCTTGGGCAAGAATTTGGTGTTTCTCGTGAGTTTTACGACCTATGACCCTACTTATATACTGCCATTGTCTCTCGCTCTAATCATAATACTCTCCAGGAAAATAAAAATCTCAGGTTTCTTCCAACACTTCATTTTTATTGTTTCATGCACAGTTGTGTTTTTCTTGGAGCGTCTTATTTTTCATTTTCGTTTTGGTTTTTAGTTTTCTTGGTTTGCTTAGTTTGCTGAATAAATTGGTTGGACCCCCTCTTTCATTCATTGGTTTGCAAATAGTTTGGTTTGGTTTGGAAAAGAGTAGGAAAGTTCATACTTATGTGGTAAAAAGAGCTTGTTTTTGACTGTGGCCTATGCTTTGTCATGCCATGCTTGATATTGTTTTGGCTTTATACTTAGTATTCTTTTCTGTAGCATGACTTGTTATAAATAATTGAGATTGCTTAATGTGCCTTGGATGAATCATGCGTTGTTTTAGCATATTAAATCATAGTATAGTGGTATTCTCCTTTGATGCTTTATTTGGGTTGACTTGGCGCATGCTCACACCATGTTATGACTATCCAAAGTCACCATAGCCTTTATGATCCTTTAGTTTTCAACTTGTAGTATCACTTTATGCTTTGATCAATGATGTTTTGTAGCTTTGCATGATTATGGCCATTATTGCTCTCTTAGTTTGTCACTCCCAGTCTTTTGCGAGCCTCCACAACAAAGTATGAGTTCCACTCATGCATCCAACTCCCTAAACCAAGTTATTCCAAAGAGTCCACCATACCTACCTACTAGCTTATGCTATTCCAAGTATATTCATGCTTTTGTTTACCTTCCACTTGCTATGAGAAAACTAGTGATTAAAGCTCTCACGAACTTGATGGCACACTTTCCTTTACTTGCCCTTAATAAAGTTGAACCATTGTGTCTTCTATGTTGTATATGCTTGCACTTATTTGTCAGGAATTAGCAGAACCATGCTTTCATGGGGAACGCTTTCAACATTGCACTTGGTACTTGTACCTAGTTTATATCATGCTCTTTTGTATATGGATGACGTCGGTGTGAAATTAAAGGGGAGCTTGTAAGTCCATGGAGTTATGTATATGTGTTAGAGAAACACATGGGCCGCTGGTCTAATCCATGCTGACATGGTGGAAACCTGCAGCGTAACCATAATGAGCTGTCTATGAAGCATTCTTCTTATAAAAAAGAGTCCTATATTGAGAAAAAAAGAGAAAATAAAAAAAAGATACTATGAAAAGAGGAAAGAGAGAAAAAATCACCATATTCCCATGGTAAATAAGAAGAATGCTGAGATGCTCGTTGTCTGCTTGCCTTGTCATTTTGATATGGGGATTCTTCCGTATCATCGGGCAAGGGGTACCCCGTTGGCAGTTCTCTATGGTACACATGTACTTACGATGACAAGAACTTACCGGTGACTAAACTTGAGTAGCATGAGGAGCGGCCCTCGTATACAAGGTACATGAGATTTCTGACTTATACTTCGTCAAGCATGTACACCATAGTTTGTTCACTTTAACCTTAATCACTTCAAGATGCTTATGATAGGGGCAATGAGAGCTGAAAGCTATAAGTACCATAATTTTTGGAAGCTCTTTATGAGACTTAAATCCCTACTTCCTTTTACAAAAGGCTTTTCTTCCACCATTATATTGAGTCTCCACCTTCTATCTTTATGCACCTACTTTGAGAGCATAGTGGCCATTCTTAGTTCTATGTGCATTGTCCCAAGACTAGTTGATTGATGCATAACTTGTTATTGCTTGTTTTAAACTATTGTATCTAGTCACCTTTATGAACTTTGAAGGTGTCCTATGCATTTATATTTGCTACTCTATTGAGGGACAAGCTGAATACTACTATGCCATGCTTTATTTATGTGAAACAAACAAACGTCTTACAAAGCATTGTTATTCATCAATCTTTTGTTTGTGCCTTTTCATGTTGCATCATAGTTTCTTTGCTTATTGCTAGAACTTTGTCTTCCATGTTATGATTGAAGTACTATGATCCCAGCTTTGAATGTTTTGCAAATACTTTGATCAAGTCTTTGATGGTGCATGTCACCTAAAAATTATTCTTACTTTTTATCACTTACCTACTCGAGGACGAGCAGGAGTTAAGCTTGGGGATGTTGATACATTGCAAATGTATCTATAATTTTCGATGTTCCATGCTTGGCTTTATCCACTTTATTGTGTTTTGTTCCAACTTTGGAGTACTTTTCATATGATTTCTTGGACTAACCTATTAACAAGAGCCACAGTGCCAGCTGCCTGTTTTCTGCTGTTTTTGGTTCCAGGAAAGTCAGAAAATGAATATTCTCGGAATTGGACAGGACAAAAGCCAAAGTGCCTATTTTTCCGGAAATCATCAGATGCCAGAATACGAGACGGAGAGGGGCCAGAGGCCGGCCACACCACCTGGCTGTGCGGCCAGGCTTGGCCCGCGCCAGGGGGTGGTGTGGTGGCCCCTGGCACCCCCTCGGCCTCTCCTTCCGCCTATAAGATGCCCTCGGGACGAAAACCCTAAGTACCCGACAAAAATCCACGAAAGAGTTTGTAGCCACCGTCTTCTCCATCCCTAGATCGGGAGGGATCTGAAGCTCTTCCTCGCACCCTGCCGGAGAGGGGAAGTCACCCTGGAGGCCTTCTTCATCATCATGCAAGCCTTCGGTGTGATGCGTGAGTAGTTCATCCTTGGACTACGGATCCATGTACTAGCTAGATGGCTGGTTCTCCTCCTTTGTGCTTTCATGTTTAGATCTTGTGAGCTCCGTTCATGATCAAGATCATCTATTTGTAATTCTGCATGTTGTGTTTGCGGGGATCCGATGGATATTGAGATGCTATTTCAGATTGATTATTGATTCTATCATGTCTTTGTTATTTGAGATCTTGCATGCTTTCCGTTGTTAGTAGCTATCTTGGCCAAGTAGATGCTAGCAACTCCAAGAGTTAGTATTTATGCTCGATAGTGGGTTCATGCCTCTGGTAATCTGGGAAAGTGACAGAAATATCTAAGGTACTAGATGTGCTGTTGCTACTAGGGAGAAAACAACAATCCTTTGTTCATAGAACAATCGTATTGTTTACTTTACACGCAGTTCGTAAAGCAATAATTTGTTGCTTGCAATTAATACTGGAGGGGGTTCTGATGATAACCTGAAGGTGGATTATTAGTCATAGATGCAGTTGGATGGCGGTCTATGTATAATGTTGTAATGCCCAATCAAGTTCCAAAGGAGTCAAGATGATTAGTATATGCATGTATTGCTTTCTCGATGTTTGTCAATTGCCCCGCTGCAATTTGTTCACCCAGCATGTTATATATCTTAAGGAGAGCCACCTCTAGTGAACTATGGATCCCGGTCCTTTTTCTTTACATACAATCTATAAACTGTTTACTACTTTGTGTTTACTTTCTGCAAACTATTACTTCTTTCCATTTGATATGTTTAATCCTTTGTTTTTCGCAAAACACGGTGAGATTGACAACCTCATCGCAAGTTGGGGACAAAGTTCTGTGGTTGTGTTGTGCAGGTCTCCACATTGCTACTAACACCGGTAGTGCGCCCTGCCAAAGCTCAACTAGTAACACCTTTGGGGTGTTTCCTTGCTCCTTCTGGTTCGATTAAACCTTGGTTTCATAACTGAGGGAAAACTTGTTGTTGTGCTCATCATACCTTCCTCTTGGGGTTCCCAACGAGCTCTACATCGAACGTCGAGTACATCAGTTATCACCTTCTACCACTTCACCAACATGTGATTTATCACAAGGTAATGATATGGTGAGTGGTGATAGAAATTGCAATGTGGATAGTGAGTTTACTATTTGTAATGCTTCATCTCTATCTAGTTGCAATGCTCTATCTTTGGACCTTAACACTTCTAGAAACCAAAACTCCTTACATGCTCGTGTTGATAGTCCTTGCATATCATGTAGAAATGGCTTGAATAATTCGCATGATGATATGCTTGCTTTGTCTTGTTGCCATGATAAAATTGCTTCTATTTCCTCTAGTGCTTGTGTTGCTAACCATGTAGAGGAAAATGAATATTCTATGGACCAAGACAGGTTTTAAATGGAGCTACAAATGCTATCTCATCACCACCTTCTTCCGGTTCTCATATATGCCTTATGGCTAAGGGAACAAAGGTAACTTCTTTGGATCCCATTGAATCTCATCATGTTGATGATGATGTTGTTGATGGTAGTGATGATGATGATGATCATATTGTTGATTATGATGTTTCCTCTATTCAAGAGATGGGAGAGATTGTCTTTCCTGCTCTTCATAAAAATAAAATTGCTTGCTCCAACTTTGTTGAAATTTTAGCTTGTGCTATTGAGGGCAAGAAATTTATTGAGGAGCAAGAAAATATCATATTTCAAAAGAATGAACATGAGCTGGTGGTGGTCCAGGACGACAACTCCGACGGTGAGCCAGGGGAAGAATGGCGGGTGGCGGTTCATGAGGCGAAGGAGACGTTGGTCCTCAACGTCGTCGACAACGACACCTTCGCCGCCTCCCTGGCAGATCTAGCCGCCACCCTGGAGTTGGCGGTGAAGGAGATCTGGCTGCTCGAAGCTGCGGCTAGGAGCAACTGGTTGCTGGAGCAGAAGCTTGCCGCCGTGAACGGCACTTCTTAGAGTAAGTCAATTTACTTGGTTTTCCACTTTCTTTCTCTCTTTTCTTTGCTGATAGTCGGTTTCTTGTAGCCATTATGGTCTGCGCCCAGCGGGAGATCGATCGCCTGACCAAGGCGAACGACCAGGTGATGAAGTCTAACTCCTCCCTCTGGCTCCAGAACAAGGAGTGGCACTCCAAGACGGACCAGCTAGAGGCCACCATCAAGGAGCACGACTCCGCCCTCACCAGCCGGGCCCAAGCCTTTGACCTCCTCGACACCCAGAGCAAGGATCATGAGTGTTGGGTTCGCAGCATAGAAAACAAAAAAATTCCTATGATGGGAACTATACTCCAAGATCTATCTACTAGATACAAGCAATGGGTGGATACACATCCATAGAGAACTTACCCTCGAAGACAACAAAGCTTTGTTAATGAGATGGAACTCGTGGATGATGTAGTTGAACGCTTGCCAATTTCAAGATCGTGTGGAAGTCGTAGCACCACAAATCATCAGCGCATCCGTCCTCTCACTAACTTTGAGGCCACCGAACAACCTCCACCTCCTCGCTCCAGCGAATCAGCGGAAGCAGAAACTCCTTCCAGCCGAAATGCCACCGGGAACATGTATCT
The DNA here is from genome assembly GCA_910589775.1 of Avena eriantha. Classification (NCBI taxonomy): domain Eukaryota; kingdom Viridiplantae; phylum Streptophyta; class Magnoliopsida; order Poales; family Poaceae; genus Avena; species Avena eriantha. Next base: position 267,348,780 of record OU342743.1, on the reverse strand, counting down.
CGCTAATCTGAGACCATGGGGAATATATCTACAGGGGAGAGAGAGCCTTCACGAGGGGGTGTGTTTTGTGAGGGAGGAGAGGGGGCCTTTTATAGGAGAGGGAGGCTCCTCCCCTCCCATGGCCGGCGCCCATGGGGGGGGGTGCCCCCACCTCTTCCTCATTCATGTGGTGGAAGGTCCACTCACATCAATTTTGCCTCCACTCAAAGTTCCACTCACATGCCTTAAATTTCCACCAAATTTAATGAAACTATCATTTAATAAAACTGTTTTATTTATTTGATTCAGAATTTTTTTAATTATTTTAATTAACAAACATTCACATAAAAACCCCTGCAATATTTCAATATCACATGCAGAACCAATTTCAGCAATTTCACCCGAAACAATTCCGGTGTCCATTGAAATAATTCCAGCACTTTGCAATTCTTTCATCTGAAATATATTTGCTCAAAATGGAGTTTGGCACCATTAAGTGTGTCACCCTACGGTTCGTGAATAATGTAGACATGATCAAGACCCCTCTCAGATCAATAATCAGAAGCAGGACCTGGAGATCCACTCTAACTCCTACACATTCAATGATGACTTCTGTGATCGTGAGAACCTTTAACTCTAGTAACTTAATCCCTTTGTCTCGTGATATATTACATGTCCGAGATACGATCATCAGTATCCAAATACCTAGTTTGACATTGTTACCGGCATGCACACTTTTCTCGTTCCCGTGATATAACATTCTAGTGATCACATCACTTGCTTGCAAGCTATTCTTAATGTTATATCACCGAGAGGGCCTAGAGTATATCTATCTGTCATCGGGATGGACAAATCCCACTCTTGATCCATGAGCCTCTACATAACACCTTCGTAGCACAGAACCCACCTTTATAGTCACCCTTTTACGGTGTGATGTTTGATGTTATTAAGATACTATTCCGGTGTTAGTGATTAACATGATCTCATGGTCTAAGGACTAGGATTACTTCGTATGATGTTTTAGCAATATAAACATACTGACTTTGATCATAATGCTATACTTCATATGAATGTTCATCACATCAGTCCACGATCAGGAAACTTTGATCATTTTGTTAATCAACGAGCTAGTTTAAAGAGAGGCATAACTAGGAACTTTCTATTTGTTTATTAAACACACATGTATTAACGTTTCCGTATTAATACAATTATAGCATGCAAAATAAACATATATCATATACTTGGAATATAAAAAATAAAACTTTATTATTGCCTCTCAAGGCATATTCCCTTTAGTCTCCCACTTGCACTAGAGACAATAATCTAGTTACATAGTGATAAATCTAATACCCATGGAGTTCTGGTGTTGATCATGTTTTTCCCTAGGGAGAACTTTAGTCAACAGATCTGCAACATTGAGATCCGTGTGTACTTTACAAATCTTTATATCTCCATCCTTGACATGCTTGCGGATGGAGTGAAATCGGCACTTAATATGCTTAGAATTCTTGTGAGACCTTGGTTCCTTGGCGTTGGCTATGGCTCCATTGTTGTCACAACAGATCACCATTGGGTCCAATGCACTAGGAACCACACTTAGTTCCGTTATGAACTCCTTCATCCAAACCGCTTCCTGCGCCGCTTCTGAAACAGCAACATATTCCGCCTCCATCGTTGATCCAGCCACCAATGGTTGTTTGGAACTCTTCCAACTAACTGATGCCTCGTTCAAGAGAAATACATATCCGGATTGAGACTTAGAGTCATCCGAATCGGTGTCAAAGCTAGCATCGACATAACGGTTAGCGACTAGCTCTTCTTCACCTCCGTATACAAGAAACATATCCTTAGTTCTTCTTAAGTACTTAAGGACATTCTTGACCGCTATCCAGTGTTCCGTACCTAGATCAGACTGGTACCTACTAGTTAAACTAATAGCATGTCCCACATCTAGTCTTGTACATAGCATGGCATACATTATAGAGCCTATAGGCGAAGCATACGGGATTTTATCCATTATCTCTCTTTCTTCTGCCCAGCCGGACTTTGAGTCTTACTCAATGTCTTGCCTTGTAACATTGGTAAGAACCCCTTCTTACTTCCGTCCATTTTAAACTTCTTTAAAATCTTATCAAGGTATGTACTTTGTGATATCCCTATCAGGTGCCTTGATATATCTCTATATATTTTTATGCCTAATACGTATGATGCTTCACCTAGGTCCTTCATTGAAAATTTGATGTTTAGATAACTTTTAACACTGTTTAAAAGATCTATATCATTTCCAATCAATAATATGTCATACACATATAATATTACAAATGCCACATTGCTCCCACTCACTTTCTTGTAAATACAAGCCTCTCCATAAGTTTGGACAAATCCAAACTCTTTGATCACCTCATCAAAGCGAAGATTCCAACTCTGGGATGCTTGCTTCAGTCCATCGATGGATCGCTGAAGCTTGCACACCTTTTCAGCATCCTTAGGATTGACAAAACCCTTTAGTTGTATAATATACAACTCTTCTTCAATGTTACCATTGAGGAATGCAGTTTTGACATCCATCTGCCATATCTCATAATCGAAATAAGCAGCAGTTGCTAACATAATCCTAACCGACTTTAGCATTGCTACAGGAGAGAATGTCTCATCGTAGTCAACTCCTTGAATTTATCGAAACCCCTTTGTAACAAGTCGATCTTTATAGATGGTTACATTACCATCAGCATCAGTTTTTCTTTTGAAAATCCATTTATTCTCAACGGCCTTTCGGTCGTGAGGTAAGTCCACCAAGGTCCAAACCTGGTTTTCGTACATGGATTCCATCTCGGATTTCATGGCTTCTAGCCATTTGTTGGAATCCGGGCTCATCATCACTTCTTCATACGTCCCTGAGTCATCTATTTCATCAACCATGAAATTCATAATAGGATTTCCGTACAATTTAGGAGTTGCACGTGTCCTGCTTGACCTGCGAGGTTCGGTAGTGTCCTCTTTCGGAGTTTCATGATCATTATCATTAGTTCCTTCTTCATTCGGTGAAGTCAACTCCGGAACAATTTCCAGCGCTATGCTACTCATCGTTGTATGAAGAGAAGGTTCAATAACCTCTTCGAGTTCTACCTTCCGAGTACACACGCCTTTCACGAGAAACTCTTTCTCTATAAAGGATCCATTCTTGGCAACGAAAACCTTGCCCTCGGATTTGTGATAGAAGGAATACCCAATAGTTTCCTTAGGGTATCCTATGAAGACACATTTTTTCCACTCTGGGTTCGAGTTTATCCAGTTGAAGTTTCTTCACATAAACATCGCAACCCCAAACTTTAAGAAATGATAGCTTAGGTTTGTTTCCAAACCATAATTCAAATGGTGTCGTTTCAACGGATTTAGATGGTGCCCAATTTAAAGTGAATATAGCAGTTTCCAGTGCATAACCCCAAAATGACAGTGGCAAGTAAGTTAGACACATCATAGATCGAACCATATCTAATAAAGTACGATTACGATGTTCCGACACACTATTATGTTGTGGTGTTCTAGCAGGTGTGAGTTGTGAAACTATTCCACACTCTTTCATATGTGTGCTAAACTCGTAACTTAGATACTCACCTCCACGATCAGACCGCAGAAATTTGATCTTTCTATTATGATGATTTCCCACTTCATTCTGAAATTCGTTGAAGTTTTCAAAGGTTTCAGATTTGTGTTTCATCAAATAGATATACTCGTATCTACTCAAATCATCCATGAAAGTAGCAAAATAACGATATCCACCTCGCGCCGACACACTCATTGGACCGCATACATCAGTATGTATGATTTCCAATAAATCTGTCGCCTGTTCCATTGAACCGGAAAACGGTGTTCTAGTCATCTTGCCCATAAGGCATGGCTCTCATGTATCAAATGATTCAAAGTCAGGTGATTCCAAAAGTCCATCAGAATGGAGTTTCTTCATGCGTTTAACACCAATATGACCTACACGGCAGTGCCACATATATGCAGATATATCATCATCAGGTTTCATCCTTTTAGCATCAACATTATGAATATGTGTAACACTATTATCGAGATCCAACAGAAATAAACCATTCATCACAGGTGCATGACCATAAAATATATCATTCAAATCGAACAAACATTATTTTCAGACTTAAATGAATAACCACTTTGCATTAAACAAGATCTAGATATAATGTTCATGCTTAGTGCAGGCACCAAATAACAATTATTCAAGTTTATAACTAATCCCGGCGGTAGGTGGAGAGGCAGCGTTCCGACGGAGATCACATAAATTCTTGATCCATTGCCGACATGCATCGTGACCTCATCCCTTGCTAGTTGTCGCTTGTTCCGCAGCCCCTGAATCGAGTTACATATATTAGCAACCGACCCTATATCAAATACCCAGGTGCTACTAGGAGTACTAGTCAAGTACACATAAATAACATGTATCATATATACCTTTGTTTGCCTTGCCAACCTTTACTAAAGCCACAAATTCGGGGTAGTTCTGTTTCCAGTGACCATATTCTTTGTAATGAAAGCATTCAGAATCAGGCTGAGGGCCTACTGATGTTTGCAAGAGCACAAATTGTTTGTAGCTAGTTTCGAAGTACAAATATTGATCCCACAGGGAGCCCAAAGGTAAATATTTATGGGTGAAGTCTCTATCACACCTAAAGTTGTCACATGTTTATGAGTGAATTGACTACAAGTGTTGAAATAGGAATGGGGTTTTGATTAAATGAGATGTATTTAAATAGACCTAAAATGTGAACTTTAGAAATATAAAGCATAAAAGTAAAGAACGACTTGGTTGTTTGTTGTTTCCTGTAGATGGCGAAAGAAGGCGCGGGGAGATTCAGTTCATGGTGATAGTGACTGTGCCAGGTGGACAAATGATAAATATAACAATTATAATCTTATAAATATATGTGTAGGCGAGCAACCCATAATTAGCCGGAACTCTTTTTGGTAGATTTCATCCCAACTTCAATAATCCTACTAGCCTGTTACCAAAACCATGGTCAGACACTAGACGATTAAGAGCTTCAGGTTGCTTAGCGATTAAGCTCCTTGGATCGGACTAATGCAATAAGCACAGTGGTTCCTCGTTATCCTCGAGTCTACTAGCTTTCCATTGAAATCCATGTGTCACGCGGGGGTCGCCGGACCACTAGCAAACAAGATCTCATCTATGTATAACAAAGCATCATGTTGTCTGGGCCCTTAATTGGACAACAAGCATTAGGCATCCCACAGATAGTCAATCACACATAATATAGTAATTAGAATCAATCACAAACTAATGGAAAATATATGAAGGCACATCACATCTCACCAATTCCCTACATCTCCCACGCCCAAAGGAATTACTCACACTTGAGAGAAGAACGAATCATCAATATAATTGAATAAAGCAAATTCCTCTTTGTATTACCGTGGAGATCCACAATAAGAATAGAAAATATCCAACACAATTCAAGATGGGAAGAAACAATCTCAAACCCTAGTCTTGCAAGGTGGAGATCCCTCTCTCTCTCTCAAGTACAAGTAGTGGCTATGGGGGTGTATTGGCTAGGAGGTCAAAGATCGTGGAGCGAGATGAAGAACGTCTTCCCCCTCTTCTCCGGATCTCTTCTTTCTCCCTTCTGGATGGTATGGCAGCTGTTGTGTTGTGTTTTCGTCCTCGGTCCCTTCAGGGAAGTTGTCCCTTTTGACAAGACAGAGGCGGCGACAACTATACGGCGGGAACTATACGGCCGGAAAAATATTCCCACCGTATAGTTTCTTATTAAATCTTATGTGAGCTCCCCTCGCGCGCTTCCAAGGTGGGACTCGCTTGTTTTCTCCAAAATATTGTGTTTCTCTAGTTAAATCCCTCTGTTGACATTTAGAACCTGAAACAGACATTAAAACCCAAGTTTTCTTTGCTACCGAAGTATTAGCGTTAGTTAAAGCCAGAAAACGATCAAATCCAAGAGAAAACCATCAATAAAAGCCATAAAAATGAGTTGAATCTCATAGCTATCAACTCCCCCAAGCTTAGATGTTTCTCGCCCTCGAGTGACAAGGAAATAAGGAAGAATAGCGGAGATTCGAGACTGAAAATAAAGGAACTCACAAGTTTGAATTGGTGTCAATTTTTTTCTTCATAATCCCTGCAATCTTAAATATAATCATACAAGTATTCACAAGATTCCACTGAGTCCACTTCCTAACCACGTATATCTTGTTAGCAAATAAATCATATGCCCAAGCAAGTGTCAAAAGTTTAGCTAGTAAAGTGAGACAAATTCTTTTAGTGCCTCTCTTTATGGAGAGATGAATACTTTTTGTTCTTATTTGTTTAATCAATTAAGACTACTCGAGTTGGCATCAAAGCATTTAATTTAAGAACAATTCATATACCCCATGTCAAAATTTCAAGACTATTAAAGCACCTCTTTCTTTTCTTTTGCCTTTCAAAAACTTTAGCTCTTCCATAGAGAAATCATGCCACTATTTTTATCATGTTTAATTGGGGCTATGTTGTGCACTCGTGACCATGCTAATAAATAATTCCTGAGCAATAATGGGACAGAGGAGTACTACAACTTCACTTGGAACGTGAAACCATGAGGAGACTAAAAAATTTACCCGCCATAGCATTGCTGCTACAAACGATTACATAACTCAATAGCCGAAATAAAGTGGTTTCCCACATTTAGATCGTTCGTTGGCCAGTGGAGTTAATAGTTCCCCATGGAGCATCACAGAGTTGTAATGACATGCGTAAAGCAATATCTTACAGTAATTGTTAGAAAAAGTAGTGGCATAATTTCTACTACCTCGAAGCATCCATTTTATCAAACAATTTCAATAAAGGGTACTATCAAGTCTATTTATATTAATCTCAAATGGGATGGAGTAGTTCTAAAATTAAATTCTTTGGGCTAAACATGGACTCAAGTCATCTTCCAGATGCTTTTTCTTCTTGTAAAAATGTAGGAAGTATTTTTAACCAAGTTCATTGCTCATTGTTTCAAGGCTAAAAAGAAGACATTGGCATGGGAATAGAATTTCTAGGATAACAAGCTAAGCGGGGAGTGACTCCAGTGCAAGCAAGTAAATAATTGTAGGACCAGTTTAAGGTTGCAGAGAGGATGATGAAAGGAGTGTGATACCTCTTCTTGCTTTCTTTGTTCCCGTACTTGAGTCGAACCCCCTCTATATTTCCCTATTGCCAAGTCACCTGAAATTAAGGAATCTCCGAGAGAAACGGACTTGCAAATAAAGTTACAACTACTTTTTTTGTATTTTTGGTTTGGACATGCAAAGCTGAAAATAAACATGCAAATTTGAAGAAATAAAATAAATCAAAATAAGAAATGAAAATAATGATGCAAAGTTTGGAGGTTTTCAAACCTCTCCCAAGCTTAGGCTATTGCCAGGCTCAGTTGTTGCCGTCATTTGGCGGCTGGTGCGGATACTGCGTGTAGTAGTCGGGGAAGTGGGTCATGAAATGACTGAAGTTGTGACTCAAAGTATTCACATCTTCATTCACTTCCTGAAGAGTGTGGTCGATCTCCCCAACGCGCTGGTTGAGCTACTGGAACTCCTGATAGGGGACGTAGTTGTACCCCTGTTGTGGCTGGTCGGGCCACGGGTCCCAAGCTCCTCCTTGCTACTGCTCCTGCTATCCCTCCCAGGCAGGGTTGTGTCCCTACTCTTCCTCCTGCTCCTGCTCCTGCTCCTGCTCCTCATCATCCTGATGCCCTCCTTCCTCATCTTCCTCTTACTTAGGCTAGAGCTCGGCCAAGATCTCCATCACTTGGTCCTTGGTGAGGATCCAAGTGTTCTTCTCCACAATCGAGAAGGCTTGGGGGTAGGGCAACTGAACCTGCTCACCCAATGCATCACCAAGATAACTGAATAGATATGCTCGGAGCCTCCGGTTAGCATGGTAAACACCAAGGAAGCCACAAGCAGTCAAATACTTGATGTCCATTAATTTGGAGCTGTCAACAGGTTCCATAACAGGTAGTACAACATTTAGCGCATAAGAAAGCTGGGTTACCAATCCACCAATGTGAATATCACCTTTGGTCTTGTTACTTTGGGGGCAGAAGTGCTGGATGAGTAGAGATGCAGGACTGGGGCTCTGCGGTGAAGTGGGGAAGAGAGCCTTGGTGATCATAGCCATGTCCGCATTGGCCATGGAGCCTGTGTCACCTCTTCCCAGTAGTGTGTTGGCGAGGAACAAAGCGTATTAGCGGATGGTTGGGTTCTGAATGGTGGACATCTTCTGTTGATAAAAGTGCCTGCCACCATTAACAGAAATAACCTCCCAAGTCTCTCCACTTGTGACGCTATAGAGGTTAGTAATAGTGGGCTCCCCAGTATGAGGGAAGCTAAAAGCATTGCAAAATTGTTCGAAATTTTATTTCATAGTGCAGTGAACAATAGTGATTCCAAGTGAACTTGATAAATAAATCTATGCTCCCCGGCAACAGCGCCAGAAAATAGTCTTGATGACCCACAAGTATAGGGGGTGTATCGCAGTATTTTCGAGGGAAGTTAAACCCAATTTATTGATTCGACACAAGGGGATCCAAAGAATATTTATAAGCCTTAACAACTGAGTTTTCAATTCAACTGCACCTGGAAAAAATCTTGCTCATAGCAGTTTATCAGTAGCAACAGTTTTGTAGTAGCAATAGTAAGTAATAGCAGTAGTAAAAGTAAAGAAAGTAGTAACAATGGCTGTAAATAGTAGGATTAAAGCGTGGTAGGCATAGGGATGGATGTAAGGGCGTCCCATGGACAAGACAATTCATATAGCAATCAAGACGTAGGGCATTTGCAGATAAATAAGATAAATCATCCAAGTACTAGATAATCATAGGCATGTGTTCCATATATAGTCATACGTGCTCGCAATGAGAACTTGCATAACATCTTTTCTCCTGCCAGCCCATTTGCAACAGGGCCTCAAGGGAACTACTTGCAATTAATGTGCTCCTTTTAATAGAGCACCGGAGCAAAACATTAACACTCCGTGAACACATGTGATCCTCACATCAAAGCCATCCCCTCCGGTTATCCTGATTGATGTCACTTCGGGGCCTTTGGTTCCGGACAACAATATGTGTATACAACTTGCAGGTAAGACCATAAACAATACTATCATAATGAATCAATAACATGTTCAGGTCTGAAATCATGGCACTCGTGCCCTAGTGACAAACATTAAGCATAACAAGTTGCAACAAAGTCAAAAAGCACTAATAATAGATACTAGGCACCATGCCCTAACAATCTGATGCCATTACATGAACGATCTCATCCAATCCCTACCATCCCCATAGCCTACAGCAGGGGATTACTCACTCATAGATGGGGGAATCATGGATGGTTGATGGAGAAGTGATGGTGATGATGATGGCGATGATCTCCTCCAATTCCTCATCCCGACAGGGTGCCAGAACAGAGTTTCTGGTTCCGATTCGCGGAATCTGGTGGTGGCAGCGCAGCGAAACTCTCTATGGAAAAACATCGAACCCCCTTGGTTTTTACGTCAAGAGGCAACTTATAGGTGAAGAGGGAGGCCGAGGGGGTGACCTAGGCGGCCACACCACCCCCAGGCGCGGCCTGGCCCATGCGGCCAGGTGGTGTGGGCCCCTCGTGGCCCTCCTCCGTCCCGTCTTCTGGCTCCGTGAGTCTTCTGGTGAAATAGGATTTTTGGCATATTTTCTGGGATTTTTCCTGATAGTTGATTTTCTGCACAAAAACTAGACATCAAGGTAATTCTGCTGAAAACAGCGCCAGTCTGTGTTAGTTGTATCCAAATCACACAAGTTTAGAGGAAAAACGATAGCTAAACTGTTCAGGGAAGTAGATACGTTTTGGACGTATCAACTCCCCCCAAGCTTAGCTTATTGCTTGTCCTCAAGCAATTCAGTTGAAAACTGAGATATGGTAATATGGAGAAAACAAAATTGTTTGAAGCACACACAGAACTGGAAGCACCCCTTGTTTAAAAGAGAGGAGGATGGGTTATTCACATTTAATTTGATGGTCAGAGGAAAATTTAAAGCTAAGCAGTGGTAATTAAGACCCCCGGGGGAAAATAGGGATGTCTCCTACGTTACCCATAATATGTGGAAGTATCAACGTAATTTCATAGAGTCATTCGATCTGAATGCTACATGAAGATCATAAGCCAGATGATGGAGCGCGGACACCTAGGATGTAGAAGATCATAACATGAGTGATTCAGTAGATTTGGATTCCTTTCCTATATACCCACTCATGTGGTACTTCATCATATGATTCATATAAGATCCATCTGTCTAGAGATCGTCATATACATCTAGAAAGTCGTATGCTTTGGAAGAAGCTTGTATAGTTTGGGAAGGGTTTTTTTGAGAGAAAAGAAGAATCTGCTTCAACCGATATGCCCTTAGGCACGACCATGCATAACATAGAAATCACACGTGGAAGGGGTGGGCAATTAGCTAGAGCAGCAGGTGTTGTAGCGAAACTGATTGAGTGTGATAAAAGGAACTTTCACAAACACATTTGCTTCATAAGATGCATATTCTCAGCATATGATCAACTACTCAGGAAATTCATAATAAAGAGTATGCAACTAAGTTTACTTAATAGTCATTGCAAGCCATGAAGATATTCCAACTCAAAAATAATAAATAGTATGAAACATAAACATAAGCAACATTGCAATGCTCATAACAAGATATGATAGAGTGGTATCTCGCTTTCCTTTGATTGTAGAGCAAACATAAATGCCAAGGCACCTTTGAATTTCAAGTGAAGACTAGAAGTATAGATATCAAAGATACAAGCATCAAAGTCATGACACAATTAATCAAGTTTTGAGACAAGCATATTACACTAAGAATGACAACTATGCTCTTAAGAAAGTGCTCATAGAATAGGTGGTGACTCAACAAGGAAATGAAAAAGGTTTTGAAAAGTTTGAAAGGCTTCCAAATGCTGAAAGTATGGTACTCGTTAGCTTTGAGCTCTCATTGCCCCTATCATAAGCATCTTTAAATGGTTAAAGTGAAAGTGAGGTCCAATACGAGTTATATGCTTGACAGGCCATAAACTGGAAATCTCATGTCCCTTGAGTATGAGGGCCGCTCCTCATGCTACTCAACTTTAGTTACCGGTAAGTTCTTGTCATAGTAAATACATGTGTATCATAGAGACCCGCCAATGGGGTACCCCTTGCCCGATGATACGGAAGAATCCCCATATCAAAATGATAAGGCAAGCAGACAACGAGCACCTCAGCAATCTTCTTATTTACCATGGGAAAATGGTGCTTTTTTCTCTCTTTCCTCTTTTCTCATCATCTCTTTTTTTCTTTTTCTTTTTCTCAATAACTATCTCTCTCTCTCTCTTTTTTTATAAGAAGAATGCTTCATAGATTGCTCATTATCGTTACGCTGCAGGTTTCCACCATGATTAGGCATGGATTAGACCAGCGGCCTAGGCGTTTCTCTAACACACATACATAACTCCATGGACTTACAAGCTCCCCTTTTATTTCACACCGATGACATCCGTAAACAAAAGAGCATGATATCAACGGGGTATATATTTACAAGTGTTGAAATCATTCCCCGTGACAGCACGGTTTTGCTAATTCCCAGCCTATAATTTGCAAGCATATAACTTTCATGGAGAGTCATAATGGTTCAGTTTATTAAGTGCAAGAAATAAAGTGTGCCATCAAGTTCGTGAGAGCTTTACTAACTAACTTTCTCATAACAAGCAAACATTTTATTCAGAAGAAAACAAGGCATACTGAATATGCACGGAAAAGCAAATGATGCTAATAGGTAGGTATGGTGGACAGTTTTAGCAATATTGGTTTTGGGGAATTGGAAACACGAGTAGAGCTCATACTTAGTGCAAGTGAAGGCTAGCAATAGTAAGGGAGCGACAAACGAGAGAGCAATAACTGTTATAATCATGCTTGCAACAAAACATGACTAATCATGGCATGAAAGTGATTCAAGACCCCTGAGGCAAAATAATTCATCGAGGCTTAACTGATTATTGTTTCAGTCATATGCATGTGTGAGCATGTGCCAAGTCAATTCAAGTGAAACATTCAGAGGAGGATACCACAGTGTCATACCAAGTTATTAATAGAGCAATGCAAGCAAACATTCATATGACATGCTACAGACCATTAGCAAGCTAGAGCTAATCATAAGAAAGCAGGAACTACTAAGCATCCATAAATAACATACACCCTACATGAACAGACTAAGCATGCCCACAATGATGAGTATATGTACAAAAATGAAAACAAATAGAGTTCGTTACCAGCCTCTTACCACACCTCAAGTTATCATTAATCCTCATTATTCCCATTCACTTGTGTGGCTTGAATAATAACATGAAACCAAATTCCACTGAGGACTGCTGAAGCCAGCAACGAACTTCACAAAACCAAAGAAGAACAAAAAATATTTTTGGTGTTTTTAATTTTTAAAGGCAAGAACGAAATGGAAGAACAAGCAAAGCAAAATCTTTTTGGTTTTTTCGAATAGTTCAAACAAAGCAAAAAGGAAGAAGCAAACTAAGGCAAAAAGAAAAAGAAGCAAACAAAGAACAACGAAAATATTTTTGGTATTTTTGTGTTTAAGAAAGCAAAAGTAAAGAAAGAACAAAAACTAAAAAGAGAACGAAGCATGGATATACAAAGTACCGACTAAACATGATATGTAGATGAGTGTGATGTCGGTGTACCTCCCCCCAAGCTTAGGCTTTTGGCCTAAGTGGGTATCAATCCCAAGCTGGCCAAGATGGAGCGCCTCCGTAGGACGGCGAGGAGGTGCCCTCGTCCTGATACGAGCTCGAGGACGCCCCACCGTAGTGCACATAATAGTTATAAGAAGGGACATCCTCCTGGTGCTGCCTGTGGATACCGAGAAAACGGAGCTGCTCGCCTACCTCCTCCTTAGAACACGACCATGGCCTCCTGTAAATACTGAACAAAGTGGATTGTGGGAAAGGAATTTCCCTCTCGTCTCCATCAGTAAACAACATCATGTATACTAAACTATCCGTACTAGAGTCAGCAGTGACAAAGTGATGCGTTTTCATAGCAGCAAGATCAAGCCTTTGTGGTGCCAACACAGTGTCATTAGGATCCACAGAGAATTCTAAATAAGCAACCATGCGTGAGGCAATAATGCCCCCATAAATAGGTCCCCTAGCAACTAGACAGCGAGCAATGAGAGAGCGAAGATTGTACTTGGTATCATTATTAGGTGCAGCAGCAAGGAAGGCTAAATCATAATTAGAAATATTACTAGTGTTCTCCCTACCAAGAATGCTAGTGGCAAGATAATAAGCAAAATATCTAAGAGCTGGGAATTGAATGTTCCTTATCTTCCCGCGCTAAGCTACACGGTCATCGTCATTTGTCACACTTCCATAGAGCTCCAACAAATCAGCGGGTCAACCTTGGATCTTCTTCACTGTCCCCGTCATGCCTATACCTATAATGCTTCAAATTCTTTCCAACGACATGGTAATAGGCTGATTATAAATTCTAAAAGAAACAGTTGACAGATAAGGGGTGTTAGTGAAAATGAAACTCTCCACAAAAGTTTTGGTGAGCACGGCATATTGCTCACTCTCATCTTCCATGTACGTGGTTAGGCCAACCCTCTGAACCAGTAGTAAGAAATCATTGAGGATCCCTGCAGCTTGCAAAAAGGTAAAACAAGGGAAGGTAGATGGGTGAGCATCTCCCTCATCTCCTTCATTGCCAAAGCGTGGTGCAATAAGATCTTCATTGTATGATGGCCTAAACTGAGAGGCTGATCTTGAAGGACTTGCCCTCCTGGGTGTGTCCCTCTCAAATATTTCTCCAAAGGTGTGGTTATTCATCTTTGATATTCTGAAATTTAAACATCCATTATAACAGTGATTGCAAAGTGAATACATAATGAAGGGAACTACTCATAGGGACTTGTAAGAAGCCTAAACATGCATCAAAACAATATCTCTAAGCATTGAACAAGCTTACAAGCTCACATAACCGGTCACCTATAGTAGCTAAATACTCAAGATATAAACCGCTAAACACAAATCTACTTGGACAAGTGGAGGAGTCACATACGGGAGAACAAATGGTCCAAATTTCAGTAGCAAAGATGGGCTGAGCAAGGAGATCGAAAAATCATGGACAAGAACAGCAAGAATGCGATTTCGAGCAATGAGCTGATGTTTTCTCGGGAGAGAGAAGGCAGTGGAAAGTGAGAGAGTGAGTGGAGGGCCAGGGGTGGCCCACACCATGGCTAGGCGCGCCCCTGGGGTGGCCGCGCCACCAGGTGGTGTGCCTACCTGGTAGGCCCCCTGGTACTCTCCAGGCACTTCTCTGCCCCCTTTTTCACGTAAAAGTTTAATATGAATTTTCTGGAATTTTTCGAGACACTTTATTTTTGAGCAATTTTCAGGTATTGATGAATGATTTTCTGACAGGAAGATGTTTTTGGAATGATGCAAAAGCAAAACAAAACTATAACTTCAGAAGTTCTAAGACACTCTAATATGCAAGAAACTAGCAAAAGAAAAGTAAACTAAACGAAAGCAAAAAATTAAAATGGATAAAAATAAAAGTAAACAAAGATAATCATGGTGAAAAAATTATTTTGTTCATTAAAATCCCTTTATTAACAAGGTTGATCAGGTCTTGTTACCAAAACAATTTATATGAAACAAAACTTTGTATTCCATTAATGATTATTGTTGTCAGATTGATGACAAGTACTCCATGAGGGGGTCCTCGAGGCGTGCGGAAGAGAGGGGTGTGAGACATACGGTGTTCCGGGACGGTGAGCACACAAGTTTACCCAGGTTCGAATCCGCCGGCTTTGGACGGATCCTACTCCTACTAGCAATCCAGTAATACGGCAGAGCCGGAATATGGGTTACAAGGGTTCACCTGTGCGGGTTGAGATTGTAGACTATTGGGTGCCCTAAAGGCTCTCCCTAGGACGGCTTATATAGATATCCGGTCTAGGATTTACAGGAGAGATCTATCTGGCTACGACTAAGAGTTGGTTACAGAGTACATCTTGAACTACAAGTAACACTATGGGCCTATGTTGGTAAGTCTTCTGGGCCTTCCCGTAGCCGGACTAGACTCCGTCTTTTCTCCCTGACTGGGTTGCCCGTGAAGCAAATCTCTAACCCGAAATGGGCCACCCTGGTCAGTGAGGAACTGTGAGGATACTCGGAAAGTATATCCCCAACAGCAGCCCCCGGAAGTCTCCAAGATCCAAAGTCGGATTCATCATCATCTAGCTTGATCTTTGGCTTGTAGAATCTTGAAGGGTTCCTGAAACTTCAAAACAAAAAATACAATCCGGGTCGTAAAAATAAGTCGGACCTATCAACATGTTACTCAGATTTTCTAGCTTGATATTCGAACTAAGCTAGAACTTGGTCTCTGACGTCATCTGACACCGGTCATGGTCAAGTCACGTCATCTGACAAACATCCTATCAGCACGACCGTTGGTGGGTCCGCCGCTCGCGAAACTAAGGCACCATTTCAATGTGTATGCGGAGATCGAGGTGACGTAATCATCGCGTGGGACCTTCCCAGTTCCTTCCACGACGCGTGGCGTTTACATAGTGTCGTTTGCACGAATCTTGGCGCGGTTAGGTGGTTATAAGTGGTGAGGATTTCTTTTCCTCGTCTTCACCTGTTCCCTTGTCGTTCCTTCTCCTCCACTTATCCCTCGCGCACAGAGTTCTTCTGCCTCCTAGATTCCCAGTGCCGCCCATCCAAGGTCACCGGCGCACTGGAGAAATGGCTTCTTCTTCATCGTCCGGCTTGGCTGGCTTCGCAGCAGCGAAAGAGAGCAACCGTGGGGTTTGGATCTCGTGTCTCCTTGACGACGAGAAGCTCCGCGGCATGGAGAATGAAGGACTCCTCCACGCCAGTGACTAGTAGAGCGGTTTCGGCGAAACCATCCCCAACCCGCACGCTGACAAGCGGGTACACTTCGACACCCACCTCGACAGAGGTTTGTCTTTCCCTCCCTCAGAATTCTTTTCCGAGGTGATTGATCACTATGGCGTTCAGCTTCACCATCGTCCTCCCAACTCCATCTTAGAGATGAGCTCTTACGCAGCGTTGTGTGAGGGATACCTCGGCACTAGGCCAAGTCTCACTTTGTTCCGGTTTTACTTTCATGTCCGGAGAAACTCTATCACTGCCGGTAATCCTTATATTACCTGCACTATTAGCCTTTCAGTTAGACGTGAGCGTGTTTATCCTCGTATTCTAGCTAGTGAGTTGGTCAAATAGTGCCCGGCCACCTTCTTTTATCATAAGGATGTTCCTGCTCCCGGCAAAGCTACTACTTTGTCGACTTTTATCGACGGAGCCGCCACGGCCCTTCCATCTTGGGACGAGGCTCCTCCGGCTCTCAGTCACGATCTGATCCTTGCCAAGAGGCAGATTGAATACCTGATGAAGCACAAGGGCTTGAAAGGGTCCGACTTAGTCCAGTGCT
The DNA here is from genome assembly GCA_910589775.1 of Avena eriantha. NCBI lineage: Eukaryota > Viridiplantae > Streptophyta > Magnoliopsida > Poales > Poaceae > Avena > Avena eriantha. Next base: position 267,332,234 of record OU342743.1, on the reverse strand, counting down.
GGGTGGCACGCCGGATCCAGCCTCTCCAGTACCACGGCGACTGACTGATGCATTCCATCACGGCGTCGAAACAAGACTCCCTCCGCATCATCCCCAAGGCCCTGAAGCCACGGGACTACATAAGCCAGATTAAGGAGCGGATTGAGAGAAAGATTCCGGATGTGTCTCTAGACATGCGCACAGCGGAAGACCCTGTAGTTCCGGTAAGCTTTAGCAATAAACCCTTTTATGTGTTTCACCTTTTAAGTTATTTCACAATGCTGAGATATTTTCTTCTTTTCAGCTTGACGACCTCCTCGAGTCGGAGCTAGCTCCTATCGAGGGGTATCCACCGGAGTTTTCTCAGGAGGAGGAACTGGTCCCACTGTCGGATGTTGTGCCTACGAAGCGCAAAGCTCCGACAGTGGCCATCGGCACAAAGGAGGTGCCAGTTGTGAAGAGGTAACTTTAAACACAACTTCCGACTTTGTACTTTGCTCGTAATTTCTTCGGAGATGTAATGTTTTCCATTATTTCACATTCCCAGAGCTAAGCAGCTCATCAAGGGCAAGGGTAAGGGTACTTCTTTGAAGCCCTTGCAGCAGACGAAGCTGACTATGGCTTCTCCTGCCGCGGCTCCTCCGACTACTGCCCCTCAACCTTCTGCAACGCTGGTGATCAGTCCATTGCCGGTTGTCACAGAAGATCCAGCTCCTTCATTAGGGCCAGTGACCCTTGAGTCGCAGACTGACGCCACCATGGGTGGCTCAGGTTTAGATAAGGGTGAACCCTCTTCGGGTAATGATCCCTCGGCAGAGACCTTCGCCGAAAACCTCCTTAACAATCTAGGGCTTGCCAAATTTGGCTTGTCCCGGAAATCTGCGGAGGAGATCCAGCGGCTGGCCCGGCAATGCCTGGAGAGCCGTAATCTCTCTGCCGAAGAAGTAGCACAAGAAGCGGAGGACGTCAAGTACTCCGACCTTCTTGAACAAGTCCGCCTTTGCGATGAGGGACTTAGAGCTAGTGTGCTTCCACCACCTCCGGTTATTCCACTCACCCTCTCCGAGAAGGTTACCACCGAGGTGAACATGTGCCTGAGCAAGCTCACACATGAACATCATGTAAGTCGGAATTTCAACTCACGTTTTTATTTATTGTACTTTATATCATATCCTCCAGCCCCCAAGCATGAAGTAGGATATACAATCCGGGTTTATGCTTCCTTAGGATGCCAAAGAATGAACTAGTGTATCCCCCAAGGCTCGTGTTGATATTAGTAACAATATTAGCCCGAGTCTTCAGTAGACTTCTGACTCTGGGTATTCTGACTTACAGAAAGTTAATTCATATAACCAGGATTTGTTGATGAATATCTGCAACAAGCGGAGAGAGATCAAGGCTCTCTGACTTGAAAATGATGAGATGAAGGTTTCCAAGGATGTGGCCGAAGGTAAACATTCTGAGACTCAACCTTGTCCTGTATTTTCATAGTCGAATGTTTTTTGCTAAACTATTGTTCTTTTGTCTTACAGCACTGGTAAAATAGTCATGTGCTATGATTGAAGAGGCCGAGAACCTCAAAACCCTAGTGGTAGAGAATAAAGAACTTTGCCAAGAGTTGGATAAGCTCAAGGCAGATCATGAGAAGAGCATCGCTCAAATTCTCGAATCCACCTCCATGGCCACTAATGAACGTGATCGCAAGATTGCGGCTCAAGATCAGAAAATCTCGGATCTCAACAATGAGCTTTGCAGAGAGAAGGATCTTTCCGAGGCGCTTTGAGCTAAACTCCGGAGTCTTCGGGAAGAGAAGACCAAAGTTGATGACGTCATCTTCGGTATGTTTTCCATCTTTCTGACTTGCCTACATTCTTCGACTCTTTCGATGTCGGATTTACTTAACCGTTTTTGTGTTATATGTATAGTTTCTCTGAACTTGACAGACTCCACTTCTGCGGAGCCTCGCACCCACCGGCTTACCCAAGTCGGTGATTTGCTTCATGACTCAAGCTCTCAAGGTTCCGGACATGCATGGCATGTCCGACTTTCAGGTGCAGGACAATGCAAAGTAGATGTCGCAGCTTGTCCGGGACTGGAACATGTCCTACGCGCGAACCGCAGCGCAAAACGCTCTCACCATGGTCATGAGCCACCATGGAAACATGGAAATCTGGCAAGTGACCAGAGGGTACTGCAAGGTGGGCAAAGACGGACAGGAGAAAGACATCAAGGCCATCATGGACTCCTGTGCCAGATATGGGTGCCATGTAGCTGATTTAACCAGCTACGACACTCCCTTCTTCACCCGCGTGGACACGCCGCCTCTGCCTCCCAAAGAAGCAGCCGAAGTTTCCGACGATCACCACACCATGTCGGATGTGGACATCTCGGAATGATATCAAGGCGATGTGTCCAGTGAGCCGACAACTCCTTCTTGTTCTCTTGCATCATAAATTACCAGAAACAAATGTATTATTATGAGAAACATTATGGGTCTGTAAATATGCAGTATGATTCTTTTGCTAGTGCCAAGTTTTAATCTATTCAGCACTTTTGACTTTAAATTTGTGTGTGCCTAAAATGTTTACATAAGCACTTATACATTTTCGTCTATACTTATCGTTTATCTGGCTTTCCGCCTCGTCCCTTTCGTGAGCCGGCTAAACTTTCTGCACGGAAACTTTGCCAAGCAACGAAGCTCAATTGCTAAACCAGTTTAAACTCAGAAACAAAGCCGGCTTCTAGTACCAATAATTCACTACTCGGAAAATGCCCGCATCCAGCAATCAGACAAATAACCAAAGTATAGACTAGAAACTTTAGAGTTATACCTGAAGGTAGCATTTTTAGAATCGGAAATCTAAACCAGAACGAACATGAGCATAAAGTACTTTCAAGTATTCTGGGGTTTTTGACTTTGTGACATGATCATTCAGAAATAAGATGGTAAAAACGTCTCAGAAAAAACTTGAGGCAACCAAAACTTTTATTTCTCATAGAACATGTACACATATATGATTACAACTAAGAATAAAAGGGACGTAGCTGAGCAATATTCCACGGTCTGTCTAACTCATCCGGATTTGTACTGCCTCTAGCTCTCTTTGTCTTCTTAGTAGCAGGTCTTTCTTTGACTTGCCTCATATCAGTTAGGTAGTATGAACCATTGTGTAATACTCGACTAACCAGGAAGGGCCTTTCCCATACCGGGGAAAGTTTGTGCTTTCTTTATTGCACAAGCCGGAGAACCAAATTGCCCTTATTGAAAGACTGGTTTCTAACTCTCTGGCTATGATACTTGCGTAAATTCTGCTGATAGGCTGTTGATCTCATTTCAGCAATGACGTGAACTTCTTCGACTAAGTCGAGATCATTTTGTCGAGAAACCTCGGCATCCTATTCGATATACGTGGCAACTCTAGGAGAAGTGTGAATCAAATCTCTAGGAAGAACTGCTTCTGCGCCATAGACCAAGAAGAAAGGTGTGTATCCGGTTGACCTGTTCGGAGTTGTTCGTAAACTCCATATTACAGAGGGTAATTCCTCTGCCCAAGCCCCCGCAACATGTCGTAGTAGTGCTTCGAGTCTCGGTTTTAGGCCTTGTAGGATTAAACCATTTGCTCTTTCGACTTGTGGATGTGCGACTGATGCAATGTCAAGCCGGATATTTTGTTCATTGCAGAATTCGGCCAATTCTCCCATAGAAAAATTACTCCCATTGTCCGTGATAATACTATGCGGATAACCATACCGGATTATAACATTCTCGACAAATCTTTTGGCTGTTGCTCCATCACAACTAGTGATAGGTTTAGCCTCAATCCATTTCGTGAATTTATCCACCATCACTAAAAGGTGAGTAAATCCACTTGGAGCCCGTTTAAATGGTCCTACCATATCAAGCCCCCAGACCACAAAAGGCCAGGTTATAGGTATTGTTCGCAACTGATCAGCCGGAACATGAGCTTGTTTGGCGTACTTTTGGCAGCCCTTGCACGTCTTGACCAGACGTTCGGCATCTGCCTTGACTGTAAGCCAGAAAAAACCGTGTCTGAAAGCTTTTGCCACTAATGATTTGGCTGCAGCATGGTGACCACACTCTCCTTCGTGGATTTCTCTTAGGATTTCCACTCCTTTTTCTAGAGATACGCAGTGCTGAAATACCCCAGATACACTCCGCTTATAGAGCTCACCACTAACTATAGTATAGGCTTTTGCTCGTCGGACAATCTGTCGGCTCAGAACCTCGTCTTCGGGTAACTTGCCATGTACCAAATAATCAAGGTAGGGTTGAGTCCAACTGGGAATTACAGCCAGAACTGCTATCAGAGGTGAGTCGGATTTGGTCGGATATTCCTCATCCACTCCCTTTATTGAGGAAACTTTGAGGTGCTCTAAAAAAGCGCCATCCGGGACCTGTTTCCGTGCAGAGCCTATCCGAGATAAGGCATCTGCTTCCTCATTTTCTGCTCGAGGGATGTGTTGAACCTCAAACCCTTCGAACGATTTAGATAAATCATCCACGACAGCTTTATATGTTGCCATGTGTTTATTTGCATTACAAATATCCGACACTTGCTGAGCCACAAGATCCGAATCTCCGTAACACATCAAACGTCGGATGCCAATATCCTTAGCGATCCGGATTCCATGCAGCAGTGCTTCATACTCGGCAAAATTATTTGTCGTTGTGAAGTGGATCTGCAACACGTATAGAAGTTTATCTCCTTGGGGTGATTTGAGCACCACGCCAGCCCCCGAGCCCCCGTGAGCCTTGGACCCATCAAAATATAGGGTCCAATATTCCGACTCAGGGAGGGTCATATTCTCCTTCGTCTCTGTCCAATCAGCAACAAACTCGGCAAGGATTTGGGATTTAATTGTTGTCCGAGGTTTGTACTCAATATCGAAAGCTGAGAGCGCTATGCCCCATTTGGCGACGCGTCCTATGGCGTCACTATTGTTGATTATATCTCTCATGGGAGCTGTGCTCACCACGGTAATTGGATGTTCCTAAAAATAATGTCGTACCATACGAGATGCTAGGAACAACCGTAAGCCAGCCTTTGATAGTGCGGATATCGCTGTTTTGACTCTGTTAGAACCTCGCTAACAAAATAAGTCGGACCCTGCACCAAGTGTTCCTATTTTCCTCCGGTCTCTCCACTACCATGACGATACTGACGACTTTGTTTGTCGCAGCAAGATAAAGCAACATCGGTTCCTATGGTTCTGGTGCAGCAAGGAAAGGAGTAGATGAGAGTACTTTCTTCAGATCTTGTAATGCAGCTTCAGCTTCGTCGGTCCACACACAATCCTTGGTCTTTTTCAGGAGTTTGTATAATGGTGCGGCTCTTTCAGCGAGCCGGCTTACAAACCAACTGAGTACAGTGATGCAACCAGTTAGTCTATGTATGTCCTTTAGGTGAGTTGGCATGGAAATATTGAGTATAGCCTTGATTTTGTCTCGGTTCACCTCTATGCCTCTTTGAGACACAATGAAACCTAACAGTTTACCGGCTGGAATTCCAAAGAAGCATTTCTTCGGATTAAGCATGATGTTGTATTTTCGTAGATTGGCAAACATTTCCTCCAAGTCAGAAATCAGTCTTTCCTTCTTTTTGGACATTACCGCAATATCATCCACATATGCATGTACGTTGCGTCCGATTTGATCGTGGAGGCAACGCTGCATTATGCGTTGGTACGTAGCTCCTGCGTTCTTCAGCCCAAAAGGCATCGTAACAAAATAGAAGGTTCTGAAGGGGGTTATGAATGAAGTTTTGACTTTCTCAGATTCCTTCATCCGGATTTGGTGATAACCGGAATATGCGTCGAGAAAACAGAGGAGTTCCGAGCCTGCCATAGAATCAATAACTTGATCAATTCTAGGTAGAGCAAACGGATCTTTTGGACAAGCCTTGTTCAAGGCAGTATAATCAACACACATCCTTAAATTAGTGGTGTCCTTTTTACGGACCATTACAGGATTGGCCGACCACTCAGTGTGGATGACCTCTTCTATGAATCCGGCTAACTCGAGTCGTGCTAGTTCCTTAGCTATTGCCTTACGCTTTTCATCGCCAAAATGTCGTAAGGACTGTTTGATGGGTTTAGCGTTCGGGTTTACATTTAAAGAGTGCTCGGCAAGTTCCCTAGGTACTCCGGTCATGTCAGATGGCTGCCATGCGAAGATATCTTGATTTGCTTTGAGGAACTTGACGAGCGCACTTTCCTATGTGCTATATAGGCCTACGCCTATCTGGGTCACCTTGGAGGGGTCGTCATCCTTCAACGGCGTCTTCTTCGTCTCTTCTGATGCCTTGAACTCTGGATTCGGCTTTGTCACCTCCTTCTTCGTGCGGGCATCTCGGATGGATCTATGCTCTTCTTGATCTCCTGGTACTCCTGGGCGTGTAGCACAACTTCAGCAAAGGCGGCATTTCCATCCTGGCACTCTCGCGCTTTCTTTCGGTCTCCCCTGATGGTGATCACGCTGTTGGGACCTGGAATTTTCATCATATTGTAAATGTAACACGGACGAGCCATAAAATCCTAGTAAGCCGGACATCCGAATATAGCATGGTACGCGCTCTTGAACGGGACCACTTCGAAGGAAAGTGCCTCCGTCCGATAGTTCTTTGGAGTTCTGAAGGTTACGTCCAAAGTGATTTCTCCCAGGGAATTGGCTTGTCTTCCTAGGACAACTCCGTGAAAAATCACAGAACTGTGATTCAGCTGGGTCTCCGAGATCTTCATCCGACGTAGAGTTTCGACATACAGAATATTAATACTGCTGCCATCGTCCATGAGAGTCTTGGAGAAACCATAACCGTCAATAAGTGGACTGACGATTAAGGCGTATTTTCCTCGCCCGTGTAGTTTAGGCGGATGATCAGCACGGTCAAATGTGATTGCCACTTCCGACCAGTCCAAGAATTGGGGGACAGCTGGAACTGTTGCATTGAGCTCATGTAGCACTGCCTTTTTGACCTTTGCTGGTTGAGATCCGAGGAAGGTGACGTAAGTGTCTTTCTTGGTCGGAAATTTTTTCTTCCCTTCCGACTTGGGAATTGAAGCATCAGCTTCCTCCATGTTGGAATCTTCCCTGGTCTCTTTATCCATTTCAGGATTCTTCTTTCCCTTCTTCCGCTTAGCTTTGTAGCCAGCGGTATCATCTCTCTTAATGTCGTCATTGAAACGACACTCGGCGTTGGTGTGGGACGAGCCCCCATTGGCGTCTAAGTGATGCACACATGGGTTATTGGCAATGTCGGCCCAAGAGTAGGTTTTTCCTAGTTGCTGGTCTCCTCTACCTTGAACTCTCGAAGTCCCACGACCGCGTCCGCGGCCTCCACCACGTCCTCCTCGTCCTCCAGACCCAAAAGTAGCAGTAACCACTGCCGTTTCCGCGTTGGGTTTTTCTTCCGAGGTATTCTTGCGCTTCTGAGCTTGTTGCTTTGGTTGTTTTGCTAACTGTGGCACAGCCAGGGCGTTGAGTAATCCCTCTACATCATTGTCCGCATCTGCATGCTTTCTCGTTGTTTCTATCGTCCCTCCCAAATCAGTGAATTTGTCACACTTCAAGTGATGACGCAGTAAACCAATTGGGAGACCTGCAATGAAAGCTTCGATCGCGTTTGGTCATTTACTCCTTCACATGATTTCTTGGTGTCGATCCATCGTCCGAGGTAATCTCAGCAAGTTTCTCCGGCTTTCTGGGTGCAACGCTGTAGGTCTCCGACCATACAGGGCCTCCGGTATGTGCCTTCGAAATTCCGAAAGAACACACTTTGCATTTCATACCAGTTGTGGATGGTGTTCTTCGGAAGTTCATTGAGCCATGATTGTGCCGTCTTCCGCAACATAAGTGGGAGATGTCGGGTTGCAACCAGGCTGTTTCTGCCTTTGGCGATGCAGCAAGCTTGGAAGAAATCCTGTAGCCAAGTATCTTGCCGAGCTATGATGTCGTAGGCTTGAATATGTCTTGAGCTAGCAAATCCTTCCGGGAATTTTGTGGCTCTTATGCGTGGTTCGAAGCACTTTGGTCCCACGTATATATCATCGTTTTCATAGTGTCGCGCCTCTATATTGGAGTTGATCCTGTGCCTTGCGTCATTCGGGGATAGAGATCGTCCCGAGTGTCGGCTGTGGCTGCGGTGCCTTGGAGCCGGACTTCGGCTTCTGCCACCACCTCCTCCACCAAGACGCCCTCCTTGGCCTCCTTGGGAGCCGTTGTGATGGCTACTTGGCGGAGAGGGTGGAGCAGCTGGGTTATTTCCGGCTGATCGCCGGCCTCCATCCGGAGCCTCATTATTCCGGTTCTGGGGAGGGTCTTCATTGTGACGAGCCCCCTACCGGCTTGTCTTGGCACGGTGTCCGTCGTTTCTTCACCCGTCATCTGGATGGCTTGCGTGTCTAGGAGGTGGCATTCTTTGTCGGTCCTCCTCCCGACGTTTCTCATTATCATCGTCCCTGCGGTCTTTTGATTCTCGCCGGGGCAGGTTTCTCAGATTCAGTGCAGCAATTTCCTCTTGCTCCGCAATTGGGTTAATGTTACGCCAGTCGCGGGCAGTTTTGTGGTGCTTTCCCGAAGATCTGGTTCTTGAGTAATTGTCTTCCCGATGGTCGAAACGGTGGTGCTGCTCCGGAACACGCTGGGGTCTTACGTCAGACCATGCCGGATTTGTGCGTCATTGGTCAGAATCGGAGACCAGCTTTTGACTTCTGGACATGGCGACCTTTTGCTGCTCCAATCCCTTGTTGAGTAACTTGATGCCCAACCGGATCTGCTCCGGGCCTGGATTAGCCGATAGGATTTCTCGGGCCGCAACGGTGTTCTGTACTGGTGTTGGATACACCCAATCCCCTTTGACGTCTTTCCGAGGCATCCCCATTTCTCCTCCAAAGAGGACTTTGTGGATCTGCGGGAATCGGTTGTCATTAGTATGACATTTCCTGGTCTTCTGATGTTGCCTGGAGTTGTATTTTTCCGCAGATGCCATGCGTTTCTTTTCCTCCTCAATGTTTTTAGCTTCATCGAGAAGTACTTGGAGATGCGCTTCTAGGGCTTGGGCCCTTTCGTCCAGCTCTTCAGCAGTAAGTTCTGCAGCTGTCGGAATAGGTGTGGTTAATGCAGCATCGATGAGTTTACGTGAACCTTCAGTGATCACGTGTCCATCCACCGATTCCTCTTTTTTGGGCTCGTCTGGGATAAGTGCTCCATCCGAGTCTTCCTCATATTCCTCGGCGATCACCTCCTCTGCCGGAGGATCTTTTTTCGGGGTCTTGTTCTTCTTGTTCTTCTTCTTTGCCTTCTTGGCAGCGCCGGTAGCAAAGACAGCTTTGGGACCGTTTCCCGGAGTCAAGCTCTGATCGGTACTTTCGGCCATTTGGGTCTCGGGATTGTCTCCGATTTCCATGTCATCCCGTGCTTTGGGAGAGTTTTCTCCGAATCCTTCGTCCATGTATTCTCCTTCTGCTACAGCCGTGGAGTTAAGGACCTCATCGTATTCCACGGAGAACTTTCAGAAATCTGCCGATGTCATCGACTCATCCGAGGATGCGGATACGTCGGCGTTTGTTCCAATCGCTTCCAGTACAGAGTCGGTGTTGTCTCCAGCATTGGCAGAGCCGGATCCGGATCCAACATGCCCGACAAAGTGTGATGCGCCCCTCCTGGGATAACTGCGGTCTTCATAGTAGGCTTCGTCGAAACGTTTGATGGTCTCGAGGATTTCATCTACGCCTGAGTTCTGCATCACCATACATCACAGCATGTACCTCAGGAAAGGCCTGTCCGTCCCGGCATCGTCAGAGCCGGAACCGTTGTTGTTGTTGTGCTCCTCCTGGATTTCGACCTCAGCGGGTGGGTCGATCTGGGCTTCGGTCTCTCCAGGGAGATCCACTCCAGATCCGACTTGGACCGCTAGGTCTGCTTCAGGCTTGGATTTCTCCACTATCTCTGCAACTGGTGTGGGCTGGGTGGGATTAGGGTTTCCTGAGATCCGGAACTCTGCCGCCCCCGCAGACAAAGGGGATCTAGAAATTTCTTCTGCCTCTATTGTCACCGCTGGGGTGGGTGGGACAGGTTCAGCAAAACCGATGTAAACATCGATCTCACCAAAAGACATGATGGTGTAGGTAGTCATAGCCTCCCTAGCCAAAATCCAGGTCTCATCGAGAACAATGAGAGGGACGTCGCTGGCGTAGAGGATGCGACCGACGGTGATAGTCTCGCCAATTCTGATTCTTGCAGATTCCGCTCGGAACGCAGATCCGAAGCTCACTTGCCCCATGGTGGGTGCCAACTGTTGTCGGATTGATGACAAGTACGCCATGAGGGGGTCCTCGAGGCATGCGGAAGAGAGGGCTGTGGGACGTACGGTGTTCCGGGACGGTGAGCACACAAGTTTACCCAGGTTCGAATCCACCGGCTTTGGACGGATCCTACTCCTGCTAGCAATCCAGTAATACGGCAAAGCCAGAATATGGGTTACAAGGGTTTGCCTGTGCGGGTTGAGATTGTAGACTATTGGGTGCCCTAAAGGCTCTCCCTAGGACGACTTATATAGATATCCGGCCTAGGGTTTACAGGAGAGATCTATCCAGCTACGACTAAGAGTCGGTCACAGAGTACATCTTGAACTACAAGTAACACTATGGGCCTATGTCGGTAAGTCTTCTGGGCTTTCCCGTAGCCGGACTGGACTCCGTCTTTTCTCCCTGGCTGGGTCGCCCGTGAAGCAAAGCTCTAACCCGAAGTGGGCCACCCTGGTCAGTGAGGAACTGTGAGGATACCCGGAAAGTATATCCCCAACAATTATGTTACCTCAATCTTGATAGCAATGGTCCCAATCATAATAGTTTCATATTTTTCTCGTGGTATGGGACAATATATTTCTCCAACTTGGATGCCCACAACATGTTCAATTGAATTTAAACCATAAGTCCTATCAATCTTCTTGGGGAAATAGACAGTATGCTCCTTGTCATTAACATTAAAAGTCACCTTTCCTTGATTACAATTAATAACAGCTCCTGCAGTATTAAGAAAAGGTCTCCCAAGAATAATAGACATATTATCATCTTCATGCATTTCAAGCACAACAAACTCAGTTAATATCAAGCAATTATGAGCAACTTGAACAGGTACATCCTCACATATACCAACATGAATAGTAGTAGATTTATCAGCCATTTGCAAAGATATATCAGTTGGTATTAGTTTTTCCAATTGAAGTCTCTTGTAGAGAGAAAAAGGCATAACACTAACTCCTGCTCCCAAATCACACAAAGCAGTTCTAACATAACTATATTTAATAGAGCATGGAATAGTTGGAATCCCTGGGTCTCCAAGTTTCTTTGGAACCTTACCATTAAAGGAATAATTAGCAAGCAAATTAGAAATTTCTTCATTAGGAATCTTCCTTTTATTAGAGACAATATCCTTCATATACTTTGAATAAGGAGGCAGTTTAATAGCACCAGTCAAAGGTATTTGCAAAAATAAAGGTTTCATCCACTCGCAAAACTTGTTATAGTGTTCATCTTCCTTTGACTTGTGTTTTTTATCAAGGAAAGGCATAGGTTTTTAGACCCAAGGCTCTCTTTCACTACCGTGTTTCTTAGCAACAAAAACTTCTTTAGTGTATCTAGTATTCGTAGTGTGCCTTTTAAGTTCTTCTTCAACTTTTTCTTCATCAGGAGCATCATTTTCCTCATTACCACTTTCAGTTTCAGCATCAGAGACAGATATACTACTAGGATCTTTAGCAGGTTTAGAAGGTTCTACAATATTTTTATGTTTCTTTTTTCCTTTTCTTAGGAGAAGTACCACTATTTTCAATTTGTTGAGAATCCTGCTCAATTCTTTTAGGATGCCCCTCAGGATATAGATGATCCTGGGTGGCAGCACCACTTTCTAGTTCTAATTTCATAAGCATGTTTTTCTTTAGCAGCATTAACTAGCAAGTCTTTTTGTACTTTAATAAGGTGATCAATTTGAGTTTGAACCATTTGAAAATGTTTAACAAGCATTTTAACATCATTAGAGGTTCTTTCTACAATATCCTTTAACTCAACAATAGCTCTAGAGTTTTCCATTAAATGATTTCTCACCCTTTTATTAAAATTATCTTGCTTAACAATAAACATATCAAATTCTTCTAAGCATTGATTAGGAGGTTTAGAGTAAGGAATATCACCTTCATCAAAATGTTGGAGAGAGTGTACCTCTATAGTGGATGAGTGGGAGATTGGCTTATATAGTTCTTCTATAGGAGGTAAATTCTTGACATCTATAGTTTTAATTCCCTTCTCCTTAAGACATTTCTTAGCTTCCTTCATCACTTCATCATTTAGTTCAATAACTCCCCTCTTCTTCGATTTTGGTGTTGGTGTTGGCTCAGGCACAGTTAACTCAGGTGTAGTTGTCTCAGGTATAGTTGGTTTAGGAGGAGTCCAATCTTCATAATTCTTGCTTATTTTGGCCATTAATTCCTCGGCTTCTTTGGGAGTTCTATTCCTGAAAAAACAATCAGCACAACTATCCAGGTATGTCCTAGATTCTTCAGTTAGGCCATTATAATATATATCAAGAAGCTCGTTCTTAGGTAATGGACATCCAGCATGTGCATGAATCAAAGCACAAAACCTTGCCCATGATTCAGTCAATATCTCTTTCTCTCCCTGTTTAAAATCAAAAGGTTCCTGCAAAATAGCATGTCTAGCACTAGGAGGGAAATATTTCTGTAGGAAGGTACTAATCAAGCAATCAGGGCTATCAATAGATCCAGGAGGTAAATTATTAAACCAAGTTTTAGCTTCTCCTTTCAGTGAAAAAGGGAAAATTTTAGCAACAAAGTAGGTGTGCATCTTAATATCATCAGAAAATAAACCACTCATGGTAGAAAGCTTAGTCATATGTGCTACTGCACTTTCATTCTTAGTCCCACAAAAAGGTTCTTTCTCAACAATAGTTATGTAAGATAAATCAAGAGAGAAATCATAATCCTTATCTTTAATGTTTATGGGAGATGTAGCAAACTTATCATTAGGAGATAATTTGGGTTTTATAGTACGCCTCTCAAGGAGACTCTTAATAGCACTCTTACCATGAGTGTTTTGACATTCTTTAATAAATTCATCATTTATTTCTATATATCCATCTTAAATATCATAGCTCTCTCTAGACTCAGGTGAACTAAAAGGTGTAGTAGTGTCTTCATTAGGAGTTTCAGGATTTCCAGCTATAGTTCTAGCAATCGTAGCATCTAGGAAAGGACCTAATGAACCACTCTTATCAAGCAGAGTAGAAGCAGCAACATAAGTATGAGAAGTTTCAGATTCAGCAGTAGTAGCAGTATGTATAGTATGTGTAGTATGTGTATGTGGTGGTGTAAGGAGCTTACTCATAATAGATGGTGAATCAAGAGCACCAGAGGTGTTCAGAACCGTACCTCTTCTTGTAGTGGATGGTAAAATAGGGACCTTGCCATCACGAGACTTACCCATGATGGATGGATGGCAGCGAACAATAGTGATTCCAAGTGAACTTGATAAATAAAGCTATGATCCCTGGCAACGGCACCAGAAAATAGTCTTGATGACCCACAAGTATAGGGGGTGTATCGCAGTATTTTCGAGGGAAGTGGAACCCAATTTATTGATTCAACACAAGGGGAGCCAAAGAATATTTATAAGCCTTAACAACTGAGTTGTCAATTCAGCTGCACCTGGAAACAATCTTGCTCATAGCAGTTTATCAGTAACAACAGTTTTGTAGTGGCAATAGTAAATTAATGGCAGTAGTAAAAGTACAGACAGTAGTAACAATGGCAGTAAACAGTACGATTAAAGTGCGGTAGGCATAGGGATGGATGGAAGGCGTCGCATGGACAAGACAAATCATATAGCAATCAAGACGTAGGGCATTGGCAGATAAATAAGATAAAGCATCCAAGTACTAGATAATCATGGCATGTGTTCCATATATAGTCATACGTGCTCGTAATGAGAACTTGCACAACATCTTTTGTCCTGCCAGCCAATTTGCAGCGGGGCCTCAAGGGAACTACTGGCAATTAAGGTGCTCCTTTTAATAGAGCACCGGAGCAAACCATTAACACTTCGTGAACACATGTGATCCTCACATCAAAGCCATCCCCTCTGGTTATCCCGATTGATGTCACTTCGGGGCCTTTGGTTCTGGACAACAATATGTCTATACAACTTGCAGGTAAGACCATAAACAATACTATCATAATGAATCAATAACATGTTTAGATCTGAAATCATGGCACTCAGGACCTAGTGACAAGCATTAAGCATAACAAGTTGCAACAAAGTCAAAAAGCACTAATAATAGATACTAGGCACCATGCCTTAACAATCTGATGCCATTACATGAACAATCTCATCCAATCCCTGCCATCCCCATAGCCTACAGTGGGGGATTACTCACTCATAGATGGGGGAATCATGGATGGTTGATGGAGAAGTGATGGTGATGATGATGGAGATGATCTCCTCCAATTCCTCGTCCCGACAGGGTGCCAGAATGGAGTTTCTATTTCCGATTCGCGGAATCTGGTGGTGGCGGCATAACGGAACTCTCTCTAGAAAAACATCAAACCCCCTAGTTTTTTAGGTCAAGAGGCAACTTATAGGCGAAGAGGGAGGCCGAGGGGGTGACCGAGGCGACCACACCACCCCCAGGCGCGACCTGGCCTGGCCCGCGCGGCCAGGTGGTGTGGGCCCCTCGTGGCCCTCCTCTGTCTCGTCTTCTGGCTCCGTGAGTATTTTGGTGAAATAGGATTTTTGGCATATTTTTTGGGATTTTTCCTGATAGTTGATTTTCTGCACAAAAACTAGACACCAAGGTAATTCTGCGGAAAACAGCGTCAGTCTGTGTTAGTTGTATCCAAATCAGACAAGTTTAGAGGAAAAACAATAGCAAAAGTGTTCGGGAAAGTAGATACGTTTTGGGCGTATCAGCTACCGATTTTGTTCATCGTGATGCACTGAAAAATTTCACCATAAAACCTTAGGCACATAGTTTCTATATGATATACGAACGATTCTACATGGAAAAATTCAATCCTAACGTGAGAAATTAATAGGAAAAATAAAATAAGCTTGAGTTCATCCACTAGATCAATGTGAGGTTTCAACCATGGAAATCTGAAAATAAAGCATGGATAGGGAGAGAAACATACCGATCTATTGATTCCCCCACTCAAACAAACGAAATCCGTGAAGAATCAAGAGTTCTAGGTGGATTTTGAGAGGTTTGGAGAGAGAATATGAGAGAAATAATGAGGAGAGGAGGAATACCTAGCCGCCCTGGTGCGATTTTGTGGTTGCTCCAAACTATACGGACGGGTGATGTTGTTCCACCCGATAGTTGCGGTGGCGCCGCCAACTAGGGTTTCTTTATATAGAAAACAACTATACATACGCAACTATACGGCCGGATCGCAATGATCTCGCCGTATAGTTGATCATTAAACCGTCTACCTCTCGAGATAAATTTCTAAAACTAGCATCGATATCTATACGACTGGAGCTATACGGCCAAAAAATTTATTCCCGCCGTATAGTTGGTCGTTAAACTCTTAGTACCTTTGGGATAAAATTCCATGAAGGCATCGATATCTATACGACCGTAGCTATACGGCCGGAATTTGTATTTCTGCCATATAGTTGGTCGTTAAACTCTCAGTACCTTTGGGATAAAATTCTACGAACGCATCGATATCTATACGACCGGACCTATACGGCCGGAATTTTGATTCCCACCATATAGTTGGTCGTTAAACTCTCAGTACCTTTCAGAAAATTTTGTACGAAGGCATCAATATCTATACGACCAGAGCTATACGGCCAGAATTTTTATTCCCGCCGTATAGTTGGTCGTTAAACTCTTTGTGCCTTCAAGGAAATTTTGTTAATGATAAAGATATCTATACGACCGGAACTATATGGCCAGAATTTTTTATTCCCACCATATAGTTGGTCGTTAAACCATCAGAAATCATCAAAAAAATTCTATTTCTTCGAGGGTACATATCTTATCCCAAAACTTAGCTAAATACCTTGTTTTTAACAGAAAATAGATAGTAAAAACCATCGACCTACATTAGCATATTTAAAGCAAAAAATTAGCTTCTATAGATGGTAAACTTAAACTTTTATTATCATTATTTTTATATAGTCATTCAATCGACGTTTGTACTACTTTTTGACAGCTGCATCTTCACAGGCACGCTTCCGCAAGAATGTCTGTGAAAAAGTGGTAGGAATACGATGAACCTCTTATTCTCTAATCTACTAAATTGATGAAATGGGTTGACTCCCATTAAGCATTTATTAAGAATGGTTGAGTAACTCAACTTCTTCTCTCTTCTCGAATTCTTACCTTTGGTTGCCCCTTATCAAAGGCACTTACCACATGAACTCGTTTTGCCGGTGGAACATATCTTTCTCCTGCTTCTAGCTTCTTTGGAAAATACCGGATGATTTTAGCATCATAAACATTGAAGATTATCTTTCCTTCAGTACAATCTACTGATGCACCTGCAGTACTAAGGAAAGGTCTTCCAAGTATTATAGATAATCCTTCATCTTCTGCCATTTCAAGAATAATAAAATCAGTGGGAATAACATGCTCGTCTATCCTAAGTAAGACATCCTCAATCATACCAACGGTTGGTTTAGTGGACTTGTCAGCCATCTGTAAAGTGATAGTAGTAGGAGAATACTCCCATAATCCTAAGCTTTTATAGAGTATGGAATTACACTAACTCCTGCTCCTAGATCACACAAGGCATTATGAATATCAGTTTTGCCTATTGAACATGAAATAGTTGGTATTCCGGGATCTCTAGACTTAGACAACAGCTTCCTATTATCAGGGTAGCTAGTTACCATGGCAACTATTTCAGTTATTTCTTTATTTCTACTAAGAATATCACGGAGGAATTTACCATAAGTAGGAACTTTGATTGTATCCGCTAATGGGATTTCTAGACGAAGGTCACTAAGTGCCTTTGTAAAAGAATTATAAATTACCTGATCCGGTGCTTTCTTTTTGATCTAGGTAAGGAAGCTTTTTCTCACCTGACTTACTCTTGTCTTTTACCTTTTGTGGCGGGTCAGGCTCTTTCGTTGCTTTCTTTTGTTGTTGCTTATTGCTTTTCTTCTTTTCTACTACAACAACTTCATCTTCCTTGCTTATTTGTTTATCTTCTCTTGGGTCAACCGTCTCTACATCAAATTCATAATGGTCATCTTGTGCATCATTTTGGTCCTCCTTGATTTGCTCTTGCTTCTCAGTTTCATCTTGAGGATCCACTAATGTATCATCTTCTTGGCTTGCTTCGATCAAGGCTTTTTCCTTTCGCTCCTTTTTAGCTTCGTATTCCGGTGGTCCTAAGGGTCCTGTAACAACTGCACCCTATCTTGTGACAACATTAGTAGAAACAAGAATATCTTTACCTTCACGAAGAAAAAATTGATAACCGGATGCTATTTGTTCACACTAGGTTTCAATCATACTAAGATACTTGTGGAAAAAATTTATTCCTTGGCCAATCTCATTATAATTTTCCGTGAGTTCCACCAAAATCTTTTTGTGTTTTTGGAAATGCTTATGCAAGTTTTTATGAGATTTTACTTGTCGATGTTTTAATTCTTGAAAAACTTTTCTAGTTTCATCTTCTTCAGTTAAAACTTGTAACAGATCTACTATGTTTTCCTTAACAAGTTCAGAAGGTATAACTTTTTCTTTCATAGTTTTGCGTACCTCAGGCATAAGATCAGGAGTTATCCGAAGTATCCCTTTTTCTGGCTTAATGCCAAAATCAAGATTATATAAAGAATCATTCTTAGCCCTAGTAGACAATAATTCTAAACATTCTTTAATAGTTAAAATATTTATTGATCCTCCTGCTGAGAAGTCAAGCAACTCTCTACATTGAGTTAAGACCATGGTAAAATAAATGGCAAATTGTTAGTTCAGAATAGCCATGATTAGGAATACTATTGATCATTCCAAAGAATCTTTCCTAGGCTTGTGGGTAGTTTTCTCCCACGTTCTGACTAAAGTTCCATACGTTCTTTCTTAGTTCAGTTACCTTTTTAAAATGAATATTTTCAGAATTGGACGAGACAAAAGCCAAAGTCAATTTTTCACTGAGGGACACCCGAAGCCAGAATACGAGACGAAGAAGGGCCAGAGGGTGGCCACACCACCTGGCTGCATGGCCGGGCCTGGCCCACGCTAGGGGGTGGTGTGGCCACCCCAGGCACCCCCTCGGCCTCTCCTTTCACCTATAAGATGCGTCTGATACAGAAACCCTAAGGACCCGATCAAAATTCCACAAAAAGAGTCTGTAGCCGCCGTCATCTCCATCCCTAGATCGGGAGGGATCTGAAGCTCTTCTTAGCACCCTGCCGGAGAGGGGAATTCACCCTGGAGGCCTTCTTCATCATCATGCAAGCCTCCGGTGTGATGCGTGAGTAGTGCATCTCTGGACTACGGGTCCATGTAGTAGCTAGATGGTTGGTTCTCCTCCTTTTTGCTATCATGTTTAGATCTTGTGAGCTCCGTTCATGATCAAGATCATCTATTTGTAATTCATACATGTTGTGTTTGCGGGGATCCGATGGATATTGAGATGCTATTTCAGATTGATTATTGATTCTATCATGTCTTTGTTATTTGTGATCTTGCATGCTTTCCGTTGTTAGTAGCTATCTTGGCCAAGTAGATGCTAGCAACTCCAAGAGTTAGTATTTATGCTCGATAGTGGGTTCATGCCTCTAGTAATCTGGGGAAGTGATAGAAATCTCTAAGGTACTAGATGTGATGTTGCTACTAGGGAGAAAACAAAAATCCTTTGTTCATAGAACAATCGTATTGTTTACTTTACACACAATTCGTAATGCAATTATCCGTTGCTTGCAACTTAATACTGGAGGGGGTTCAGATGATAACCTGAAGGTGGATAATTAGTCATAGATGTAGTTGGATGGCGGTCTATTAATAATGTTGTAATGCCCAATCGAATCTCAAAGGAGTCAAGATAAGTAGTATATGCATGTATTGCTTTCTCGATATTTGGCAATTGTCCTGCTGTAATTTGTTCACCCAACATGTCATCTATCTTAAGGAGAGCCACCTCTAGTGAACTATGGACCCCGGTCCTTTCTTTTACCATCAATCTACAATCAACTGTTTACTGCTTTGTGTTCACTTTCTGCAAACTATTACTTTGTTCCACTCGATACGTTTAATCCTTTGTTTTCAGCAAAACCGGTGAGATTGACAACCTCATCGCAAGTTGGGGGCAAAGTTCTATGGTTGTGTTGTGCAGGTCTCCACGTTGCTACTGGCACCAGTAGTGTGCCCTGCCAATGTTCAGCTAGCAACACCTTTGGGGTGTTTCCTTGCTCCTACTAGATTGATAACCTTGGTTTCATAACTGAGGGAAAACTTACTGTTGTACTCATCATACCTTCCTCTTGGGGTTATCCAATGAACTCGTTAATACACGAGTCAGCACTAGCCTACAACCAGCTCTAGGAGAACTAGTCGGGGGAGCAACCAACCTCTCAGGAGCTGGTTGCCCTTCTTGGTGAGGAGGCCGCTGAGCTATGGAAGGTGGCTCACGCGGTCTTCGACTTCCTGTGTCTGGATGCGGCCGCACCGGAGATGATCACCCACTTGGCCGTGAAGGTCGCGGAGGTGCCACTTCCATCGACCAGCTACAAGACTTGGCAGCGCGAACCGGGGCGGAGATGACCTTGGTGCTAATGTTGTCCTGGTACAAGGACGCACATGTCGAAAAGATCGATGGGGGCTTCCACGATGGCTCCGACCTTGCTGCC
Organism: Avena eriantha; assembly: GCA_910589775.1. NCBI lineage: Eukaryota > Viridiplantae > Streptophyta > Magnoliopsida > Poales > Poaceae > Avena > Avena eriantha. Next base: position 267,312,362 of record OU342743.1, on the reverse strand, counting down.
CTCCGCCAGGCTCACCCCGAGCTCAATGCCTTCGCCATCAAGATCGCCAGCTACGCCGACATCGACGAAGTCCTCGCCGACTTGGAGTCCATCAGGAGGACGGAGATGGAGGCCAAGTTGACACCGCAGCCGATAGGTCGTGATGTCGAAGCCGGAACATCCAGCACGCCTCCTCTGCCTCCCGAAGCCACGGCTAGCCAGGATCAGCCGCATGGCAAAGGCCCGCCGCTTAAATTCAATCCCCGGAATGCTGAGTGAACTTGTAATGATTTCCTTCTGTTGAACTTGTTGTTTGTGCTGACTATTGCTTGGGTCGGTTGAACTTATGGGAGCTTAGACTCCCTTTATCTTAATATGTTGTTTGCTTGTTCCTATTTTTTCCTTATGATCTTGTGCGTTTTGAAGCTTTTCTCTCTTGCCGGTTACACTCATCTGACTATCTTTGTTCGGCTAAACTCCTTTAGCTGGATGACTACCAACTCCAGTGGGGGCGCGCCAGTGCACCCACTAGGTATAGCAACCGAGATTCGGAGTTCTTGGCAAAGACAAGGACTTTGAATCTTCTTCTTTCTTTCCTTTCACCTCTTAGTTTCTTCCGGCTAGAGGCTAGATTGACCTTGCTTGGACCAACCGGTTAACCATAACCAACAGTGGGGGCGTGCCAGCGCACCCACTGGGTGTAGCCCCCAAGTTCGGAGTAGTTGGCGAAGCCAAGTGCTTCGAATCTTCTCTTCTTTTCCTGCCCTTGCCCTCACCTGGGCCCGAATATCTGGCTAAACTCCTTTAGCCAGTCGGAACTACTCCACTGGGGGCGCACGAGCGCACCCAGTGGGTGTAGTCCCCGAGATTCGGAGTGCTTGATGAAGGCAAGGAATTCGAATCTTCTGTCATTTTGATGATCGACTCGTTGTAGTCGTGCAAAACAAACATATATAGGTTTGTTGTTAATATGTTAGTCAGTTAAGGTGTTACTTATTAGCCGGAGAATAGCTTCGGTTTTTTTAGAAAACTAGCTTGCGCTTCTCTGGACATTTTGTCGCTTTCCCGTGCGCTCTATTGTTTTTGATGTGTCCTTGCCGGGTAGCCGGGTTGCGGTCTGCAGCTAGAATTGAAGGGAGCTGACAATACATTATGCACATTACTGGAGGCTTAGTAGCCGGATAATCTCAAACTAGGCACAAGGCTGGACCGTTTGATCAGTCGCATCTTTTCACCATTTTTCGTGTGGGATGCCTCCGCCTTTTTCTCTTGCTAGCTAGATAACCGAGTTACGGTTTGTAGCTAATATGAAGAGTGGGCCTCTGACACCATCGCACACTACTCACTCGGTTTATAGAATTAGCAGTTTGAGACAACCGGCGAGCCCCCGGGTAGGGGTTGCCGTAGCCGGAAAAACTAAGCCAAAAAAAGAACATATGCAAATTTCTGGCAAGGAGCCCTCGAGTATCTCTCGAGGTTCCGCATTTTTCATTCATAGAGTTCGCGGGATACATACACTATCAGGTGACTAGGTGTAAAATGGACGGAGCAGGGCCGTGTTCCAGGGTCATCATGTCTCCTTTGTCCGACTTGTCCATCTTGTTTTTGCGCGGTTGTTGTGCATCGATGAGGTAGTAGGAATTGTTGCGCAGTGCCCGACTGATGATGAAGGGGCCCTGCCAAGGCGGCGATAGCTTGTGCATGCCCTTCGTGTTCTTCACCAGCCAGAGAACCAGATCGCCCTCGCAAAACGCGATAGGTCAGATCCGGCTCGAATGGTAGTGACGCAGGCGTTGCTGGTACAGCACCGATCTAGACAGCGCCAACTTGCGGGCCTCCTCGAGGAGGTCCAGACCGTCTTCCCTTGCCTCTTGATTGGCCTTCTCGTCATAGAGGAGCTTACGAGGTGAGTCGAACTTGATGTCCGCAGAGAGGACGGCTTCCAATCCGTAGACGAGGAAGAACGGGGTGAAGCCGGTAGATCGAGTCGGCATGGTGCGGAGGCTCCACAGCATAGCCGGAAGTTCTTCGATCCAGCACCTGGGTGACCACTCTAGGGGCTCGATGAGGCGCGGCTTGATGTCGTCTAGCACTAGGCCGTTTTCCCTTTCGACTTGCCCATTGGATTGCGGGTGTGTGATGGATGCCAGGTCCAGTCGGATACCCTTGTTGCTGCAGAACCGGGCGAAGACCCCTTGGCGAAGTTCGTGCCGTTATCCGTGATGATGTTGTTGGGGTAGCCGAATCGGTTGATGATGTCCATGAAGAAGGTGACGACTATTGTCCCGTCCAGCTTCCGGATGGGCTTGGCCTCTATCCACTTCGTGAACTTGTCCACCGCCACCAGCAGATGGGTCATGCCCGCGCGTGCTCGCTTGAAGGGCCAACCATGTCGAGCCCCCAGACGGCGAAGGGCCAGGTAATCGGTATGGTCTTGAGTACCGCAGCTGGCATGTGCCTCAGCTGTTCGAAGAGCTAGTATCTGTTGCACGCGCAGACTAGTTGCAGCATCCTCGAGGGCGGTGGGCCAATAGAAGCCGTAGCGAAATGCCTTGGCGACTATCGCCCGGGATGAAGCGTGTTGTCCGCACTCACCCTGGTGGATGTCCTTCAACAGCCGGTAGCCTATGTCCACATCGACGCATCGCTGGATTATGCTAGATACGCTGCGCTTGTACAGTTCTTTGTTGATGATGGTGTATGTGTGCGCACGTCACCGGATCTGCCTGGCCTCCACCTCGCCATCCGGAAGCTCCCCATTGGTGATGTAGTTCATGCGGTTGAGGGATGTCAGGGGGTCGTCCAGGTGGGGTACCCGGGACAACAACCCCGGGGTCTTTCGAGCCGGAGGGTGCGGATGCACAGGAGTCGATGCGGGCCTTCTTATTTGTGGGTTTTGAGGGTTCCGGGTCTGCCGAGCCGTTAGCCCCCGCGCTTCCGACCCAGATGATGGAGTCCGATTTGGGAGATAGGGTGATGGAGGGCTTGCGCAGATGCTCCAAGGAGACCCCTAGTGGGATCGCCTGCTTGGTGGACCCGATTCGGGCGAGCGAGTCGGCTGCCTCATTATTCGCGCGAGGGACATGATGGAACTCACATCCGTCGAAGCAGGCGTTAAGCTTCAGTACATGGAAGCGATAGGAGGCCATATTCGCGGCGCGGGCGTCCCATTCTCCGGACACTTGTTGCACTAGCAGATCGGAATCACCAAAGCAACGGATCCGGTTGATGCCAATCTCCCTGGCTAGTCGGAGGACATGCACCAATGTCTCGTACTCGGCAATGTTGTTGGAGGCCTTGAAGTGGATCTGTAGAACATACTCTAGCCGGTCTCCCTTGGGCGAGGTGAGAACGATGCCAGCTCCCAAGCCCCCGAGCATCTTCAAGCCGTCGAAGTGCATCTTCCAGTGATCCAAGTCGGGAACCGGCGGTAGGTACTGGGTTTCGGCCCAATCGACAAGGAAGTCCGCCAATGCTTGCGACTTGATCGTGAGCCTTGGCTCGTACTGGATGGAGTAGGCGGCAAGCTCGATTGCCCACTTGGCAACTCGGCCGGTGGCGTCCTTGTTGTCGATGATCTCCGAAAGGGGAGCCGGTGCACATCACCTTAATCGGATGCTCTTGGAAGTAGTGCTTGAGCTTCTTGCATGCCAGGTACAAGCCATAGCACATCTTTTGGTAGTGGGGGTAGTTTTGCTTGGAGAGGGAGAGCAGCTCGCTGAGGTAGTAGACGGGCCTCTATACCGGCTGGGCCTTGCCTTCCTTGGGGCGCTCCACCACTAGGACAACACTGACGACCCGGCTGGTGGCTGCTATATAGAGCAACATCGGCTCCTTGCTAGCCGGCGTGGCTAGAACCGGTGTTGTGGATAGCATGTGCTTGAGGTCGTGGAATGCGGTGTTGGCTTGCGAGGTCTAGGAGAACTTGTGCATCTTCTTCATCAGTTGGTACAACGGGAGTGACTTCTCCTCAGTTGGCTGATGAAACGACTGAGGGGGGCCAGGCATCCGGTGAACTTTTGGACTCCGAGCAAGCTCTTGGGAGGCTGCATCCTCTCGATGGCTGCAATCTTCTCCAGGTTCGCCTCGATTACCCGTTGTGAAACACGAAAATCGAGTAGCTGGCCAGATGGGACACACTTCTCCGGATTCAGCTTCATCTGGTACCTGTGGAGGTTGCCAAACGTTTCCCCCAAGTCCTCGAGGAGGGCGCGCTTCTCCTTCGTCTTGATGACGACGTCGTCCACGTAAGCATGCACATTTCGGCCGATCTATGAGTGCAAGCATTTATGCAAACAGCGCTGATAGGTAGCGCCTGATCGATACGGGGCAAAGCGAAGGGGTCTTTCGGGCTCGCCTTGTTCAGGATGGTGTAGTCGATACACATGCACTAGGTCTTGTTTTTCTTCAACACCAGGACTGGGTTGGCCAGCCAGTCCGAGTGGTACACTTCCATGATGAACCCGGCTACAAGTGAGGACTTTTTTGCATCACTATTCTATATCATAATTTACTGTTAGTAGTGGAATTGTGTTGAGAAAGATTCAATAGTTTCATATTTAAGTTGTGGTGTTATTCTTCTAGTGGTGTCATGTGAACATCAACTACATGATACTTAACCTTTATGGGCCTAGGGGAATGCATTGTGTATGTGGCTACTAATCGTAGGGGTTGCCGGAGTGACAGAAACCTAAACCCCCGTTAGGAAACCTTTGCACAAGGGAGTGTAGGATCTCAAAGTTTAAGGCTGTGGTTAGGTTTCTATCTTAATTACTTTCTTGTAGTTGCGGATGCTTGCAAGGGGTATAATCACAAGTATGTATTAGTCCTAGGAAGGTCAGTACATTAGCACAGGTTCACCCACAAAACACCTATCCAACTAAAGAAGATTAATCAACTATATGAAGCGAAAGCACTTGACAGTATTCCCATGTGTCCTAGAGAACGTTTGGTAATCATAAGTAATACATGCAGCTTGTCCTTTGCTAAGAAAGGATTGGGCCACTTGCTGCAATTATTATCATTGTCTTTTGTTTACTTGCACTTTATTTATCTGCATTATCAAAAACCCCTAAAAAAATCGTTTGCTAAGTATTTACAGAGAATTCCTGCTCCAAGCCACTCGTCAACACCTTCTGCTCCTCCTTGGGTTCGACACTCTTACTTATTCAAAATATTGTGATACACCCCCTATACTTGTGGGTCATCAAGACTATTTTCTGGCACCGTCGTCGGGGAGTGAAGCTCTATTGGAGAGTGGAACTGGTAGAGTATTGTTTATTTCTGTTAGTTACTTTATCTCAATATGGATAATTCACTTAGTTTCTTACTTTGTAATGCTACTACCACTGCTAAGGTAGTAGATGAACCACCACCTGCTGAAAATGATGCTTTTAAGATACCTACAAGAATTGTTGATCGTGTTATGGATAACTGCTATTTTGGAGATGGAACTATCCATCCCAGTGATCATTTGCTCTTTATACACGAATTATGCAGGTTGTTCAAGTGTGCAGGTATTACAACAGATCAAGTCAAGAAGAAGTTATTCTCATTATCATTGAAAGGAAGAGCTGAGGAATGGTACAAGCTGTTGAAGAATGGCCAATGTCTTGAATGGGAGGAAGTTGTACCTCTATTTTATTCAAAATTTTATCCTCCTAGTGAGATTCATAAAGATCGGAATCAAATATACAACTTTTGGCCTCGTCATGGAGAGAGTACAGCTCAAGCTTGGGGGAGATGGAAGTTACTAATGCTCAAATGTCCTATTGATGGATCAATGCACGGCGCCTAGAAAAGTGCTGGTGCGTGGTTGATGTAGAGCTCGTTGGGAACCCCAAAAGGAAGGTATGATGAGCACAGCAGCAAGTTTCCCTCAGTTATGAAACCAAGGTTTAATCGAACCAGTAGGAGCAAGGAAACACCCCCAAGGTGTTACTAGCTGAGCTTTGGCAGGGTGCACTACCGGTGCTAGTAGCAACGTGGAGACCTGCACAACACAATCACAGAACTTTGTCCCCAACTTGCAATGAGGTTGTCAATCTCACCGTGTTTTGCGGAAAAAAGGATTAAACGTATCAACTGGAAGGAAGTAAAGTTTGCAGAAAGTAAACACAAAGCAGTAAAAGTTTGTAGATTGAACGTAAAAGACAAGGACCGGGATCCATAGTTCACTAGAGGTGGCTCTCCTTAACATAGATAACATGCTGGGTGAACAAATTACAGCGGGACAATTGACAAACATCGAGAAAGCAATACATGCATATACTAATCATCTTGACTCCTTTGAGACTTGATTGGGCATTACAACATTATACATAGACCGCCATCCAACTACATCTATGACTAATTATCCACCTTCAGGTTATCATCCGAACCCCCTCTAGTATTAGGTTGCAAGCAACGGATAATTGCATTACGAATTATGTGTAAAGTAAACAATACGATTGTTCTATGAACAAAGGATTTTTGTTTTCTCCCTAGTAGCAACATCACATCTAGTACCTTAGAGATTTCTATCACTTCCCCAGATTACTAGAGGCATGAACCCACTATCGAGCATAAATACTAACTCTTGGAGTTGCTAGCATCTACTTGGCCAAGATAGCTACTAACAACGGAAAGCATGCAAGATCACAAATAACAAAGACATGATAGAATCAATAATCAATCTGAAATAGCATCTCAATATCCATCGGATCCCCGTAAACACAACATGCTGAATTACAAATAGATGATCTTAATCATGAACGGAGCTCACAAGATCTAAACATGAAAGCACAAAGGAGGAGAACCAACCATCTAGCTACTACATGGATCCGTAGTCCAAGGATGAACTAGTCACACATCACACCGGAGGCTTGCATGGTGATGAAGAAGGCCTCCAGGGTGAATTCCCCTCTCCAGCAGGGTGCCGGGAAGAGCTTCAGATCCCTCCCGATCTAGGGATGGAGATGACGGCGGCTATAGACTCTTTCGTGGATTTTTGATCGGGTACTTAGGGTTTTTGTCCCGAGGGCATCTTATAGGCGGAAGGGGAGACCGAGGGGGTGCAAGGGGGTGGCCTCACCACCCCCTGGCGCGGGCCAAGCCTGGCCGCGCGGCCAGGTGGTGTGGCCGGCCTCTAGCCCCTCTCCGTCTCGTATTCTAGCATCTGATGACTTCTGGAATTATAGGCACTTTGGCTTTTGTCCCGTCCAATTCCGAGAATATTCATTTTCTGACTTTCCTGGAACCAAAAACAGCAGAAAACAGGCAGCTGGCACTATGTCTCTTGTTAATAGGTTAGTCCAAGAAATCATATGAAAAGTACTCCAAAGTGTGGACAAAACACAAGAAAGTGGATAAAACCAAGCATGGAACATCAAAAATTATAGATACATTTGCAATGTATCAACATCCCCAAGCTTAACTCCTGCTCGTCCTCGAGTAGGTAAGTGATAAAAAGAAAGAATATTTTTTGAGGTAACATGCACCATCTGACTTGATCAAAGTATTTGTAAAACATTCAAAGCTAGGATCATAGTACTTCAATCATAACATGAAAGACAAGGTTCTAGCAATAAGCAAAGAAACTATGATGCAACATGAAAAGGCACAAACAAAAGATTCATGAATAACAATGCTTTGCAAGACATTTGTTTGTTTCACATAAAGAAAACATAGCATAATAGTATTCAGCTTGTCCCTCATAGAGTAGCCAATATAAATGCATAGGACACCTTCAAAGTTCATAAGAGTGACTAGATACAATAGTTTAAAACAAGCAATAACAAGTTATGCATCAATCAACTAGTCTTGGGACAATGCACATAGGACTAAGAATGGCCACTATGCTCTCAAAGTAGGTGCATAAAGATAGAAGGTGGAGACTCAATGTAATGGTGGAAGAAAGGCCTTTGTAAAAGGAAGTAGGGATTCAAGTCTCATAAAGAGCTTCCAAAAATTATGGTACTTATGGATTTCAGCTCTCATTGCCCCTATCATAAGCATCTTTAAGGTGATTAAAGTTAAAGTGACACAACTAAGAGGATATGCTTGACAAGTTATAAAACGAAATCGCATGCCCCTTACTTACGAAGACCGATCCTCATGCTACTCAACTTCAGTCACGAGTAAGCTCTTGTCATTGTAAGTACATGTGTATCATTAAGAACCACCAACGGGTACCCCTTGCACATGATATGGGAGCTTTCCCATAATCAAAATGACAAGGCAAGCAGACAATGAGCATCTCAGCGATCTTTTTATTTGCTATTTGCATAGGTTTTTATTGAGGATGCTTCATAGAGTGCTCATTATGGTTATGCTGCAAGTTTCCACCATGATTAGGCATGGCTTAGGCTAGCGGCCCAGACGTTTCTCTAACACACATACAAACTCCATGATCTTACAAGTTCCACTTTTATTTCACATCGCCGGGATCCGTAAGCAAAAGAACATGATATCAACGGGGTACAAGGTACAAGTGCAATGTTGAAAATGTTCCCCATGAAACATGGTTCTGCTAATTTCAACTTATAAAGCGCAAGCATATACGCAACAAAGAAGGACCCAATGGTTCAAGTTTATTAGATGCAAAAAGTAAAGTGTGCTATCAAGTTCGTGAGAGCTTTAATCACTAGTTTTCTCATAACAAGTTTAATTTGGAAGGTAAACAAAAACATGAATATACTTGGAATAGCATAAGATAGTAGGTAGGTATGGTGGACTCTTTGGAATAACTTAGTTTAGGGAGTTGGATGCATGAGTGGAACTCATACTTGGTGGTGGAGGCTAGCAAAAGACTGGGAGCGACAAACTAAGAGAGAAATAATGGCCATAATCATGCAGAGCGACAAAACATCATTAATAAAAGCATAAAGTGATACTACAAGTTGAAAAATAAAGGATCATAAAGGCTACAGTGACTTGAGATAGTCATAACATGGTGTGAGCATGCGCCAAGTCAACCCAAATAAAGCATCAAAGGAGAATACCACTATACTATGCTTTAATATGCTAAAACAACACATGATTCATCCAAGGCACATTAAGCAATATCAATTGTTTATAAAAAGTCATGCTACATCAAATAATACTAAGCATAAATCCAAAACAATATCAAGCATGGCATGACAAAGCATAGGTCACAGTCAAAAACAAGCTCTTTTTACCACATAAGCATGAACTTTCCTACTCTTTTCCAAACCAAACCAAACTATTTGCAAACCAACGTATGAAAGAGGGGGTCCAACCAATTTATTCAGAAAACTAAACAAACTAAAGCAAACGAAAAACCAAACGAAAACGAAATGGAAGACACTCCAAGAACAACACAACTGTGCATGAAACAATAAAAATGAAGCGTTTGGAAGAAACCTGGGATTTTTATTGATGAAGAAGGGGATGCCTTGGGCATCCCCAAGCTTTAACGCTTGTACTTCTTGGATATTTCTTGGGGTGACACACGTGGTATCCCCAAGTTTGAGCTTTAGTCCATCCTTCATCTCATTACTCATTCCTTCCATACACCTGAAATTTTTCCTTCATACAAAACTTCACACAATCTTTATTAGCAACATTAGTGCACTCAAGATAAATAAGTCTTAAGGTTCAGTTCTAACACCAAATAAACTTCCATTAGCACACTATCTACTGTATCACTTCCCTCAAAAAGCTCAATTCCCCAAAAGAACTCAAGAAGGAACCAACAAGAAGCAAATGCAGAAAATGGCAGAAATCTGTCAAAACAGACCAGCAGGTAAAGACGAATTTTTTCGAAGACCTTCTGTTGCTCAAATCAGAAAGTGTTGAACTAACGAAAGTTAGCTAACAACCTGGGGCAGAAGCACAAAAATTCACGGCTAAAAAAGACGTTCAGAGATTTTACACAAATTTTTACGGTGAAGCATTGAAATCTGTTTCGGGATAACAACTTTCCCAATCATTACTTCTCTCTCATTAAAGGTTACTCTTGGCAGAAAATGCAAATAAAAATGATAAGGAGAGTCTATTACAGAGGTAATAACTTCCAAGACTCATCTAAAACTTTTGAGTTATCTCCCAATAAGTACTTTTCTTTAACACCTTTAAGTTAGGCATAAGAAGCAAGAAAGAATCAAGTGTTCTCAAATGAAGAAGCATTAAGACCAAATTTCTTGCCCTTACCTCTCTTACTTTTGTTCTTAACCTTAGGGAAAATATGATTGTTTGGTGGAGAAGAAAGGTGCATGGTCCTCTTTCCCACATCTATTATTGCTCCAAGGAGTTCTAATAGGGACCTTCCAAGTGTAATTTGTCCTTTTCCTGCACATTCAATAACAAGATAATCAGTAGAAATCATTTTCCCAAGGATCTTTGTAAAAACTCCTTCAGCTATTCCAAGAGGTAATATGGTAGTATTATTAGCAAGAGATATTTATTTTCCTCCTTCAGTAAGCCCCCAAGTATTCAGAGATTTATAAATATCTTTGGGCATAAGGCAAAATTCAGACATGATATCACAGCGAGCTTGAAAAGTTTCAATGTTTATCTCAATTTTTACTGTAGAAAGCCACTTTGATGGTTCAGAATTTATTAGAACATAATTGTGATGCTCCCTAAGCGTATTATAGCAATTTTCTAAGCTAGTTGCTAGTCTCAAGAGTGTTCAACCTAGCAAATATTTTTGCGAAAGAAATATCAGTTTGGCTAGGCATGTTGTAAGTGAGGATCAATTTCTTTATAGCATTAATAGCATCATCCTCATTACATTGGAGGAAATCTCCTCCCACAATAGCATCTAAAGCATATTTATAGCAAAGAGCAATCCCAAGGTAAAAACTGCTAAGGAACAAGCTTTGAGTCATTTTAGGCTCAGTTTTTTCATGTAGATCAGAGATTCTAGACCAAGCTTCCTTAAAACTTTCCTCAATTCCTTGTTTAAAGGTGAAAATCATTTCCTCGGGTGACATACTGATTGGATCAAGGCTAGACATAGTGGCAACTTAGGATAGGAACTAATTTTTTTGAGTTTTTGCAATAAGAAAGCAACTTGTAAAACTATTTTTTGTGTGTTTTTGAATAAAGAAAACAAGCAAACAAAGCAAAAAGAAACTAAGCAACACAAAAATAACAAAGTAAAGAGATTGGTTATGAGGGACTCCCCTTGTGAGGATCTCCTTGACTCCCCGGCAACGGTGCCAGAAAAATGCTTGATGGCTCAATGCACGGCGCCCAGAAAAGTGTTGGTGCATGGTTGATGTAGAGCTCGTTGGCAACCCCAAGAGGAAGGTATCATGAGCACAGCAGCAAGTTCCCCTCAGTTATGAAACCAAGGTTTAATCGAACCAGTAGGAGCAATGAAACACCCCAAAGGCGTTACTAGCTGAGCTTTGGCAGGGCGCACTACCGGTGCTAATAGCAACGTGGAGACCTGCACAACACAACCACAGAACTTTGTCCCCAACTTGCGATGAGGTTGTCAATCTCACCGTGTTTTGCGGAAAACAAAGGATTAAACGTATCGAATGGAAGGAAGTAAAAGTTTGCAGAAAGTAAACACAAAGCAGTAAAATTTTGTAGATTGAATGTAAAAGACAAGGACCGGGATCCATAGTTCACTAGAGGTGGCTCTCCTTAAGATAGATAACATGCTGGGTGAACAAATTACAGCGGGGCAATTGACAAACATCGAGAAAGCAATACATGCATATACTAATCATCTTGACTCCTTTGAGACTTGATTGGGCATTACAACATTATACATAGACCGCCATCCAACTGCATCTATGACTAATAATCCACCTTCAGGTTATCATCCGAACCCCCTCTAGTATTAAGTTGCAAGCAACAGATTATTGCTTTACGAACTGCGTGTAAAGTAAACAATATGATTGTTCTATGAACAAAGGATTGTTGTTTTCTCCCTAGTAGCAACAACACATCTAGTACCTTGGAGATTTATGTCACTTCCCTAGATTACCAGAGACATGAACCCACTATCGAGCATAAATACTAACTCTTGGAGTTGCTAGCATCTACTTGGCCAAGATAGCTACTAACAACGGAAAGCATGCAAGATCACAAATAACAAAGACATGATAGAATCAATAATCAATCTGAAATAGCATCTCAATATCCATCGGATCCCCGTAAACACAACATGCTGAATTACAAATAGATGGTCTTGATCATGAAGGAGCTCACAAGATCTAAACATGAAAGCACAAAGGAGGAGAACCAGCCATCTAGCTACTACATGGATCCGTAGTCCAAGGATGAACTACTCACGCATCACACCGGAGGCTTGCATGGTGATGAAGAAGGCCTCCAGGGTGAATTCCCCTCTCTGGCAGGGTGCTGGCAAGAGCTTCAGACCCCTCCCGATCTAGGGATGGAGATGACGGCGGCTACAGACTCTTTCGTGGATTTTTGATCGGGTACTTAGGATTTTCATCCCGAGGGCATCTTATAGGCGGAAGGGGAGACCAAGGGGGTGCCAGGGGTGGCCTCACCACCCCCTTGCGTAGGCCAAGCCTGGCCACGCGGCCAGGTGGTGTGGCTGGCCTCTGGCCCCTCTCCGTCTCGTATTCTGGCATCTGATGACTTCCGGAAAAATAGGCACTTTGGCTTTTCACTACTAGGAAACAACTTATAGATAGACAAGATATTCAGTGGCGCATATGTAAAAATATGCGTCATAGATATATATCAGTGGCACACTAGAAACAATGCGCCACAGAAGTTTGGCACTTCAGTGGCGTACGAAACCAATATGCGCCACAGAAGTCCATATTTATGTGGCGCATATTTTCGTGTGCGCCACTGAAGCGTCAAACTTCTGTGGCGCATATAGACGTATGCGCCACAGAAGGTTAATGGGACCAAGCAGCAAAAAAAGAAACTTTTGTGGCGCATATGGCCATATGCGCCAGAGAAAGTGATGTTTCTGTGGCGCATATAGTTGTATGCGCCACAGAACAAGCATATAGGGGGGGAAACAGACCCCCCCCCCGGATCACCTTTTCAGTTTTGTAAAAAATAAACAAAAATGATACAAACTTCAAAAAAATAATTCCTTTAAGTTGTAGTTAGATTTCAGGATATAGATCTAGAAAAAATTGAAAAACATGAATTTCGATGTATTTTGCAAAAATAGGTCATGGCACGGTAAAACGGCTATAACTTTTGCATACGATGTCGGAAAAAAATCTTTAACCTATCAAAATGATCGTCTCGAAATTTTCTACTCAATTTCAAGCTAGAAGCCGTTGAAGATTTTGTAGATTCCCCAAATTCCAAAAGAGTATAAAGTTATGGCAGACAGAAGATTTTTTCCTGCAAAAAAATAAAAAGGGGGAGAAACTTCTGTGGCGCATTTCCCCCATATGCGCCACAGAAGTCTTGGGTGGGATTCGAAATTTGAATCCCGCCAGCGCCCTTCTCCCTCCTTTTTTTACTTTTTCCTTTTTCTCCCCCTCCCCACTTCTTCTCCCCTCCCCACTTCTCCTCCCCTCCACACTTCTCTCATTCTCCTCTCCTCCACACTTCTCCCCTTCTCCTCCCTCCTCCTTCTCCACTCTCCAGCGACCTCCTCCTCCTCCTCCTCCGCCGCCGCCGCCACCACCACCAACTCCGGCGACCTCCTCCTCCTTCTCCTCCACCAACAACTCCGGCGACCTCCTCCTCCTCCTCCACCAACTCCGGCGACCTCCTTCTCCTCCTCTTCCACCACCAACGCCGGCGATCTCCTCCTCCTCCTCCACCACCAACTCCGGAAACCTCCTCCTAGCCCTAGCCACCACCACAACCAACTCCGGCCAGATCTGACCAGATCTAGATTTGGCTCGGTTTTTTTTTGAAATTTGAAAAAAACTTCTATGGCGCATATTGTCCATATGCGCCACAGAAGTTTGAGATCTGACCCGCCTTTTTTTTAATTTTGGAAAACAACTTTTGTGGCGCATATTGGCCATATGCGCCACTGAAGTTAGTTATTAGTGGCGACGTATCATTGGCAACTAACATATGCGCCACAGATGGTGAAAAAAGGTGCGCCACAGAAGAGCTGTTTCCTAGTAGTGTTTGTCCCGTCCAATTCTGAGAATATTCATTTTCTGACTTTTCTAGAACCAAAAACAGCAGAAAACAGGCAGCTGGCACTATGGCTCTTGTTAATAGGTTAGTCCAAGAAATCATATGAAAAGTACTCCAAAGTGTGGATAAAACACAACAAAATGGATAAAACCAAGCATGGAACATCAAAAATTATAGATACATTTGCAATGTATCACCTATTCATGAGCTCCCTAACAATATTATTATCAATAACTTTTATGCAAGTCTTTCTCTTCATGATAAGGATCTATTGGATGCTTCTTGTGTTGCATCATTTACACGCATGGAAGAAGAAGCTAAATGGGATCTTCTAGACCGTATTCAAGACAATGCTGAAGCATGGGAGAATGATAAAGGAAGAACGTCAGGTATAAGTTATGATTATGAATGCATTAAGTCTTTTATGGGAATTGATGAATTTCATAATATTAGTAATGCTTATGGTCTCGATTCTCAAAGTATTGCAAATTATTTTAAGGCTTTTGCTTCTTATATTGAAATTCCTAAAAAAGAAATGGAGTAAGTATCATGAGCCATATAAAGATATTGCTAATTGTGTTCTTGCAAGAGATACCGAAGTTTATATTGCTAATCATATTTTACTTGAACTTTACATTGAGAAAATGCCTTTCCCATTCAAGGTAAAGGAACATTCTATGATAGCTAGTATGGTTAATGAAAGTACAAAGGAAGCTGTAGAACCCAATGAACAAATAGATGATGAACCTGCAGTAGCAAATCTGAAAGACTTTGTCGCTAAAAATATAGAAGTTGGGCACATTATCCTTTGTAAGGGTACTTCTAAAATTGTTTCACATCCTAATGGAACTAGGAAAACTAGTGTCCCTGTGTTTTCTATCAGAATAAGTGATCATTGCTACAATAGTTCATGTGATAGTTATATCGTTAAATTTATGCATGATACTAAAACTTATTATGAGAGAGGAAAAATTGTTCTTATGCATCTCAATAATATTAAGTTTCCTCGCTTTATGCTAAAAGTCTTTATGTTGCACTTGTTTTGCCTTCCTATGCTAGCAGCCTCTGGTTTCAACAATTTATTTTCTTGCAAAATTCCCTTGCATAGGAAGTGGGTTAGACTTAAACATGTGTATTTTTGCTTCTTGATGCTCCCTTTTACTTCAATTCATATTCTTATGTGAGCATCATTCAAATTATCATGCCCATCTTAATGGCTATAAAGAAAGAGCTTTTGGGGAGACAACCCAATATATTTTTGCTTTCAATTTGTTTTTGTTTATTTGAGTCTTGGAAGTTATTGCTTCTGCAATAACCTCTCCTTATCCTTTTGTTTGGTTTGTGTGTCAATATTAGCCTCTAATGAGAGAGAAGTAATATTTGGGGAAGTTGTTGTCCGAAAACAGATTTTTGTGCTTCACTATAAAAAATCGTTAAAAATCCTAGAACGTTGTACTGATATGTAATTTTCTGTGTGCATGCCCCAGGTTATTAATTAACTTTCATTAGTTTTGCACTTTTTGATTTGAGGAATAGAAGATTTTAGAAAAAAAATATCTTTACCTGTTGGTCTGTTTTGATAGATTTTTGCCACTCTTGCATTTGCCTCTTAAATCGATTTCCTTTTTGAATTCCTTCAGGGCTTTCGGAAGGAGTTGCTACAGTAGCTTATGTTTTGATGGATTTCATTTAAAATTGAACTTAAAGGTTTATTATATTGCATGCACTAATGTTGCTAATGAGAATTGTGTGAAGTTTTGTGTGAAAGAAATTTCCAAGTTGTAGGATAAAATTGTGTAATAAGATGGTGAATGGTTAGAGACTCGAGCAATATGTTTATGAAGATGAAGATATTGATGTTATTCAAGTGGTGACTCCGGAAAATTTTATCAAAGACCAAATTCAGAAACCTGCAGAGTCCATTTTCGAATAGGTAACAGTTCTCGTAAGAAAAGGTCCGCGAAAAATCTGTCAATTTATATATTTGTAGTTTTTATCTAACATGGAAAATAATGAGTCGAAAAAAGGACGGAAATGGAGCCCGGGTGGCTCACACCACCCTATGGTGGAGCCCACCTAGCCGTGCCACCAGGGGGTGTGGCCACCCCGGAGCCCATCTCCGACCCGTTTTCTCTCAGTACTTTCCTTTTGTTGTCAAACTTCGTAATATATAATCCCTCGGATCCCCCAAGGTTTGTATATCATGTTCTTGTCGTGTTTTCGTTTCAATCTATTTCTGTCAGGAACTATTCTCAAAGTTTAGCATGATCATGAACCGCATTGAGTACAATTCGGAGTTGATTCGTACTCTCACCTTCGAGATTGAGGATTTGAGGTAATTGGTTGAAAAGCTTATCGAGAGAACACCACCACCACCAAAGGAGTAATTCGTCATCAGATTTTGGCATCCCCTTGGTTTGTTCCAAGCTTGGGGGAGTGTCGCGGTATCACATCACTATCTTTCATCTTTTTACCTTTTCAGTACAGTCATATCATGAATAGATATGTTATCATATAGGATGCTGTGCATTGTGGAAGTATCTCCCCTCTAGTTAGTTATCTATGTATCCCATGGTGTGAGTTGCTGTTATGGAATATTAATGAGAAGTTCCATCATTTACTTTTTGCATATCTTATTTTAGTTTGCAATTTCTGTTACATAATTGATCTTGTTGTTAGTATTGGTATCACTTTGGGATCATTAAGTATAGTTGGTTTTGGCAAACATGGCTCGGTCAGTAGCAACACTATTTTGAGAATTGGATGAAAAAGATAAAAGTACTCTTAAGAAATATAATTTCATCATCTTTCTTTCTTGATTGGCTCATAATCTTAGTATTCTCTAGTTAAGATCTTTTGTGCTTCCAAGGAAGATTGCATGTTTGTTTTTATCACTTGTATGTTTGTTTGTTTCCTTCAACTCTTATGCTTGCTACCTAGCCTTGCTAGCCAAGAACCTGTACTAAGAGGGAATGATTCTCGTGCATCCAATCCTTAAACCAAAACCTATGCCATTTGTGTCCACCATACCTACCTATTAGCATTATTTCTATTCCAAGTAAATTCATGTTTTTATCTACCTTCCGAATTAAACTTGTTATGTGAAAATTAGTGATTAAAGCTCTCACGAACTTGATGGCACACTTTACTTTCTTGCACTTAATAAACTTGAACCATTGTGCCCATCTATGTTGCGTATATGCTTGCGTTTTGTAAGTTGTGAATTAGCAGAACCATGTTACCATGGGGAACGCTTTCAACATTGCACTTTACTTAGTTGATATCATGTTCTTTTTCTTATGGATCCCGACGGTGTGAAATGAAAGGGGAGCTTGTAAGGCTCATGGAGTTCGTATATGTTTTAGAGAAACGCCTGGGCGGCTAGTATAAGCCATGCCTAATCATGGTGGAAACTTGCAGCATAACCATATTGAGCAATCTGTGAAGCATCCTAAAAAGAGAAAAGGGAAAAAAGGGGGGAACCCTATGCAAATTGCATACAGAAGATCGCTGAGATGCTCATTGTCTGCTTGCCTTGTCATTTTGATATGGGAAAGCTTCTGTATCATCGGGCAAGGGGTACCCTGTTGGCGGTTCTCTATGATACACATGTACTTACAATGACAAGAACTTACTTGTGACTAAAGTTGAGTAGCATGAGGAACGGTACTCGTAAGCAAGGGGCATGAGATTTTCAGCTTATAACTTGTCAAGCATATCCTCATATTTGTTCACTTTAACCTTAATCACCTAAAGATGCTTATGGTAGGGGTAATGAGAGCTGAAAGGTAATAAGTACCATAATTTTTGGAAGCTCTCTATGAAACTTGAAATCCCTGCTTCCCTCTACGAAGGGCCTTTCTTTTACTTTTTAGTTGAGTCAGTAAGCCTATTCCCTTCTACCTCAGCAAGCATTTTGAGTTGTTGTGTTTCATTCATTCATATGATGATTTATTCAATCATGTTTCTTATGTTCCTTGTTTTGCACATTGCTCTTATCTTGGTGTCTACTACTTTGAAAGCTATCATTGAAAATCAGTTATTTGTGAACTCCGGCAAATTGTCAACTATTCTTCGACCAAGAGCTAAGTTTTCCATTACCAATTGTGATTTACTTTATGTATCTTTATTGTGTTTCCCTTACCTATTTCAAGTTAAGTTATATAATAGTGAGTTGTCTTCTATTATGATTTATGTATTGATGAATGTGATGCTTCTTGTCCGTATTGTTTTAACGACACTTCATTCCATAAACCTGAGGTCATGTTTATTGAGCTCAGTTTTCGCTTGGGGACAAGCGAAGTCTAAGCTTGGGGGAGTTGATACGTCCATTTTGCATCACTATTCTATATCATAATTTACTATTATTCATTGTTATATTTCATATTAAGAGATGATACTTATGTTATTTCATCTGTTTTTGCATGGTTGATGACTTTTGGAGGATGGACCGCTGAAGTCAGGATTCTGATGGAAAAGGAACTGTTTGGAGGCAAAATTCGTGAAGATCAGAAAATCTCGGAAAATATATGGAAAATTCTATTTTTCCAGAAGACGAAGGAAGCCAGAAGGGGGAGCGGAGATGGGCCACAGGGGGCCCACACCACCCCCTAGCGCGGGCCAGCCTAGGCCATGCCACCAGGTGGTGTGGCTGCCCTGGCCCACCTTTGGCTATGTTCTTTGGCGTATATAATCCTCCTGAAACCCTAAGACTCAGGGAGCGACCACAGAAAGATTCCGCCACCTCTGCGTGGCGGAAAACTGCAGAGAGAGAAAGAGCTCTCTAGTAGGCAGAAATCTGTTGGGTGAATTCTTTCTCGGAGAGGGGGGATCGTCGCCATCAACACCACCATCAAGATGGACTTCATCAGGGTCATCATCATCTCCACCAGCACCATCATCACCACTTCGTACCGCTTTAACAATTGGGTTGAATCTTGCATAGTTCTTAGGGGAAGCTTTCCCGGTGTTGATTACTCATTGTAGTTGATGCTATTGAGTGGAACCATTGAATTATCGTTCATGTTCAGATTGCAACTTATCATTATTTCATCTCTGATCTTGATCCATATGATGTCTTCTGAGTAGTTTGTTTAGTTCTTGAGGACATGGGAGAAGTCATGTCATTAGTAGTGGAATTGTGTTGAGAAAGATTCAATAGTTTGATATTTAAGTTGTGGTGTTATTCTTCTAGTGGTGTTATGTGAACATCGACTACATGGTACTTCACCTTTATGGGCCTAGGGGAATGCATTGTGTATTTGGCTACTAATCGTAGGGGTTGCCGGAGTGACAGAAACCTAAACCCCTGTTAGGAAACCTTTGCACAAGGGAGTGTAGGATCTCAAAGTTTAAGGTTGTGGTTAGGTTTCCAGCTTAATTACTTTCTTGTAGTTGTGGATGCTTCTAAGGAGTATAATCACAAGTATGTATTAGTCCTAGGAAGGTTAGTACATTAGCACAGGTTCACCCACACAACACGTATCCAACTAAAGAAGATTAATCAACTATATGAAGCGAAAGCACTTGACAGTATTCCCATGTGTCCTCGTGAATGTTTGGTAATCATAAGTAATACAAGCGGCTTTTCCTTTGCTAAAGAAAGGATTGGGCCACTTGCTGCAATTATTATCATTGCCTTTTGTTTTTACTCGCACTTTATTTATATGCATTATCAAAAACCCCTAAAAATCCGTTTGCTAAGTATTTACAGAGAATTCCTCCTCCAAGCCACTCGTCAACACCTTCTGCTGCTCGTTGGGTTCGACACTCTTACTTATCAAAAATACTGTGATACACCCCCTATACTTGTGGGTCATCAGTGACCATGTGAAGATATCCTAATTCTCATGGAGGAAGTCGACGACCACGCCTTCCTATTTGCTGTCCAAGCCAGCACCGATGGTGATGAACTTTGTCGGGTCAATGGGGTCGAGCAGGATCCTCTTGGTCTCCTTGGTCGGCTGAAAAGCCGTGTCACCAGTCGGCTTCCTGTTAGCCGGCACCTCTTGCTGGGCCAGAGCCACAAGCGCATGATCACGTGCTTCTCCTTAGCTACAATGAGGGCTTCAGCCAGCTTGGAGTCAGCCGACACGCATTCCATCGACCGCCTAAAGCAGCCGGCGACAGTGATCATGCCGTTTGGCCTCGGCATCTTTGTCTTGAGGTATGCATAGTGGGGGATGGCCATGAACTTGGCGAGGGCGGGACGTCCGAGGAGAGCATGGTAGGAGCTTGTCAGGTTCACCACCTCGAACCATACCGGCTCGCACCGGAAGTTCTCCTCAGTTCTGAAGATGACATCCAGCAGGATTTTACCCAGCGGAGCGCAAGCCGGCCCTGGCAATACACCATGGAAAGTCGTGGTAGTCGGGCGCATGTCGCACTCGCAGATGCCAAGCTTCTCCAGGGAGGACCGGTAGAGCAGGTTGAGGCTGTTGCCTCCATCGATGAGGACGCACGAGAAGCGGCAGGTGCGCTCATTGGATACGACAAGGTGGTTCAGCACCATTGCGTAGCCCCTGGGATTCGGGAGGTGATCCAGCTGATCCTCCCGGCTCCAGGTGATTGGGTTCTCCGACCAGTTCGGGTACTAGGGGGCTGGGGAGACGATGGCGTTGACCTCCTTTGGAGCGCTGCCTACGGCTGTGCTTGTCATCTGGCTCTATCTCGAAGATGTGGTAGGCAGCATGCGGCTAAGGGTAGCCGTCGTTGCTATTGTCGCCATTGATGTTGTTGCCGGCTCCCCTAGCCAGTGGTGGTGGTCCGCCGGGAGGAGGCGATGGTGGGTAGGGTAGGCCTCCCTGGTCTTTCATCTGGCAGGTCCAGCTACAGTTCCGGGTAGTATGAGTAGCTGGTTTGAAGGGTCCGCTATGCCACTTGCATGGGCCATCGAACATTTGTTCGAAGGTGAACCGTGGCTTCTGCCTTCTTGCGTAGCCAGCCGGCGCATCGGGTGCACCCTCTACAGTATTGACCTGCCTCGCGTGGTAGCGGGGCTTCTGCTGTCCGGCTTGGCGGTCCCCATGGAACCAGTTGTTGTTGTCGTGCTGCCTGGAAGATCCGGCTTCACCGCCCGGGTTACTTGGTCGGTTGCGACTTGGGTCCATGGGAGTCGGTCGGCCGTCAGCATTCACCCGGAGGGGCTTTTTCATCGCAGTGTTAGTCGTGGCGTACTAGTATGCAACCGTCATGAGCTCTGCCATGGTCTTTAGCTCGTCACGCAGTAGCCGGTGGTGAAGCATGGTGCCTTTGCGACACCCCTTGACAAAGAACCCGATCACCTAGCTCTCTAGGATGCCCTCACAACTGTTGCGCAGCTCGGTCCACCTGGCGAGGTACTCGCGGTCCGACTCGCTGTCGCCCTAGATGCACAGGGCCAGATCACTAGGGCAACCCAGACGCTTGTACGTGTCGTTGAAGTTGCAGACAAACACCTTCCCGAAGTCCGGCCAGGCGTTGATGCTATTGGGCGCAATGCTGTTGAGCCATGTTCTCACCGACCCGGTTAGCATGAGGGCGATGTAGTGCACCGCTATGTGCTTGTTCCTATGGGTGATGCCGACTGTCGTGGCGTAGTCGGTCAGCCAGTCCTCTGGCTTCATACTGCTATCATACTTGGGGTATCCCTTGGCAGGGTGAACTTATCCGCAAATGGCTCGTTCGGGATGCGGGGTCCAAAATAAACCGTCCCGGTATAGTCTTCTTCCTCCGTGATGCGCGCTTGAGCTAGGAGCTCGATGCGGTCATGGGCGTCTGGTCAGTCTGGGTTGGGCGCTCCTACCCAGCCCGAGAGACATGAGCCGGCAGGTCTTGGTGCTCCGGTTGGTGGAGGGGGTGGTGGTGGGTTGCTGTTCACCGTCTACCCCTAACACGGCTAGCCCTTGTGGCCTGAGTCAGGATGCTTGCTACGGGACTTCGCTGCTAGAGGGGAGGATGCCTGCTAGGTCTCGTGGGGTGCGCCCTTGCTGTTGCCAGGCGGTTTGCTTCCCCTGGAGCAGATGGGGTCCTCCTGCATATGTCGGATGGCGTTAGCCTGCTCATCCGCGATCCGGAAGAGCTCTTGCACCCGGGCATGTTGCTCGTCTTGCTCCTTGCCCTCCAGGTTGGGCAGCTCGTCCGCCACGGCTCGTGTCGCGCGTAGGTTCTTGATGGGCGTGCTGTAGGTGGGCTGGCCAAGAAGAGGCGGTGGATCCGACTCGCCTTCCCTCTCCATCCTTCCGCCTAGCTCGCCGCCCCGGTGTCGCACCTGTCCGGGCCGGCACTGCTCCTTGGTAGCCAGGGTGTGGCCATGATCACGGTCGTACTCGTGCATGGTGATGTCTACCTGCTTCTTGGCGGCAGCTAGTTCGATGGCCTCCTGCAGGAGGAGTTGTCTCTCCATGGTGAAGTTCGCCTCGGCCTCCTCCGGGTTGTCCCTGAGGTTAACCAAAGTGAGGAGCCGGTCGATGGCCTCTTCCACCAAATTCTTTGGTCGTGGAGGGGCGGAAGTTCCGGCCTCTTCCCTGCCCTACTCCCGAGCACGGCGAGGCTGGGTGCCAGAGCCGGCCATCATGACCTCAACGCCGCACGGAGCAATGGAAATGCCACTGCTAGGGAGTAGCGACTCCGAGACGGAGTCGATCTCCCTAGGGAAACGCTCTGGCACGGTAGCGACATAGACGGGAAGGTCACCGAATAGCGGGATGGAACCGTTTGCCGAAAAGGTGGATCCAGCGAAACATGACGCATTGTTGATGACGCAGTCAAACTTGTTGAGCGTAAGCACGAGGCCATAGGCCACGCGCTCACCGGCTGAAGTACGGGGGCCCGTGCAAAACGTGACTCCGGTTGAAGGCATGTCTAGCCCCACGGTGGGTGCCAACTGTCGTTGTATTGGGAAGGACAGTACCCGAGAAGGTTAGATAGAGGTGTGCGGACTAGCAGGGAAGCTCTCGAAGGTGTTCGTAGGCAGGATTTGATACGAGCAAGTATGGCGAGACACAAGAATTACCCAGGTTCAGAGCCCTCATGGTGAGGTAAAAATCCTACTCCTGCTGATATGACTATGAGTAGAATACAGAGTACAATTGCTCCTCGAGCTGTATGAACTAGCTAACTCTTAAATGCTTAGCCTCTGCTACGAGAGCCTTTCCCCTCCTTATATAGGCAAAGGGGCAACGGTCTTACTGCCCAGTCCGGCTGGCGGGTCCCATAGGCGGGCCCCAGTCGGCTAGTCATCTACAGTATCCGGTAAGGTATGTCATGTCAAAGTACAAGCGTGTAGTTCGTCGTGGGTAAGTGAACGCCGTGCGAGCCTATCGTCAGCAACCGACCGCTGTGCCCACATCACCCGCAAAGTCTTCGATATGGCCTCGTAGTTGTGAGTCTTGTCGCTGTACCAGGGCGTACCGTGCACTATGCAGCACGTCGCCTTGTCCGCTTGATTGCGTCTGGCTACGACTGTCTAGCTAGATCCATGTCTTGCTGCCCTTCCTGGTTCCGGCTACCGGCTGGTAGCCGGTACGAAGTGCATGTGTCCGGCTACTATCTGCTAGCCAGATGCGAGCCGCCTGCCTTAGTTCTTGTCTAGTTGGGGTATCCGGGGTCATCCCCCGATAGATAGGTAAAACCAGAGGTGTTCTTGTGTGATATAGAGATGGTGATGATGAAGTGATGTTGCTCGACTTGCTTGCTACAGTTTGGGACACAGAGAACTCTCTTTTGTACTACTGCTCCCTTGCTTGTACTGTTGACAGCACAACAACTTGCATGGTTGTGTGAGCAACTTGCAAGTGGATCAGATCAAGTGGATCAGATCAAGTGGATCAGATCAAGTGAAACTCATCAAAAGAGCTTGAACGGCAGCTGCCGTCAGGTTGACCGTTGGCTGACATGTGGGGCCCCACTGTCTGGGACCACGTGGGGCCGTTTGGTCAGGAACGTATTACGATGACTTGTGGGGTCGTGCCATGTGGGACAGCATGGGGCCGGTTTGTTGGGAACGCATTATAGGGGAGGTGGTGTGGGACCATATGGGGCATGTTTGGTGGTTACGTGCGCCCTGTCACCTAAATTGAAGTTTTCTTTTTTGTTATTTTTATGCTTGGCCTTTTTAAGAGCGCCTTTTCCCCTCTCTCTCTCTCTGACGAGGGTTTAACTCATCAATGCCCATTGTTATGGACTTGGGTTTTGGAGAAGGAGGGAGCGCTGGAGACATCTATCGGCTAGCAAACAAGCACACAGGGGACAAAGGATTTACTCAGGTTCAGGCCTCGTAGAGGTCCCTACTCCTGCTTGTCTGCTCGTGGAATTATCGAAGGAGTCGAAAGTTACAATGGTGCGCAGATGCAATCTGGCGAGGGTTGTGGAAACTAGGGTTGCGTGTGTCCTCTTCGCCGCCCCCTCCTAGCCTTTATATAGATAGGCTAGGTCTCGGGTAGCAGGTCGAGTCGGTTACAAGTTAGGGTTTTCCCCTTCAAACTTTCTATCTTTAGCTTCTTCTTGTCCTTCAAGCAATCGAGAGTCTGCAGGTTACTCAAGTCCTTCCATCTGGGCCTTGGCTACACCGTGGGCCTGTACATATTTGGACCATATATACCAAGCTTGAGTACCTGTCGGGTATACCCATGTCAGTAGCCCCCAAGTGTCCAGTGGAATCGCAGATTCGACTGGGGACTTTTTGAAGTCTTCGAGTGCCTGAATGAGTACATTTTCGACTGCTTTTATTTATGTCATAGGGATTGTTGATATACGTGCCTGATATAACCGAAGTATCGGTATCAGTTAACCACCTTAGGGTGAAACAACGCAATCTACTCGAACTCGAGTCCCCGGACTCGAATCCGGAAAAGTGCTGGCCTAATTCGACTCAGGCCACGGAGGTCTTACAGGAGTCGAATTCCAGTTATATGGGTGTGAGCACTCGACGCGTCCGTCAAGGCATGTTCATCGTGCCTGTAGGCACGGATATATTTCTGGTAGTGCGCAGTTAAATGCGTTGCCAGGCCTTATTCAGGTCTTACCTTCACGCTGTATGCGCGGCATCCGAATTTTATCATCGCGGAGACGATTCGGGCGACCCAGGAGACGTAATCTCTTTGTAGGGAAAATTATGAGGCGGTGTCGCCATGAGATGCGAGTGCGGATGTTATCAACACACAATTTTTACACAAATAATCATAGGGAGTGCGACCAGCGCTCCCTATGGGAGTAGCCCCCGAGTGCCTGGTTGAGTCAAAGACTCAGGCAGGGACTAAAGAACTTTTGCGACTGCTGTCGTCTTTTGCTTGTTTGTCTCAGTCGAAGACTTAGGCAGGGACTAAAACACTTTTGCGACTTCTGTCGTCTTTTGCTTGATTGTTTCAGTCGAAATTGTTTCCGGTGCTCCCTATGGGAGTAACCCATGTCCGTAATCGAACCGTGTTTCAAGTGGTTGGGTTTCATTGTGATTGCCCACATTCCTGCAATAAGAAAAGAGAAAAATTCGTAGGGTGCGCGACCAGCGCTCCCTATGGAAGTAGTCCCCGAGTGCTTGGTGGAGTCGAAGACTCCAGCAAGGACTAAAATAGTCGAAGTTTTCCGCTGCGTAGCTTTGATGACGTCAGTGCTGACGCTTGTATGACCGCAGTTGCCCGCGTGAGCGAGTTTAACGGGACGTGATGAGCGGTGGGTCCCACCTCCTGACTTTGATTTGACTGGGCGTGCGTAATCTTATTTTTAACTGTGCCTCCTCGATTTCTGCGCGTAATGGGAGAAGTGGGGGGGACGGTTCGCACTTCCTCTTCTCCACGTGTCCAACGCGATGCGTGCCATGTGTCCAATAGGGTTTTTGTGAGCCGTTGGATTGCATCTCCTAGGGGTTAAGTAGCGGTGTTGCGGCGGTAATTTTCCATCTGCGCTCTTTCTTCTTCGCTGCCATCGCCATTACCGATGTTCTTCTACTTTTCCATGCGCTCGTTTCCCCCATAGCGCTGGACCACCTCCGCTCGTTTCCAAGCTACTTTTTGCACTCTCATCGCCGCCGTGCAATGGGGAAAAAGAAAGGAGGCGCTGCCACTGATTCCGCGGCCACCGTCGCCGCGGGGAAGAAGAAGGGTGGCTCCGCTGCTGCGGGCACCAGCGCCGCCGCCGGTGGGAAGAAGAAGGTCGCGGGCACCCGTGTGACCAATGGTGCATGGCGCCCCTCCATCATCAAGGAGTCGGATCTCCGTCTTCTTCGCCAAGCCGGAGCTATTCCTGCAGCAGTCACCGATGCGCGCGTCCCCGGCGGTGAGACCATTCATGTTCCTCCCGCTGGTTTTCGAGTGATGTTTCTCGCATTCGTCATTCGCGGTCTCTCCTTGCCTCTCCACCCCTTTCTTAGGGGTCTTCTTTGTTTCTATGGGCTCCAGCTCCATCGGCTGTCCCCGAATTCGATTCTCCACATCACCTGCTTCATCACCCTTTGCGAGTGCTGGCTCAGAATCGAGCCACACTTTGGTCTTTTCAAGCGCTTGTTTAAATTGAAGCGTCAGTCCGCATCTGGCTCTTTAGTTTATGACATAGGTGGTTGCGGAATCCACGTCGACCCATCCGCCACCTACTTCGATATCAAGCTCACCAAGTCCGTCCAGGGATGGAGGGACAAATGGTTCTATGTCCGCGATCAGAAGGCCGAAGATGAGCACTTTGGACTCGCACCTTTCGATCCCGTGACTCCCTGCAAGAAGATGCGTTCTTGGAAGAACGTAGTGATGCCTGGCGAACTTGCGGAAACAGACGTGCTATATCAGCACGTCTGCGACCTCGAGAGTCGCATAGGCGCAGAAGAGGGAGGCTGCGCCCTTATCAGAACTTGGCTGCGCCGTCGCATCCAGCCTCTCCAAGCTAGAGTCCATCCCATGTTTCAATGGGGTGGCGCTGATGATACCACTCGCGTGTCTGCCGATGGCATGTCCGCGAGTGAGGTGCATAAGAGGGTTCGATTGGTCACGAAGTACACTGTCAAGGATGTGCTTCCGAGTGAACCAGTCGTTCCTCCTTTTGATGCTTCGAATCCCCCTCCTGAGGTACAGTTGTGCTACGCAGTAGCTCATTTGCACGATTTCTTTTTTGTTGCTTACTTATGCCTTTTGCTGATCTTTGTTGTTTGTATGTAGGATTGGGGGGTGTCGCCCTGTATGCCTCCTCTTCCTGAGGGGGTTATTCCTGGCGAAGCTTTGGAAGAGGACGAGTCTGAATCGACTGTCCCTTCTGACGTAGAAGAGGAAACCCCCGAGTCCGAGAGTCCAGATACTCGCAAGCGTTCGCGCAGCGAGGATTCAGACACGTCGACTCCTTCAACTCCAGAAGGCACGGCTTTTGGCACGGAGTCGCCAATTCCAGCCGTTCCTGTGAGGGCTGTGGCACCGTCTTCTCGCAAGAAGATGCGATTGCCCAAGGAATCTTCGTCAGAGTCGGCGGAGGCCATGTTTGATCTTGACAAGTTTGACTCGTAAATTTGCTAGTTCATTCATTCTTTTTTGTTGTCTTCTTGTTGGCTTTGCCCTGGAGTTTGCCTTTTCTCAATGTGGATTTGATCTTGTAGTCAAGAGGCGTCGTCATCTTCTGGCGACGTCGAGTTTTTGAAAGAATCAGGAGTCGCGACCTCAAGGGCCAAGGTGGAGGTTGAGCGCGCTCCTTCTCCTACGGCGGCGGCCCACTCCGGGCACAATTATTCGAGATCTCCTCACGTAGGGGAGCATCGAATGGTTGCTCGGATGACGGTTCAACAAACTTCTTTGGAGTCGCTAGAGAACCATGTAAGTATATCTTTCCTTCTTTTTTTGTGTGGCAGTCGACGACTTCTGTTGCCCTTTCTGATTCCTTGTTTTGTGCGACAGTTCCTTGTAAAGGAGGCCGCGCAAGTAGCGGAGCAGGTGATGGCGATGGGTCGCCAGCATGCAATGCTAGAGACGCGTCACCGCGTTGTCAAAAGTGAGTATTCTACACTTATTCTTTTTCGTCTTCTCCTTTTTTGGTACAGTCGACTGATAGTCAACCTTTGATTGCCATGTAGCCAAGCATAACGCGTTGCTACGCAACGTCGCCACCTTGGAAAAAACATTAGCTGCGGCTGTGAAGGGGCGTGACGAGGCAATCGCGGCTCGTGATGATGCACAGAAGCGCGAAGAAGATCTACGTGCCTCCTTTGCGGCCAGGGCAAAGTTACAGAAAGCCTCCTAACATATGGGGAAACTACAATATACAAATATACTCTAACACCCCCCCCCCCTCAAACTCATGGTGGATCCACAACACTGAGTTTGGAGAGTAAGAAATCATGTTGTGCGCCGGTTTGTGCCTTTGTAAAGAAATCTGCCAACTGCAAGTCTGAAGGCACATAATGGAGCGCAACAACCTGATCCTGCACCTGAGCATGTGTATAAAAAGCATCAACACCAATATGCTTGGTCAGCTCATGCTTGACCGGATCACGTGCAATACTGATAGCACCTGTACTGTTTGACAAAAGTGGAGTGGGTGTCGTAACAGAGACCCCAAAATCTGCAAGCAACCACCGTAACCAGGTCACCTCAGCGGTCACCGAAGCCATAGCCCGCAGCTCAGCCTCAACACTCGAACGGGAAACCGCTACCTGTTTCTTCGTCTTCCAAGAAACAAGCGAACCACCAAGAAATACACAGTAAGCAGAAAGTGAACGACGATTCATAGGATCATTCACCCACGTAGCATCCGAGTAGCACTGGAGCTGGAGAGAGCTAGAACGAGGGAAGAAAAGGCGACGAGTAATCGTGCCACGAAGATAACGAAGGACACAAAGGAGATGACTGTAGTGAGCAGTGGTAGGAGCTGAGACAAACTGGCTCAGAATATGAACAGGATAAGAGATATCAGGACGAGTGGCAGCAAGATAAACAAGACTCCCAACAAGATGGCGATAACGAGTGGGATCGGGAAGAGGATCACCATCAGTAGGACGAAGCTTAACATTAAGCTCCATAGGAGTCTCAACGGTGCGCTCATCCGTAAGAGCAGCCCGAGCAAGAAGATCCTGAATATACTTTTCCTGAGAGATAGAAAAGCCATCAGAAGTGGAGGAAACCTCAATCCCAAGAAAGTAGCAAAGAGGACCAAGATCAGTCATAAGAAACTGATCACGGAGACGAGCCTTGACAAAGGCAATATACTCAGGATCATCACTGGTAATGATCATATCATCAACATAGAGAAGGAGAAGAGTGCGTCCACGAGGAGAAGCGTGAAAAAAAAGCGCTGGATCATGAGAACTAGGAGAGAAACCAGCAGCAGTCACCACAGAGGCAAAGCGCTCAAACCAGGCACGAGGGGCCTGTTTCAGGCCATAAAGAGAACGTCGAAGATGACAAACCATCCCATCGGGAACAGAATACCCAGGAGGAGGCTGCATATAAACCTCCTCACTCAACTCGCCATTAAGAAAAGCATTCTTAACATCAAGCTGGGACACAGACCAACGTCGAACATAAGCAACAGCAAGAACAGTACGCACAATGGTCATATGGGCCACAGGGGCAAAAGTCTCATCATAATCACGGCCGTGTTCCTGCTGAAAACCACGAGCCACAAGACGCGCTTTATAGCACTCAAGAGATCCATCAGAGCGGGTCTTAATTTTATAGACCCACTTACATGTGATAGGACGAATACCAGAAGGGGGAGAAACAAGATCCCAGGTGCCAGTGCGCTCAAGCGCAGCGATCTCCTCAGCCATGGCAAGCTGCCATTCAGGATGGCACGCGGCATCCCAATAAGAATTCGGCTCGGAGACGACAGAGAGACCATACTGACTAGGAGAGTAACGGTCTGGAGCACGACGCTGACGAACAGGCCGTGAAGAAGGAATCTCATCCGCGGAAGATGACTCATCCGAAGAGGAGGAAGAAGGAACAGCGGAGGAAGGGTCCGAAACCGGAGAACGGGGAGAACTAGGGGAACTAGATGAAGGAGAGGATGGCGCCGAAACCAAAGGAGGCGCATCAGAAGGGGGAGATGGAGGAGAAGGGACAGCGGAAGGTGTATCAGGAAAAAGAAGAAAAGAGAGATCATCCGTTGGGTAAGTACCAAAGGTGGGGCAAGGATAGAAAGGACGCATCTCATCGAACGTGACATCACGAGAGATGCGCATCCGACGACCAATGGGGTCCCAACAACGATAGCCCTTATGCTCATCACTGTAGCCAAGAAAGACACACTCAGCAGACTGAGCGGTCAGTTTGGTGCGTTCACGAGGAGGGAGAAGGACATAGCAAACGCAACCAAATAAACGAAGAGTCGAGTAGTCTGGACAGGTACCAGAGAGACGCTCGAGAGGAATGCCACCCTGAAGAGCAGCAGAAGGCTGGATGTTAATGAGGTAAGTCAACGTAGCGACAGCCTCAGCCTAGAAATGTGGCGGAAGAGAGGAAGCAATCATCATAGCACGGGTAGTCTCAAGAATATGACGATGCTTACGCTCGGCGACACCATTTTGAGCATGGGCGCCGGGACACGAGAACTGAGCAAGGGTGCCCTGCTCAGCAAGAATGCCACGCAGGTGCTAGGGGATATACTCTCCTGCAGAATTAGCACGAAACACACAAATATGAGTGGAATACTGAGTACGAACCATGGACACAAAGCGCTGATAAATAGCAAGCACCTCACTGCGAGAGCGCACAAAAAACAACCAGGTGTACCGTGAAAAATCATCAATGAACAAAATATAGTATCGATGGCCCCCTTTTGAAGCAAAGGGAGCTGGACCCCAAACATCAGAATGAACTAAATCAAAAGGTCGCTGAGATACAGACACACTAGTAGGATAGGGAAGCTGAATCTGTTTGCCTAACCTACAACCCTGACACGAATGTAAAGACACATCTCCTGAGACAGACCCAGAAGACCACGACGAACTAATGACGATAAACGGGAGCCACAAAGATGACCCAGCCGATGATGCCA
The DNA here is from genome assembly GCA_910589775.1 of Avena eriantha. Lineage (NCBI taxonomy): Eukaryota > Viridiplantae > Streptophyta > Magnoliopsida > Poales > Poaceae > Avena > Avena eriantha. Next base: position 267,281,381 of record OU342743.1, on the reverse strand, counting down.
CTACTGAAACGAGCCGGTGAAAGAAGCAGCAATCGCAGGAGAACTGGCAGAGGAAGTGTCAGCAGAAGGAACGCGAAGCCAATCTAACTCCCATAGCCCCGGAGACTCAAGACTACGAGGGCCAGAGCCTGTGTACGAAGATCCTGAACAACACAAGAATCAGCATCAAGAATGACACGACAACCAGAATCAGTAAGCTGACTAGCAGAGAAAAGGTTCATCTTAAGACTGGGAACATGAGAAACATCAGGAACAGAGAAAGAGGAAGTAGAGAGGGTGCCTCGACTAGAAACAGGAAGAGAGGTACCATCAGCCGTGATAACACGAACAGGAGAAAGTAGAGAGCGAAGAGCAGAAAGAATAGAAGACGCAGAAGTCATATGAAAAGAAGCTCCAGAATCTAGATACCACGGGGATGACGTACCTGACTGTGTAGAAGGTGATGGTCGCGCGGTGCCAGAAGAGGTAGGCACAGAACGAGCAGTACCCGACGAGGAAGAGCCTGTAGCAGCGAGCAGACTACGAAGACCACGGATAATATCCTGATCAGACAGTGCACCAGCAGGAGGTCCAGAAGCAACAATAGAAGATCCTGAAGAGCCAGCTTGCCAACGAGCAAGGTACTACTGACGTAAGCGGGGATCCCTCGTCCAGCAGCCAGAGATATCGTGGCCAGGCTTGCCACAGTGGACGCAGGGAGGACGAGAACCACGAGGGTGCTGAGGCTGACTCTAACCCTAGGCCGGCGGAGCAGAGAGTAGCGGCGGTGCTAGAGACCGCGACGAAGCCGGTGGCACGGGGGGACAACGAGCAGCAAGAACAGATGGAACCTCAAGAAGACCAACACCACGAAGATGAGTCTCCTCAGCACGAAGCTCAGCCAGTACCTCAGAGGGCGAAACACGACCACGGGCAAGCAGCTCGGCACGACGCGGCTCAAACTCCTTGCGGAGCCGCGACAAGAACTCAAAGACACGCTGAAACTCCAGATCCGCGCGCACAATCAGACAGCAGGGACACGTGTTACACACAGCTGTACGAAGAGAGTCAAGCTGATGCCAAATAGCAGCACTCTGAGTATAGAACTCATCAATAGTGGAATCACCCTGCTTAAGATCATGCTCCTGACGAACCACAGACAGATAAAGAGCATCTCCAGACGGCTGATAGCGTTGACGAAGAAAAGCCCACTGAGCAGCAGCAGTGGGAAGACCCATGAACTCAGCAGCATACTGAGGCAGAACACTGAAAGTGAGAACAGCAGCAGCACGAGCATCCTCATCTATCCACTGAGTGTAGTCAGCCAGATCCAGCCGGTAGGTCGCAACAGCAGTAGAATGCTCCTGGACCTTCCGATCATAATCATCCCGAGTAGTATCATCAGCACTTTGGGCTGCATCCTTGACCGCCTGAGTGGCATCGGGGCCAAGGGCAACGGGCGTCGGTGCAATAGGCGCCGTAGGCGCAACGGGGTGCGGTGGACAGGAGACCTCACCGGAAAGCACACCCCAAAGGCGAAGACCACGCATATGGACGCGCATGAAGGCAACAAAATCAGGATAATTCGCGCCATCAAAAATCATCGGGCATCGAGGAATCGCAACATAGCCCGACGAGGAAGACATAGCTCTGTCGTTTTTTCTTCTCAGATCCGATCTAGATCGGACGAAAACTGGGCGGCTGGGCGCGGCAGCGGAGAGCTAGGGCGAGCGGCGGCTGGGCGCAGCAGCGGAGAGCTAGGGCGAGCGGCGGCCGGGGACGGGCGGCCGGAGGAGGCGGCGGCGGAGGCGGAGTTAGCGGCGGCGGCCGAGGTAGAGGCGGTGGCGGCGGCGGACGGGCGGCCGGAGACGGAGGCGGCGGCGGACGGGCGGCCGGAGACGGAGGCGGCGGCGGACGGGCGGCCGGAGGAGGCGGCGTCGGCGGCGGCGGCCGAGATGGAGGCGGCGGCGGCAGATGGGCGGCCGGAGGAGGCGACGGCGGCGACCGGGCGCGGCGGCGAGATGCCGGGGCGAGCGGCGGCGGCGGCTGTGAGGGAGAAAAAAGCCTTACGGCTCTGATACAATGTTAGGGTAATAGATGCTTGTATTACCAGAGGGCCAAAGGCAGAATATATAATACATGTACAGGTGCAAATGTACAGAAAGCCCTCTAACATATGGAGAAACTATAATATACAAATATACTCTAACACAATTAGTACACCTCATTTTGTTAGTCATTCATTGAGGAAAATGTTATGTCATCCTAGGCAGTAATAAACACCATAATTAATCACCATGATCATGTTGTTGTGTAGCTAGCTAACCCATATAGCTTTGAATTTCCCTAAAAGGAACCATGAACCATGGCCTTGAAAAGAGGCAGCTTCCACCCACACGAGGACTTGAAAGTCTTCTTCTATGGGCTGACTGTCGCACATCTCCCAACTGTCCAAAGTTTACTGACGATGCAATCCAAAGACAAAGAAGATTCAATGGCGCAGCCTCCACCATTTTCATTCGTAGCAAATTAAGAGTCGCCGCTGGAGAGCACGGGACAGCGACGCCGCCGATCAAGAACTCAGAGCAGCAAGAAAAGGAAAAGAGAAATCTTTTCTCCTGAAACCGGAAAAGAGAAATATAAAGGAAAAGACGAAAAGGAAATCTTGGCTTCAAGTCGCCTCCTCCTCCTCCCCCTCCCTCTCTCTCCTGTTCGTCGTCTTTCCCCCTACCTTCTTCCTCCTGCCGATCAAGCCTCGCGCACGCACGCACGCACGCACGCGGAGAAGACGTCATCGTCACACCATCTATCTCTCCACGCGTGGGAGCAGAGAGACAAGCCGCGGAGGAGACAGAGAGAGAAAAATAACTGACCCTTTTTCATCCCGTCACGTATTAAAAATCCATTTCTTCTTCCTCCTCGTCTTCTTTTTTTCCGCTAATCCCGCTGTCCCTATCCCCTCCCGTCCCCTCGCCGGCGGCGCGCCCAGATCGCGACCCCCGCGCCCCTCGCCGATCACCCTCCCCCTGCCCAGCGTACGGTCCTTTCCTCTGCGGGCACGCCGTTTCCCGGCGGTCCGCTTCCAGCGTCTCCTCTCTCCACCCGGGCCCGCCTCCCTCGGGCTGTTGTCCGCGCCTCGTGTCCGGAGGAGGAGGAGAGGCTTGCTGGGGCTTCGAGCGAGCGACCGAGCTCCGGCGCCCATGGTCAACATCCACGAGTGCCCCGTGGTGCTCGTGCCGGAGCCCGACCATGCGGCGGCGGCGGCGACGGCGACGAACCCGGACCCGTCCTCGATCTCCTCCGACGCCTGGGCGCCATTCGAGGACGCCGCTCTCGCCGTCGTTGGACGGATCCAGCCGTCCGTCCCCTCCGAGGGCCGCCGGGCCGCCGTTGTGCAGTACGTCCAGCGCCTCATCAGGTGCACCGTCGGCTGCGAGGTAAAAAACAGCTACTCCGTTTTATTTCCTGAGCCTCGCTTCTCTAGCCCTTATGCTTGCCCTAGTGTTCCGTTTGCTTAGAAGCCCTGCCTTTCATGACATGGGCATAGGCCTGTAGTAGCCCGTGGCGTTCTCCGGATTATGTCTATGTAGCTGCCTTAAGATGCTTTAGGAGGATTCCTTACTGTTCTTCATCCACTAGGTCATGGAAATGTTGCCAGGATAACCTGATAGGTGCAATGGCGCATTACTGCTGCTCATTTCGTAGTGACTATGCTTGCGGTTTCGTTCAACTCTACTGCAATGGGCTGAAATGTGTGTTATTCTTTAGCGCTAGTGATGCCGCCAAACTGATATACGAGTTGGTATATTTTGGATCCTGCTTATGTGGCTGGGGGTACTAGATTTGTCATGTTTTTATTGGCCATGAATGCTTTAATTTCATTATCGAACTTGCTCTCCAGGTTCCACGGCATATATGTTTTAAGGGTGATTTCTTTATGCAAGTGGCAATCGTTGGATGTCACGTGTCCGGGTAGTTGATCTTGGGCTGGCCAGTTGGTTGCATCGTATGTACATTACTGACCATTTCCGTGACGTGGCCCTCCATGCCTTGCGCATGTTAATATGTTCCTTTGGAGAAAGTGCCCTTATTGAGCTATATTTGCACGCGCCACGTGCAAGAAACTTTTATGTGTATTGGCTTCATCCGCATATTTATCTTATTTGAGTAAGCTGATGTTTGCATACCTGTTGCGCTATCAGTTATATAGGTCGTTTTTGGATCATTAATACTTTGGAACACAGGAGATTCTGTTGAACTTGAGATGAATGATCTACACATGCGGATGCATTTGTTTTGTTGTTATGAAAATCAGTGGATCAGTAGGGTTCTTTATTTGTGTGCTCAGTATGCTTGTACTTGATGGTATCTCACATGGCAAACATGTAACGCCACTTATGGACACGACAAGTGTATGGGTAAACCATCTCTGTGCTACCATTTTTTGTGCTGTCTATACACTTCACCATTGGCATCGGTGACGGGAAATTTGTGCAGTACAGCTTCCTATATACCTTGAAGTTTGCATTCTCAGGGGGCTTGGTAGATGGATCAGGTATCCATAATTCTATACGGAAACAGAGTATCGATGCATTGCACATAGATTGTGTACTGAACAGCAAAACAAGTATACACATCATGCACATAAAAATTCTGCAAGAGGTTCACTGTGGGTGTTCTATGAGGAGTCCGTCAGTCGTACTAGGTATACCAACTTGACATTAGATAGAGAACCTGTAAATCTCAGATTTTGTCGTGTACAGAAATGGTAGTAAAAGGAATACTCCTTCAACTTTACCCCCTATCAAGACTGGTTCAGTTATGTTGAATAAATAGTCAGCATTATAGAAATTTAAAGTTAATCTTTTCTTTGTGTGTGTGTAAAATGTAGGTATTTCCATTTGGATCTGTCCCGCTGAAAACATATCTTCCTGATGGAGATATTGATTTGACTGCATTTGGTTCCACATGGTCTGATGAAAACCTAGCAAATGAGGTACGGGCTGTCCTAGAATCAGAAGAGCTGAGGAGAGATGCTGAATTTGAAGTGAAAGATGTCCAGTATATCCATGCCGAGGTTCGCCATTTCGACTGTTTTTTTAATATGTCCATTTAGACCTAATCCACACACTTCTAAGTGGTTGCTATGACTTCTTAGTAATGCTTATTTGTTATGTACCCTATGCAAGGCAGGGTAGTGAAATTCTTTTGATTTACTTATATTTAATTTATCCAACTGCCTTTTAATGTGAACCAAACATTCCAGTCCTCATAAATAGGGGTAGTGACAAAAGCATAATCCATCTTCTCATATGCCATAGAAGACACATGTGAATATTCCAATGTTACTGCCAACCATAAAAGAAATCATTGCCCACATTCTTCAAGTTTACTGTACTGTCCTTCACTGTGCTATTCCTATGCACACGGATACACCAATATATCATAGATTATTCATTGTGGATGTTCACCTTTTCTGTTGAGCTTCTATGGATTGTGCACTGGTGAACATGCTACCGATCAGTATTTATCATCCAAATGTTTCAACTGATAAGTCTTTCTTTTGTCAGGTCAAGCTGGTCAAATGCCTTGTCCAAAATATTGTTGTAGACATTTCATTTAATCAGATTGGTGGACTCTGTACGCTTTGTTTTCTCGAGCAGGTAATATTTGAAAACTGAAACATGTAGTTGATTGTTTATTTTTCTTTAATGCATCAGTCTATCTTCTATTTTATATTTGATGCAATAAAGCATTTTGTTCCCTTATCTCTTCTTTATGAGGTTCGACTTATAATGAAGGTATCCTTAAGCCAGTCTGCTCTTTGGCATGCATATTTATAACCGTCATGTTTTGCAGGTTGATGAAAGTTTTGGGAAAAAACACCTTTTTAAGAAAAGTATAATGCTGATAAAAGCCTGGTGTTATTATGAAAGCCGCATCCTTGGTGCTCACCATGGTTTAATTTCTACCTATGCCTTGGAGATATTGGTGCTATATATTTTCCATATTTTCCACAAGTCTTTGGATGGTCCATTAGCTGTAAGTTTGGACTTGTGTTCCACACTTGTAAAGTTGCCGCTTCCCTAAGATGCGCACATTCCCATCCCATGTGTGACATAACTATCTACTCTTCTGCAGGTCCTCTATAGATTTCTGGACTATTATAGCAAATTTGACTGGGACAACAAGGGTATTAGCTTGTATGGTCCTGTACCACTGTCTTCCCTACCTGAGCTAGTTTGTAAGTGAATGTACTCTGATCTGTTCCTTTGGTTGACTTTATTTCTGTTACAATTGGTCATCACAATATGTTTCATGCACAGTTGACACACCAGACACTTATGATGGTGATTTTCTTAAGCGGGAGGAGTTTCTCAAAGAATGTGCACAAAAATTTACTGTCCCTCCTAGGAACTCTGAGAAAAGTACTCGAGTGTTCTCAAGAAAGTTTCTCAACATAATAGATCCACTGAAGCAGAATAACAATCTTGGGCGGAGTGTCAGCAAAGGTTTGTTGTTTGCTTCATCATGAAATTTGATTGTACAAAGGGAGGATTTCATTTGAAACTGTGCCATACGAGTTATTTCAGAATGGGTTTATGCTTAAACTTGTTAGTTGCAATCTTACATTGTTTGTGACTTCATTTTCTTCTGGTAGTTGACACTGCAACTCAGGTGAAAAATGTGAGCTGACTTGCTTTTATCAAATTTGAATACTTTCATTATATATACTGATGGCATGGTTTTGTTATCTGTTGAGTGGATAATTATTGTTTGAACCCAGCCCACTGGCAATTATGATATACTTCACTTTTGCTTATGCACATTAAGCTGCTGAGTTGTTTACTTTGTCTTTAGCATTATCCAAGATGTTTAGACCAGGCCTTTTTTTTGCTTCCCTGGTGTAATACCACCGCGGTGTGCAGGTAACTTTTACCGGATACGAAGTGCATTTGATCTTGGTGCCAGGAAGCTTGGAAAGATCCTTCAAGTGCCTGCCAATTCTGCTGTGCCCGAAGTGAACCAATTCTTTAGGAACACACTGAAGAGAAACCACACTATGGTAAGGCCAGATGTGCAGGACATTGCACTGGACTTCAATATTGAAAGAGACAACAAGGATTCTTCACATTTATACAGTAGTTCCTTTGGTGATCTGTCTGATCAGTTCAAGAACATTAGCATTTCAGATCTCAATAATCATGGATCTTTGAAGGAAAAAGAACAAAATCCTATGGTTGAGCACGAGGAAATGAAGTCTGTTTCAAATCCTGTAACTAGCTCTATTAATATGAGGGATGCCAGTGACCTATGTGAGGCTGCACCGTCGACTAGTGAAATTTTGCCATCTAGCAAATCTCACTATGCACCACATGTCTTGTATGGGCCAGGAAACGGCAAGGGTGGTGTCAACTATGATACAAGCCTGTCACACCATGGAATGTCATCAACAGGGTGCACAGGAAATGTGTATGGTGATGAGAATTCACATCTGGTGGAGATCTGCATACCGCCAGCAAAAGAGTCAGATAGCAATGGAGTACACATTAAAGAAGTCGGTGGTGATGGAGGTACCACAAATGGCATTTTATCAGATCTTACTGGAGATGATGGAACAAATTTATATAATCTCCACTATGCGCAAGGGTGCCACCAAGATTATCCAATGAACCATGATTACCCAGTTAATCAAGTCTACTATCAAATGCATGCTCCACCACCTGCACAGTATCAGAACAATCGCTCGCCGAATGGCCATAGCAGAAGAAATGGTTATGGATATCCTGGTACAAGTGGAATATCCCCTGGTTCTTATCCACCTGGCTATTTTGTTGTAAGGCCATTTTATCAACCAGATGATCCTATGCGAGCTCGCGGAACAGGAACCTACTTTCCTGACCCGGTATGTTCCCTTTTTGCACTTTTGTATGCCTGCCTATACAACTTAAAGTTTGCATTTTACTTAACTATATCTGGTGTTCCCCTAGGTATTATTTTTTATTCCGTTTCCATGCATGGCATATTTGGATCACCCACACTACTTTTCTTGTCTACTTCAATCATTTCGCGATTGGAGTTACCTTATGTTTTTTACATGAGGCTAGAAAGTAGCCCTGCTAGTGCTAGTTTTATGTTTCTATAGCAGAATTGTGTTACTTTTGCAGCTAAGGTGCATTTGTGTCATTTGGTTGTCCGTGTCTTGTGTTTTTGCTGAGTTTGTCTGCCTTGTTGGATATTGTAGACTTTGTGCAAGGACAGGCAACCTGCTGGACGAGGGGAAAGAGGAAGGCATGCTAATTTCCATCCAAATCACTATCACAGGGGTCCACGCTTTCCCAGGATGGATATGCCTGCAGATATGGCACCGCCGGAGGAATGGAGGCAAGTCCCATTGCAGATTTATATTCCTGGTGCAAATGATCATGGAATACCCTCCCCGTTGAATATACCATTGTCATCTCCATCTCCCCGGGCTCCAAGGGACAATATTCGTGGCAATGGTTTTATTCACACACAAGACAATAAACTTGAATTCGGGACTTTGGGGGCATTGCCTTTGGAAGCTAAGAGTACCTCCCATGACCAAGCTAACAGATCAAATTCTGCTGCCAACGGTCAACCTTCTATACCTGTAAGCCCTGTGTCTCCAGCACCAAATCCTGGAAAGGGTTCTAATCGTACAAGGTAAGTATCATGCATTACTTTGGCCCTCAAAAGCAATAATACCAACTGTTTCATGGGAGGGGCGCTTAGGTAATAGCTATTTGTTTACCATGTTACAGCTGTATTATTGTCTATTGAGACATGCTACAGTTAGTAATTTCATAAACATGTTTCTAGTGTTAGGTTGGAGCTTCCCCCAAAATGATTAACATGGCCATCATTCATGCTTTAGCCTATCTGTGAAGGGAAGACGAATTTCCTTACGATTTTGTTACGATCTATAAAACCAACCTTATCACATTGTTCTCGTAGGGGTCAGAATCAAGGATAGCATGTTATTAGCAGATCGTAATAAAATAGCTATGCTCATTTCTCGTTTGTGCATCGTTTGTGCAGTACCACTGTGAAACCACTGTTTTTTTGGTTGAGAATAAGCCTTTTTTACATAGACAATCTCCCTATTCATTTGGTATACAATTGTAAAAAAATAGAATGCCTCTTTTCCACATAAGTTTGCCGCATAATATGTCTGTCGACACATGAAGCAAAGCCTTAATTCGGCCGTGAGGTTGTAGAATCAATTACTGGGATTGCCACAAGTTAACATTTCATGGCCTTCTGTTCTCGACATCGGGCAATTTAGATCCTTGTCCACTGCCATGCTGAAACCATCGTGGGCGCATAAACTTCAGCTGACAAAGTATTTAGGAGGGAAGCATACGAGGTACCTGATGCCACTTGGGAATCTGCCCATGATTTCCCACATTACACTACTATGTCCCCCTGTTTTCAGTAATAACTAGAACTATCATCCACATTAGTCTTCATCCGCTCATGTCTTGTCTGGTGGTATGCTATTCGTTTGGGACGATCCTGATTAGCATGTCTACTTCATGTACCTGTTCATTCTCTGAAGTTTCCGCCCTTTCTATTTTTGTGTGCCTGCCACACAAAAAGGATGGTAGCCTCTTTGTAGAGGCAAACCTTCTCGTCTATTATTTTGATTATCCTAGTAGTGTGGTCGAGACTGGGTAGTTTTAACATGTGCCATCCCCCAGAGGGCCTCAGTTTTTCAGCGTTCATCCGCTTGCAATGCGTAATTCGACTGTACAATTTTGCAGGAACGCTGGGCCATATCATCTCAAGGACAACGGCGACTTCCCGCCACTCTCCAGCTGACAGGACCAAGGACGTGTGAATCCAAGAGAAAGATACCGATACACCGCGCACACCCAGCGCAGCAATAGCAGAGGGGTTACTCTACAAAATAATCACCATCATGTACATCCTGAGTTTATACCTGGCCTGTGCTGCTTGCTGTGACTAAAATCTCACAATGTCCCCCCCATTTCCCTCGAAAATGAGAGAAGAGGAAAAGAAAGAATAAGCACATTGTAGATACTTTGTCTGGGGGGAGAAAAAGAAGCTAGCTTAGCTTGTGTATGTTGTTTTTGTCCAAATAGTGTAACATGTTGGGTTTCCAGAGAGGCCTTGTGTTGGAAGGGCCCCCTTGTCTGAAGTAAACATTAGATGCTTGATGGGATTGGTAGGTACAGAGGTAAAATTGTATGTGCTGTGCTAGATTTACAGTTGTCGAGAAATTAACCAGGGATAGTTCATAGCTGTGCTTTGTTCCTGTTGCTGCCAATGGCTAGATATGCTTTTACACTTGCTGTTGGGGCCATATCTTGTTGTAATCTGGCCATCTGGGGAGGGGTAATTATGGCGCATCGAGAAAAATGAAATGTGCACTAGTTAAGCTTGAGAGTTGAGGCGATGAGTGTTTCACACAAAATTTGTGAAGGGCTTGTGAGATGAAAGCCGTTCGTGCGAGACAGCGAGTTTGTCCCGCTCGGTGGACTCTTGCTAGCGCTGCTACCAGATACACCTCCGTTCTGAAATGTAAGCCTTTTTAGAAAGCTAAACTAGATGCGACAAATGGTTTGGAAAGTACAGGCATAAAGGGCTGGCTGATGAGTTGCGATTTTTGCCTCTCAGTAATTGAACTAGTGACTGATGAGAAAACAAAATAGCAGTGTAGCCTCCGATAAGCAAGAACAAAATTCTTTCCACACAACATGCACCTACTGCTCTGAACAAGATAGGCGATAAGCAAACTATTCCGATAAGCAAGAACAAAATTCTTTCCACACATGCACCGACTGCCCTGAAGAAGATAGGCGATAAGCAAACTATTCCGATAAGCAAGAACAAAATTCTTTCCACACATGCACCGACTGCCCTGAAGAAGATAGGCGAGAAGCAAACAATTCAGGGTACAAGGAAATATAACAAAAAAGATGGCGGTCTGTTATGGAAGGACTCTGGGCCAGAGCGGACCCCGTTTTGCAGCGACTTGTTATCCTTACAGAGAGACCAAAGCCTTCGCTTCAGCCACTCACCCCACTACGCAACTTGGAACGGGCAAGCCAGCGAGTTACAAAGACAGGCCCAGGTCCAGAGTCCGCACCAAACATCCACACCACCTTAATGCCCCCACATGAGTTACAAGCTCTCGTGACTGAGCTCGGCCCACATTGTCCTTCAGCTGGGTATTTAAGCTGGTGTATCTTTCTCTCAGGAAGCGAGGTGGGACTAAAGAGGAGGCAGCGGAGCAGGTGACTGAACGGCGAAGCGAAACAGGAATAAATATTTTCTCAGACTCAGCGTTCGCCTCGTGACTGGGCTCGAATGTTCTGGGAGGCCTATATTATTGCCAACAGGCCTCAGCTGTACATGGGGTGTGTATGGATTCAGCAGATTATTTTCTCCCTAATCTTTCATCAGGTCCTCCGAGTAGTTCTTGGTAATTATCACTCTTGATTTCTTTCAAAAAAATTATCACTCTTGATTGTCTCGTGGAAAGATTACTGGCTATCGCATCGCACAACGATTGAAAAGCTAAGAAAATATATGTACGTACTTACATACAGTATCTAAAGGAACGACACGGTTTACTCGTGACAAATATGCGCGCACGTAGTATCTATGGCTGGAGAACAAGAGTTAAAACGCGCTTTGATTTTGTCAGTTTCTTCTTGCTGACTCACATGCTGATCACTTCTCGAGAGGTCCACTTCACCACCCCCCATTACCAAACAAAAAAATAGGCGAAAAAATGGAACAAAACAAAACGGCCAGTATTACCTACGTGGATCGCGCTTGATCGGTATACATAGCTGCAGGCAATCATTATTCAAATAAACCGCAACGAAAATGCCACCTAGACGTAATATGATAGGCCGTATCCATGAAGGCTTCAGTGACCTCCAATGGTTATGGGGGAACCAAAATTCTGCTCCAATCTTGTAGACAACAGGTCGCTGTCTCCTTTGGTTTAACTCTCTTCTTTTCTCCTAGCAGCATAACTCGCCTTTGGTTTAGTTTCTGAGTTATCGTTATCTCCAGGGGGGCGGCCTCCTTGGTTCAAAGCTTTTTGAATTTTCTGTACTTCCTCCGTTTCAGAATAGATGCCGGGAATTTGTCAAAATTTGGATGTTTCTATATACTAAATAATGTCTAGATTAATTTAAAATTTGACAAATCTATAACATCTATTTTGAACGGAGAGAGTACTACTTTTTAAATCACGTGTTTACTCCGAATAGAAGATGCCTAACAATTCTGAAAAGGAATCTCAGCCAGACAGACTTGTGCATTGGATCCCCATTTTTTAACTTACCAACTATGATACTAGTACTATCATCCTGTGTTTCACGCACCAATCCCACCCAATTACCCAAAGGGCTAGCTAGGCTGATCATCATGCAAAACGTGCAATGTGCTTCATGGCTTCTTTCCAACAAGTCTTTTGGCACACTGTACTGTACACCAACGATTTTGACCACCGGAAACCATAACAAATCTTCTCTTCAGGCTTCAGGCTTCAGGCTCGGTCTCGCAAGTTGGCTAGCTCTCCTTGTCTAGGCTCGATCTACTTGTTTGGCGCCCGTTCCCCAATATTCTAGGAATATCTCGGATGGACTAGAGGTGATCCATGTGAGCTGTGGGCTGTGGCGATGAGCATCCGAGTCATCCCTGAGACAGAGATGGCGATCCATCCAGCAAGGGGGAAAAACTACGGAGTATTCTCAATTTCGCCATGGCAGAGAAAGCGGAGTATGTGGTGGGTCAAGCTCGACAGGCGAGAGACGCGGACGGGACGGGACGTGGAAGCGACCCATCGTCGATCAGCACGTAGTACGTGGAAGCGTGCTTGTCGCGGTATTATTGCGTCGCGCTCGGCGGCGACCCGCCGCGTCCAGATGCTCAATGAATTTTCGTGCACACTTGCTCAACCACCCTACTCATTTCGGTGCTACTGATTGCTGCCTAATGACATTGATTTCAACTTCAATAAAAAAATAACATTGATATTCGTATTATAAGTACTCCATCCGTCCCAAATAAATGACATGAGTTTGTCTACGTTCGGATTTATTTAGACATGTTTTAATATATAGATACATGTAAATCTAGACAAACTCAAGTCACTTATTTTGGGACGGAGCGAGTATTATAAATGTGTGTTTTATACTCCATCCGATTTTATTATATATTTATCTAGATTTAAATTTAACTTTTTCGAAACGTGGGAAGATCGTCCTGGCCTCTGCATCTAAGAGATGCACACAATCTGTTTTATTTGATTATTCTCAAAAACCTTACAAGAGAGATTAGAAAGATCAAACTGAATCCCATCAAAACAAGTGACAACTCGCTAATCCTACAACTCCGATGAAGGGAGCACTATGAAATAGGCAAATATCTCTGACATCCGACCAACGCACATCATCTAAAACCGAAGGCCTCGACAAGTCGCCAAATGGTGAGCAAGTGGCACAACCGATCCGACAGACCCTTAGCGGGTACCAGCATACACGCTATGCCTTCTTCCGCATACCTAACTTCTGGAGAGATCAATGCACTGACCTTGCGAGGCCTGCCATCGACGCCACCATGACACCAGATGGCGCCACCGCCCTGCGCGCATCCATCCAAGCACGCATGATCGCTACCGAGACCTCTCGACACCATGCAGCTGGGTCTCGTCAACAAACACAACTACAAACCTCCGGAAGATCTGTCATGCGTAGCACCTACCGAACCAGGCATAACTGTGCATAGCACCTGACGGCTAGGCATGACTTGACATCTCCGCCGAAGACTCCGTGCAAGATGAAGCCGCTCCACCTCCCGCCTCTGCCCTCCAGCGCTACTCCACAAACAATGCTCCCAAGAGAGAACACGACACCGCAGAGTCGCCATCGCCTGACCCGGAAATCTTAGGGTTTCTCCTGGAGCAACACGATTGAGATCAACACTAGTTGCATGATGATGTCCTCATCAAGGTAACGACGTAGTAATGCCGCCATCGCCCGCCAACGACACAGTTTTCACCGGCATCTAGGTCTCTCCGTCTCACTGCAGGGACTAGATGATGGATTCTGAGATCGGTCAAACTAGCCTCAGGCGAAGAAGAAATCCACCTCCACCATCATACCTAGGGCTACTGCCCTGGGCGTACTCGTGTTGCGGGAGAAACCCTGATGTCTCGTGTCATCGTCCAATAGGAGGTCACCGGGCCTCCGTCTCCCCACAACATGTCGCCACCGAAACATCTAGATCTCGCGGCTGCCCACCCTCCAAAGCCGCCGCCTCCGCCTAGGCAGCACAAGATTGCACTGCCGTTGAGGGCCACCACGAGCACCACCGGTAGGGGAGTGCCTGTTAACACCTGGATTTTTAATCCTAGATGCCTGTTATACCATACATCGCAATCCCAGGATTACCATTTTTGCGAGACATAACAGATTGGATATCACAGTACATCATCCATTACAAACCATAATAAGGTCTTACACGAATAAAGGATCTCATGATTCAGTCTTAATACAACAAGCAGCGGAATAAAATAATAAGCGTAGCGGTGGGGTCCATCTTCAGATTCACAGGCAATGCTGACGATGGAAGATAGTCCTAGTTATCATAGCCGTCCTGCTGTCCTTCGTCTTGGTACTCCTCTTCATAGTCTAGCCATGAGAATAGCCAGGGACAAAAGCCATGAGTACTCTTTAAGTACTCACAAACTATCACTATCAAGTAAGGTAGTACTAGTAGGAATGCTAACTCTAAGTTTATTTGCAAAGTTAAGTTTGAAACCTAATCTGAGTTCAGAGACAAAGAAAGATAAAATAAAGTTCTAAAATCACTTAAGTTGGGAAGCTAGTTTCATAGTCACAACCCTGTTGTGGTTAAGTCAAAGATTCATCATTCATTTCATAAGTCATTTTGAAAACATCTGACAATGGAACAGTATGGCCACTCCAACTTTCCATAACCGCGGACGCGGCTATTCGAATAGTTTGACACTCTGCAGAGGTGGTACACTTTCACCACAAGATTTGATACATCTGTCAGGGATAACCCTGAATCATCATACTTAGTATGCAGATAATCAAACATAACCTTTCAATTACACACCCTAGTATAAGCACCTCTCCTATGAGCTTGGCCTCCCAACCATGACCATCTGTCATCCTGGGCACTGCATAGGTGGACAACATTGAGAAGTAGCCTCTGATGGGTTCGTAGCATGGAAAACAAAAAATTTCTACCGCAAGAACGAACAAAACTCAGATCTAATCTAGATAAAAGCCAAGATCTAATCTATTAGACATGAGCAACGAGATAGATAGGAACTAACCCTTGTAGATCCGAAAGCGTTAATGAGATTAGATCTCATGGTTGATGTAGTCGATCACTTGCCGATCTCAAGATCGTGTGGACGATCCTTCCGGCGTCGTGTTCCGGCA
This sequence comes from Avena eriantha, assembly GCA_910589775.1. Lineage (NCBI taxonomy): Eukaryota > Viridiplantae > Streptophyta > Magnoliopsida > Poales > Poaceae > Avena > Avena eriantha. The sequence continues at coordinate 267,265,920 of OU342743.1, read as the reverse complement.
GCGCTTCCGCAGTCGGTCAAGTGGACGATCCTTCCGGCGCCGCGTTTCGGCAGCGCTTCCGCAGTCGGTCACACGTGCGGAGTCGAAGCAGACCTTCCTCTCCTCGTTCCAGCAAGCAGCGGAGGTAGTAGATCTTCTCCATGGAATCCCAGCAGCACGATAGCGTGGTGGTGGTGGTGGAGTAGAGAATTCTGCAGGGCTTCGCCTATGCCTGTGCAGAAGAAAGGAGGAGGAGAGAGGCGGCAGAGATTGGGAGTATGGAGCAGGGCCTGGAGGGGGTGCCCCTGCCCTTCTATTTAAGGGCGGGAGGCGCGCCTGGGGAGGGGGAGTCCTAGTAGGACTCCCCTCCTATGGCCGGTGGTGGGAAGGGGGGAGGAGTCTATTGGAGATATGCCCAAGAGGCAATAATAAAATGGTTATTATTATATCTTTATGTTTATGATAAATGTTTACATCCCATGCTATAATTGTGTTAACCGTAAACATTAATACATGTGTGTTTTGTAAACATATAAGAGTCCCTAGTAAGCCTCTTGTTGAACTAGCTTGTTGGTTAATTGAAGATCATGGTTTCCTGATCATGGACATTAGGATGTGATTAATAACGAGGTTATATCATTAGGAGAATGATGTGATGCACACACACCCATAGTAAGCGTAGCATAAGATCAAGTCATTAAGTTCGTATTGCTGTAAGCTTTTAAATGCATAGTAACCTAATCCTTCGACCATGAGGTTGTGTTAATCACCATCACTGGATGGGTACTTTGATGACATCAAACACCGCTTCGTAACTAGGTGGTCATAAAGGTGTCATTGGGTATTCTGAAAGTATGTGTTGAAGCGCATGAACCAAGATTGGGATTTGTCCATCCATATGACGGATAGATATGCTCTGGGCCCTCTCGGTGGAATGTCATCTAGTTAGCTTGCAAGCATGTGACTAGGTCACAAGGGATGACATATCACGGAACGAGTAAAGAGTACTTGTCAGTAACGAGGTAGAACTAGGTATGGAGATACCGACGATCAAACCTCGGATAAGTATAGTATCGCGTGACAAAGGGAATTGGTTTCGTATGTAAATGGTTCAATCGATCACGAAGTCATCGTTGAGTATGTGGGAGCCATTATGGATCTCCAGGTCCCGCTGATGGTTATTGATAGGAGATGTGTCTCTATCATGTCTACATATTCTCGAACCGTAGGGTGACACACTTAAGGTTCGAAGTTGTTTTAAGTAGATATGGAATATGCGTTGGAGACCGAATGTTGTTCGGAGTCTCGGATTGGATTCGGGACATCACGAGGAGATCCGGAATGGTCCGGAGAATAAGATTCATATATTGGGGATCATTTTCTAAGTTAGGAAATGTTCCGGAGTGTTTGTATGGAGATTCTAGAAGGTTTCGGAATGTTCTGGAAGGTTCTAGAGGATTTCTTGGAGTTTGCTTGAAAACCAAGAAAGGGTCAAAGGAAACTTCATGGGGGAGGAGGACTCCTCCCCCCTTCCCACCGCCGGCCATAGGAGGGGAGTCCTACTAGGACTCCCCCTCCCCAGGCGTGCCTCCCTCCTTTAAATAGAAGGGAGGGGGCGCCCCCTCCTAGCCCGCTCCCACAACTCCCAATCTCTGCCGCCTCTCTCCTCCATCTTTCTTCTGCACAGGCATAGGCGAAGCCCTGCAGAATTCTCTACTCCACCACCACCACCACGCCGTCGTGCTGTTGGGATTCCATGGAGAAGATCTACTACCTCCACTGCTCGCTGGAACGAGGAGAGGAAGGTCTACTTCGACTCCGCACGTGTGACCGACTGCGGAAGCGTTGCCGAAACACGGCGCCGGAAGGATCATCCACTTGACCGACTGCGGAAGCGCTGCTGGAACGCGACGCCGGAAGGATCGTCCACACGATCTTGAGATCGGCAAGTGATCGACTACATCAACCACGAGATCTAATCTCGTTAACGCTTTCGGTTCTACGAGGGTTAGTTCCTATCTATCTCGTTGCTCATGTCTAATAGATTAGATCTTGGCTTTTATCTAGATTAGATCTGGGTTTTGTTTGTTCTCGTGGTAGAAATTTTTTGTTTTCCACGCTACGAACCCATCAGTGGTATCAGAGCCGTATCTATGCGTAGATCTGTTGCACGAGTAGAACACAATGTTTTTGTGGGCGTTGATGCTTTTGTTGTCGGTGTCTTAGCGTGTACTTTGCATCTTGCGGCATGGTGGGATGAAGCGGCTCGGGCTAACATTACATGTCATCGCACATGAGACTTGCTCCACGCTTGACGTGCAACTTGCTTTGCACAAGTGGCTTTGCAGGTGTCTGTCTCTCCCACCATAGTTAAGATTCAATTTACAATGAGCATCTTGACAACACTTGTATCAACGTTGTGGTCCTTGTTCGTAGGTAAGATCGGTCTTATGCGAAAGCCCCAAACCACGTAAAACATGCAAAGAAAATTAGAGGCGTCTAACTTGTTTTTGCAGGGGTTTTGTGATGTGATATGGCCATCATGTGATTGTGATTATATTTGATGTATGCAATGATCCTTGTTGTAATATGGCAACCGGCAGGAGCCTAATGGTTGTCTTTAATTCTGTTAAGACCTGCGTGTCTATTCATCTTGTAATAGCTTTATTCCAATTAGTTGTAATAGTTGCTGGTGATGATGGACAACCATGAAGCGGCGCCACTGACCTTGACGCAATGTTGGTGATGATGGAGATCATGTTCGTGCTTTGGAGATGGAGATCAAAGGCGCAAGAAGAAAAGGCCATATCATATCACACAAATTATGAATTGCCTGTGATGTTAATCCTTTATGCATCTTGTATTGCTTAGATCGCGACGGTAGCATTATAAGATGATCCCTCTCACTAAATATCAAGTAATAAAGTGTTCATCCTTAGTTGGCACCGTTGCTAAGACTCGTCGTTTCGAAGCATCTCGTGATGATCGGGTGTGATAGACTCTACGTGTGCATACAACGGGTGCAAGCCAGATTTGCACATGCGGAAACTAAGGTTAACCTTGACGAGCCTAGCATGTACAGACATGGTCTCGGAACACGGAATACCGAAAGGTAAAGCATGAGTCATATGGATGATATGATGAACATGTTGATTGTTCGCCTTTAAAGCTACATCATCTCACGTGATGATCGGACTTGGTGTAGTGGATTTGGTTCATGTAATCACTAAAACAACTTGAGGGATGTTGTTTTGAGTGGGAGTTCATTTGTAATTTGGATTAGTCGAACTCAATTTATCATAAACACAATCAAAGTGAATTTGCATAGTTTGTTGTAGTTATTGGCATCCGTTCACCACCTTACGCTTAGTTATAGTTGAGATAGTGGAACTATAGAAATTCTGGATATTTGCTTTACGAACTGGTATCGTATTGTTTTGAGTGTCAATTTAAAATTTATAAGTCCTATTGCAAACTTTCAGCAAACTCCATTTACTCCATGAAGTTTAATAAATAGTATTAAATCAAGAGTAACAATTCCAGTGTTAGTATCTAATGTATCATGTTTACCTCCATGATTCTTGATACTCAAAAGATTGTTTTTAATATCAAGTTTATCTAAGAGCTGAAAGCAATGTTTCAGAAACCATCATATGTGAAAGGTATTGCGATATCTAAAACAATGTGTTGGTTACAACATGATAGAGTATACGTCCTCATATTTGATGAGAATTTGTGAAGGTTGGAGACGCTAGTCGTCCTAATCCTCCAAAAGGTTTTGAAAAAGAAACATTATACTCGCAATTCACCTTTATAAGCTATAGCATCTTGATCATGAAAGTTGTCATGATAAGGATGAATAGAAGATGTAAGTAAAATGTTTACTACACTAAAAGATTACTAAATAATGGAATTTTGAAAGAATGCCAAACATTTGATGAAGGTGATCCACCTCAAAGTGCAAGTCCAAAGGTATTAGTAGTTGACTGTATACGCTTTGTACCAAGTGTCATGTTGATGACACCACTATTGATGTTGATAGATTCTTTTAAAAAGAAAAGGAATTGCTGAAAGAAAATCTATAAAATATTTGGTAGAAAATAAAAGGTTGGAGATGTCCAACTTAGGCATATAGAAGATATACATGTTATGGTTGTATTCCTTGCTTGTTAAACAATGTGGTTCTTAGGTATTGGATACCAAATTAATTGGTATGAAATTTCATACATATCAACACAATTCATGAACATCAATGGCCTAAGTAACTAGCAAGAGAAAATGTGATGATGTTCACGAAAACAAACAAAGGGTTGTTGTGTTGCTCGTTAACATCAAAGCTTGCCTTCAAGATTTGTTTCAATAATTGTTATTTTGATCAGGTATTATGACGACAAAAAGTTGTTCAAATAATTAACGTATTCCATAATAGATGGATAATATACAAGTCTGGTAGGAGAAATAACGGCCATAAAACTAATGCTAAAATGTCGCAAGACAAATGATTGAAAGATCACTTGCGAAATGACATCGCCGTTTAAATTATATTGAAAGGGATACATGAAGAAACTCCATGTTGATGGATTTTTTTGGAGTCTTTGATTTAGATCAAATGACGCTTGTGATACTTTCCTGGAGATAATTAAAACTCCGTTCATAGGCCAAAAGAGGCACGGACGACTAACTGGTTGGAATTTGTACATATTGATGTATATAGTCCATTATGTGTAGTCGTGGGCGATGGATTTCAACTTCATATGCTTTCTCCGAAGATTTGAGTGAGTATATGTATATACTTATTCAATAAGGAAGAAGTATGAAACATTTGAAAAATGTTCAAAGACTTTCAAGATGAAGTGGAAAATCATTGTAACAAGAAAATAAAAGAGTTTATGATTGGATCATAAAGAAAGATATTTGAGTTACAAGTTTAGGAAAACACCTAAGATTTGAGGAATCGTTCCATGGATTTGCATTTCCCAAAACACCATAGGAGTATGGAGTGTTCAAGATGTGTAATGAAACCTTGTTTGACATGGTAAGATCAAAGGTGTCATTTATAAAACTGCCATTATATATTAAATATTAAAAGCTTTAGTGACTACCGCTTTTACACTGAAAAGAGCTCCATCGTGATCCGTTGAAATGACACCATATGATTTATGTTTTGGGATAAAACCCAAATTGTCTTTTACACTGCCAATAACACTTTATTTGTTTTTGATGAACATCATCACTTATTCTCTTGCTAGTTACTTAGGCCATTGGAGTTCATGAATTACGTTGTCCTGTATGACATAGCATACCAACCAATTCGGTATCCAATACCGGAGAACCACATTGTTTAACAAGCAAGGAATACAACCATAACATGTATATCTTCTATATGCCTAAGTTGGACATCTCCAATCTTTTCTTTTCTACCAAATATTTTATAGATTCTCTTTCAGCAATTTCTTTTCTTTTAAAAGAATCTATCAACATCAATAGCGGTGTCATCAACATGACACATGGTACAAAGCGTATATAGTCAACTACTAATACCTTTGGACTGCACTTTGAGGTGGATCACCATCATCAAATGTTTGGTGTTCTTTCAAAAATCCATTATTTAGTAATCTTTTAGTGTAGTAAACATTTTACTTACATCTTCTATTCATCCTTATCATGACAACTTTCATGATCAAGATGCTATAGCTTATAAAGGTGAATTGCGAGTATAATGTTTCTTTTTCAAAACCTTTTGGAGGAGTAGGACGACTAGCGTCTCCAACCTTCACAAATTCTCATCAAATATGAGGACGTATACTCTATCATGTTGTAACCAACACATTGTTTTAGATATCGCAATACCTTTCACATATGATGGTTTCTGAAACATTGCTTTCAGCTCTTAGATAAACTTGATATTAAAAACAATCTTTTGAGTATCAAGAATCATGGAGGTAAACATGATACATTAGATACTAACACTGGAATTGTTACTCTTGATTTAATACTATTTATTAAACTTCATGGAGTAAATGGAGTTTGCTGAAAGTTTGCAATAGGACTTATAAATTTTAAATTGACACTCAAAATAATACGATACGAGTTCGTAAAGTAAATATCCAGAATTTCTATAGTTTCACTATCTCAACTATAACTAAGCGTAAGGTGGTGAACGGATGCCAATGACTACAACAAACTATGCAAATTCACTTTGATTGTGTTTATGATAAATTGAGTTCGACTAATCCAAATTACAAATGAACTCCCACTCAAAAACAACATCCCTCAAGTTGTTTTAGTGATTACATGAACCAAATCCACTACACCAAGTCCGATCATCACGTGAGATGATGTAGCTTTAAAGGCGAACAATCAACATGTTCATCATATCATCCATATGACTCATGCTTTACCTTTCGGTATTCTGTGTTCCGAGACCATGTCTGTACATGCTAGGCTCTTCAAGGTTAACCTTAGTTTCTGCATGTGCAAATCTGGCTTGCACCCGTTGTATGCACACGTAGAGTCTATCACACCCGATCATCACGAGATGCTTCGAAACGACGAGTCTTAGCAACGGTGCCAACTAAGGACGAACACTTTATTACTTGATATTTAGTGAGAGGGATCATCTTATAATGCTACCGTCGTGATCTAAGCAATACAAGATGCATAAAGTATTAACATCATAGGCAATTCATAATATGTGATATGATATGGCCTTTCTTCTTGTGCCTTTGATCTCCATCTCCAAAGCATGGACAATATCTCCATCATCACCAACGTGGCGTCAAGGTCCGTGGCGCCGCTTCATGGTTGTCCATCACCACCAACAACTATTACAACTACCTGGAATAAAGCTATTACATGATGAATGGACACGCAGGTCTTAAACAAAATTTAAAGACAACCATTAGGCTCCTGCCGGTTGCCATATTACAATAAGGATCATTGCATACATCAAATATAATCACAATCATATAATGGCCATATCACATCACAAATCCCCTACAAAAACGAGTTAGACGCCTCTAATTTTCTTTGCATGTTTTATGTGGCTTGGGGCTTTCGAATAAGAACGGATCTTACCTACGAACATGAACCACAACGTTGATACAAGTGTTGTCAGATGCTCATTGTAAATTGAATCTTAACTATGGTGGGAGAGACAGACACCCGCAAAGCCACTTGTGCAAAGCAAGTTGCACGTCAAGCGTGGAGCAAGTCTCATGTGCGATGACATGTAATGTTAGCCCGAGCCGCTTCATCCCACCATGCCGCAAGATGCAAAGTACATGCTAAGACACCGACAACAAAAGCATCAACGCCCACAAAAACATTGTGTTCTACTCGTGCAACAGATCTACGCATAGATACGGCTCTGATACCACTGATGGCTTCGTAGCATGGAAAACAAAAAATTTCTACCACAAGAACGAACAAAACCCAGATCTAATCTAGATAAAAGCCAAGATCTAATCTATTAGACATGAGCAACGAGATAGATAGGAACTAACCCTCGTAGAACCGAAAGCGTTAACGAGATTAGATCTCGTGGTTGATGTAGTCGATCACTTGCCGATCTCAAGATCGTGTGGAGGAGTCCTCCTCCCCCACGAATCTGTGTCTTGCCCCACTAGGTTTCCTTTGACCCTTTCTTGGTTTTCAAGCAAACTCCAAGAAATCCTCTAGAACATTCCAGAACATTCCAAAACCTTCCAGAATCTCCATACAAACACTCCGGAACATTTACTAACTTAGAAAATGATCCCCAATATATGAATCTTATTCTCCGGACCATTCCGGATCTCCTCGTGATGTCCCAGATCCATTCCGAGACTCCGAACAACATTCGGTCTCCAACGCACATTCCATATCTACTTAAAACAACTTCGAACCTTAAGTGTGTCACCCTACGGTTCGTGAATATGTAGACATGACAGAGACACATCTCCTATCAATAACCATCAGCGGAACCTGGAGATCCATAATGGCTCCCACATACTCAACGATGACTTCGTGATCGATTGAACCATTTACATACGAAACCAATTCCCTTTGTCACGCGATACTATACTTATCCGAGGTTTGATCGTCGGTATCTCCATACCTAGTTCTACCTCGTTACTGATAAGTACTCTTTACTCGTTCCGTGATATGTCATCCCTTGTGACCTAGTCACATGCTTGCAAGCTAACTAGATGACATTCCACCGAGAGGGCCCAGAGCATATCTATCCGTCATATGGATGGACAAATCCCAATCTTGGTTCATGCGCTTCAACACATACTTTCAGAATACCCAATGACACCTTTATAACCACCCAGTTACGAAGCGGTGTTTGATGTCATCAAAGTACCCATCCGGTGATGGTGATTAACATAACCTCATGGTCGAAGGATTAGGTCACTATGTATTTCAAAGCTTATAGGAAACGAACTTAAATGACTTGATCTTATGCTACGCTCACTATGGGTGTGTGTCCTTTACATCATTCTCCTAATGATATAACCTTGTTATTAATCACATCCAATGTCCATGATCAGGAAACCATGATCATCAATTAATCAACAAGCTAGTTCAACAAGAGGCTTACTAGGGACTCTCTTATGTTTACAAAACACACATGTATTAGTGTTTCCTAATAATACAATTATAGCATGGGATGTAAAGATTTATCATAAACATAAAGATATAATAATAACCACTTTATTATTGCCTCTTAGGCATATCTCCAACAGCCTCAGCTCAAACCTCTCCCGCGAGGGAACTAATACTAATGCATATAAACTTCCGGCTAAGCCTTACCCAATTTAGGTAATGTGGTTGTATGGTAAATTTGGAATGGTATCGCATCCGAACCCAACCATCAGTTTTTATAAAAAGGCTAAGGCTCATGCCTCAACATTTTCATCATCATAAACCATTTGTGTTTCTCAACACATGTCAAAACATCTTAATAGAATGACTCATCATTCCAAGGTTTTCACAAGTCATTTTCACTAGGTATTCCCATCTAAAGTGATCAAGTTTCTGGATTAGCTCTAAACCACTAAGTTAAGAGTGTTCACTAAGATAGGATGCTAATGTCAATTTCATGCCATAGAATGACATCTAAGTTTAACTAGATAGGTCAAGTTTTATACTTTTTATGCTACCTCTAAACAAGGTAAAGAACTTTGGTAAAGTAAAACAAGGTAAAGCTTGTAAGAAACTTGGGGTAGGTATAGGTCAACATATAACCAAAGCATGCTTAAGGCATTTGCTCAAGTTAAAGGGGAAAGTGCTAACTTGCTCAGTTCTAGCTTGCTAACAATAGCTTGCTCAGTTTACTTGAAGTGCTAGGCTTGCTAAGTATAATACTTGCAAGTGTTAGCTTGCATTGTTAATGATGGATTGCAAAAAAAACTTGCAAGGGTTAACTTGTATAATGCTAGCTTGCCTTGTGTAGTGCAGTGGTTGAAGTTTTCTTCCTCTTCTTCCTGGTAGAACTCCTCCTCCTCGAAAGCTTGGTCGGTACTACCGTCTATAAATACATACGGAATACACAATCACCAAAAAATACTTAACTAGTCTACTTAGCATACTAAAGTACACATTTGATGATCTAGCATCATCACAAGCATCACAAGGTTTAATGAACTAGTTTCATTCTTTTTATTTGAGAAAAGTAATTTCTACTCACTCAAAATAACTAAGATTTAATATTCTCCAATTAAAATATGGGATCATGTGGACACATGTCATCACCATATATTCTAACATATGGGAATGTGATTTAAAGGTTGGATTACATTTTCATAAGGTTAAGTTTAATAATTAATGATTTAAAGTGACTAGAAATGCCTAGATAGCATTATTTTGGTACTAGTCCAAAGTCACTGCATGCAAACCTTAATATTATTACATATTCAGATAGGTATGGTTAAATGTGATTTTTGAGAGTTGGAATCAACTCAAAAGCTATTATGGTTGATTTTAGAAAAATATTTGAATGTGACAAAGCTTCTGTCTTGTTATTTTTACTAGGAGAGGTATCTAACTCTAAATGATTTAAATCCAATGGGCTTGGATAAAGATTTACATCACCTTTACAACAAAATTGTAATCACCTAATTTGGGTTTGTAAAAATCTCTGAATTGATTTTTAAACTAAGGGACAAATTTAAGTCTAAGTCTAAAAAGAAAAATCTTAATTTGAATTAACTGGGTCGCGCAGGAAACAAATGGGCCGGCCCAGTTTACTCCACACAGCGCCCGAGATGGTTTTAAGTGAGGGCCCCACCTATTAGTGGGACAGTTGAAAGGACACAGATGCCGCCTAGAGGGGGGGGGTGATTAGGCAGTTTAAAAACTTTTCCGAGAGTGACTCAACAAAGGCAGAATTAAACTAGCGTTTACTTTGTTAAGCACAAAACCTAGAACAACTAGGGTTCACCTATTTGCACCAACAACTTATGCTAAGAAAGACAAGCAACTATGTGATAGCTAGATATATACTTCAAGCACGAAGGCTATCACAAAGTAAAGTGCATAAGTAAGAGCTCGGATATAGAGATAACCGAGGCACGCGGAGACGACGATATTTTACCGAGTTCCTCCCAACATGGAGTACGTCTCGTTTGGAGAGGGGGTGGTAACAAACGACCAATGCCACAAAAGGCCTCCCTTGTTCTCCAGTGAATCTCATCCCAACGGGATCGATCCACACTTCCACTATCGGTGCACTTGTCGGTGGCAATCCGGAACCGCTCACAAGGTTGGGGCACTTCTCCACAACTTAATTGGAGACTCCCAACAAACAAGCTTGGGGAAAGCTCCACAACTTAATTGGAGGCCCTAAGTAATCCACACACCTTCAAAACCACCAAACCGTCTAGGGTTCCAATGAACCCAAGAGTAAAAAGCTTCTCACCTTTCACCCAATCGAATCCTCACCGAGAACTCAAACGAATGCACCAAATGCAATGGCAAGAACACAAGATGTGATCAAGTCCTTCACTCCCAACTTCCACCAAAGCTACAAAAGCTTATGGGGGAATAAGAGAGGAAGAGCAATGGAGGAAATCCACAAAAGACTCCAAGATCTAAATCCCAATATGTTCCCCTCACTTAGAGGAGAGATTGATTGGTGGGATTGTAGATCTAGATCTCCTCTTTCAAATCCCTCAAGAATATGCAAGAATCATAGGAGGGATTAAGAGGGAAGCAAGCTCAAGAGATCAACAATGGTGGCTCAGTTTTAGGGTTCTTGAAGTTGGAAAAACCGCATCAACCAAGGTAGAAGAAGGGGCCTATATATAGGGCCCCTGGAAATAGAGCCGTTGGGAGCCACTTACCCCGGACAGTCCGGCAAAAACAGGCCGGACAGTCCGGCCTAGCCGGACACTCCGGGCGACAACCACCGGACACTCCGTCCTAGCAAAGTTTCCGGCCAGTGTCTGGGTGGTGTCTGAAATGGCACACAGAATGTCCGAGCAGGTCGACAAAACCCCAGGGCCGGACAGTCTGGCGAAAATCAGTCGGACATTCCGGCCGGACCGGACACTTCGGCCGAAAACGGCCAGACATTCCGCCCAAGGCAAAACTGACAGAAATAGCAAAACTGAAATGACCGTAACTTTTGCATCCGGACTCCGATTTTGATGATCTTGGGCTCGTTTCGAAGATAGTAACGAGATCTACAAGATCATACCGAGAACCGTCATAGTACAGCAATGGAGGATAGAACCAAATGATGAAAGGTTTAACCTATCTAGAAAAGACAAACCGGTAAAACCTCCAACCACGAACACGCGATAGAGAATGCATATGAAATCCGTTTTCGATGAACTTGGGCTTGTCATGAAGAATAACACAAGCTAAAGAACCTCACATGGATAAGATCCAAATAACAACCAAGAAATATGATGCCAAGTATGCAAAGGTTTGATCTCTCTCCGAAGGATATGATCAAGTTACTCACTCGAGAGCCCCTCTTGATAGTACGGCTATCTATCCTATAAACCGGTCTCCCCAACTAACACCATGACACCGGTAAGAATGAAACCCTATCAAGAACATACATTTGCCTTGAGCATATTCCACTTGAGCTTGACGATAGCAATCTTGTCCACCTCAAGATGGAACACCTTTCTTGATTGCACTAGCTTGGTGAAGACTTGCAAATTGCTCTCCCATACTCAACTATGGTAGAGCTTCTCTCTTGGGCATATCATATTCCCATATCCATGATAACCATAGGATGGAAAGCTTCAAGCAAATGATCTCTTCGAGATGGCTCATCTTGAACTTGCACATCATTTCTTCTTTCTTCATTATGTTGGTGTCTTGAAGGCACATAAGAGATATCACTCCAACTTTATTCTTCAAGACACACTTGCCATAGGTTCAACTCTCACAAGACCAATCTTTGGATCTCTCCTTGAACACCTTGGTCAACGCTTGATCTTCTTTACTTTCTTCTTCTCCCAACCTTGAAGCCAACATATGGTACAAGTATTGCCTATGGACAAATCCTACAAGTAAAACTCAATGCAAACATAAGTCCATAAAGATTGTCATTAATTACCAAAACCACACATGGGGGCACACATGCACTTTCAACAGTGGTTGCCAAAGCGGTATGGGCGAACTGTGGTCGTAGGATTAGACTAGATCTAACGGCTCACGGTCGTCGTCGATGACGAACACGTCGCCGGCGAACTAAACCCTAGCGGCTCGGTGGGGGTGCTGCGGGGACGTGCCGGGGCTCCAGCTAGTGTGGCGAGGCAGGCAAACGAACGTGTCGACGATGGCGGTTCTCCTGGTACTGGCGGCATCTCGGGAGATGGCCTGGATCAATGACTCCCTTCTCCTCCTTCCGCGGCAGACTCTGGTGAAATTCCGGCGCTGCGGGCTACAGCTTGCTCCGGTGGGGCTCTGGGAGTGTTCTGAGGGGGATTGGAGGAGGATGGTGTGACGAATTGGTGTTGGGAGGCGCTCTATTTATAGCGGGGCGAAGCGGCAGTGCGGCATGGGCGGAGCTCGTCGGTGACGACGATACAACGAGCTACCGGTGTGGGCGAGATAGGTGGACGGTGGGCGGTTCCTTGGCGACCATCTAGAGCTTAATGGCGACGCTAGGGGCGGTGGCAATCAGTCCGGAGCATTGCACGCTCTCGGAGACAGAGGTAGTGCTTGACGCGGTTCCCGGCGAGTGTGGGTCGCGCTGCGATGCACGGCCGTGTCTGGCGGGGTGAGGAGGTCAAGGCGGAGCGGCGTGCGCGGTCTGGTGTCGAGGCGTGGTCTGTGGCGTATTGGCGGCGAGGGCGCTCTGGCGTGCTCTGGCTGCATGCAGAGAGAAAGGGCGGTGCGACTCTGGGGTGGTCCAGTGGCTGGCTGCTCTCAGGGACGAGACATGGGAGTGCGGTAGGGTTGGGCGGAGCTAGTGCCTGTGCTGGTTTGACGCGGCGTGGTCTGCTGCGAGCTGCGCATGCTCGACCGGCGGTGACCAAAAACGGGCGGCACGCAAGCTGCTCTAGGCTAAAGGGTAGGCCAGTGAGGATTTGGTTAGAGCTGGGAGGGACAGGGGAACTAAAATGGGCCCAAAAACTAGATAAGACATTGATCACTAAACAGTATTAGTTAGGCAGAAAAATCTTGCCTGCCACCTGTTCGACCAAATGGCCGCAAGAAGAAAACTTTTGAATTTTTGAAAGATTTTTGGTGGAGTTGTTGGTCTCATGCTTGAGCATCTAGGTTTGCTTGGGATTTTGAAATGGAGTTCATTTGAGTGGTTTTTGAAAAAGTGTGATCTAGATACATAGACTAGATTCAATTTTTAAATGTCATTTAAAATTAGAGTTTGAATATTTTTGGAAGATCACAAAGTTGGTCTTGGCACATCACTACTTGTACTAGTAAGGGGTGCAAAGATCCAATTGTTTCTGTTGGAAATTAAGTGCTAGGAACACCCAAAGTGGGCTAGTTGATTAAAATGACACAAGTAACCATTTCCTTATTTAATCTTTTTTTATTTCTTTTTCTTTGGGATTTGCTTGGGGATGATCTATATGATGTGTAATTCACCTTAGAGTCATTTTACATCCAATAGATCAATCAATGATGGCAATTCAAAACAATTCCTATTTAGATGCACACACATATGAATGCTTAAAGATTTTTAAATAGAAAAAGGTTTTGTTAATCATAATTTGGGTAGATTTGATCTTGATTAACCTTGGTTTAAGTTTTAGGATGTTACAGTGCCGCCATGGCCACGTCGCCAGGGCAAGAGAGGCACCGCCATGGGGAGGATCCGCGCTACCGTGGGAGGAACATGCCGCCATGGGGAGGGACAAGCCACATCTCTGGGGAGAGGCCAACGGCGGTTGAGGGAGGCCGCCGCCACCACCACACCGTCCGGGCTTTTCCCGGCAGCGCCTCGGGATCTGGGTTATGGGTGGGGTCGGGAGGAGACGCGTTTTAGTGTATAGATACTCGTAGATTAAAAAAAATCGATATCCTTTTTGGGATGGAGGGAGTATAAACTTGGTCAAAACTAAACAAATTTGACTTAAAACAAGAGTGGTCTCGAGGGAGTACGATATTGAAAAAGTGTCGTACGCAAGATCTAACTTCAGGGTTCACCGAGTTTGGTTTCTGCTTGTGGTTGATTGATGAATGCGATCATGAGTTGCTCCTCCATAATCGAATCACAAGTTAGTTGACAGAGCTATAGGTACCTAGTGATGTATGAAGCCACAAATCCTAGCCAGGTTAGACCGACGTACAGTGTGCATCCATCCAAGCACGCACCGAGACAGGCGAGAGACGCGGACGGGACGGGACGGGACGGGACGGGACGGGACGTGGAAGCGACGAGAAAATGTCGCAAAACTACCATATTTGCGACAATATTGACACATAACTAGCGGTAGTAGTATTTTTGTCTGAAAACTATCAATATTAGGGATAGTTTATGACAGATAGCACTGATTGTTTAGTTTAACAATGTTAAACGGCTTGCAGACTATTCGGGTCCACCTGCCAGTCCGACGTGGCAAAAATTAGGACATTTTTTATTATTTACTGAAATTATGGAAACACTATGTCTGATTGGCGGGACCCAGAGAAATTCCTAGCGTTGACCCATCCCTCGACCCGGCGCATGAGCGGATCAGAGCGAGGCCGGCGGGGAACTCCCGTCCCAGCGTTCGCCCACACCCGAGGACGCCGCTGGTGGCGGACACCCGCCTCTCACCTAGCAGAGCTCGCCTGCATTGGCCCTGACCAGATCTCGCCCGTGCCGCCACTTGAGGAGCTTGCTCGTGACACCACTTAAGGAGCTCGCCCGCAACGGCCGTTGACGGAGCTCACTCACGTAGGCCCTAGGCTGGAATGAGCCCGCGTCGTAGGCGAGCTCGCCCGTGGCGGCCATTGACGGAGCTCGCGCGCGTAGGCCTTAGGCCGGAGCTCGTCCGTGCTAGGAACCTGACCCGCCTTCGCCTCGAGCAACTACACGGCCGCCGGCGGCCTCGAGGAGAGCACACAGAGCCAAGGTTGTGGTGGGCCGCAGCGGCGCGGCCACGTCCCGGCACGGCACGGCCGCCGTGTTTGGTCGTTGTGGTCATCCACACCCCCTTCTCGGACCGCAGCGGCACAGGAACGGCTAGCAGCTGCGCCACCCGATCCGACTCGGGCGCGGCCGAGCTCCGATGAGTAGCCGCGCGGGCACGGCCAGCCCCGACCAGCAGCTGCACGGACGAGCGCGGTCAATGCCCAGGAAAATATTGTTTTTCTTCTTCCCCTCGCCTCTAGTTAGTTCCCCTCGCCCACGAGAAAATAATAGAAATTGTTCTAATTTTTCTACCTAGGACTGACATGTGGGTCCAAATGGTCAGAAAACTGTTTAACATGGTTAAACTGAGCAATCAGTGCTATTTATCATAAACCAGCCACAATATTAATAGTTTTCAGACAAAAATATCAAAGACGGTAGTTATATGTTAATACTGTCACAAATGTGGTAGTTTTGCGTCATTTTCTCGGAAGCCACCCATCGTCTATCAGCACGTAGTACGTGGAAGCGTGCTTGTCGCAGTATTATTGCGTCGCGCTTGTCGACCCGCCGCGTCCATATGCTCGATGAATTTTCGTGCGCACTTGCTCAACGACCCTAGCTACTCATTTCGGTGCTACTGATTGCTACCTAGGCTAGTGACATTGATTTCATACAGTATTATGAATGTATGTTTTATACTCCCTCCAATCCTATTATATATTTTAATTTATTTAGACGCGTTTTATTGTATAGATACTTGTAAATTTAAATAAATATTCGATATCCTTTTTGGGACGGAGGGAGTATAAACTTGGTCAAAACTAAACAAATTTGACTTAAAACAAGAGTGGTCTTGAGGGACTACGATATTGAAAATGTGTCGTACGCAAGATCTAACTTGGCGGTTCACCGAGTTTGGTTTCTGCTTGTGGTTGATTGATGGATGCGATCATGATTTTTTTTTTTGAATGCGATCATGAGTTGTTGCTCCATAATCGAATCACAAGTTAGTTGACAGAGCTAGCTTACCTAGTGATGTATGAAGCCACAAATCCTAGCCAGGTTAAGTGACCGACCTACGGTGTGCTCCGGCCTTATATACCACGTCCGCATGCAACTTGCGGATGAATCGAGCCAGAATTTTGGACGAGATTCCACGATGAGCCATCAGAATCTAGTTCAGTGGAGTAGAATGAAAGCGTAAGTAAGCAGAAAGAACAACTTCTCAAGCATCTAATACTATTAATTTTACCCATTTACTTGTGCATGAAAACTATGTTTTGAAGTTTCTAAAAATTATGAGAAACAAATTACAGTACGTTAGAGAGGTGATATTTTTTAAATGGGTATTTTATTACTTAAATGTTTTAATCATTACACCCGGCCTCTGCATATTTAGGATGCACATAGCCGATAACAAGTTCGACCTTGAGATGGTGTGGTTGGATTACAGAAATCTCATCTTCTGCCACACCTGTTGTGCTTCTTAATGGAGTATCCGGGGCAACTTTCTTTTGCAGAAGAGGAGTTCGACAAGGTGACCCTTTGTCAGCACTTCTCTTTGTGCTAGCCGCTGATTTCCTATAGTCAATTGTCAGTAAGGCATTATTAGACGGGCATTTAGATACCCCTGGTTAGTTCAAGTTCTTTTCCCGTGGTTCAATATGCCGATGACACACTTATAGTCATGCCCGCCAGTGTTCACCATTTGCTTTTCCTCAAGGATTTACTATTCAGTTTTGGTGAAGCCACTGGATTAAAAGTAAATTACAACAAATCAAACTTGATACCTCTAAATATTGCCTAGGAAAGAATTCAGATTTTTACTGATGCACTATGATGTCAGCAAGGTAGTTTGCCATTCACATATTTGGGTTTACCATTATGCACTACAAAACCCATAAAAGAGTTCTTCTAAACAAAAGCTTTGCTTTTATATTGATATAGGAGAAGCAAACAAGTTTTTGCCTAAGCCATCAACAAAAGGAAAAAAGGTACAGAAACAACGCGGAAACTAGCTAGTAACCTCCACAAGATGCTTCGCGCCTGCCAAAATCCAGTTTTGCTCTCATTCTTGATTTTTTGCATGAGGACGGATGGCATTGTGGCCTTGTTGTTAAAAACCCTCGTGTTCCTATCCTTCCAGAGCTCCCAAGTAATTAGAGTGATGACAGATTAAGCCCCTGGGGATGCACAGTTGGCGAGTTTGCAGTTGCATGCCAATACTGCAAAACCGTCTGACGACCTGAACCCAAATCTTGAACCAAAGAAGGGCATGAAAGCCAAGTGGCCTCTTGTCGCCAGATCCTCCTGGAGTATCGACACTCGGAAAGAATGTGCCTTGCCGTTTTAGCCTGGCACCTACAAAGTGGACAGGAGGGTTGATGAGGCAATCCGTGCTTTTCGAGGCGATCAGAAGTCCAGAGTCTATTCTAAACAGCCAGCCATGCAAAAAGATGATATTTGGGGGGGGGGGGGGGAGGGTCCCAAGTCTTCCAAATGACGTTCTTGAATGTGCAAGGGATGGACTCAATGAACTGTGCTCTGTAAGCCGACCCGGCAGTGTACACGCCGTTGGGAGTAAGGGTCCAAGATATCATGTCCAAGGTCCTAGGAGTTGGGGTAATGCCCTGAAGGAGCCTCGCTAAGGTGATGAACATGGAGATATGCTCGACCATGAAAGTACTGACCGAGATGTCAGCAATCCATTTGTTGTCTGCAAGAGTGTCCTGAACACATATGTTCTTTCTCCTCGAAGCCTCAAAGATCTTAGGGGCGACCTCATTCAGGGTAACCCCCTTTAGCCAAGAAGAGGACCAGAAAGAGGCCCTGTGGCCATCACCGATGATGACCTTGGTAGCCACATTGAACAGTCATCTATCAGTGTCGTCACTGGGGGTTTCGAGGCCAACCCAAAGCTTATCCGGTGCCACCCACTTCTACCAAAGACATCTGAGACGCAAAGCACGCCTGAAATTTTCCAGATCCAAGATTCCGAGGCCCCCAAGCTTTTTAGGACGATAAACCTTAGCCCAACAAACTTTACATTTCCCACCGGTAATAGAGGTTTTACAAGCCCACAACATACCACGCCAAATCTTATCAAAAGACTTTAGGGTGGCCTTATCCGCCTTTATAGCTGTGAGAAGGTGAATGGGCATAGCCGACATGACTGACTTCACTAGAGAGGCACATCCAACAATATTAAGGAACCTGGCCTTCCAGGGGTTCAGGTGAGACGCCGCCTTGTCGATGTAAGGCTGCAGGTCGAACCGACGAATACGACCAAAAGAAAGTGGCAGACCCAAGTACTTGATGGGGAACTGAGCCATCATGGAAGGAAAGTCCGCGAGCATGGCTGGGAGATCAATGTCGACACATCTGATGGGGGAGACATGGATTTTTGCCACATTAGTCTTAAGCCTCGTGACCTCCCCAAAGTTTTGCAGCAAGGCAGACAAGTTGACGATGTCCTGAGCCACCATTGCCAGAAAGATCACAACGTCATCCACATAGAGGGAGATGCAGGATTTGACCACACTGGCTAGTAGGGGCTGTAGAATCCCATGTTGGGTAGCAAGCTCCAAAATACGCGGTAGGGGGTCCATTGCCAAATCGAAGAGGAGCGGATAGAGGGGGTCTCCTTGACGAAGCCCACGACCGTGCCTGGTTTCCTTGCCAGGGATACCGTTGAGAAGAACCCGTGAGATCAGCAAAAAGAAGAGCAGGGACACCCAAACACGCCATCTAGGTGGGAAGCCCCTCCGCTACATGAGATCCAGAATATAGTCCCAGCGGACATAATCAAAACCCTTGGCGATATCCAGCTTAATAAGCAGAGCTGGAGTTCAGTTACGGTGGAGACGTCTAGCCACATTCCTGACATACATGAAATTGTCATGGATGTTTATCAATTTTGATGAAGGCACTTTGGATGGAGGAGATGATATCATTCATCTTGGGGTGACGACGCAACTCCATGGCCTTGGTGATAATCTTGGGAAGGATGTGGATGAGACTAATAGGCCTGAAGTCGGAGATGGAGTCAGCCCCATCCTTTTTTGGTAGAAGTGCGATGTTGTCCATGTTGATGATGTGCATATTATTGACAGAAAGCTCTAAGAAAGCATCAACTATGGCCATTAGGTCATTTTTTACGATAGGCCAGCAGGAGCGAAAGAATTCGACAGTGAAACCATCTAGGCCCGGAGCTTTATCGGACGGCATCACCGCGAAGGCCGCGAGAATTTCATCCTCGGAGAAGGGGAGGCCCAAGTCATCCTAATCTTCAACGGTGGGATCGATGACCTACCAATTCAAGTCCAAAGGTCAGGGGTCAGGTGTGCCTATGACCTCAAAGAAATGATCATGGATGTGTTGTTCCTTTTCTGCATAAGAGGTAACCTAGTCGTTGTTGCGCTTGAGTCTCTGAATGATGTTCTTGCGACAACGTGAATTAACATGGAGATGGAAGAATTTGGTGTTCGCACCTTCCTCGTGCAGGCAGGTTATTAGAAAGGCTTGACACTTAGGAGAGTACTCCAAGACAACTAGGCCCATGACATGCTTCTTCAAAGCGGTGCGAAGGTTTCTCTCTTCCACGGTGAGAGTGCGGGATTCTTGGGCCACATCAAGCTGAAGGATGACATCAAGGCCCATGAGAAGCTGCTACTTGTGGTTTTAGAAGATACCTTTACTCCAAGCCCGAAGTCTTTTGGCCATCAACTTGAGCTTATGGTTTAAGACATGCACATGCTGCGTATGGGTCATGGGCTCAGACCATGCTAAGCTGAATATCTCCTCAAAACTTGGCATCTTTGGCCAGAAGCTCTCGAACCTGAAGGTTTGTGGTTGATGAGGACCGCTTTGGTTGGAGAGAATAAGTGGACAGTGGTCAGACAAAGACAAGGGGAATGGCTTTGATGTGAGGATAACATGTGTTCACGGAGTGTTAATGCTTTGCTCTGGTGCTCTATTAAAAGGAGCACCTTAATTGCCAGTAGTTCCCTTGAGGCCCCACTGCAAACGGGCTGGCAGGACAAAAGATGTTGTGCAAGTTCTCATTACGAGCACGTATGACTATATATGGAACACATGCCTAGGATTATCTAATACTTGGATGCTTTATCTTATTTATCTGCAATTGCCCTATGTTCTGATTGCTATGTGAATTGTCTTATCCATGCAACACCCGTCCATCCATCTCTATGCCTACCGCACTCGAATCCTACTGTTTACTGCTATTGTTACTGCTGTCTTTACTTTACTGCTGCTGCTACTTTGCTATTCCTACTATAAAACTGTTGCTACTGATAAACTGCTGTGAGCAAGATTGTTTCTAGGTGCAGCTGAATTGACAACTCAGTTGTTAAGGCTTATAAATATTCTTTGGCTCCCCTTGTGTCGAATCAATAAATTGGGTTTCACTTCCCTCAAAAATACTGCGATACACCCCCTATACTTGTGGGTCATCAAGACTGTTTTCTAGCGCCGTTGCAGGGGAGCATAGCTTTATTTATCAAGTCCACTTGGAATCACTATTATTCAAGCTAAGTTTATTTTCGCCTTGTTTTCTTGTTTCTTTATCAAAAATACAAAAAAGTAGTTCCTACTCTAGTTGTTATTTTCGTTGGTCTGTTATTGTCTTGCTTTATCATGCTTGTTGTCAATGGTTGGTTTCTTTGAAACTGAATCTTATTGGCAAGGTGGGTTCACGGAAGATCAAAAATATTATTATAAGGAACACCGCTTGTCACAAAAAAGGAAACACTTATGGGAACAAATTGATAAATTGTATACCATTGCTAGAAACGCGTGCTCTACTTATAATGTTACTTATTGCTGTGATAAATCTCGTTGCTGTAAGAGGTATAAACACCTCTCTTTTCAATGTGAGTATAACGATAATGTTACCATATCTTCTTATGCTAAAGGAATTTATGACTTTTATGATGTGGGACAAATTGAAGAATTTATTGCTTGGAAGGGTGCTTTTGAACTTGCTAGTTTGCTTGAAAATATTGATGATTCACCTTACAAATGTGAGGTTTATGGTATACTTAAAATTTTCTTTGATAATTACAAGGATGAAAATGGCTATATTCTTGAATATATTAATAGATGCTTTCCACAAATGGAAGAGACTAATGCCTTGCAGGATCCTATGGAAGAAGAAATTGATGAACCTGGAATCTCATTAGATGAAGAAGAGGAGGAGAGTGATGACCAAAAGGAGGACGAATGGATTAGCTACCCATGCCTACGTTCTAATGAGAGTAACTCTTTATCCCTTACATTATTTGATTGTCCTCCATGCTTACTAAAGGAGGATGAATGTTATGTTCCCGAGGATTCTTTTGAAAATGTTTATAATAAAGCTCTAGTGCTTGTAGATCATGAAAAGCATGCTTTCTGTGATAGTTATATTGTTGAGTTTATTCATGAGGCTACTGAAAATTATTATGAGAGAGGAAAATATGGTTCTAGAAGTTTTCATGGTATTGAAACACCTCTCTATGTGCTGAAAGTTTTGAAGTTACTCTTGTTTTATCTTCCTATGCCTGTCACTTTGTTCTTTGTGAATTTATTTGCATACACGATTCCTATGCATAGGAAGTGGGTTAGACTTAAATGTGTTTTGAATTTGCTTCTTGATGCTCTCTTTTACTTCAACTCATATTTCTTATGTGAGAATCCTCTCAAACTATTATGCCTGAAGATGATAATATGTCTATTATTCTTGAGAGACCTTTTCTTAAATACTGCAGGAGCTGTTATTAATTGTAATCAAGGAAATGTGACTTTCAATGTTAATGACAAGGAACATACTATCTATTTCCCCAAGAAAATTGAAAGGACTTATGGTTTGAATTCAATTAAACATGTTGAGGGCATTCAAGTTGGAGAAATATATTGTCCCATACCAAGAGAAAAATTTGAAACTATTATGATTGGGACCATTGCTATCAAGGTTGAGGTAACATAATCATTAGTGGAATACAAAGTTTTGTCTCATATGAAATTGTTTTGGTAACAAGACCTGATCAACCTTGTTAACAAAAGGATTTCGTTGAACAAAACAATGTTTTCACCATGATTATCTCCGCTTACTTCTATTCTATCCATTTTAGTTTTTGCTTATGTCTAACTTAAAGACGTTAAAGCAAAGTACTTATTGGGAGATAACCCAAAAGTTTTAGATGAGTCTAGGAAGTTATTACTTCAGTAATAACCGCTCCTTATCCTTTTTATTTGCTTTTTGTGCCAAGAGTAACCTCTAATGAGAGAGAAGTAATGATTGGGAAAGTTGATGTCCCGAAACAGATTTCTGTGCTTCACCGTAAAAATTCGTGTAAAATCTCTGAACGTCTTTTTGAGGCTTTAATTTTTGTGTTTCTGCCCCAGGTTGTTATCTAACTTCCGTTAGTTCGACACTTTTTGAATTGAGCAACAGAAAGTCTTCGAAAAAATTCGTCTTTACCTGCTGGTCTGTTTTGACAGATTTCTGCCATTTTCTCCATTTGCTTCTTGTTGGTTCCTTTTTGAGTTCTTTTGGGGAATTGAGCTTTTTGAGGGAAGTTCTACAGTATCTAGTGTTTTAATGGAAGTTTATTTGGTGTTAGAACTGAACCTTAAGACCTATTATCTAGAGTGCACTAATGTTGCTAATAAAGATTGTGTGAAGTTTTGTATGAAGGAAAACTTTCAGGTGTATGGAAGGAAGGAGTAATGAGATGAAGGATGGACTAAAGCTCAAGCTTGAGGATGCCACGCGTGTCACCCCAAGAAATATCCAAGAAGTACAAGCGTTAAAGCTTGGGGATGCCCAAGGCATCCCCTTCTTCATCAATAAAAATCCCAGGTTTCTTCTAAACGCTTCATTTTTGTTGTTTCATGCATAGTTGTGTTGTTCTTGGAGCATCTTCTTTTTCGTTTTAATTTTGTTTTTTTGTTTGCTTAGTTTTCTGAATAAATTGGTTGGACCCCCTCTTTCATACATTGGTGTTCAAATAGTTTGGTTTGGATTGGAAAAGAGTAGGAAAGTTCATGCTTAAGTGGTAAAGAGAGCTTGTTTTTGACTGTGGCCCATGCTTTGTCATACCATGCGTTATATTGTTTTGGCTTTATGCTTAGTATTCTTTGCTGTAGCATAACTTGTTATAAACAATTGAGATTGCTTAATGTGATTTGGATGAATCATGTGTTGTTTTAGCATATTAAATCATAGTATTGTGGTATTCTCCTTTGATGCTTTATTTGGGTTGACTTGGCACATGCTCACACCATGTTATGACTATCCCAAGTCACCATAAGCCTTTATGATCCTTTAGTTTTCAACTTGTAGCATCACTTTATGCTTTGATCGATGATGTTTTGTCGCTCTGCATGATTATGTCCATTATTGCTCTCTCGTTTGTCGCTCCCTTACTATTGCTAGCCTTCACTTTCACTGAGTATGTTTTACTCATGTTTCCAACTCCCTAAAACCAAATTTTGCCAAAGTGTCCACCATACCTACCTATTAGCATCATTTGCTACTTCCGTGCATATTCAATATGCCTTGTTTTCTTCCGAATAAAATGTTTGCTTGTTATGAGAAAGTTAGTTCGTAAAGCTCTCACGAACTTGATGGCACACTTTATTTTCTTGCATTTAATAAACCTGAACCATTGCGTCCTTCTTTGTTGCGTATATGCTTGCGCTTTATAAGTTGAAGTTAGCAGAACCATGTATCATGGGGAACGCTTTCAACATTGCATTGGTACTTAGTACCTCGTTGATATCATGTTCTTTTGCTTATGGATCCCGATGGTGTGAAATAAAAGTGGAACTTTTAAGATCATGGAGTTTGTATGTATGTTAGAGAAACGCCTGGGCCGCTAGCCTAAGCCATGCCTAATCATGGTGGAAACTTGCAGCATAACCATAATGAGCATTCTATGAAGCATCCTGAATAAAAATCTATGCACACAGTAAATAAAAAGATCACTGAGATGCTCATTGTCTGCTTGCCTTGTCATTTTGATTATGGGATAGCTCCTGTGTCATGTGCAAGGGGTACCCCGTTGGCGGTTCTCTATGATACGTATATACTTACAATGACAAGAGCTTACTCGTGACTGAAGTTGAGTAGCATGAGGATCGGTCTTCGTAAGTAAGGGGCATGAGACTTTGATTTATAACTTGTCAAGCATATCCTCTTAGTTGTGTCACTTTAACCTTAACCATTTAAAGATGCTTATGATAGGGGCAATGAGAGCTCAAAGCTAATGAGTACCATACTTTCAGCATTTGGAAGCCTTTCAAAGTTTTCAAAACCTGTTCATTTCCTTGTTGAGTCTCCACACATTCTATGAGCACTTTCTTGAGAGCATAATGGCCATTCTTAGTTCTATGTGCATTGTCGCAAGACTTGTTGATTGATGCATACCTTGATATTGCTTGTTTTAAACTATTTGTATCTAGTCACTCTTGTAAACTTTGAAGGTGTCCTATGCATTTATGTTTGCTACTCTATGAGGGACAAGCTGAATGCCACTATGCTATGTTTTTTTATGTGAAACAAACAAAAGTCTTGTAAAGCATTGTTATTCATGAATCTTTTGTTTGTGCCTTTTCATGTTGCAACATAGTTGCTATGTCTTATTGTTAGAACTTTGTCTTTCATGTTATGATTGAAGTACTATGATCCCAGCTTTGAATGTCTTACAAATACTTTGATCACGTTTATGATGGTGCATGTCACCTCAAAAATTATTCTTTCTTTTTATCACTTACCTACTCGTGGACGAGCAGGAGTTAAGCTTGGGGATGTTGATACATTGCAAATATATCTATAATTTTTGATGTTCAATGCTTGGTTTTATCCACTTTCTTGTGTTTTGTCCACACTTTGGAGTACTTTTCATATGATTTCTTAGACTAACCTATTAACAAGAGCCACAGTGCCAACTGCCTGTTTTTGGTTCTAGGAAATTCAGAAAATGAATATTCTCGGAATTGGACGGGACAAAAGCCAAATTTCCTATTTTTCTGGAAGACTCACGGAGCCAGAATACGAGACGAAGGAGGGCCAGGGGCTGGCCACACCCCCATAGGCGCGGGTCCCCCAGGTCGCGCCAGGGCATGGTGTGGGACCCCCAGGCACCCCCTCGGTCTCCCTCTTTGCCTATAAGAAGCCTTCTGACCTAAAAACTCAGGGGGGTTCGATGTTTTTTCAGAAGGAGTTCCGCTCTGCCGTCACCACCAGATTCCACAAAACAGCACCAGAAACTCCGTTCTGGCACCCTGCCGGGACGGGGAATTGGAGGAGATCATCGCCATCATCATCACCATTACTTCTCCATCGACAATCCATGTTTCCCCCATCTATTAGTGAGTAATCCCCCGCTGTAGGCTATGGGGATGGTAGGGATTGGATGAGGTCGTTCATGTAATGGCATCGGATTGTTAGGTCATGGTGCCTAGTATCTTTTATTAGTGCTTTATGACTTTGTTGCGACTTGTTGTGCTTAATGCTTGTCACTTGGGCCCGAGTGCCATGATTTCAGATCTGAACATGTTATTGATTCATTATGATAGTATTGTTTTTGGACTTATCTGCAAGTTGTATACACACGTTGTTGTCCGGAACCAATGGCCCTGAAGTGATAGAAATCGGGATAACCGGAGGGAATGGCTTTGATGTGAGGATCACATGTGTTTACGGAGTGTTAATGCTTTGCTCCGTTGCTCTGTTAAAAGGAGCACCTTAATTGCCAGTAGTTACCTTGAGGCCCCGCTGCAAACGGGCTGGCAGGACAAAAGATGTTGTGCAAGTTCTCATTGCGAGCACGTATGACTATATATGGAACACATGCCTAGGATTATCTAATACTTGGATGTTTTATCTTATTTATCTGCAATTGCCCTATGTTCTGATTGCTATGTGAATTGTCTTGTCCATGCAATGCCCGTCCATCCATCCCTATGCCTACCACACTCGAATCCTACTGTTTACTGCTATTGTTACTGCTGTCTTTACTTTACTGCTACTGCTACTTTGCTCTTCCTACTATAAAACTGTTGCTACTGATAAACTGCTGTGAGCAAGATTGTTTCCAGGTGCAGGTGAATTGATAACTCAGTTGTTAAGGCTTATAAATATTCTTTGGCTCCCCTTGTGTCGAATCAATAAATTGGGTTTCACTTCCCTCGAAAATACTACGATACACCCCCTATACTTGTGGGTCATCAGTGATCTCAATGTCAACAATGACCATTGCTGCTTCAGCTTGCATGTCCACAAAGATGTCTCCGTCACCTTGCTTTGGCTCCCAAACCGAGCTCAGCAGCAGCGCGAGAGCGACCACGTTCGCTAGATCAGCAACATCAACATTGGTGTCATACCAGGCTCTGTTCTCTGTCTCCACATCCTCCCCTTCCTCTTCATCCCATGCGATAGGGACATGCACAGGGGGAAACACTGTAACAGTAGCAACAAGCACATGCTTGGTATATGCGTGCAGCTCCACCTCCACGCCTTCATCCCAAGAACTTGGTAAAAGGTGGTCAAGGCTAGGTAGGGCTCGGGCGAGGCGAGACGCGAGGGCCCAAGACGAGCGAGGCTAGTGCAGCACGAATCACTACACGCCAATCCTGCAAGAAGTGATCGATGTGGAGAGGGCGACACTGAGTGGCGATGAAGGGATTGAGTGGTCATGGCCAACATGATAGTCGAGTCGGCCTGATGCTGCCGCCCGCTATGGCCACGTGAGCCACGCCTGTCGCGATGGCGATCTTGCTCTCCATGATGACCACCGGATAGAGCACGCCCGCTCGTGTGAGTTCTTCATGCCTTTAATTATGACAGTTCAGAAGATATTGCCTAGTTTCTCTCTTCATCTAAATCATGCAGAAAAGTTGGAATTAGTCAACTCGGTATTATCCTCTCTACCAACTTTCTTCCTCAGCAGCCTGGGAGTATACAAATGGGTAATTGTGGAAGTAGATAAGTACAGACGTCATTATATGACATGTGGTGGAGATCAGAGCAAGAAGCATGCTCCTCTTGCGGCTTTGGATTTGGTTTGTTGACCAAAGGAGCAAGGTGGTCTTGGAGTGATAAATTTTTACATATAGAATCACAACTTACTTATGAAATTTTTGCATAAATTCTAAAATAGGCATGATCTTTCTTGGGTCAAGTTGGTTTTGGAAGCATATTATCAGAACCATTTACCACCACAGAATTCCAGAGGCATTTCATTCTGGTGGAGGGAACGTCTGATACGTCCATTTTGCATCACTATTCTATTTCTTAATTCACTATTATTCATTGATATATTTCGTATTGAGAGGTGATACTTATGTTATTTCATCTGTTTTTGCATGGTTGATGACTTTTGGAGCATGGACCGCTCCAGTCAGGATTCTGATGGAAAATGTGCTGTTTGGAGGCAAAATTCACGAAGATCAGAAAATCCGGGAAAATATACGGAAAATTCTATTTTTCCAGAAGACTCGGGATGCCAGAAGATGGAGCGGAGGTGGGCCATAGGGGGCCCACACCACCCCATGGCGCGGGCAAGCCTAGGCCGCGCCAGGGAGTGGTGTGCCCGCCCTGGCCCACTCCAGCCTCTCTCCTCTGGCGTATATCATCCCCACGAAACCCTAAGACTCGGGGAGCGACCACAGAAAGATCCCGCCGCCTCTACGGGGCGGAAAACACCGAGAGAGAAAGATCTCTCCGGCAGATAGATTTCTGCCGGGGGAATTCCTTCCCGGAGAGGGAAGATCGTCGCCATCAACACCACCATCAAGCTGGCTTTCATCGGGATCATCATCATCATCACCATCAGCACCCTCATCACCATCTCCATATTGCTGTAACAATTGGTTGAATCTTGCTATAGTTCATAGGGGAAACTTTCCCGGTGTTGATTACTCTTTATAGTTGATGCTATTGAGTGAACCGTTGAATTATTGTTTATGTTCAGATTGTTATACATCATTATTCCATCTCTGATCATGATCCATATGATGTCTTGTGACTAGTTCGTTTTGTTCTTGAGGACATGGGAGAAGTCTTGTTGTTAGTAGTGGAGTTGCGTTGAGAAAGATTCAATAGTTTGATATTTAAGTTGTGGTGTACTTCTTCTAGTGGTGTTACGTGAACGTCGACTACATGACACTTCACCTATATGGGCCTAGGGGAATGCATTGTGTATTTGGCTACTAATCGTAGGGGTTGCTAGAGTGACATAAACCTAAACCCCCGTTAGGAAACCATTGCACAAGGGATGTAAGGGTCTTAGAGTTTAAAGCTGTGGTTAGGTTTTACCTTAATTACTTTCTTGTACTTACGGATGTTTGCAAGGGGTATAATCACAAGTATGTCTTTAATCTTGGATGGGGCGGTACATTAGCACAGGTTCACCCACACAACACTTAGCAAGCTAGAGAAGATTAATCGACTATATGAAGCGAAAGCACTTGACAGTCTTCCCATGTGTCCTCGAGAACGTTTGGTCCTCTATAAAAATACAACCGGCTTGTCCTTTGCTGCATAAAGGATTGGGCCACTTGCTGCATTCATTCTTACTGACTTTTATTTACTCGTACTTTGTTTACTTGCTTTATCGAAAACCCCTAAAAATCCGTTTGCTAAGTATTTGCAGAGAATTCCTGATCCATACCACTAGCCAGCACCTTCTGCTCCTCGTTGGGTTCGACACTCTTACTTATCGAAAATACTGCGATACACCCCCTATACTTGTGGGTCATCAAGACTATTTTCTGGCGCTGTTGCCGGGGAGTGAAGCGCTATTGGAGAGTGGAACTGGTAAAGGAAACTTCTACTGTGAGTATAGTTTACTTCTGGTAGTTGCTTTATTTTCGTTATGGATAATTCGCTGAGTTTCTTATTTGGTAATGCTACTACCACTGCTAAGGTAGTAGATAAGCCACCACCTGCCGAGAAAGATGTTTTCAAAATACCTACAAGAATTATTGATCGTGTTATGGATAACTACTATGTTGGGGATGGAACTGTCCATCCCGGTGATCATTTACTCTTTATACACGAATTATGCGGGTTGTTCAAGTGTGCAGGTATTACTACATATCAAGTTAAGAAGAAGTTATTCGCATTATCACTGAAAGGAAGTGTTGAGGAATGGTATAAGCTGCTGAAGAATGGTCAAGCTCCGGAATGGGAGGAAATAGTGCCTCTCTTTTATTCAAAGTTTTATCCTTCTAGTGAGATTCATAAAGATCGGAATAAAATATACAACTTTTGGCCTCTTGATGGAGAGAGTACAACCCAAGCTTGGGGGAGATTGAAGTTACTAATGCTCACATGTCCCATTCATGAGCTCCCCAACAATATTATTATCAATAACTTTTATGCAAGGCTCCCTCTACATGACAAAGATTTATTGGACGCTTCTTGTGCTGGATCATTCACTTGCATGGAAGAAGAAGTTAAATGGGACCTTCTAGATCGTATTCAAGACAATGCTGAAGCTTGGGAGAATGAAAAAGGTAGAAAGTCAGGTATAAATTATGATTATGAATGTATTGAATCTTTTATGGGAACTGACGACTTTCAAAATATAAAAAATGCTTACGGTCTAGACTCTCAAGCTATTGCTTCGTATTTTAAGGCCTTTGCTTCCTACATTGAAGTGCCTAAAAAGAAGTGGAATAAGTATCATGAACCTTATAAAGATATTGCTAAGAGTGTTGTTGCAAGAAATACTGAAGTTTATACTGCTAATCATGTTTTACCTAAACCTTATATTGAGAAAATGCCTTTCCCAGTTAAGGTAAAGGAACATTCTATGATAGCTAGTATGGTTAATGAAAGTATGAACAAGGCTGTTGAACCTGATAAACAAATGGTTGATGAACCTATAATAGCAAATGTGAAAAACATTGTCACTAAGTATGCGGAAGAGGGACACACTATCCTTTGTAAGGATACCTCTAATATTGTTTCACATAGTAGTGCTATGAGAGCTAGTATTCCTGTGTTTTCTGTTAGAATAAGTGATCATCGCTATGATGGTACTTGTGATAGCTATATTGTTAAGTTTATGCATGATACTGAAAGTTACTATGAGAGAGGGAAAAGTGTTCTTATGTATCTCAATAATATCAAGTTTCCTCGTTTTATGCTGAAAGTTTTTATGTTGCACTTCTTTTGCTTTCTTATGCAAGTTGTCTTTGGTTTCAATAACTTGTTTGTTTACAAAATCCCCTTGCATAGGAAGTGGGTTAGACTTAAATGTGTGTGTGTTCTTGCTTCTTAATTCTCTCTTTCACTTCAATTCATATCCCTATGAGAGCTTCTTCAAAATTATCATGCCCATCTTAATGGCTACAAAGAAAGAGCTTTATGGGAGACAACCCAATTTGTTTTTTCTTTTAGTTTGTTTTTGTTTATTTGAGTCTTGGAAGTTATTACTTTGTTAATAACCGCTCCTTATCCGTTTTGTTTGGTTTTTGTGTCAAGATCAACCACTAGTGAGAGAGAAGTAAGATTTGAGGAAGTTGCTGTCCCGAAACAGATTTATGTGCTTCACCGTAAAAATTCGTGAGAGATCTCTGTATGTCGGATTGAGCTGTAATTTTTTGTGCTTCTGTACCAGGTTGTTATTTAACTTTCGTTAGTTTTGCAGGTTTTTATTTGAGCAACAGAAGATTTTCGAAAAAAATGATCTTTACCTGCTGGTCTGTTTTGACAGATTTTGCCACTCTTGCATTTGCTTCTTTATTCAATTTCCTTTTTGAATTCTTTTTGGGTTTTCGGAAGGAGTTGCTACAGTAGCTTATGTTTTGATGGTTTTCAGTTGAAGTTGGACTCAAAAGGTTTTATCACTTCACTTATACTAATGTTGCTAATAAGAACTGTGTGAAGTTTTGTGTGAAAGAAATTTCCAGGAAGTGGAGATAATGGTGTAATAAGGAAGAGAAAGGTTTTACGACTCAAGTAATAAGTGTATGAATATGAAGATATTGATGATATTCAAGAGATGACTCCGGAAGGATCCACTAAATACCAAATTCAGAGACCCACAGAGTCTGTTTTCAAATAGGTAACAGTTCTAGTAAGAAAAGTTCCGCGAAAATACAATCCAACTATATTTTTGTAGTTTTCAGTCAATATGGAAAGCTACGAAGCGAAAAAGAGACGGAAACGGAGCCAGGGTGGCCCACACCACCCCATGGCGCGGGCCCACCCTTGGCCGCGCCACCAGGTGGTGAGGCCACCCAGGACTCCGCCTTCAACTCGTTTTCTCCCAGTACCTTCCTTTTGATATGAAACTTCGTAATATATAACCCCCCGGATCCCCCGAGGTCCGTATATTGTGTTTTCATCGTGTTTTTGTTTCGATCTGTTTCTGCCAGGTAGAATCCCAGATTTGGTGCCACAATGTCTTCCTCTGGATCATCCAAGGGAGGTTCTTTAGAGGATATCATCAACCCATACATGAGAGAATTGAAGATTCATCCCAATGAGTTGTTGCTCGAAGGTGGGGAGGTCCGGATTAAGGAGGTTCAAGGCCCTAAAGGTGAAGGAAGTCTGGAGGACAGGATGGAAGCACAGGAGCGAGAAGTCTTTAGGTACAGGAAGATGGCGGAGCGCGAAGTGGAGATCATCCACAAGATTTGTTCCAAACTCACCGCCGAGCACCAAAAGGAGACTGCTGAACTCAAAGGCGAAGTCCTTTCACTCCGCCAAACAACCAACGAACTGCAAGCATATGACGTTCAAAATCAAAACTGCGAGTATGAGGCTAGATTTAAACGCATAAGTGCTGCTGCAAGTTTCAGGATGTTGGAAACCACGATGTCCTTTGTTGATGGGAAGCCTTTACCCTGGAAGACGGAAAAAGATGAGAGGATACCACCACCACCGAAGGAGTAATTCGTCATCAGGTTTGGCATCCCCTTGGTTTGTTCCAAGCTTGGGGGAGTGCCGCGGTATCATATCACTATCTTCTATCTTTTTACCTTTTTAGTAGAGTCATATCATGAATAGAGGAGTTATTATGTAGTATGGTTTGCATTATGGAAGCGTCCCCTCTCTCGTTAGATTTGTATCCCTTGGTGCGAGTTGCCGTTATGGAATATTAATGAGAAGTTCTATCATTCACCCTTTTTCATAGCTTATGTTAGTTTTCAATTCGTGGTTATATGATTGATCTTGTTGTTAGTATTGGTAGCACTTTGAGATCATTGAGTTAATTTAGTTGGTTTTGGCAAACCTGGCTCGGTCAGTAGCAACACCCTTCTTGAGAGTTGAAAAGAAAAAGATAGAAGTACTCGAGAGAAAAATAATTTCATCATCTTTCTTTCTTGATTTGCCCATAAGTCTAGTATTCTCTAGTTAAGATCTTTTGTGCTTCCAAGGAAGATTGCATGTTTTTTTATCATTTGTATGTTTGTTTGTTTCCGTCAACTCTTGTACTTGCTACCCAGCCTTGCTAGCCAAAAACCTGTACTGAGAGGGTATTCTTCTCGTGCATCCATCTCCTTTAAACCAAAACCCACGCCATTTGTGTCCACCATACCTACCTAGTAGCATTATTGCTATTCCAAGTAAATTCTTGTTTTGTCTACCTCCCAAATTAAACTTGTTATGTGAAAATTAGTGATTAAAGCTCTCACAAACTTGATGGCACACTTTACTTTCTTGCATTTAATAAACTTGAACCATTGGGTCCTTCTTTGTTGCGTGTATGCTTGCGCTTTATGAGTTGAAGTTAGCCGAACCATGTATCATGGGGACCGCTTTCAACACTTCATTTGGTACTTCGTACCTAGTTGATATCATGTTCTTTTGCTTATGGATCCCGGCGGTGTGAAATAAAAGTGGAACTTGTAAGATCATGGAGTTTATATGTGTGTTAGAGAAACACCTGGGCCACTAGCCTAAGCCATGCCTAATCATGGTGGAAACTTGCAGCATAACTATAGTGAGCATTCTATGAAGCATCCTCAATAAAAACCTATGCAAATAGCAAATAAAAAGATCGCTGAGATGCTCATTGTCTACTTGCCTTGTCATTTTGATTATGGGATAGCTCCTATGTCATGTGCAAGGGGTACCCCGTTGGCGGTTCTCAATGATACGCCTGTATTTACAATGACAAGAGCTTGCTCGTGACTGAAGTTGAGTAGCATGAGAATCGGTACTCATAAGTAAGGGGCATGAGATTTCAACTTATAACTTGTCAAGCATATCCTCTTAGTTGTGTCACTTTAACTTTAATCACCTAAAGATGCCTATGATAGGGGCAATGAGAGCTGAAAGCTAGTAAGTATCATAATTTTTGGGAGCTCTTTATGAGACTTGCAATCCCTGCTTCCCTCTGCGAAGGGCCCTTTCTTTTACTTTGTAGTTGAGTCAATAAACCTATTCCCCTCTATCTCAGCAAGTATTTTGAGTTGATGTGTTTCATTCATTCATATGATGATTTATTCAATCATGTCTTATGTTCCTTGTTTTGCACATTGCTCTTATCTTGATGTTTACTACTTTGAAAGCTTTCATTGAAAAACCAGCTATCTGTGAACTCCAACAAATTATCAACTATTATTCGACCAAGAGCTAAGTTTGCCATTACCAATTCTAATTCACTTTATGTATCTTTATTGTGTTTCCTTTACTCATTGCAAGTTGAGTTATATAATAGAGAGTTGTCTTCTATTATGATCTATGTATTGATGAATGTGATGCTTCTTGTCCGTATTCTTTTATCGACTCTTCACTCCATAAACCTGAGGTCATGTTTATTGAGCTCAGTTTCGCTTGGGGACAAGCGAAGTCTAAGCTTGGGGGGAGTTGATACGTCCATTTTGCAACACTATTCTATGTCTTAATTCACTATTATTCATTTATTTCGTATTGAGAGGTGATACTTATGTTATTTCATCTGTTTTTGCACGGTTGATGACTTTTGGAGCATGGACCGCTGCAGTCAGGATTCTGATGGAAAAGGTGCTGTTTGGAGGCAAAATTCACGATGATCAGAAAATCCGGGAAAATATACGGAAAATTCTATTTTTCCAGAAGACTCAGGATGCCAGAAGATGGAGTGGAGGTGGGCCACAGGGGGCCCACACCACACCATGGCGCGGGCAAGCCTAGGCCGCGCCAGGGAGTGGTGTGGCCGCCCTGGCCCACTCCAGCCTCTCTCCTCTGGTGTATATCATCCCCACGAAACCCTAAGACTCGGGGAGCGATCACAGAAAGATTCTGCCGCCTCTGCGGGGCGGAAAACACTGAGAGAGAAAGATCTCTCCGGCAGACAGATTTCTGCCGAGGGAATTCCTTCCCGGAGGGGGAAGATTGTCGCCATCAACACCACCATCAAGCTGGACTTCATCGGGATCATCATCATCATCACCATCATCATCACCATCAGCACCCTCATCACCATCTCCATATTGCTGTAACAATTGGTTGAATCTTGCTATAGTTCATAGGGGAAACTTTCCCGGTATTGATTACTCTTTGTAGTTGATGCTATTGAGTGAACCATTGAATTATTGTTTATGTTCAGATTGTTATACATCATTATTCTATCTCTGATCATGATCCATATGATGTTTTGTGAGTAGCTCGTTTTGTTCTTGAGGACATGGGATAAGTCTTGTTGTTAGTAGTGGAGTTGCGTTGAGAAAGATTCAATAGTTTGATATTTAAGTTGTGGTGTACTTCTTCTAGTGGTGTCATGTGAACGTCGACTACATGACACTTCACCTATATGGGCCTAGGGGAATGCATTGTGTATTTGGCTACTAATCGTAGGGGTTGCCGGAGTGACATAAACCTAAACCCCCATTAGGAAACCATTGCACAAGGGATGTAAGGGTCTTAGAGTTTAAAGCTGTGGTTAGGTTTTACCTTAATTACTTTCTTGTACTTACGGATGTTTGCAAGGGGTATAATCACAAGTATGTCTTTAGTCTTGGATGGGGCAGTACATTAGCACAGGTTCACCCACACAACACTTAGCAAACTAGAGAAGATTAATCGACTATATGAAGCGAAAGCACTTGACAGTCTTCCCATGTGTCCTCGAGAACGTTTGGTCATCTATAGAAATACAACCGGCTTGTCCTTTGCTGCATAAAGGATTGGGCCACTTGCTACATTCATTCTTACTGTCTTTTATTTACTCGTACTTTGTTTACTTGCTTTATCGAAAACCCCTAAAAATCCGTTTGCTAAGTATTTGCAGAGAATTCCTGATCCATACCACTAGCCAGCACCTTCTGCTCCTTGTTGGGTTCGACACTCTTACTTATCGAAAATACTGCGATACACCCCCTATACTTGTGGGTCATGAACGTCTCAAGTCATTGTCTCAATACAAGTCTTTGGTTACATGCTCAGTTCAAAGTTGCACTTCTGTACTGCTATGGGAGGATGTCTGGGACAAAGATACTGAACTAAATTTCAAAGAGTAAACTGTTCCAGCGGTCCTAAATCTTTGTTGATACCTTTAGTTTGGTCCTAAATCTTTGAAATTGCACATCTGGGTCCTAAATCTTTCGTAAGAGATTCACTCAAGGTCCTATTTTGCTCTGTCCGCTTTGACCTATCTATGTGGTGCTTTGTCCACTGCCACATCAGTAGTATGGGCCCACTAGAAGTACTAGTTGGACATAAAAAATCTAAAAAAGCCCCTAGGTTCCTGGGACACTCGTGTCCACTAGGGTTCCGGCTGCTGCTGCGCGCCTGGCCG
Source organism: Avena eriantha (assembly GCA_910589775.1). Lineage (NCBI taxonomy): Eukaryota > Viridiplantae > Streptophyta > Magnoliopsida > Poales > Poaceae > Avena > Avena eriantha. The sequence goes on along the minus strand of OU342743.1, from coordinate 267,229,668 downwards.
CCTCCAATGTGCCCCTCCGCTTGCTCGCCTTCCCTTCCTATGCCCCTACCGCCTCGCCCCTGATGCAGGAGCTACGTCCCAGCTCGTTGCTGAGCAATGGTGCTCTTCTGATGCTGCAACCACCGGCTCCGGCCTTGTCTGCTACCACAACGATCGACCCGTTCTGACTCGACCTGCGCCATGCCCCTGTGGCACATGCTCCTGCGTCACGCGCTGATGGCCATGGTCGCGTAGTACGCTCGGTCCCTAGCCGCCTTGGGCGATGGTGAGTCTCTCGTCATTCCTTCCCACCTTGGGCAATCCGAATCCGAGAACATGATCGTGGGCTCCATCCACACGCTCCATCGATGGGGGCAAAGGTCTTGATGCGAGTGCGGCCCGACGCGTGGCTTTTGTCTATGCTATGGTCACGGAGAGCTTCTGATCCCCCTCAACATGCAATACCTCCTTGGCGTCCAGGCAGCGACCATTATGGGGGTGAGGCTTCTTGTATTGGGGTGGTGTCGCGTTACACCCATCTCCACAACCGCTTTCCAATGACAAAGGTCCCTCATTAGGTTTCTTCCCCTAGGCAGGAGTTGTTAGAGAGAGGTATTTTGTACATCCGCCATGCATGACGCGGGCTTCCCCTGCCTGGCACACCAACTAAAAAAGGATAGTTTTCATGATCCCTCCGCAATATCACTTCTTAAGGATGGAAGAGAGTTTATTTGTTCAGCAATCAGCTCAGGGCAGCAGGTTTGGATCTCTCAAAGATAAAGACAAAGGTATATGTGTAATGGGGAGGATTCCCTCATATATTCATTTGGTGATCGAGAGATCGTACAATGTGTCTACAAGAGATCTCGGTGGGTATATAATGGCACCTTAGGAGAGATAAAACTAGAGCTATGACTAAGGCTAATGGTAAAGACTCATGCGTCTACTGTGTGTTCTCCTTTAGGTGAATTTTCTTCAGTTACTATTGGTATTGATGGCGATGGAGTCTTCCTTAGTCACTTTAGGTCTTCATCTTGTATTGCACGTAATCTTGATCTCTGATCTTCCTTGCATATACGTCTTCAGGATCTCCAAAGAGTCATCTTGTAGCCCCACTAGTCAAGTGAGTTAAGGTAAGGTCGGTTGAGAGCTTCTAGATGTAGGCCTTCAGGTCCTTGATCATAGAGGTTAGGCATGGGTAGGAATCTTGGATTTACGCTCATATAAGGTACATGGCTAAGTCCACCCATCACCAACAATTGGATTCTGGTTGAGATCCACTAGAATTTCATATGCTTAGTTACTTAGGTTTCTAGATTTTTGGTCATGAAATTCCTTTCCTAGATATACTAAGAATCCATGGTTATTAGGCTTCTTCATGTCCTAAACATGATTAGCTTATGTGCCACTGTTTAACATCTATGGTTACTACTATCTTAGTCCTAGGGTTTTAGCCATAAACTTTGTAGATTCCAGAGTTTTCCCTTGTTGATGAAGATTTCCTTCTCCTTAGCTTTACTTTTCTGCTTCACTTGCCAAGTTTTCCCCTGTGGATGAAGATTGCCTTTTCCTTAGCTTCACTTTTCTGCTTCACTCGCCTCTCTAGATCTCTCTATCACACTACTAATGTGTTTTTCTAGTTTGTTGGCTTGGGGAGTTGTGAGGTGAGAGGCTCATGGGATCTCCTATTTATAGGTTCTCAGGTAACTTGGGAGACAAGTTTCCTAAGGTAATTTGGTAGCCAAGGTACCTAGGTGGGATGATTATCCACTTGAAATTATTATTTTGAATATGAAAAATGGCATTTGCCACTAATGGGCCTTGGACTGACTTTCCAAGTGGGCTTGATAATTAGGATCATATTAAGAAATACAATGGGCTTATTTGCATGTTTTAAGTTAAAACTTAATTTGCAATTATGGCTGATTATTGTAATCTTCCATACTAATTAAGTGAAAACTTAATTAAGTGAAAACTTAATTAGTAATACAGATTAACAATAATTCCCAAAGGTGGGTTGAATATTATTAACGAAGTGAAGCCTTAATTAATCAAATAGGTTTGATTAAGTAAAGTTAAAAAATGTGTAATCATCAATTCTCAAGGTGAATGGGTGATATACATGGATGGTATTGTTAGTGTATCAGACTTGGGTATAGGCTTTAGAATGAATACTAATCATTCAAGGATAATCACTAATGATTTATCCATAAGATGTTAGTTATGGCTTAGTATCAAGTATTGAATCCTTCCTCTAAGAGAATGATTCTTTCCAATGATACATCTTAGGTTAGTGCTAATTAGTTAATCAAGGTATACTCTAGATCGAGTTAACTTCTCTAATGTCTAGTTACTTAGATTCTCTACCAGGACTCTCATCCTAAAGATGATGCAAATACTCCTAACATAATTATATCTATTCTTTATGATGATTGGAATTGTAAGGTTGGGAGAGAGAATAATAGAATAGATCAAGGTTTTGGATAGATCAAGATTGGGTGTGGAGACTTAGATAATGCCCTTTTACTAGAGAATTGTTTAGCACATGTAATGATGGATTTTGAATCGTCATACAAGATAAGATTAGATATTTGGTTTGTTTATTAAGTATGTGGGTTTACTTATAGTTCCGTTTTATGCACGAGTGCTTGATCAACCTTCCTAAGGTGAATTTTTAGCAAAGATCATAGCAAAGTTTATAACGTTGACCTTGATGACCTAAATTTACCTCATCAACTGAAGTGAAACTTCAATCACTTTGCCAGGTTTTAATAATAAGTTTTTAATTCCCCAGATTTTACATGCATGGATGCAATGCACACATCTATGTTCTACCCATTTCGAGTCTTTTGAACTAAGAGATGTTACAAGATCCTCTCTGTCCATCTCACATCTCCTGTAGTGGTGGGATGGTTGTCGGTGTCTCCTACTCTGTGAACAGACTTGGCTTGCTTCTCGTCGGCAATGAGGTCAAGGCGACTCCTTTATGTGCGTGTCTGAGGGTGTTAGGGTCGGGAGAAATCCTTGCATATAGAAGATGACGGTGACGCCCGAGGGCGCCGTTATCTCCTTGGAGGCGCTGTCATGGAGCTTCCAGTGCTTCCCCGCCTCTAACATCAAGGGAATCCCTAGATACAGTCATCAGATCGGACAGCAACAACGCATACATGTCGTTTCCCTTGTTGGAGGCGTTACTTTGGCTGTTTGAGGTGTTCCCAGACTACAGTTGGAGCCGGTGTCGACCGCCATCTAGGGTGTGGGCTTTCGTGGCACTATGTACACCGTGATCAACTCTTCTTGGTCATTTTAACCTCTGTCCTAGTTTGGTACCACTGTTCTCTCGCCCTCTCTTAGGCACTTATGGGTGGATGGTGCGTTCACTTGGGTCATCTTGGAGTGTGAGTCGGCCGCCTGAAGTTCCCTCCTTCCATTGGCGGATCTCGGAACTTCCCGAAGCATGGGAAAACATGTCTAAGATGCCCTTTTTTCGAACAAAATCACTATAGAAAGCTAAAAATACAAGGCATCGGCTATCGACAAGCCTAGGTGACTGTCCGAGCTAGAGGGATGGTGGATCCACCCCTGCCTCCTTCGGTCATGATGCGGCCTAAAGCTTTGTGCTCTGTGTCCTTACTGCTTTGCGGGTGACGGGTCCACAGCTAGTTGCCGTCGGTGGGCTGTTGTGAGCTATGTTGTAATCGTGTGGCGTCATGTTTGTACCGTGTTACCTTTTTTGTTGTGGTGGTGGCACGACAGATACCATGGATAGGCTAAAGATGGGGCCAATTAGCGCTAGGGGAATCCAGGGAGGGAAAACGTGGTGATTCCACGCACAGAAGTTCTTGTATTTATTCTATAAATGGTGCTACAGGTGCTCTTCAAGCTCTTGGTGAGAAGGAGACTATGTCTCTTACTCCCCACTTCCTGGCTCTAGAGTTCTACCTTAGACGGAGAGAGAAAATGATCGATCCCTCTCTATGGAGGTCCCGGTGCTCCTTATATAGGGGAGCCTGGGTTACATTGTTAGGGCACACGTGGCAGCATATTCCCCGAATATGCTCCTCGACTAGAGCTAGATGCTTCTTTATTCTCTTTAACGACTTGTCCGAACTTTAAACGTAACCCGCTGCATAATCGTTGCCTTTAAGCGTCACTAGACACGGGCTACGTCAGCCGACACAACCCGCGTCACCTTGGTCGCCTCTCTCTCAATGGTCCTTCCCTCTCCTTTGCTTTGCTCACGATACAGCTAACCTAAGCCACCTTTTGACCAGCGGGAGATTCCTTCCTTCTCTTCGAAGCCAAGCGTTAGGCCGGATTAGCCCATGGCCAACCCAGCTACGAGGGTACCTACATAATAGACAGACATACGTTGCCGGCATATATTTTATGCTGGTCGGGTTAACATTAGGAAAATGCTCCACGGGCCGGGTTACTCCATAGGTCAACGTGCCTTGAGGTGACCCGGCCAGCACTTGCTTTGACCGCGCCGTACCTCGGCTAACTCGTCCTTTATACCCTGGCGTGACCCTACCCAGGGGTATTCCCCCAACATTAGTCCCCGAAGCTGGTGCGGTCTTTAGCAACTTTAGTTGTGTAAGGACACAGCAGGTTCCCATATCCGGATCTTTGCCTCTTTGGCCGAGTTACCACTTAACCCGGAGTTTTTTCTCTTGCGCTCCCTTGGCTCATTCCGAGTTATTACTTGCTGGCCGGGTCTTTTGCTTGCTTATCCGGGATATCTTTCCTTCTCGTGTATGCTTCCCCACGTCCTACGTGGAGGGTAATCATCATTTTGCCTCATTTTAAGGGCCATGCGCATTTAATGCACCAGTTACTATTGCAATGTCAGGAATAACTATTGCGCACGTCCCTTCACTGCAGCACCTCGTTAACTGTAACACCACGTCGTGTCATGGGATTCTCTGCTCCCTGTGACCCTTGTTGTGGCCATGCTCCGACTGGTTGACCCGGTTGCGTACACGCTCGTTGCGTGTGGCGCGGCAACCACAAAGGATCCCACTACATGCTCTCTCGCGCGGTTAAGTAGGGGGCTGGAGGCAATCCTTGGGGAAGTTTCCCACATCTCTCGCGCTCCCCTGCCTCCTTTCTCTCCCACTGCAACTCCATCGCCACCGCTGCTTCTTCACCGTTGCTACACCGCCGCAACCGTGCTTAGCAGCTCCTCGTGCCCGCGCTGCCGCTTCCGGCCAAGGTCTTCGCCACGGGGCCCTGCGCTTCCAAGCTCCCCGCCACCGGTTACTTCTACTCCGATCTTGTCCTTGAGGACCTTGATTTCTCCATGACAGAGGAAGAAGCTGTTGTGGTCGCTCAACAAGAGGAGAAAGAAGAGGGCCACGAGCGCGGCTGCTGGAACGGCGTGTTCGTCTGCGAGGATGATCTGAACTGGCTCCGTGCCACGCGCCGCATCCCTGCCGGTGTCGCCTGCCACCTCAGCACCGACGAGATTTCTCCCTCTCCCAATCTAGGGGAGTACGTATTTTTTCTTTCTCACTTCCAGCGTGGCTTCGGCCTTCCTACCTCTGATATATTTTTCGATTTCATCTCCACATACCAACATCAACCACATCACCTTCCTGCTAATGCCATCACTTCCCTCTCCTCTTTCACCTCCGACATAGAGGGGTATGTCAGCCTCTGGCCGTCTAAGGAGCTGTGGATCAAGTTCTTCGGTCTCCGAAAGAATGTTGTTCTGGATCCGGAGCTTACTCCGAAAGACAAGCGTCTGACTCAGTGCGGCGGAGCCTCCATATCTCCTCGTAAGAACTCCTTATTTCCTCGGGTCACCGGGCTCAAGTCTTGCAAAGGCTGGGCCCGAACTTTTTTCTACGTCCAGAATACAACTTCCGATGACTTGATCCGGCTCCTCCCCTTCAAGCTTGGAGCCCCGGATACCTCTCTTTGGGAGAGTATCCCCAAACGACCCACTGCCCTGGCGAATCAGGTTGAGCGCCGGCTCAAGGAGCTGCTCAAGGAGAAACTACGGGGGGGGGGGGGGGGGGGGAGGATATCATGATTACTTTCATTCACAGCCGAGTCTCCCCCCTGCAGAAACATGGTCACAAGATTTTTTACTTCAGTGGCTCCCTCGACCCCCACCGGACTTCCTCCTTCGATCTCGATGACTCGGCGGTCTACCGCCGGGTTAAGGCCAGTTTCAACGTGGAGAAGGAATTCTCCAAAGATTGGGAATGGGGGCTTGATCCCTTCACCCGGGATAACCCTCCTCCACATGTAGACTTTTATCTTATTGCTTGTCCGAATCTTCTCTGTATGTCAAATTATCTTCTTAACTTAGCCATTGTTGTCTTGTTCTCAGCGATTCCTCCAGCTGGCAATTGAGGATGGCGAGGTACTGGCGAGCAAGTGGGTACCGGACCGCACTGAGGGAGACAAGGTGGAGCCTGATCCGAAGACCTTTCTACCTACTCCGGACACCGTCAAACGCTCCTCTGGTAAGGCCTCTTCTTTAAGGGTTTGGCTTGATGATGATGACTCGAACGTTGAGGTCCTGGAGGTACTTGACCCGGTTCTCATTTCTTACGCATATCTGGTTATGTTCGAATCTTCAGCTAACCCGGTCGGTCAGGTCCACGAGGTTCCCCCCTTGCCACGGATGGTCCGGTCCCTGCTCCCTCCCAGAAGCACGCGACTACATCGGCCGCATCTTCGGAGGCACCATCGCCCAAGAAGAGGCAAAAGAAGTTCGGGGTGAAAACCTCGGCCAAGCCAGCGGCCAAGAGCATGGTCCGGAGGGCACCCAAGCCTTGGGCACCTCCAACCTCAGACGAGTAAGTTTTTCTGTGTTCTTGTTTGGGTCTTTCCATTTCTACCTTTGCTTGCTTCTTATTGGTTCTTTTTCTCTTTTTGACTTGGTGCTTTTCTGCTTTTCAGAGCTCCTAGGGTCATTCCCAGAGGGGCTCCGGCATAGCATCTCCAATCCGGAGCAGCCCTTCTCCCTCCCCCCGTGACGACGACACTCGCCCGCTCAGCCCTATTCAAGAGGGCTCCGCGGCTGCGCCTGATCAGAGCCCGCCTCGCCATTAGGAGGGCAATGTCGGCACATGGGGGTAGTGGGGTAGCTCAGGATACAGCCCTGCCAGATCGTCCTAGCTCCTCTTCGGTGCCAACACCCAGTATTGAGGTGCCAGTTTCATCGGCACTGCCCCAAACAACTTCTTCAACCCCATCAGCAGCACCAACACCAGCACCACCTGCATTAGCAGCGGCACCACCATCACCAACACCAGCGGCAGTAGCAATAGCACCACCAGTAGCAGCAATAGCCTCAGCAGCAACAGCAGCCTCCACTAAGCCTCCAAAGAGGAAAGCCCCGTCAACTCCCTCTGGATCAACCATATCGATCGCAGACATCTTCCAACCAGCTCCTCAAGCTTCATCCGGATTAGAGGCCTGTGATCTTCCACCGCGTCCTCCTTCATCCGGCAAGATTAAGAAAGCTACCGGGCCAAGCAAGGGCACTCCTTCCAGGTCTCCCGCTGCCGGATCAGAGGGCAACAAGCAGTTGGTTCTGCATACTAGCCCTGCCGTAGCTCAATCTGCCAGGCGAGAAGCCCACGTCAAAGGCTTGGTGGCGAATTACTCTCCTAGCGGCGAAAGTTACAGTCCACTGCTCCTGGAGTATGTGAATAACTGGAACAATGCCGAATTCATCGATCCAAAGGACGATCTCTTGGAGAAATTTGGCCCAACCGAGTTCAGCGCCTAGATGAATTCCGCCACCAAGGCCATCTCTTTGGCTGGCCAGATGATGGAGGTAATCCTTTTCCTATGATGTGGTACTTTTACATGCATGAGTATTTATAGATATATCCCTAGTCCCCGAGCCTCTGAGGGAGTAACTTTTTACTCGGTCAGATGCTCCTAGAGAACCCAATTTTCCTCCTTATCAACTTCAAATAGTGATAAAATTAGAGCCGAGTTAAGTTCCACTTGGCCCGGATCTTGAATTACTTCAAATATCCACACACCTAGAGCCGGGTTTAGTTCCACTTGGCCCGGATCTTGAATACTTCGATAATCCACACACCTAGAGCCGGGTTAAGTTTCACTTGGCCCGGATCTTGAATACTTCGAAAATCCACACAACCAGAGCCGGGTTAATTTCTACTTGACCTAGATCTTGTAGATTTCGAATATCCACACACCTAGAGCCGGGTTAAGTTCCACTTGGCCCGAATCTTGAATTACTTCAAATACCCACACATCTAGAGCCGGGTTAGGTTCCACTTGGCCCGGATCTTATAGACTTCGAATTATTCTCCTTTTCCCTTTGAACTAATCTTGTGTTGCTTTTTCCAGATTACCACTAACCGCCGAACTGCTGAGTTCCAGCGCCAGCTGGGTTCTTAGAAAGATGTTCGCGTGCTCTATGGAAAGCTCCTTGAGGATCACAAGAAATAAATAATTTTCTTTACCCAAGACTTGTCCTTTTCCATTTCCATTCCTTCGAGTTTTCCATGATCCGAATTAACTTGTTACTCCACTTATGCAGTTGATGTTGAGGCTGAGAATATCATCATGCGGAAAAATCTTGAGGAAATCCGAGGTATTTTATCCTTCACTTCATCTTTGTGGGATTCTTTCCTTGACTCGGTAGACATTTATACTTCGGCTCAGTCGGATTAACTTATTACTGCAGCTGCCCTTGAAGATAGTGTTCCTATTCCTGGTATGATGACACATTTTCTCGAACAAGCAGGCAAGCATCAAACTGAACTAAAGAAGAAGGATGACGAGATAGCTTGGCTGCGCCTCTAGGACTCAGAGATCACTCGGCTGAATGCCGAAATCTAGAGGCTCAAGGACCTCCACAAAACCGAGCTAGACAAGGCGGACCAGGAGTTTACCAAGGATAAAGAGCGTTTGCCGACGCAAATTTCCAAGGATAAGGATCTATTGGAGGAAGCCGACGTAAAACTTACGTCGGTAACCTCTGAATATGAGAAACTCCAGGTCAGTAGTGCCAATGTCGATGCTGAGCTTCAGCGTCTCCTCTTCTAGATTTCCCGTGAGTTTCTTTCTCTTGTTCAATTCTCTTTTCTCCGGATTATGCTTTTGCTCATTGCTTCCTCTGCTTTGTTCTCAGGCAAGTTTCTAGAAGGTGATACTCTTGCTGGCGCTACTGTTGCCCGGTCTCGCGAGCAGCGTGGTATTCCCACGGGCCCTGGATCCGGGTTAGTCCCTTACATGACACAAGATCTGCTTGTGAGCCTCCCTGGTCTCCTGGAGCTTGTAAAGAACTATGGCGCAGATATCACGCCGAACGCAATGCGGATGCTGAACTCCCTCTGGCCTGGCGAGCCCACTCCAAAGGGAAATGCCGCTCGCATTGCCAAATTAATGGAGTGCGATACGCAGATGCATTTGTGGCGTGAGTCGGCTGCACGACCCGGTGCTGATATTGCGCTGCAGTTCGTCTTCTCGTGGTACGAAGGAATAGACCTGGGGCTGCTTACCCGCATGTGCACCGGATCCAAGTGGACCAAAGATCCGACATGGGTTGGGCGTCGCAAAGCCAGTGCTAACAAGCTTATTCAGCATTCCTTATGCCACGCTTGGAACAAAGGACCAAGCTACCTCGACATGTATGATGATGAAGATGCTTCTGAAGGTGAAGAAGGTGAAGGGAGCGTGGGCGAGGCCTCCGAGCTTGAGTACAAAGTTGAAGACCTGGAGGATGAAGGGGCCAACCCTGAAAATGAGGCCGAGACTAGCGCCCCGCCCACCAATTCCGAAGTACCTCCTCCTTCGGCCGATGATTCGGCTTATGCCCCTGCTCCTTAAAACCACTTAACCGTATTTGTCAGATCTCCGGTATGCCGTATGAAGTTGTATTTAAGCACTTTGGTATAGTTTTGCTAAAAAATGTTCTGTTTGCTACTAAGTTTTTAATGTCAGATTATCGTGGGCAAAGTCCCCGAGTTTGCTTTTCTTGTCCTCCAAATTTTTGACTCGGCTCGCGTCTACATTGATTCGGTTTTTCGACTTACGAGTCCAAGGTTCAAAAAAATTGAATGAACAATACTTGAAACTTAGAGATCAACTCAAAATATTCCGGCAAGAAATGAAATAAAAACAGGGTTAGTCCGAATGACAAATGTCGGCGCACTTAGGTTCTTTCCCTTAGTCGTTTTTCATGTGCCTCGCAATTCCAAACTTGTTCTCTTGCTTGCCATGAAGCCAATTCTTTTTGGACATCAGCAAAGTCAAAGAGTTGGGTTTTTGGTGCTCGCACACTACTAATCCAGCTAAGGTACAAGTAATGTAAGCCAGCCGACATATAAAGAACGTAAAACAAGAAAGACAATTATTATGGCAGTCCCCGTGTTTCTGCCGGGGTGCCGAAATTTCATTGATAAGCTCGTTCCCGACATACATACCGACATGTGAGTGACTCGGATACATTCACCTCTTTGCTAGGTGTAAAAGGGACGAAGTAGTGCTACATCCCATGGTCGCTTAGATTCTTCCCCGGACCTATCCGCCTTGTTCTTCTCCCGTGGCTGTGCATCAATAAGACAATAGGAATCATTGTGCAAAGCTTTGCTTACAATGAAAGGTCCTTCCCATGGAGGGGATAGCTTATGCATGCCAGCAGTTCGCTGTATCAACTGGAGTACAAGATCACCTTCTCGGAAAACTCGGGGGTTTACTTTCCGGCTCTGATAGCATCAGAGGTTTTGCTGATATATGGTGGATCTGGATAAGGCCAGTTCTCTCGCTTCTTCCAGCAGATGAACATCATTTTGCCGGGCCTCTCGCACTTCGGCTTCCGTGTATTGGGTGACCCTTGGCGAATCATGCTCTATGTCGGCCGGTAATACGGCTTCTGCCCCATATACCAGAAAAATGGCGTATAACCCGTTGATCGATTTGGAGTTGTTCTTAAGCTCCATAGTACTGCTGGTAGTTCTTCTATCCAGTACCCCGTTGATCTTTGCAGCGGCTCTATGAGCCGGGGTTTTATCCCGGATAAAACTAGTCCATTGGAACTTTCCACTTGCCCGTTCGATGCGGGGTGGGCTACTGAGGCGACATCTAGCCGGATCTTCTTTTCTCGGCAGAACCTCGCAAATGCTCCTTCGGCGAAGTTAGTGCCGTTATCAATTAAGATACTATGTGGATATCCATATCTCAAGATTATATCCTTGAGAAATTTTACCGCTGATGCCCCATCACACTTCTCGATTGGCTTTACTTCAATCCATTTAGTAAATTTGTCCACCATTACTAGGATGTGGGTCATTCCTCCTTTAGCCGGCTTAAATGGTCCTACCATATCAAGGCACCATACAACAAATGGCCAAGTAATGGGGATAGTTTTGAGCTCCGACATTGGCAGGTGGGTTTTGGTGGCATATCTCTGGCAACCATTGCACTTCCTCACCAAATCCTCTGCTTGCTCCAAAGCACTTGGCCAATAAAATCCATGCCGAAAAGCTTTTGCCACTAATGCCCTTGAGGATGCATGGTGACCACATTCTCCTTGGTGGATATCTCGGAGTATGTCAAGTCCTTCCTCTGAATCAACACACCGTTGTAGCGCTGTGGTCATACTTCTCTTGTATAGTTCGGCGTTGATAATAGTATAGGCTTTTGCTCTCCTCTGGATCTGCCTTGAGAGTACCTCATCATCCGGCAGGGTTCCTTCTTTCAGGAAATCAAATATTGGCTTGGCCCAAGGTGGTATTGCCCGGATAGAAAAGGGTTCCTCGTCAATTTCCATCGCATCCACCGACATAACTCCTGCCGGATCTGGCTGAATAGTCCCCGGGTTTGCTGACGCAGTCCTCAGGTTTGCCGAAGCAGTCCCCGGGTTTGTTGAGGTGCCTCCCCAATCAATTTCCATTGGCGTAGCTTCTGACCCGGAGAGAACCGGGATATAGATAGACTCAGATTCTGGCGATGGGGTAATAGATGGTTTTCTTAAGTGCTCCAAAGCAACATTTGGTGGGATTGCTTGTCGGGATGAGCCTAACTTGGACAATGTGTCGGCCGCCTCGTTTTCAATCCGAGGTATATGGTGAAACTCACACCCCTCGAAGAATCCGCTTATCTTTTGCACATGAAATCTATATAGGGCCACGTTGGCATCCAAAGCGTCCCAGTTGCCATATACTTGCTGCATCACCAAATCTGAGTCGCCAAAGCACTGTATCCGACGTATTCCTACTTCCTTTGCCATTTTGAGGCCATGCACTAGTGCTTCATATTCTGCGACATTATTCGAGGCGCTGAAATGAATCTAGAGAACATACTTCAGTTGATCTTTCTTGGGCGAGGTAAGTACCACTCCGGCACCTAGCCCTTCTTTCTCTTTTGATCCGTCAAAGTGCATTCGCGAGTAATTTGAGTCCGACAGAGGTGGTTTGTATTGCATCTCGGCCCAGTCCACAAAGAAATCCGCCACGGCCTGCGACTTGATCGCATCCTTTCTGTCAAACAGTGGTGCGTATGGGGGTAGCTCAATCGCCTATTTTGCTATTCGGCCACTGGCATCCTTGTTACTCATAATCTCTGATATGGGTGCTTCACATATCACCTTGATGGGGTGTTCCTCAAAGTAGTGTTTGAGTTTTTTGGCCGACATATACACGTCATACGCCATCTTTTGATAGTGAGGGTAATTCTATTTTGAAGCTGACAATACTTTGCTCAAATAATACACTGGCCTTTGCACCGATTTTCCTTCCTCTTCGCGCTCCACTACAATTACTGCACTTATGACTCGATTGGTCGCGGCTATATAGAGCAACATTGGCTCCTTGGGTAGTGGTGCGGCTAGGATTGGTGCGGTGGACAACATCTTTTTTAATTCTCAAAATGCGCTATCAGCTTGTGGCGTCCATGTGAATTTCCGCCTTTTCCATTAACTGGTAGAGGGGCAATGCCTTCTCTCCCAGCCGACATACGAACCGACTTAACGATGCCAGACAACCAGTAAACTTCTGCATATCGTTAAGGCATTTTGGTAGTTCCATTCTTTCTATAGCCCGGATTTTTGTCGGGTTAGCTTCGATACCTCGGCTGGACACTAGGAAACCGAGTAACTTTCCAGCGGGTACACCAAAGGTGCATTTTTCTGGGTTAAGTTTCATCCGGAACCGTCTCAAGTTCGCAAATGTCTGCCGGATGTCATCAAGGAGCGTATTGCTTTCCTTAGTTTTTATGACCACATCATCCACATATACTTGCACATTTCGACCTATTTGGTCATGTAAACACTTTTGCATGCATCGTTGGTACGTTACTCCAGCATTACGTAATCCAAACGACATAGTGTGATAGCAATAAGCCCCGTACGGGGTAATAAATGTAGTCTTTATTTGATCATCCGGGTTCAAGGGTATCTGGTGGAAACCAGAATATGCATCTATAAATGACAACAACTCCCACCCCGCAGTTGAATCTATGACTTGGTCTATCCTTGATAGTGGGAATGGGTCTTTAGGACACGCCTTATTCAGGTTTGTGTAATCAATGCACTTGCGCCATACCACGACCATGTTCGGGTCATATTTTTTCTTTTCCACCAGCACCGGAATAGAGCGCCAATCCGGATAGAGTACCTCCATGATAAATCCGGCTGCAAGGAGCCTAGCTATCTCATCCCCAATGACCTTCCTTTTGTCCTCGGCAAAATGTCGGAGAGGTTGCTTCACCGGCTTCGCACCGGGTCACACATTCAAAGAGTGCTCGGCCAACTCCCTCGGCACACGTTGCAGATCCTGTGTGAACCAAGCAAAGATATCCTGATTCTCATGGAGGAAGTGGACGAGCTCGCTTTCCTATTTGCTGCTTAACCTGACACCAATAGTTACGGTGCACTCTGGGAACTAATCATCAATTGGTACTTTCTTGGTATCCTTTTTTCGCTTGAAACGACACGCTCCCATGTGGATTGGTCAGGGCCGGCATATGTTGCTGCATGGACTGAGCCAGTGCCGCTACTTCCATGATTTTCCTTTTCTCCTGAGCTATCACGAGTGACTCGGCCAGGTTAGATCTGGCAGATGCACATTCGATCGAACGCTGGAAGTCCCCTGAGATGGTTATCACTCCCCCAGGTCCAGGCAATTTCATCTTGAGGTAGCTGATGTGAGTACTTGCCATGAACTTGTTCAGTGCGGGCCTGCTGAGTAACGCGTGATAAGCGCTCTCCAGATTCACCACTTAGAACCCCAAATTTTCAGTCCGGCAATTATCCCTTGTTTCGAACAACACATTAACCCGGACCTTACCAATTGGCTCACAGGAAATATCTGGCACAATGCCATGAAAAGTGGTCCTTGTAGCTTGCAGCATATTCTTTGGAATCCTTGTACATGATGTTAATGCTACTGCCATTGTCAATCAGCATCTTGGAGAATCTCACATTAAGATTTAGCTCGATGAACGTCGGATTCAGGACCAGAGCATAGGTCCCTGGGCTCGGCATAAGCTTCGGGTGATCTCTGATACTCCACGTAATTTCTTGATCCGGCCAAGGCATGTACCTCACTATCGCCGGCATTACCGCGTTTACCTCCATATGCCGACGCTGTAATATTTTCCGATCATTTTCTTCCATGGTAAATACGCAATAGCTTTGGTGATGCTCCCTGTATTCGTTTCTCCCCTCATTTCCACGGTATCCTTGATCTTGCTGATGTTGGTTATTCACATGATGCACTGTATCCCTCCTTTCTTGGTTCTCGTACCTCGGCGATGGTGGAGGTAGCATGAGTTAATGTTGGTTCCCTCCAGTGAGCAGTGGCTTCCGAGGTGCTTCGTTCCGAGGTGCATGAGCATTCCTCGAACTATCTTGCTCTAACTTCCTCATCCACTCACACTGCCGGGTCGTGTGATTCGCCGGGCTATTCGGACTTGGCGTAAGAAATTTACAAGGTTGATCCAGCATAGACTCGAACGTATACCTCGGTCGATCCTTTCGCTCTTGCCATTGTTTTTTCTGCTCTGGGTCCAAGGCTTTCTTCCTTCATTTTTCTGCTGCCAGTTTTTCCCTCTAGTTTTCTGGCACTGGCTGGCGCCGGCATTGGGTTGATCCCGGTCCACAGCTGCCAATTTCTGCGAGCTGTAGCAGTAATCCGGACGTTCATCCTATCTTTTGCCTCAGAAATCATTTCTCCTTGATGATCCGGAGCCATCTCGGTTGTAATACTCCTCGTTTGCCTCACTCGGCATTATCCGGGGTTGAGTTGGGTCTCCCAAAGCATATGAATCTGCGATCCGGATTGTCTCAGCCAAAGTGGTTGGCATATCTCGCTGCAACCTTTACCACAACATACTTCCATATCTACAGCCTTGGGCAAACCACGCAATTGCTTGTGATTCAATTACCCCCTCGCATGAGTTCCGCACATTGCACCACTGAGTCAGAAAATCTCGGTCTGACTCATTCGGTCTCTGCCGGCATAATTCCAGAGTCTGCGGCCTGTTGGACCTCTTATAAGTGCTTGAGAAGTTGCTAACAAATAACTCTTGAAAGTCCAACCAGCAGTTAACACTCCGTGGTGGCAAGTTGTTCAACCACACTCTTGCTGGCCCCTCTAACTGCTGGGTCCGCAACATAGAAAACAAAAAAATTCCTACGTTGTGAACTACACGCCAAGATCTATCTACTAGGTACAAAGCAACGGGTGGACATATATCCAACGAGAACTTACCCTTGAAGACAACGAGTTTTGTTAACGAGTAGGAACTCGTAGTTGATGTAGTCGTACACTTGCCGATCTCAAGATCGTGAGGAAGTCCGAGCGCCGCAACTCAGCAGCGCATCCGCACTCGCACACACGTTCAAGCCACCGGACAACCTCCACCTCCTCGCTCTAGCGATCCAGCGGAAGCAGCAACTCCTTCCAGACGAAATGCCACCGGGAACATGTATCTCGCTAATCCGAGACCATGGGGGAATAATTCTAGAGGAGGAGAGATATCCTTCACAAGGAGGTGTTAGGATGAAGGAGGGAATGGGTGGCCTTTTATAGGAGGAGGGGGGTGCCCCCTCTCTCCATGGCCGGCGCATTGGGGGGTGACCCCTCACCTCCCCCATTCATGTGGTGGTAACCCCTCCACATTAAAATGCCTCTTCACATTCCCTTTTAAAGGCTCCACTTTAAATGCATTAAATTTCTCCAAATTTAATGCCCTCTCATTTAATAAGACTCTTTTTATTAAATTTATTCAGAATTTTGTTAATTACTTTAATTAACAAACATTCACATATAGCCCCTTGCAATATTTCAATATCACATGCAGAACCACTTTCTGCAATTTCACCCGAAACAATTTCCGGTTTCTATTGAAACAATTCCTGCGCTTTGCAATTCTTTCGTCTGAAACATATGTGCTCCAAAATGGTATCCGGTAACTCTTAAGTATGCCACCCTACGGTTCGCGAATAATGCAGACATGATCGAGACCCTTCTCCGATCAATAATCAGCAGCGGGACCTGGAGATCCGTATTGACTCCTACACATTCAACGATGACTTCTGTGATCGTGAGAACCTTTAACGCTTGTAACTAAATCCCTTTGTCTCTTGAAATATTACATGTCCGAGATTCGATCATCGGTATCTCCATACCTAGTTTGATCTCGTTACCGACATGCACTATTTTCTCGTTCCCGTGATATAACATTCTAGTGATCACATCACTTGCTTGCAAGCTATCTTAATGTGATATCACCGAGAGGGCCCAGAGTATATCTATCCGTCATCTGGATTGACAAATTCCACTCTTGATCCATGAGCCTCAACATAACACCTTCGTAGTACTGAACCCATCTTTATAGTCACCCTGTTACGGTGTGACGTTTGATGTTATCAAGATACTCTTCCGGTGTTAGCAATTAACATGATCTCATGGTCTAAGGATAAAGATTACTTCATAATGACTTGATCGTAATGCTATACTTTGGATGAATGTTCATCACATCATTCCACCAATGGTGATTAACAACATCCAGTGTCCATGATCAAGAAACCTTGATCATCTTGTTAATCAACAAGCTAGTCTATAAGAGAGGCATAACTAGGAACCCCTTTTGTTTATTAAACACACATGTATTGATGTTTCCGATCAATACAATTCTAGCATGTAAAATAAACATCTATCATATATAAGGAATATATAATAACAACTTTATTATTGCCTCTCAGGACATATTTCCTTCACTAACATTTGAGGCACATATCTCACTGCCCATCTCAAATTTCCAGTTGCAATTTTGACTGCTATTGCGTAATCAATAAGCCAATTCTCCGGCCTCATGCTACCATCGTATGTCTGTTCCTCTGGCTAATTGAAAGTTCGGCACTGGTGGTTCCCTCATGATCCGGGGCCCAAAACACGCCGGACCAGGTGGACCTTGTACCTCGATCAGCTCCGACCTATAAATCCTATCCAACTTCAGCCTCGCATCATCTGGCTGCAAGTTTCTGCTTCCAAGCCTTGATCCAGCTATATGATGCTTCGGTCTGGGGTATCCGTGGTTAATCATTGCCGAATAACCATCATTATACCTCTCTCGATCCGGACAAACATTTTGCTGTTGCGCTGCTTGACCCGTACTTCTCTCTTGCCGAGGTGCATTTTGCCCCGCTCTCGCCCGATCATGCTGTCCGGCATTGCCATTGGCAACATTCCGTTGACCGGCATTGCCTTGGTCGCGGTTACCTCGGCCAGCCTCACCTCGGCTGGTACTGTGGCGATCTTCATCAACTTGCACTGCTTTGCCTTTTCCAGCTCTCACCGGATCGTAGGGAACCATCTGCTTGTCCCTTCTCCCGGAGTTTACTTCCTCTCTCCTGGGGTTGTGACCCGGAGACGATGCGGCGGCGCCGGACTTGGCCGGATTATTTCTAGCCGAAAGTACCACCTGTGATGCTCCTGGTGGCGCCGGGTTTGGCTTGTTCATTTTCTCATTTTGCTGGCAAGCGACCCTCAGCAAGTGGTTCACCCTTTCCTGTTGCCTCTCCCGAGCCTCTCCGGTTAAACCTTCTAACTCGGATGTAGCCGCATTTGCTTCCCTGAGATTCTTTGTCAGGGTACTGTACTGGTCCAGCCCTCCTGCTACTATTGTGGCTGTCTGACCCGACCTAGGCTCGTATTCCTTGTCAATCTTAGTGATCAGGTTTCTACCTCGAATTATCGCTCCATCTAAGTGGTTTGCCTTTGCATATTCCCTTAGAGTGATTTTCAAGGACTGCTGCAACTCAGCTACTTTCTTCGCGCCAGCTAATATTTTCTGCCTAGTTTCCTCTAGCTCAGCCTGCGCCTGAGCCGGATTTACCACAGGAGCTATTAGCGTCGCTAGGCTATCTATTGCTTGCTGGAGCACATTCTCTGGCCTCTCTAGTGGAGGGAACCTAGATCTTGCCTGCTTTGGGGTGACTTCCGGCTCTAGCGCCGGGTCCTTGCTTGTTCTCGCATCTGTGCGGCCATCATGACCTCAACGCTACTAGCGGGGCGAGTGATGCGCACTCCGCGAGCTGCGCTGAGAGGTGGTTCGCCTCCCTCAACGACGTGCTGCGGGTGAATGCATGACTCGTCCATGCCGACGTAGATCTTGTGCACGCCAAGCTTGATGAAGATGCCATTGCGCGGAGGGGGACGCCTGCCGAAGCTTCCTGCGTTGTCGTTGACGTAGTCCAGCGCTCCGAAGCGCTGAACCAGGCCGGAGACGACGCGCTCGCTGGTGTTGGAAATGCTTCCCGTCCGGATTTTCACCCCTGCTAGCACCGCTAGCCCCACGGTGGGCGCCAACTGTCGTGGTGGTGGCATGACAGATGCCATGGATAGGCTAAAGATGGGGCCAATTAGCGCTAGGGAATCCAGGGAGGGGAAACATGGTGATTCCACGCACAGAAGTTCTTGTATTTATTCTATCAATGACGCTACAGGTGCTCTTCAAGCTCTTGGTGAAAAGGAGACTATGTCTCTTACTCCCCACTTCCTAGCTCTAGAGTTCTACCTTAGACAGAGAGAGAAAATGATCGATCCCTCTCTATGGAGTCTCCGCTGCTCCTTATATAGGGGAGCCCGGGTTACATTGTTAGGGCAACGTGGCAGCATATTTATCGAATATCCTCCTCGACTAAAGCTAGATGTTTCTTTATTTTCTTTAACGGCTCGTCCGAACTTTAAACGTAACCCGCTGCGTAATCGTTGCCTTTAAGCGTCAGCAGACACGGGCTACGTCAGCCGACATAGCCCGCGTCACCTTGGTCACCCCTCTCTCACTGGTTCTTCCCTCTGCTTTGCTTTTCTCACGATACAGCTAACCTAAGCCACCTTTTGACCAGCGGGAGATTCCTTCCTTCTCTTACAAGCCAAGCGTTAGGCCGGATTAGCCCATGGCCAACCCGGCTACGAGGGTACCTGCATAATAGACAGACATACGTTGATGGCATATATTTTATGCCGGCCGGGTTAACGTTAGGGAAATGCTCCACGGGCCGGGTTACTCCATAGGTCGGCCTGCCTTGAGGTGACTCGGTCAGCACTTACTTTGATCGCGCCGTACCTCGGCTAACTTGGCCTTTATACCCGGCGTGACCCTCCCAACATTTTTAGTGTTGTACCGGCCTGTTTTGGGCTCTTCTTTTATGAGATTAATACACCTTTCAGGTTGTATTCTAGAAATAGTACTTCAGATTTTATAAGGATTTTACGTAGTGCCTCAATCGGATTTACCATTGTCTTTGATATGAATTGTTTTAGTGATCTGATAAGCATTCTTCTTCTCGTATGTAAAAAATTAATATAATTGTTGTTATCAAAATCAAAATCATATATACAGCCAGCCCATGCAAGAGACCACTAGCAAATTCCACGACATTCAATATAATGCCGTACTTCTCGTGGTTTCGGTTCAAATATAAACTACAACCATGAAAAGAATTATGGAATAGAGAGAGAGTACATTTTAGCGCAAGTATAATCTTTTGCGGGATTATAGTATATCCCATTGAACAGTGATGTTTCTTTTGCAGAAAAGTACTCCATCTGTTTAAAAATATAAGATATTTTAACCTTTTCTAAAACACATGTATCACGTCTTTTACTACGTAAGTTTGGAGCAAAATAAAGAAACCTACATAGTAAAAGACGTCTAGATAAATATATTTTTTAAAAATTAAACGTCTTACATTTCGAAACGGAGGGAGTAAGACAACACGCAGTTGATACAGTACTACGGAAGGAGCAAAGTCAGCAGACGAAGGACACGGTTTACTCGTGACATATATGCAGGCACGTATGACTGGAGATTGTTAAAATGCGCCTCGACTTATCTGTTTCTTAGAGCCGAGTCAGATGCTGATCACTTCTCGAGTGGGTGCACATCACCGGCCATTACCGAACAAAGAGAAATGTACTCCCTATGTGGATCGTGCTGATCCATATGCATAGTTGTGGGCAGCATGCCAGCACTTATTTATCAAATATAATTTAGATAAGCTGTACCTATCAGCGCCTCAATGGCCTCCAATGGTCATGGAGAACAAGGATGCTGCTCCAATCTGGTAGACAACAGGTCGCTTTACTCTTGGTTTAACAATTTTGTTTTCTCCTAGTTGCATAACTCAGCTTGGTTCTGAGTTGAGGTTTATATCTAGGGACCTCTTTCATTTAGATTATTTAATACTATATAAAGCTTGGAGAAATACAAAAAAAAAACTATGAGTGTGGTCTGATTTATAGGATTCAATCTTACAAGCAAACTTAACAAAGATTCTTCTGTACGTTTTATATATAGAGACACATTCATTGACTCAAACCTCTCTTTGAAAGATGTCTGTTTCTTATGTGGTTCAATCAAACAAACCTAGTGCAAATACAATCATGTTTGGAGTAGGCATGGAATTGATCTTGAGCTTCTCCTGTACTCCAGTTAGAGAAATTCGGTGCTATCACGGTACACCACCAATTTGTTCACCCTTGGTAGGATGTCTACGAGGTTTTCGCAACATTCTGATATTTTGTTGCGATACCCTGATAAGTCTGTGACATCTTTTATCTTTACATTTTTCTGGCAGTTAAACAACTTTTATACCTCCTTGGACTTAACGCAAATTTGTCTAGATACACATGTATCAGTGTATATAAACATATTTTATTAGTGTATAGATTTATGCGAATCTGAACAAATCTGTGGTATCTAATTTAGAATAGAGGGGGTAGTCTGTTGGTATTGCAATTTGGCTCTCTTTATTCTCTTTATTAATTGACGCTTGTTTCTTCTACTACTACTTGTCTGTTCCACTATATTGTGCAACTTGTGCATTTGTTTTGGAATATCTGTCGGATGGATTAGCCATGATCCATGTGGCGATGAGCATCCGAGTCATCCGTGACCGTGAGCCAGAGAGATGGCGATCCACCTAGAAATAAAACCGTGAGCCAGGGCAGAGAAAACAGAGTGGTGTGTGGTTAGGTGCGGGATGCGGACGGGACGTGGCATCCAGACACCGACCCATCGTGGATCAACACGTACTTGGAAGACATGCCTGTCTCGCTATTATTGCGAGACGCCCCGCGGCGACCCACCACCGCGTCCCGTCCAGATGATGATGCTTAATCAATTTCCCCACACACTTGCGCAACCACTCTGCTGCTTCGTCCTCTCGATTGAGGATGGATTGGGAACATGTGGAGCTACCCATTGCTAGCTCCAGGCGGACTAGCTGAAATCTGAAAAACAGATCGTTTTTTTTACTCAACCAGACAGCGTGTTTCGCACTTTGACTGTCGTCTTGTGAAGGCCCCTCAACGAATGTCTGAATCAATCAAATAGTATTCAAGTTCTCTTTCCTGTCGGAAGGCTGATCCTAAGTAGACGTACTCCCTCCGTTTTAAATATAAGATATTTTAGCTTTATAAAAGAAGTATATTTAGACTCTTTTAATGTGTAGGTTTACAACAAAGCTTGATAAACGTACACACTAAATGAGTCTAGATATATTTCATCCATAAAACTAAAACATCCTATATTTTAGAACGGAGGGAGTAGTATAGTACTACTTGGTGCGGCTCCGCCTGCGGCTCGTGCTCTGTCTTGGACTGGAAGAATCCCACCTTCCTCGCAGGTTGCAAGATGCTGGCTGATGTAGCTGCTGCAAATAGTACTCCACATTCTTCACAATCCGAGCTCGGCAAAAAAAACTCCTCTTTCCTCTCCCCTCCCACCCTTCTCCCGTTGAGAGTCGGAAAAGCAGTGCCGGGCAGATCCCGAGCTGCTCGCGGCGGCGTTGCCGGCCGGCGAGGGCGAAGTAGATGCGCCGGATTATATTTCGGTACTAGTGGTAGGTTGTTTTCCCCCGTCGTGGGTGAGTGTGGGAGTAGAGCACCAGGCCCCGCCGGCCGGCTTGGGTGCGTGCCGATGTTTCTTCCCGCCGTCGCACTCCTCTGGTGGCAGGAGGTGTCGTGGGCGGTGGCAAGGGCGTCAGAGATCTCCGCCAATAAGGTCTGGCTATGGAGCTTTACCGTTCTGGCATTTGGGCGCGATGCTAGGAGGGTGCCACGAGATCTCATCGAGCTGCTTCCGAGGTGGAAGATGGCGGCGGTGGTGATCTCTGCAAGCTTCTTCAATAAGCGTCTGGACCTCTTCCTGGACGGAGCCTTTCTTCTCCTCTTGTCCCTGGCCGGCCGTGGCGGCGAGGGGGGACAGCGGGAGCTGGCTGCTGCTTCTGCGCTGGGACGAGGATGGGGAGGCTTGCGGCGACAGGCCTCGATTCTGCAGATCTCGAGCTCTCCAAGCGGCACTAGTGGGTTGCCGCTATCCATGGCCATAGGGCTGGCCGAATCTGGCTGGGCGTAGTCCCCAGCAGCTTCTTCCTCCACAGGGAGGATCTCCTCCGTTGTCGTCTTGGCGATTCTCGCCTCTACAGGCCCAAGTGGTTTCGTCCCCGGTGCATGCAGAGGTGGCCAGGTGCGGCGGCGCCTCGTCGGCGGTCAAGGGCTTGATTGCTTTCAGGCAATCGTTTGTAGGGTGCTTAGTGCAAGTTTTCAGGGTCCATGTATAATTTTCTTCTTCTTTAGGGCCTTATCCGCAAAATGTATCCACCGTTGTTGACTTAATGCAGAATCTGGGACCTTCCGGTCCCTTCCCAGTTCAAAAAAAAAACATTTTTCACAATCCAGACCAGAACATTGGTCCATCAGCCCTTTACTTGCTCATCTTGTTTCAACTCCAGGCGACATGATTCAGAGCGAGCCTACAGAATTCAGAGGACTTCAACCAGAATCCAGAGGACTTTAAGAAGAAGTAGCATCGATACACTCCAATGAACTTTTTTTCTATTTTAACAAAAAATATAAGCTATGCCATACTTAGACTAGAGTAGAAAACATTCTATACTTGTCTCTGAAATCACTCAGGATCATGGACACAAATATATGGTTCCCATCAATGGTGCTTACACATATTTTCTTACCTCGTATGAATTACAAAAATTAAAAAAATCAAGTCAAATGATATTATACCTTTGGCATCATTGCCTCCCGGGAAATACTGATTCGTCGACAATTATTGGCAAAGACAATTTATTCATTGTGACAAACATGTGTTTCCCGATATAAGGTTAATTCTGTTGCTAGAGGAAAATTAGCCATGCCAATTATTTTGGGGAAGAAAAATCGAAGCTCACCAAAGGCTTTTTGATTGTAGCTCGAGGAAAGTAAGAAAAAATGTTGCTATCTCACTAAAACCAAGGTGTGCAATGAAGTCTTGAACATTGTCAAGAAAATAATTTGGTTGAATTGTGGCACAAGGGGCTTGGGCATACAAATGAGAAGGGCATGCTTGCAAGTGATATCCCTTAAAGAGTTTCGTCAGGGAAGAAGGTTTACAAAGGACATGAAGTGATATCCCTTAAGAAAAATTGTTGCTGTCTCACTAAAACCAAGTTGTGCAATGAAGTGTTGAACATTGTCAAGGAAATACTTTGGTTACCCACAAAAAAAAGAAAATACTTTGGTTGAAGTGTGCCACAAGGGGATTGGGCATAAAAATGAGAAGGGCATGCTTGCAAGTGATATCCCTTAAAGAGTTTGCTTACAACATGAAGGCCTTTGGGTGCAGAGCATTTTTGCACATCCCAATGGATGAGAGGTCCAGCTGTGAAACCAAGATGAAACAATGCACATGTCTCAACAATCTACATGAAGCATTTGTCTTCAAGTTGTGGGATACAATAAACTAGAAATTTACGAGAAGCCTTAGTGTTGTGTTTCATCAAAGATGGGTTAATAAAGATACCGAAAGACAAAAGAAGCCAAAGACCGCAACATCTCATGTAGATGTGGATCTAGTTCATTCCACTATTGTGCACGATAATTAAATTCTTTCTCCCCTCTGTGCATGACAATCATCAAAGAGACAGTGATGCCTAAGGTAGTGAATATGC
The DNA here is from genome assembly GCA_910589775.1 of Avena eriantha. Taxonomy (NCBI): domain Eukaryota; kingdom Viridiplantae; phylum Streptophyta; class Magnoliopsida; order Poales; family Poaceae; genus Avena; species Avena eriantha. Next base: position 267,205,235 of record OU342743.1, on the reverse strand, counting down.
AACTAATCAAGGTAGTACTAGTCAAAGCGATAATATCTGATGATGATAATGCTGGTGATAATCCACCTAAGTTAGCATGAATGTAATAACTAGAAAAGAACTGGAAGGGTTGTAGTACCTTCCAACAAGTATCCACCATATGACTGTGTTTATGAGTGATTTAGATGAGCCCTCATGATATGAGGAGGCAATGTATGACGAGCGTAAATATTGTAAGATAGGGAAAACCATACGTAGTGGTGCCTTGTATTGCTCATTAGATAGGAAGATTACAAGGAGAGTCCTAGTCTCATACAACACGGATACATATAAAGGAATACACAATATGACCATATAACTATACAAACATGATACAATCACATATTTTAACACCCTCCCTCGGTCAAAAATGGGTGTCCGACGAATATTAAGACTGTCCCGAAAATCTAAGAAGAGAGGCGATGGTAATCCTTTGGTGAAGATGTCCGCAAACTAAGATGAACTAGGAACGTGTAGAACCCTAACCTCACCAGTTGTCACGCGATCTCTGACGAAGTGTTGATCAATCTCCACATGTTCGGTACGCTGATGATGCACTAGATTCCGTGTCATGTAAACTGAACTCACATTGTCACAGAAGACGACGGAAGCATCACGCACCGATCGATGAAGCTCCTGAAGTAGTTGTCGTAGCCAACACAGTTCATCCACCACATTTGCTACTGCCCGACACTCAGCCTCCGCACTCGAGCGTGAAAAAGTGTGTTGTCGCTTGGCCAACCAAGACACCAGATTTGCGCCGAGGAACACACAAAATCCAAAAGTAGACCGTCGAGTGTCTGGACAACTTGCCCAGTCAGTGTCAGAGTAGGCCATCAGTTTGTTTGAGGTGTGTCGATACAAAGTGAGACCATAGTCGGTGGTGCCACAGATATAGCGTAGAACACGCTTCACAAGGAGCAAGTGATTAGCCCGTGGATCATGCATATGAAGACATATTTGCTATACTGCATAGGAGATATTAGGCCGAGTAAAAGTAAGGTACTGGAGACCTCCTGCAATACTGCGATACTTTGTAGGATCAGCCACGGGAGCACTAGAATGAGCTTCAAGCTTAGAAGCTGTATCAACTGGTGTGGAGATAAACTTGCACTGTAACATACCGGTGCGGTCAAGGAGCTCCATAGCATACTTCTCCTGCGTGAGAAAGAGACAGTCCTTGCTCCGCTTAACAGAGATGCCCAGAAAGTAATGTAAATCACCCATGTCCATCATGGTGAACTCAGAATGGAGTGAAGCAATCAAACTGTGTAGCAGTGTCGAGGAAGACGTAGTCAAAATTATGTCATCCACATAGAGCAGGAGATAAGCCATATTAGAGCCACGGCGATAGACGAACAATGAGATGTTGTATTGGCACTTAGAAACCCAAGAGATGCAATATAGGAGGAAAACTGTTGAAACCATGCCCGTGGAGCCTACTTCAACCCGTATAAGGATTTGTTCAGGCGACACACCTTCTCAGAAGAATTGGGATCAATGAAACCTGAGGGTTGTCGAGCATAAACCATCTCATCAAGTTTTCCGTTTAGGGAAGCATTCTTGACATCCAGCTGACGAATAGGCCAATCACTAGAAAGAGCAAGTGACAGAACTATCCGTATCGTGGCGGGTTTAACAACCAGACTGAAAGTTTCATCAAAATCAATACCTTCACATTGCGTGAATCCTCGCAAGACCCACTGTGCCTTGTACCGATCAAGAGAATCATCATACTTTAACTTTTGATGAAAGATCCACTTGCCTATGATAATATTTGCATTGCGAGGTGGATCAACTAGGTCCCAAGTGTTGTTGGAGAGAAGAGCATTGTACTCATCAACCATCGATACATGCCAATTAGGGTCCTTGAGCACTCCACGGTACGTCTTAGGGAGAGGAGATAACCCCTCCACATGAAGATCGTAGATGGTCTTCGGATGCACCACGCCTGTCTTCGCACACGTAAGCATGTGGTGTGACGGTGGCGGAGGCGAAGGGCGTGGTCGACGGACCGGAGGCGGTGGCGGTGGCAGAGTTGGTGCAGTAGCCGCATGTGGCAAGGAATCATTCTCAGCAGACGTGGCGGGTGACGAGGCAGGTGACGGGGCAGTCGCAAGCGATGAGGGGGGCGCGGCTGGAGAGGCGGCTGAACTCGCGGCAGAGCGGATGCGCACGGCAGGGGAGGCTGCCATGGCAGGTTGCCAAGCGCCTGCAGCAAGCTGCCAAGAACCCGTAGTAGAGCCCGTGGTAGAGCTTCCTGTGGCTGGCATGCTGAATAGCGTCGACGACATTGGCTGCTCAATCTGCAGAAAATCATAAGTTTGTAGGGAACGAGTAGGAGATGTGGCGGACGCGGTGGTGGCAAAGGGAAAGATAGACTTGTCGAATACAACATGGCGAGAGATGATGATCTTTTGGGTGGAACAATCAAGACAACGATAGCCATGATGTTGGGATGGATTCCCTAAAAACACGCAGGGCACGGAGCGAGGCACAAGCTTGTGCGGTGCAACGATAGTGGTGTTGGGGTAGCAAATACATTCTAAGACCCTAAGACTAGCATACGCAGGGTCGACGCCATGAAGAGCTCGAAAAGGCACATGATCTGAGATTGACTTGGAAGGCAGTCGATTATGCAATAATACGACTGTATGAAGAGCCTCGGCCCAAAAGTGTGGCGACATACTTTCTTGAATTAGAAGAGTGCGAGTAAGGTCATTGAGGGTGCGAATAATCCTTTTGGCTTTACCGTTCTATTGCGAGGTATATGGACATGAAAAGCGGAGTGCTATTCCATGGCGTTAGGCAAAAGAGTGGAGGAGGAAATTATTGAACTGACAACCATTATCACACTGCATAGCTTGCAAGTTTGCACGGAACTGAGTATAGGCTAGGCGTGAAGAGACGATAAGTGCGAGAAAACTTCTGACCTAGCACGGAGAGGATAAACCCAGGCATACTGAGTGAAATCGTCGCAAACACGATAATACTTAGCTAGAAATACTCTCAACCAGTGATGTCCACAAATCACAGTGAATAATTTGAAACGGAGAATGTGTTACACGATTAGTAGAAGAAAAAGGAAGGCGAACATGACCTAATTGACAAGCATGACACAAACTAGATTTATTCTTATCCCTAGGAATAACCAAAGGCGAGCTAAAGACTCCATGACGGGTCGTCCAGGGTGTCCAAGTCGCTGGTGCCATAGAGCGGGATGGATGACAAGGAAGGCATGTCGGCGAATGGTAGAGGATGTGCGGATAGGATATAGAGGTCTGAGGCTATTGCATCTGAGAATCTCGTTCCTAGTTTGAAGATCCTTTACAGAAAAACCAAGAGGGTCAAATTCGACGGAAACACGATTATCAATGGTGAACTGACGAACCGACAAAGGATTTTTAACTATGTTAAGAGCAACTAAAACACTATGAAGATGAAGGGGACGCTTGGAGGTGGAAATAGAAAAACATGCATGTCTGGTAGCGGTGATCGGAAGAGTGGGGCCGTTACCGACAACAACAACACGAGGAGAAGAGGTAGGGGAGACATGGAGATGAGCATACCGGGGTTAGCCACGAAGTGGGAGGAGGCGCCAGTTTCCATTACCCATTCAGTGGGTGCTTGTAAGCCCATCGTCTAGAACTGGTGCATGAGCGCGGACTGATCCCACGAGGCGGTTGACGGAGCCGGTGATGATGGTTCCGGTGACGAAGGAGTGGCGTCATAGCCGTAAGCAGGGGCAGGGGCGCGTAGCCGTAGCCGTATCCATAGGAGGAGTGCAGCATGCTATAGGTCCCCTACGCGTAGAAGGCATGTGGCGAGGGCGCAGGACGTGGCACATAGCTGTGTGCCCGACCGTAGGGCCACATCTAGATCACGCCATTCCATGGGAGTTGCGGTGTGGGCCAGGTTGGCAAAGCGATGGCCAGTGGTGAAGCAGGGGCCTGGTGCTAGACGATAGTGCCCTCCTTGGCAGCCTCAGCCGTAGCCTTCTTCTTCTTGTGGCAGTTGCCATTGCCTTTGTCAGGGTTGGCACCATTAATGACGAGAGTCGTGTCGGTGTTGCAGGCTCGATGATTTTTGCGCTTCATATCTTGGAGCATGAGGAGAGAACGACACTTCTCGAAGGTGATCTCAGGCATGAGGGAGATCAAGTCGGTGGCGTGCTCGTACTGCTCAGAGAGTCCGTTGAGGGAGTGGATCACCAGCTTGGCATCTTCTTCTGGTGCTCCGAGATCTGCTAGACCATTGGCAAGGGCCTTGATCTTCTTCAGGTACTCGGTCATGGAAAGTTTGCCCATCTTGATCTCACCGAGCATGGTGGAGAGGTGGATCTGGCGATTGATCTTGTGGTCGTTGAAGAGGCTGTTGATGCTTGTCCACAGATCGACGACAAGAGGATCTTCACCCAGCGTCATGACGGCGTCGAGGCGGCCGAGGGAGACGGATCCGTAGAGCCACGATACCACCGTGAAATCCAACAAGGACCACTCCGAAGTTGGATCGATTGAAGCAGGCGCATCGACGTGGTCAAGCATCGCGTACTTGCGGAGGGTGGCGCGGAAGAAGGTGCACCATTGGCAATGAACGAAGGTGTCGAGGGCCAGATCGACTGGTATGTGCCCCTTTATGGAGTGGGGGCCGACGACTTGGGCATGCAGGAGGGTGAGCGAGAAGGCCCCCTGCGCTGGAGGAGGGGGCGGTGGTGAGGGCTAGCTTGGCTTTGGCATCGGCGGTCTCGCGAGCCTCATGATCTTCCTTCTCCTTGGCGGCCTGCACGACCCATGTAGCGTTGTCGCCCATGTCTCCAAGAGAGGCGGCACAGCGAGAAGGGGGAGGTGGGTGGTTTGCAGATCAGCGGTGTCAAGATCGGCAGCGGCGACGGAAGAAGGGGCGACGCGGTCCGGCTAGGGTTTTGCGTCTGATACCATGTAAGATAGGGGAAACCACACGTAGTGGTTCCTTGTATTGCTCATTATATAGGAGTATTACAAGGGGAGTCCTAGTCTCGTACAACACGGACACATACAAAGAAATACACAATATGACCGTATAGCTATACAAACACGATACAGTCACATATTCTAAAAAATATGAATGGTTAGAACCCATGCAGGGATGAGATGAAGTCCCTTTATGAGAATGACACCTTTGTTTTGATGAGTTTTCCTAAGGGAAAGAAGTCACATAAGAACAAGTGGATGAATAGAGTGAAGACCGAAGAAATAACTCACACCCAAGGTAGTAACTGATGTCTACAAGAGCACATATCTTTTGTAGCTAGTTTCGAAGTTCAGATATCGATCCCACATGGAGCCCAAAGGTAAGTGTTTATTGATGAAGTCTCTATCACACCTAAAGTTGTCACAGGTCTTCGAGTGAATTGACTACAAGTGTTGAAATAAGAATGGAGTTTTGATTAAATACGGTAGATTTAAATAGAACTAAAATGTAAACTTCAGAAGTATAATGCTAAAAGTAAAGAACGACTTTGCTTGTTTGTTGTTTCCTGTAGATGGCAAAAGAAGGATCGGGGAGATTCAGTTCATGGTGATAGTGACTGTGCCAGGTGGACGAGTGGTAAATGTAACAATTATAATCTTATAGATATATGTGTAGGCGAGCAACCCATAATTAGCCGGAACTCCTCTTGGTAGATTTCATCCCAACTTCAATAATCCTACTAGCCTGCTACCAAAACCATGGTTAGACACTAGACGATTGAGACCCTTCAGGTCGCTTAGCGATTAAAATCCTTGGATCAGACTAATGCAATAAGCACAATGGTTACTCGTTATCCTCGAGTCAACTAGCTTTCCATTGATATCCCCGTGTCACCCGGGGGTCGCCGGTCCACTAGCGTATAAGATCTTATCTATATAGAACAAAGTATCATGTTGTCTGGGCCCTTAATTGGACAACAAGCATTAGGCATCCCACATATAGTCAAGCACACATAATATAGTAATTAGAATCAATCACAAACTAATGGAAAATATATGAAGGCACATCACATCTCGCCAATCCCCTACATCTCCCACGCCCAACGGAATTACTCACACATGAGAGAAGAACGGATCATCAATATAATCAAATAAAGGGAATTCTCCTTGGTATTACCATGGAGATCCACAATAAGAATAGAAAAATATCCAACACAATTCAAGATGGGAAGAAACAATCTCAAACCCTAGTCTTGCAAGTGGATATCCCTCTCTCTCTCAAGTACAAGTAGTGGCTATGGGGGTGTTTTTGCTAGGAGGTCGAAGATCATGGAACGAGATGAAGAACGTCTTCTCCTTCTTCTCCAGATCTCTTCTTTCTCCCTTCTGGATGGTGTGGCGGCTGCTGTGTTCTGTTTTCGCTCCCCTCCCCTTCACGAAAGTTGTCCCTTTTGAAAAGACAGAGGCAGCGGCAACTATACGGCGGGAATTATACGGCCGGAAAAATATTCCCGCAGTATAGTTTCTCGTTAAATCTTCTGTGAGCTCCCCTTGCGTGCTTCCAAAGTGGGACTTGCTTGTTTTCTCCAGATAATTGTATTTCAATACTTAAATCTTTCTATTGACGTTCAGAACCTAAAACACACATTAAAAACCAAGTTTTCTTCACTACCGAAGTATTTGCGTTAGATAAAACTAGAAAACGATCAAACCTAGGAGAAAACGATCAATAAAAGCCATCAAAAATGTGTCAAATCTCACAACTATCAACTCCCCCAAGCTTAAATGTTGCTCACCCTCGACTGACAAGAAAATAAGGAAGAATAGCAGGGATTCGAGACTGAAAATAAAGGAACTCACAAGTTTGAATTGGTGTCAAATTCTTTTCTTCACAATTCCTGCAATCTTAAATATGATCATACAAGTATTCACAAGATTGCACTGAGTCCACTTCCTAACCATGTATATCTTGTTAGCAAATAAATCATATGCCCAAACAAGTGTTGAGAGTTTAGCTAGGAAGGTGAGACAAATTCTTTTGGTGCCTCCCTTTGTTGAGAGATGAAAACTTTTTGTTCTTGTTCATTTAACCAATTAAGAGTACTCAAGTTGGCATCAAAACATTTAATTTAAGAACAACTCATCTACTCCCATGTCAAAATTTCAACACCCTCAAAGCACCTTTTTCTTTCTTTTGTCTTTCAAAAACTGCAGCTCTTTCATAGAGAAATCATGCCACTATTTTTAACATGTTAATTGGGGTTGTGTTGTGCACTCGTGGCCATGCCAATAAATGATGTTGAGAAATAATGGGTCAGAGGAGTACTACAACTTCACTTGGAACGTGAAACCATGAGGAGAATAAAAATTTTACACGTCATAGCATTGTTGCTATAGACGTTTACATAACTCAATAGCCGAAATCAAGTGGTTTCCCACATTTAGATCGTTCGTTGGTCAGCAGAGTTAGTAGTTCCCCATGGAGCACGACAGAGTTGTAATGACATGCATAAAGCAATATCTTATGGTAATTATTAGAAAAAGTAGTGGCATAATTTCTACTACTTCGAAGCATCCATTTAATCAAACAATTTCAATCAAGGGTACTATCGAGTCTATTTATATTAAGCTCAAATGGGATGGAGTAGTTCTAAAATCAAATTCTTTGAGCTAAGCATGGACTCAAGTAATATTTCAGATGCTTTTTCTTGTTGTAAAAATGTAGGAAGTATTTTAACCAAGTTCATTGCTCATTGTTTCAAAGCTAAAAATGAGACACTAGCAAAGGAATAGAATTTGTAGGATAATAATCTAAGTGGGGAGTGACTCCAGTGCAAGCAAGTAAATAATTATAGGATCAATTTAAGGTTGCAAAGAGTGTGAAGAAAGGAATGTGATACCTCCTCTTGCTTGCTTCGTTCTCTTATTTGAGTCGAACCTCTCCTATATTTCCATATTGCCAAATCACCTGAAAATAAGCAATCTCCGAGAGAAACAAAGAAACAAATTTGCAAATAAAGCTTATAACTATTTTTTTGTATTTTTGGTTTAGTCATGCAAAGCTGAAAATAAACATGCAAATTTGAAGTAATAAAATAAATCAAAAGAAGAAAATAAAAATATGAATGCAAAGTTTGCAGGTTTTCGAACCTCCCCCAAGTTTAGGCGATTGCCAGGCTCAGTTGTTGCCATCATTTGGCGGCTGGTGCGGATACTGTTGGTAGAAGTCAGGGAAGTGGGTCATGAAGTGACTGAAGTTGTGAGTCAAAGTGTTCACATCTTCATTCACGTCCTGAAGAGTGTGCTCGATCTCCCCAACGCGCTGGTTGAGATGCTGGAATTCCTGATAGGGGACGTAGACGTACCCCTGTTGTGGCTGGTTGGGCCACGGTTCCCAGGCTCCTCCTGGCTGCTACTGCTGTCCTTCCCAAGCAGGGTTGTGTCCCTGCTCTTCCTCCTGCTCTTGCTCCTGCTCCTGCTCACCCTGCTGTCCTTCATCTTCCTCTTCCTCAGGCTAGAGCTCGGCCAAGATCTCTGTCACTTGGTCCTTGGTGAGGATCCAAGCGTCCTTCTCCACAATCAAGAAGGCTTGGGGGCATGGCAAGTGTACCTGCTCTCCCTGTGCTTCACCAAGATAATTGAATTGATATGCTCGGAGCCTCTGGTTAGCATGGTAAACACCAAGGAAGCCACAAGCAGTCAAATACTTGACGTCCATAAGTTTGGAGCCGTCAACATGTTCCATAACAGGTAATACAATATTTAATGCATAGGCAAGGTGGGTTACCAATGCACCAATGCGAATATCACCTTTGGTCTTGTTGCTCTAGTGGAAAAAGTGCTGGATGAGTAGAGCTGCAGGACTGGGGCTTTGCGGTGCATTGGGGAAGAGAGCCTTAGTGATCATTTCCATGTCCGCATTGGCCATGGAACCAGTATCACCCCTTCCCAATAGTGTGTTGGCGAGGAACAAATTATAGTAGCGAATGGTTGGGTTTTGAATGGTGGACATCTTCTTCTGATAAAAGTGACTGCCACCATTAACAGAAATAACCTCCAAAGTCTCTCCACTTGTGACGCTATAGAGGTTAGTAACATTGGGCTCCCTAGTATGAGGGAAGCTAAAAGCATTGCAAAATTGTTCGAAATTTACTTCATAGTGCTGCCGGTTCACGGTGAAGCTTATCGTGCACATGTTACCTTTCTCCCTATGGTTATCGTAGAAGGAGGCAAGGAACTCATGGGTGAGCTTGGCATAGGTGTCGTGGCTTGCGAAGCCAAGTACCACCAACCCCGACATGTTGCACATGAGGTCGAAATCCTTCAACCCTGTCGCGGTGAGAAAGTTGTGGTCGGCCCAATGTGTGGGTAGCACCCTCCTCGATGAGACAATGTCCAACTTGGAGTTGCACGGAGCTCAGGACCCCGAGCTTGAGCCCTCACCCCGTTGGCGCTTGCTCGAACAAAAGAGGTTACGGATTTTGTTCATCGTGATGCACTAAAAAATTTCACCATAAAACCTTAGGCATATAGTTTCTATATGATATATGAACGATTCTACATGGAAAAATTATATCCTAACGTGAGAAATTAATAGGAAAAATTAAATAAGCTTGAGTTCATCCACTAGATCAATGTGAGAGTTTCAACCATGTAAATCTGAAAATAAAGCATGGATAGGGAGAGAAAAATACCGATCTGTTGATTCCCCCACTCAAACGAACGAAATCCACGAAGAATCAAGAGTTCTAGGTGGATTTTGAGAGGTTTCGAGAGAGAATATGAGAGAAATAATAAGGAGAGGAGCAAGACCTAGCCGCTCTGGTGCGATTTTGTGGTCGCACCGAACTATACGGCCGAAACTATACGGGTGGGTGATGTTGCTCCGCCCGTATAGTTGTGGCGGTGCCACCAACTAGGGTTTCTTTATACAGAAAACAACTATACGGGCACACCTATACAGCCGGATCACAATGATCCCGCCTATAGTTGGACGTTAAACTATCTGTCTCTCGAGATAAATTTCTAAAACTGGCATTGATATCTATATGACCAGAACTATACGGCTGGAATTTTTATTCCCGCCATATAGTTGGTCGTTAAACTCTTAGTACTTTTGAAATAAAATTATATGAAGGCATCAATATCTATACGGCCGGACTATACGGCCGGAATTTTTATTTCCGTAGTATAGTTGGTCGTTAAACTCTCAGCACCTTTCAGAAATTTTTGTACCAAGGCATCAATATCTATACGACCGGAGCTATACGGCCAGAATTTTTATTCCCGCCATATAGTTGGTCGTTAAACTCTCTGTGCCTTCAAATAAAATTTGTCGATGGCAAAGATAACTATACGATCGAAACTATACGGCCGGAATTTTTATTCTCGCCGTATAGTTGGTCGTTAAACCATCAGTAATCATCAAAAAAATTCTATTTCTTCGAGGATACCTTCTTATCCCAGAACTTAGCGAAATACCAAGTTTTTAACAGAAAATTGATAGTAAAAACTATCGACCAACATTAGCATATTAAAAGCAAAATTTTAGCTTCTGTAAATAGAAAACTTAAACTTTTATTCTTATTATTATTCTCTACTCATTCAGTCGACATTTCTACTAATTTTTGACAGCTGCATCTTCACGGGCATGCTTCCGCAAGAATGTCTATGAAAAAGTGGTGGGAATGCGATGAACTTCTTATTCTCTATTCTACTAAATTGGCGAAAATGGGTTGACTCCCATTAAGCATTTATTAAGAATGGTTGAGTAACTCAGCCTCTTCTCTCTTCTCGAATTCTTACCTTTGGTTGCCCCTTATCAATGGCACTTACCACATGAACTCGTTTTGCCGGTGGAACATATCTTTCTCTTGCTTCTAGCTTCTTTGGAAAATACCGGATGATTTCAGCATCATAAACATTGAAGATTATCTTCCCTTCTGTACAATATACTGACGCACCTACAGTACCGAGGAAGGGTCTTCCAAGTATTATAGATAATCTTTCATCTTCTGGCATTTCAAGAATATGAAAATCAGTGGGAATAACATGCTCATCTATCCTAAGTAAGACATCCTCAATCATACCAACGGGTTGTTTAGAGGACTTGTCAGCCATCTGCAAAGTGATAGTAGTAGGAGAATACTCCCCTAGCACTAACCTTTTATAGAGGGAGTATGGCATTACACTAACTCCTGCTCCTAGATCACATAAGGCATTGTGAATATCTATTTTACCTATTGAGCATGAAATAGTTGGTATTCCAGGATCTCCAGACTTAGACAACAGCTTCCCGTTAGCAGGATAGCTAGTTACCATGGCAACAGTTTCAGTTATTTCTTTCTTTCCACTAAGAATATCTGATGCCTACGCACTTCTATTCTTGTAGACAGTTGTTGGGCCTCCAAGTGCAGAGGTTTGTAGAACAGCAGCAAGTTTTCCCTTAAGTGGATCACCCAAGGTTTACCGAACTTAGGGAGGAAGTGGTCAAAGGTATTCCCTCTCAAGCAATCCTGCAATCAAGATACAAGAAGTCTCTTGTGTCCCCAACACACCCAATACACTTGTCAGGTGTATACGTGCACTAGTTCAGCGAAGAGATAGTGAAATACAAGTGGTACGGATAATTATAAGTGGTAACGGTGATAGAAGATAACTTGATGGCGTGGAAGAGACTAAAAGCAAACTGAAATAAATATGGAAGCAAGCAAACATGTAACAGATCTAGTAGAAAATGGTGTATCAATGCTTAGAAACAAGGCCTAGGGATCATACTTTCACTAGTGAACACTCTCATATAAATATATTATCTTCATGATACTACTCTTAACTACTCTCTAGTTGAACACTCTAATCGATGGTAGGGCTATAACAACACACCTCAAAGTAAGTGTTTCCCATCTAGAAAACTCCACACTGTCACCTTGAGCACTAGATGAGTCCAACAAACACCACAATTTCATAAAGACATCCAACTCCAAATATAACTCATAACAAGTATTTGTAATCTCTAGCCTAAGTGCCACCATGGTGTGCACGCTATCACTTTCACACACATTGGGAGAGCAGAGATCTATTAAAGCACTTGAGTAGCAAGGTAGATCTATAGATTACAAGCTCATGATCTCAATAAGATCATGCATAGAGAGAGATATGAACACATAGCTACCGGTAGAACCCTTAGCCTCGAGAGAGAACTACTCCCTCCTCATCATGGGAATCATCAATGGTGATGGAGATGGTGGTGGAGATCGATGGAGATGGCTCCGGGGGCACTTCCCCATCCCGGCAGGGTGCCGGAACAGAGACTTTCTGTCCCCCGAATCTCCCCTTCGGTGGTGGCGGCGCTGCGGAACTTTTCGTGGCTGGAGGCTTGACTGTTTAGGGTTTATGCATCGGGAGGCTTCTTATAGGAGAAGAGGGCAAGGTCGGTGGGCGGCCAGGGGGCCCACACCATGCCCTGGCGCGGCCTAGGGGGACCCGCGCCATGGGGTGGTGTGGCCACCCTGTGGCCCCTCTCCATCTCGTATTCTGGCTCCGTGAGTCTTTCGGGAAAATATCAACTTTGGCTTCTGTCCGGTCCAATTCCGAGAATATTGATTTTCTGACTTTCCTGGAACCAAAAACAGCAGAAAACAGGCAACTGGCACCGCGGCACTTGTTAATAGGTTAGTCCAAGAAATCATATGAAAAGTACTCCAAAGTGTGGACGAAACATAAGAAAGTGGATAAAACCAAGCATGGAGCATCAAAAATGATGGATACATTTGCAATGTATCAACATCCCCAAGCTTAACTCATGCTCGTCCTCGAGTAGGTGATAAAAAGAAAGAATAATTTTTGAGGTGACATGCACCATCATAAAATTGATCAAAGTATTTGTAAAGCATTCAAAGCTGGGATCATGGTACTTCAATCATAACATGAAAGACAAAGTTCTAGAAATAAGAAAAGAAACTATGATGCAACATGAAAAGGCACAAACAAAAGATTCGTGAATAACAATGCTTTGCAAGACGTTTGTTTGTTTCACATAAAGAAAACATAGCATAATAGTATTCAGCTTGTCCCTCAATAGAGTAGCAAATATAAATGCATAGGACACCTTCAAAGTTCAAAAGAATGACTAGATGCAATAGTTTAAAACAAGAAATATCAAAGTATGCATCAATCAACTAGTCTTGGGACAATGCACATAGAACTAAGAATGGCCACTATGCTCTCAAAGTAAGTGCATAAAGATAGAAGGTGGAGACTCAATATAATGGTGGAAGAAAGGCCTTTGTAAAAGGAAGTAGGGATTCAAGTCTCATAAAGAGCTTCCAAAAATTATGGTACTTATAGCTTTCATCTCTCATTGCCCCTATCATAAGCATCTTTAAGGTGATTAAGGTTAAAGTGACACAACTAAGAGGATATGCTTGACAAGTTATAAACCAAAATCTCATGCCCCTTACTTACGAAGACCGATCCTCATGTTACTCAACTTTAGTCACAAGTAAGCTCTTGTCATTGTAAGTACATATGTATCATAGAGAACCGCCAACGGGGTACCCCTTGCACATGATACGGGAGCTTTCCCATAATCAAAATGACAAGGCAGGCAGACAATGAGCATCTCAGCGATCTTTTTATTTGCTATTTGCATAGGTTTTTATTGAGGATGCTTCATAGAGTGCTCATTATGGTTATGCTGCAAGTTTCCACCATGATTAGGCATGGCTTAGGCTAGCGGCCTAGGCGTTTCTCTAACACACATACAAACTCCATGATCTTACAAGTTCCACTTTTATTTCACACCGCCGGGATCCGTAAGCAAAAGAACATGATATCAACGGGGTACAAAGTACAAGTGCAATGTTGAAAGCGTTCCCTATGAAACATGGTTCTGCTAATTTCAACTTATAAAGCGCAAGCATATATGCAACAAAGAAGGACCCAATGGTTGAAGTTTATTAGATGCAAAAAAAAATTAAAGTGTACCATCAAGTTCGTGAGAGCTTTAATCACTAGTTTTCTCATAACAAGTTTAATTTGGAAGGTAAACAAAAACATGAATATACTTGGAATAGCATATGCTAGTAGGTAGGTATGGTGGACTCTTTGGAATAACTTGGTTTAAGGAGTTGGATGCATGAGTGGAACTCATACTTGGTTGTGGAGGCTAGCAAAAGACTGGGAGCGACAAACTAAGAGAGGAATAATGGCCATAATCATGCAGAGCGACAAAACATCATTGATCAAAGCATAAAGTGATACTACAAGTTGAAAAATAAAGGATCATAAAGGCTATGGTGACTTGAGATATTCATAACATGGTGTGAGCATGTGCCAAGTCAACCCAAATAAACCATCAAAGGAGAATACCACTATACTATGTTGTAATATGCTAAAACAATGCATGATTCATCCAAGGCACGTTAAGCAATCTCAATTGTTTATAACAAGTCATGCTACAACAAAGAATACTAAGCATAAAGCCAAAACAATATCAAGCATGGCATGACAGAGCATAGGCCACAGTCAAAAACAAGCTCTCTTTACCACTTAAGCATGAGCTTTACTACTCTTTTCCAATCCAAACAAAGCTATTTGAAAACCAATGTATGAAAGAGGGGGCCCAACCAAATTTATTCAGAAAACTAAGAAAACCAAGCAAACAAAAAACTAAAATGAAAATGAAAAATAAGCGCTCCAAGAACAACACAACTATGCATGAAACAATAAAAACGAAGTGTTTGGAAGAAACCTGAGATTTTTATTGATGAAGAAGGGGATGCATTGGGCATCCCCAAGCTTTGACGCTTGTACTTCTTGGATATTTCTTGGGGTGACACACGTGGAATCACCAAGCTTGAGCTTTAGTCCATCCTTCATCCCATTACTCATTTCTTCCATACACCTGCAATTTTTCCTTCATACAAAACTTCACACAATCTTTGTTAGCAACATTAGTGCACTCAAGATAAATAAGTCTTAAGGTTCAGTTCTAACACCAATAAACTTCCATTAAAACACTAGCTACTGTATAACTTCCCTCAAAAATCTCAATTCCCCAAAAGAACTCAAAAAGGAACCAACAAGAAGCAAATGCAGGAAATGGCATAAATCTGTCAAAACAGACCAGCAGTTAAAGACGAATTTTTTCGAAGACCTTATGTTGCTCAAATCGAAAAGTGTTGAACTAAAGAAAGTTAGATAACAACCTGGGGCAGAAGCACAAAAATCCACGCCTCAAAAGGACATACAGAGATTTTACACAAATTTTTATGGTGAAGCACAGAAATCTGTTTTGGGACAGCAACTTTCCCAATCATTACTTCTCTCTCATTAGAGGTTACTCTTGGCACAAAAAGCAACTAAAAAGGATAAAGAGCGGTTATTACTGAAGTAATAACTTTCAAGACTCATATAAAACTTTTGGGTTATCTCCCAATAAGTACTTTTCTTTAACGCCTTTAAGTTAGGCACGATAGTTTGAGAAGATGCTCACGTAAGACATATGAATTGAAGTAAAAGAGAGCATCAAGAAGCAAATTCAAAGTACATTTAAGTCTAACCCACTTCCTATGCATAGTAATCTTGTAAAGAAACAAGTCATGAAAGCACAAAGCAACAAGCATAGGACAGCAAAACAAGTGCAACTTCAAGACTTTTAACATAAAGAGGGGAAACTTAATATTATTGAGACACATAAAACCATGTTTCCCTCTCTCATAATAACTTTTAGTAGCATCATGAATAAAAGTAACAATATAACTATCACATAAAAGATTCTTATCATGAGCCACATGCATGAAAGAATTACTATTCCCCACATAAACATAGTCATTCTTATTAATTATAGTGGGAGAAAATTCAACAAAATAGCTATCATTATTATTCTCATCACCATAATCATCAAATATAGGAGGCATATTGTAATCACAATAAATTTTCTCCTCAATAGTAGGTGGACTGAAAATATCATATTCATCATTGTAATCATCATATATTGGAGGTTTTGTATCATCATAAGCAATAGAATAGCTATCTTCCAAAGCTGGGGAACTAAAAAGTACATTTTCATAAAAACTAACTTCCCCAAGATTGGACTTTTCCATAGCATTAGCAATAATGGTGTCCAAATAATTCATACTAACAACATTGTTATTAGCATGGAAATAAAGTTCCATAGGTTTTTTAATTTTCTCTTCAAACACTTCATGTCCTAACTCAAGATAAATACTATAAAGCTCTCTAATTTTGTTGTTGTTTTCCATTAAGCCTAACTAGTGAAAACAAGAAACGAAAAGACAAAATTGCAGAATCTAAAGGAAATAACTTCGAGCACTCACACCGGAAAATAGGCGTTTGCCGTGGGAGGTTCTTCTTCTTTAATCCTCTGGTGTGAATACCTTTTACCTTTCCTCCCCGGCAACGGCGCCAGAAAATAGCTTGATGCCTACGCAGTTCTATTCTTGTAGACAGTTGTTGGGCCTCCAAGTGCAGAGGTTTGTAGAACAACAGCAAGTTTTCCCTTAAGTGGATCACCCAAGGTTTATCGAACTCAGGGAGGAAGTGGTCAAAGGTATTCCCTCTCAAGCAATCCTGCAATCAAGATACAAGAAGTCTCTTGTGTCCCCAACACACCCAATACACTTGTCAGGTGTATAGGTGCACTAGTTCGGCGAAGAGATAGTGAAATACAAGTGGTATGGATAATTATAAGTGGTAACGGTGATATAAGATAACTTGATGGCGTGGAAGAGACTAAAAGCAAACTGAAATAAATATGGAAGCAAGCAAACATGTAACAGATCTAGTAGCAAACGGTGTATCAATGCTTAGAAACAAGGCCTATGGATCATACTTTCACTAGTGAACACTCATATATAAATATATTATCTTCATGATACTACTCTTAACTACTCTCCGGTTGAACACTCTAATCGATGGTAGGGCTATAACAGCACACCTCAAAGTAAGTCTTTCCCATCTAGAAAACCCCACACTGTCACCTTGAACACTAGATGAGTCCAACAAACACCACAATTTCATAAAGACATCCAACTCCAAATATAACTCATAACAAGTATTTGTAATCTCTAGCCTAAGTTCCACCATGGTGTGCACGCTGTCACTTTCACACACATGGGGAGAGCAGCGATCTATTAATGCACTTGAGTAGCAAGGTCGATCTATAGATTACAAGCTCATGATCTCAATAAGATCATGCATAGAGAGAGAGATGAACACATAGCTACCGGTAGAACCCTTAGCCTCGAGAGAGAACTACTCCCTCCTCATCATGGGAATCATCAATGGTGATGGAGATGGTGGTGGAGATCGATGGAGATGGCTCTGGGGGCACTTCCCCGTCTCGGCAGGGTGCCGGAACAGAGACTTTCTGTCCCCGGAATCTCCCCTTCGGTGGCGGCGGCGCTGCGGAACTTTTCATGGCTGGAGGCTTGACTGTTCAGGGTTTATGCATCGGGATGCTTCTTATAGGCGAAGAGGGCAAGGTCGGTGGGCGGCCAGGGACCCCACACCATGCCCTTGTGCGGCCTGGGGGGACCCACGCCATGGGGTGGTGTGGCCACCCTGTGGCCCCTCTCCGTCTCGTATTCTGGCTCCGTGAGTCTTCCAGGAAAATATCAACTTTGGCTTTTGTCCGGTCCAATTCCGAGAATATTGATTTTTTGACTTTCCTAGAACCAAAAACAACAGAAAACAGGAAAATGGCACTGTGGCACTTGTTAATAGGTTAGTCCAAGAAATCATATGAAAATTACTCCAAAGTGTGGACGAAACATAAGAAAGTGGATAAAACCAAGCATGGAGCATCAAAAATTATGGATAGATTTGCAATGTATCAATATCACAAAGGAATTTACCAAATGTAGGAACTTTGATTGCATCCCCAAATGGAATTTCCATACAAAGGTCACTAAGTGCCTTTGTAAAAGAATTATAAATTACCTCATCTGGTGCTTTCTTTTTTTGATCTGGACAAGGAAGTTTTTTCTCACCTGACTTACTCTTGTCTTTTACCTTTGGGGGGGTCTAGTTCTTTGGTTGCTTTCTTTTGTTTTGCTTATTGCTTTTCTTCTTTTCTACTACAACAGCTTAATCTTCCTTACTTATTTCTTTAGCTTCTCTTGGATCAACCGTCTCTGCATCAGAGTCATAATGCTCATCCTGTGCATCATTGTGATCCTCCTTGGTTTGATCTTGTGTTTCACTCTCATCTTGAGGATCCACCAACGTATCATCTTCTTGGATTGCTTCGAGCAATGCTTTTTCCTTTCTCTCTTTTTCAGTTTCGTATTCCGGTGGTCCTAAAGGCCTGTAACAACTGCACCCCTTCTTGTGACAACATTAGTAGAAACAGAAATATCTTGATCATCACAAAGAAAAATTCGATAACTAGATGCTATTTGTTCACACTGGGTTTCAATCATACTAGAATACTTATGAAATAATTTTATTTCTTGACCTATCTCATCATAATTTTCTGTGAGTTCGGCCAAAATATTTTTATGTTTTTGGAAATGCTTATGCAAGTTATTATGAGATTTTACTTGTCGATGTTTTAATTCTTGAAAAACTTTTCTAGTTTTGTCTTCTTCAGTTAAAACTTGTAACAAATCCTCTTTGTTTTCCTTAGCAAGTTCAGAAGGTATACCTTTTTCTTTCATAGTTTTGCGTACCTCAGGCATAAGATCAGGAGTTATCTGGAGTATCCCTCTTTCTAGCTTAGTGCCAAAATCAGGATTATATAAAGAATCATTCTTAGCCCTAGTAGACATTAACTCCAAACATTCTTTAATAGTTAAAGTATTTATTGATCCTCCTGCTGAGAAGTCAAGCAATTCTCTACATTGAGTATTGAGACCTTGGTAAAATAAATGGCAGATTGTTAGTTCAGAATAGCCATGATTAGGAATACTATTCATCATTCCAAAGAATCTTTCCTAGGCTTGTGGGTAGTTTTCTCCCATGTTCTGACTAAAGTTGCCTATGTTCTTTCTTAGTTCAGTTATCTTTTTAAAAGGATTAAACCTGTTGATGAATTTAACAATGCAGATTTCCCAACATTTAATGTAATGGCGAGGGAGAGAATATAACCAGTCTAGAGATTTACCTTTAAGAGACCATCAAAATAATTTAAGACGAGAAAAGTCGCTCGGCAAACCTTTTGGTCCAAGCGATGTTATCACATCATCAAACTCTCTTATATGTCTTCCTAAGTCTTCATCTTCCCTTCCACTGAAAGCTTTCTCCTGCAAATTTTTAATGATTCCACCATCAAATCGATATTCTCTAACTCCAGGTTTAGGGAACTCTATTGGTTATTTTAAGAAATTCAGAACTTGGAGCATTGTATTCCTTGAGAGTTTTCTCAGGTTTCATAGGAGTTGTCCTGTAAATAGACATGATTTCCATAATATGACTCAGGTTTTTAACTTCGACTTTATTTGATCTTAAAAGTTTTTTAATAATTTCTTCGCACCTCTAAGCAGGCACACACTCAATATAATCCGGCAGGTAGGTCCTACCAGAGCATGTAGACCCTTTGTCTCCTAAGGAGAACATTTTGTAGTAGCAACACCTGAATTGTCAAAAGACAAACACTTAGTGCTTAGCTCCCTGGCAACGATGCCAAAAAATAGCTTGATGTCTGCAAGAGCATAGATCGTTTGTAGCTAGTTTCGAAGTTCAGATATCGATCCCACATGGAGCCCAAAGGTAAGTGTTTATTGATGAAGTCTCTATCACACCCGAAGTTGTCACAGGTCTTCAAGTGATTTGACTACAAGTGTTGAAATAATAAATTTATTAAATGCAATAGATTTAAATAGAACTAAAATGTAAAATTCAGGAGTATAATGCATAAAAGTAAAGAACGCCTTTGCTTGTTTGTTGTTTCCTGCAGATGGCAAAAGAAGGTGCGGGGGAGATTCAGTTTATGGTGATAGTGACTGTGCTAGGTGGACGGGTGGTAAATGTAACAATTATAATCTTATAGATATATGTGTAGGCGAGCAACCCATAATTATCTAGAACTCCTCTTGGTAGATTTCATCCCAACTTCAATAATCCTACTAGCCTGCTACCAAAACCATGATCAGACACTAGACGATTAAGACCCTTCAGGTTGCTTAGCGATTAAGCTCCTTGGATCGGACTAATGCAATAAGCACAGTGGTTACTCATTATCCTCGAGTCAACTAGCTTTCCATTGATATCTCTGTGTCACCCGGGGGTCGCTGGTCCACTAGCGTATAAGATCTTATCTATGTAGAACAAAGTATCATGTTGTCTGGGCCCTTAACTGGATAACAAGCATTAGGGAATTACTCACATGAGAGAAGAACGGATCATAAATATAATCAAATAAAGGGAATTCATCTTGGTATTACCGTGGAGATCCACAGTAAGAATAGAAAAATATCTAACAGAATTCAAGATGGGAAGAAACAATCTCAAACCCTAGTCTTGCAAGGTGGAGATCCCTCTCTCTCTCTCAAGTACAAGTAGTGGCTGTGGGGGTGTATTGGCGAGGAGGTCGAAGATCATGGAACGAGATGAAGAACGTCTTCTCCTTCTTCTCTGGATATCTTGTTCTCCCTTCTGGATGGTGTGGTGGCTCCTGTGTTCTATTTTCGCTCCCCTCCCCTTCATGAAAGTTGTCCGTTTTGACAAGACAAAGGTGGCAGCAACTATACGGCGGGAACTATGCGGCTAGAAAAATATTCCTGCCGTATAGTTGCTTTTTAAAGCTTATGTGGTCTCCCCTTGCGTGCTTCCAAAGTGGGACTTGCTTGTTTTCTCCAAAATATTGTATTTCTCTAGTGAAATCTTTCTGTTGACATTCAGAACCTGAAACAAACATAAAAAACCAAGTTTTCTTTGCTATCGAAGTATTAGCATTAGGTAAAACCAGAAAACTATCAAATCCGGGAGAAAACTATCAATAAAAGCCATTAAAAATGTGTCGAATCTCACAGCTATCAGCAAGCTATATTGGTTGTAAACGTTTTTGGTAAGAAAAATGTATCGATTTAGAAAAATAAATATTCTCTCTAGACAGGATCTCTTTAATCCAAATTGTTGTGCTTGGCATGGCTGGCACCATATACTTGGAACTAGAACAACTTGATGTGAAGAAAATGCTCTTACATGGTGATCAAGATAATATAATGATATATTATGTAGCTAGAGGGGTTGACATTTACATGCAAGGTGGACTTAGGTTGTAGATTGAAGAAGATCTTGTACGGATTGGACAAGAAGTTTGAGAATTTTATGAGTAATGTGGGTTACCATAAACCACAACCTAATCATTATATCTGAAGGATTAATATGATGATGGTGATTACACTATTATATTGCTATTAGTTTGTGGGGCCCCTGGATTAATCCTCCGAGAATCTCTGTTATGCATACACCACTATCACATGATGAGTTAGTCGTGGCACATAACCGATAAGTATCAAAGAAACATCCATTACTTAAGCAGATACATGTCATACCATATTTTCCATTATGGCTACATCGATCATCATAAGTGGAACTTCATAAAGCATAGAGCCCAAGCCATGCCTTAACCTATAGGCAACTGACTGGAAGGATGTCCTACCTCGCATAGCCATCAACATCACCTTCTTCTTCATATCTGACCAAGTTAATAGCCAGGGATAATGTCAGTGAGTACTTTGAATCTACTCGCAAACCACCTTAAGATAATAATATTAATAACAACAACAGGATATGCACTATGGCTGTGGTAGCAGGAGGGCTCCAAGAGGGGTTCTTTTC
This sequence comes from Avena eriantha, assembly GCA_910589775.1. NCBI lineage: Eukaryota > Viridiplantae > Streptophyta > Magnoliopsida > Poales > Poaceae > Avena > Avena eriantha. The sequence goes on along the minus strand of OU342743.1, from coordinate 267,183,462 downwards.
TAAGATAATTTCTCTTATAGATATAGCATCTACATATCTTTGTTAAAAAATTTGTAAATCAATTTGGAAACCTTTTTGAAAAGTTGTGGAAAATGCTAGGATTGGGTCACCCTTTAGTTCCTCCTTCCGGTCATCCCATGACCAACTACTTTCCTATCTTTCGACCATCCCATGGTCAAAGCATTCATCCTTTCCGACCATCCCATGGTCAAAACATTTCCAAAAGCCTTTGCTTTTCCGAAATCCTTTTTAAAATCAAACCAACACCACTCTACAGTAGTTTGTCCAACCCGTCCATGACCACAAACACGACTATTCGAATAGATTTACACTCTGCAGAGGTTGCACACTTTACCCACACCATCCGAATATCCTGCCCTGATCTTCGCCGATCGTGGGTCGAGTAACCAGTCAAGACCTTCGGAATGCCCACTCCAGTATAAGCGCCTACCCTATGAGTTGTTCCCCTCAACACCGAGACATCGGGTACCGTGGACCAACTAGAGTGCCTTTTTCATTGCACAAAGTGTGCACTTTCGATGAGAGGCTCATAGTAACACCTAGCGGCCGGCAATCGTTTGTTTCTTCACCTGGTCGATGCTTCGTGGACCATTACAGGAGAATACCTAGCCTCCAGAGATCGACATCCCTTGTAGTAGTTGCGAGGTAACTCATACCAGGGTAGAAAAACTTCGAGCCCAACCCCTTCCCATATAGGAGTAATGTGGTTGCACGGTTTAAGTTGTTATAGCTAAAGCTGCAAAGAACCAGGTGTGTTTTTGTAAACCTTTTTCCTCCTTTTTCTTTCATCATTGTGTAAAACAAAACCTTTTTATTTTCTCAAACTTCTCTTGGTAGGTCAAACCTCACCAAGGTTTTATCATAAAACATTTTGTAAGCTTTTCTGAGGTCTTCCCATCCTCTTGTTTTGCTTCAGCTAAAACAGGGTCTCCAAGGGGGTATGGTGTATTACACCATCTACCATACTAGGGACAAGGAGGTGTCATCAAGGGGTTGTACTTAGTAGTACCATTGTGTAATGGTTTGGAGGAGCCAAACCACTACCAGAGATAACACATCATATATTAAACAATGCAGTTTCATAAATAGTAGGAAAAATATGCATAAGTAAAACTGTAGGACAAGTCTGATGAGTAAGAAGGTGGCTTGCCTGAGATCAGCAATCTAGCAATATATGTCCCTGGACTTCTTCTGAGAATACCATAATAACCCAAATAATAATCATATTCATAGGGTCTTCGATATTATCGCCACTATCATCATCAATGAGAATACATGCAAACAAACAAAGGCCACAATCAACACAAGGCATACAAGCATCAATACAATACAGCAAACAAACATACAGCACATTATTCCATTCAGTAGATTTTGATAGATTGAGTTTGTGGCAATTGGAAATAATGGAAAAACATTTGTGGAACTTCTTTTGTGTTTTGAAAGTCAAATACCAACTATGAGGGGGGGGGTTTGAACTAGGGCTTGGGTTTCTATGATATCAATAGAAAAATGATATCATCAGATCGATATTGACAGAACAAGTCCACCAAAAGTGGTTTCACTATTTTTGCACTTTTCTTTAATTAGTTATGAATATTCTAGTGGAATAAACCCTAGTTTAGGTGATTAATTCACCCGAAAAGATATGGCGCTCAAATAAATTTCTCCTCAGAGGGTTTTGTATAGATTTGAGTTTGGGATTTTTGAGAGTTGTAATCACCTCAAAATATTTATCAGAATGCCCTTGGGAACATCCCAAAGTCACTTTTGTAGTTAATTTGTCTTTTTAACAATTCTATTTTATAGGTCCAAACACTATGAGACAAATGACAATGGATAGGTACTACAAATACCTTCCAGAAGAAATTTGATTCATCATTTTTGGAGTTACAAAGCTTCTGGAGTGATTTATCTAATAATAATACAACATGCAGAAGTATTTAATTCATTAAAATTCAACCAAGGCACAATAATTATTGGGCCCCTAGGTTCAGTTATACAAGTTAGTGCAAGTGGACTGAGAGTTGTATTCAGGTCAAAACCATTTTTGGTTTGTCCTAGAGAAATTCCTAAATACAGAAAGGATCTGTTTTTCTTATTTTTACTAGGGACAAACTAGGAAGCAAAATAAGGCGAGTCAAAGGTTACATGAAAGGAATAAGATATACCTTGTAGAAAAAAGGTTTCAATCCATTTGGAGTTGTAAAACTACCTGTAGGATTTATCGAGTGTTTTAGATACTTTCTAGTAATTTAAAAACTAGAAAATAATGGAATGGAATTTGGGTAGGTAGTTGGCACAACATGTTTAAGAAAACATGTAGGTGCATAGGAAAATTTTGATCTAGAAATTTGAATGTATTTTTCATTTTTGAAAGGATTTAAACCAAACTGTAATTACCAGATCTGTAATTCTTAGGATAAAAAGAAAAGGTAAAATGGGGCACCCGGGCCGGATTCAAAGGGGTGTGGAGCGACTATAGGTTAGGCTGGCCCATTTCACGCGACGATGCACGTGGGAAGCAGCGGTTCGAACCCGCGGGGCGAGGCCTGCCTGGCAGCCACATGGGGGGTCAAAGGGGTATCCGACGCTGGGGGCTGTTGGATCAAGTCAGAACTGACGGTACCTGGTCGTCTTCCTTCTCAAGACAAGGTAGCAGGACAGAAACCCTAGGGGCGGTGGGGATGACCAGGAGGAGCTCACTGAGGGGCGGGGAAACGGCGGGGATGCAACGAGGCGACGTGGCGCGTCGACGCGATCCAGACGAGGGGCGACAAGCCCATGGTTGCTGGAGGGCTCGCACGACGGCCTCCGAGACGCCCACTTTGGAAGCTTAGTGGTGGCTCTGGTAGGGTGGTTCCTGGGAAAAAGAAGAGGAAGGTTAGGCGTGGTTGAACCAGGAGATCTCATAAAACTGACATGCATAGATGGGGGAGCAGAGATGTGACCAAACGAGCTAAGACTTGGCCGAGTCCGGGAGGGAAGTTTTCACCCTCTCCATGGCAAGAGACAGGCAGTGAGTAGGGCGAGTGGGGATGGTGTTCTGGTGGCCATGGGGTGAAAGGAAGTGGGATAGGGGGCTCGAGGTGGCCTCTGGACTTAAAACCGAGGGGTGTTGTCTACCCTAGAACTATTTAAAATATTTATTATTCCAAATCAGCCATTTAAGAAAATGGCCAAAAAATAAATAATAAAACTCTTCAAAAATATTAATTTTTGAGATGAGAATATAGGGTAGGATATATAGACCTCAAATGTGACTTAAGTTTGAGGTGTGATTTGGAGAAAAACAAAATGTCCTTTAGAGAGGGGTTTTTGGAGGTTTTGTCCATTAAAGAGACTAAATAGGTTTTGGTCTATAATAATTAGGGACAAAATTTGATAAATCTTTATAATCAAGGTAGATGATGTCCACAAGGTGTATATAGCATTTTCCACCTTGGGTGTTGGGAATCCAACTTCATTTTGGTAGGAAACCAGGAATAAAGGATCTAGGGTGATGTTATTTTTATACCCTCGAAACCTTGTTGGATCTTGGAGCTCAGAGCTCCCCTTGGGGAATGGGCTATATAGATGGATAGGACAAGTTAAGTAGATCACTATGGTACAAGAAGTTGAGCTTGATCATGCTTGAGTGCTCCACAAATTGATTTCAAACTTTGAATAAAATAAGGGTGCCAAAGCAGATTATCAATTAGCCTTCTAAACCATATGGGTTTTAGAAGCACAAGGATCAAACTAGAACAAGTGAAGTAGGGAGTGATATACCTTTATGAGTAGAACATAATCATGCAAGGAGTTGGTCCAAAAACAATAGTATGGAGATGTGAGATTCTTCCAAAGTAGGCTACTTGATAAGATTTGCAGAATTTATTATTTTCTTACCTATAAATCTATCAAGAACAAGTGGGTTGGAGGATGATATAGCCAAAGGAAAAAGTGGGCCTTGGTAGTACTTATTGTGGTTTATAATATAGTTTAAGTGCATTTCCAAAAAATGCACAAGGGTTAGAAATGAGGGAGACTCCAAGATGGCATCTTGATAACATTTCCAGACTTAGCCATATATTGACAGATTTAGGGATTTTAACTAGAGTACAAGGGGGATGCTTTTGAGAGGATACAAGGTTCCAAATCATCATCAAGTAGATGATGATAAAGTGTAGATTGAGTAGGATATATCCATGCTTGATATTGGTATTCATTGACTTGGAAGCTTCTAGAATGGATCACTTTAGAACTGACCTGGTTAAGGGTTTTGGATGATTGCCTAGTGGCTAGATATCAGATCCAACTTTGTGTCCTTGCTTAGGGTTTGGTGAGCTTAAAGTATCTTGATCTTTGAGGATGAGTTCCTAGGGTAGCTGATACTACTTCCTAAGCCAATCATTAGACAACATATCAAGGCAATTCATTAGACATCAAAATCAAACTATTACTAGGGTTACCATCAAGCCAAGCTTGAGGTAAGGATGAGTATTTTTAAAGGTTGGAGTTTGAATAAGGTGGGAGTCCTCGGTATCTCTACCAAGAGTAGAATTCAAAAGCTTTATAAAAAGGTTTGGGAAAACTAGAGGTAAGAGTAATTGAAGTTCTGTCTTGAAAACATAAGTAGATTATATTATATAGCTCTCCATAATTTGGTCAATCGGAGCTACTAAAATAGTTGGTTTGAAAAATGCATCTTGGCTCAGGTCTTGGAATGCCAGAACATTTGAGATTATGTGAAATAATCCAAGACAATTTTGTTAAATAGCTTTTGTCAACAGAGGGTTAGGTAAGGAGTATCTCATCTACTACACACTCAAAGCATAAGCATCAACAAACAACCAAGCAAACATTGCATCACTAGACAAGAAACAGTTTTTGTTCTTCCTGATTTTTGCATTCTAGACAACTGATCAGGGTTGCTGAAATTGAGATGTTACAGAGTTGATGACACATTGGTTGCTATAATGATATGAATAAGATTTCTCTCCTTGGGATGACATTGGGTATATAATTTTTCCATGAAGGGTCTAGGACCAACTAATAACTACTTGGCATAAAAATCTTCTATGATACATCAAATAAGTCATTTTGGCTCTTATAGGGAAATACACATCAAACATATACATGCAATGTTTAGTATTTAGGATGCAACGTGTGTTACTTCTCCACTTGCAGGACATCATAAATTGAGTTCAGCTAAATGTCCCACAAGCAAAACGGATAAAGAAGAGATGAGTAAATTATCATATACCAACAAAAAGTAGGTAATTTTTTGTATGCCATGATTTGCACTTGGCTAGATATTGCCGATGTAGATGGAGTTGATAGTCCGTTCATGAAAAATCTAGGGAACCCATCAAAATGTGGCAAAGTGGATTTTCACATATCTCAAAGGAACTTAGAGCTCATTTTTATGATTCAGTAGCAGTTAGCATAAACCATAGGGCTATACATATGTAGATTACTATATGTAGAGGCCGATCCTAAGAAGTCGACTTCTAGATGCCTGGTGATTTATGCAGGTGAAGCCAAGTAGTGTCATAGCAATCAAGATTGCAGAAATTGCTTTCATTCCAACCACAAAAGTTGAGTACATATCTATTATTGATGCTTGCTACGAAGTGTGAAATAATAGTATAGTAAACTAGAGGGGAGGGTGAATACGCAACTAACAATTTTAACTTTTCTTCTCAATTTTAGGCTTTGCAAGAATATAGATTGTCTAGATATACAACTAGGTGGACAATAATATATGGAAAGATACAAACAAGCAAGAAAAACAACACATAGTAAAGGTGAGGAATGATATAACCACAATGTAGACTCGTAGATGCATTCTCTTAATTCCTTCATTTTGAGGAGAAGCATGTCTATGTTGGAGGGGTGTGGCACCACAAAGTCCTCACCCAATGCTCCCGCGGGTGAGCCACCAAGACGGGCACATGATCTAGTAAGCAGTTGCCTTGAAGGAAGCGACCAAACTTTTTACAACATGGTTGGGGAAAACGCCACAACAACTTGGAGGCTCCCAGCAAGTCCACGAAGCTTTACAACACCAAGTCCGAGCTTCGGGGATGACCACTTCCGTCTAGGGTTCCAAGAACCCAAGAAAAACAAGATCCACAAAGGATTGCAAGTGGTAGCTGAATTTCCTTTGGTGGAGATGTAGATCTAGGTGATTATTGCAAGTGCACATATCGTTTGTAGCTAGTTTCGAAATAAACATATCGATCCCACATGGAGAAGGAGACTGAAGTCTAATAATTCTTGAAATAGTTATTGTGATAGAAATGCTAGATAAAGTTCTAAGGAACAGGATAAAATGCGAGTATTGTGTAAAAAGGTGGTTTGGGTTTTTGGGTATAAGAGCAATAATAAAGTAAAGCAAAATAACTTAATACAGAAAGTAAGTATCGCGTATGTAAGAAAGATTGGAACTGTAGTAGGGAATAGGCGTTCTCAGGGAGTAGCGGATACACCACTAGTATTTGTAAAGATTTAAGATAAAACTTATCATCATGAACATTCTCAACTATGTATGTGTGGGAGGAACTCCGTATTTGGACGAATAGGCAACAACCGCTGCTTACATCATCCTCATAACCACAGCAGTCAACAATCAACATCAATCGAATTACTGCGCTATTAAGGGACGTAATCACGTAGGACGTATCCCATGGCATGGATAATGTTCCGTGAGTTTCCTCGATTTCCCAAGTTGATACGTAAGGAGTGCCAACAGCTTTATAGTCACTGTAAGTGTTAGCACGCCTCCGTCTACCAACAAGTAGTTCCCTCCATCAAATCCACACGAGAGGCAAATATTGAGAGGTCGACTTCTCTCAACATCAAGATGTAGAGAATCTAACACATGGTCACAGCGATGAATATCATAATAGACTTTATCTTATTTCAATCTTAAGGGTTTCTCCATCATCCCAAGAACTAATGATCTACTCAGACATGGAGGAAATCAACATCATGGCAATGGTAATGGAAACAATCATAGATGAATAGTACTTGTATAAATCCATAATGAGTATAGCAAGTACAACAAGATCTAGATAAGATGTACATGGGATGGATGAAGATAGTGGTGATGCAGTGGTGGATGATAAAGATCGATGCCTTAGCCTCCTGGATCTGCGCAGGGCAAAGATGGATCCCTTGTGGATGATAAAGATCGATGCCTTAGCCTCCTGGATCTGCGCAGGGCAAAGATGGATCCCTTGTGGATGAGTTCCCCTTGTGGAGGTGAGGTTTTTATGATTTCTGGGTGTTCTATATGTCATCTCTTCTTACCAATTGTACGGGGTGAAACTATTTGACGAGGCGGAGGCGGCGCCAACTATACGGCTAGAGCTATACGGGCAGAAGAGTTGCTCCGGTCGTATAGTTGGTCGTTGGGCTCTCAGCATCCCTTGTTCCTTTCTGGTTTTCTTCTGGTATTATTAATATTTCCCAAATAAGCGATTTACGTTGTTTTGACTCCTTTTCTCCACAGTACAACTGCTTCAATAATTGTATCCATTGTATCCATCATCTGTCCTGATCCTGGTGAAAACAGACATAAAATATGCACGCGAGCGCCGTAAAATACCAAGATCCTACATCTACAATGCAAAATAATAATTTAAAACATGATGCAAATATGCACTCATCAACTTCCCCAAGCTTAGACTCTTGCTTGTCCCGAGCAAGTTTTTAGCTTAATGGATGTGATCCTCATATTAATGAAGCTTAGTTGATACAATAAATGAGACAATTGCAGCATGTGTTTATCATGTACGATATAGGGGAATAAGTTCATGAATAGCACCTTACTTCAACCATCTGAATAGTATTGGAAGGCTTCCACACCTTAGTTATCAATAGTTCATAAAAAGATGAATCTCAACATAATGTACAAGAATCCGGTTTAACCGAATGAGTTAACGAGGTAGTCCCAAGCATTTTAGGATCAACGTATTCACTTGGGATTCAAAATATTAAAAGTGTCTCTTTGTCATACTAACAATAAAGTGGTATATTCCTATTTGCTCTTTGCACATTCACTCTTTTTCTTCTTTCTTTTTCTTTTCTTTTGCATATATGCTCACACTTTTGTTTTAAATGTTGTGCAAAGGAGCTAGCCATATATTCTAGCTTATGTAGGAATTCAAAGTTCAACGATCTCAATTATCAAATTCCAAATGTATATGAAGCATTCTTATGACTTGAGATTCTACCATGACCTGTTCTCACTCTATTTGGATGGCACTTTCATTTTCCTTTGTTCAAGGTTTTCTTTATCAACTTAATTGTATAGATAATTTTTCTTTGTGAATCAAACCGTAGACTTACAGCATATTGACCAAATTATCTTTATGTGTTCCATCAATATCAATGGTGTGGAAGACTCCTATTGCTATCATCAAGTGCAAGTAAAATCATACTCAAGCCATTCGTATATCAATAAAGCAAACACAAACTCAATATTGCTCCATATATAATAATAAACTCGAAATTTCATAAAAGGGATCGACTATTTCTGAAGGGAGTTCTAATGATGCAAACTTTATTTCTAGTTTGAACTAATGCAAAAATAATAATAGAACTTATAATATAGATTACAAGGTCTTAAAGATCTCCCCAAGCTTAGAATCAAGCCAGGCAGGATCAAATAATCCCTTGTGATTATTTGATACTTTGATTGTTGTAGATCACTGTGATGCCATGCTATGTAACACCATGGTGTGTAGCTTCTTGTTGGTCTCCACCAGAGTAGTTATGCGGTTGTAGCACCTGCGCAGATCAGATTGCAGAGTGTTCACTCTATCTGCAAGCTTGGTCACCAATGGAAGGAGATCTTCCTTCGTCTCCATCTCATTGATACGGTGAAGGACTTCGAAGTGATGGAGTAGCTCCTGCTTCTAATATTTCTCTAGTGCCCGCACGCGATCTTTTGTCCTAGGGAACACTTCCTCTTCATCATCCATAATTGATGGATCGGGGAAGTGGAAACTGTACCTCCACTCTTCTTGAGGCTTAACCTTCATACGAGCACCAATGGTTGGCTTCGAGAGTGGAACATCCCCTTCCTTGCTAGCACCTATACCAATATTAGATAATTCCTTACGCTTGTGCGGCCTTGGATCTGTGGTGATGAACTTAACCGTCTCCACACGCACTTTTCCATGTGGCTTGCGATCTTCTCTCTCTTGTTGAGATCTCTTCATCGCCATCCAATCGATCTCCGGTGGATCATAGATGTCATGGCGGATGTAGATGTCAACCACGTCATCATCGGAATCATTGTTGAAGTAGCTTGGCTCTACATACTCCTTGTACCTCGGGATAAACCTATCCACATCCTCGTCATCGTTCTCCATGGACGGACTGCTAGATCGGTCCCTGGAAGGAGCAATGAGCCCCATGGGTTTCCCACGGCTTAGGGCAGGATAGCGCATTGCTGGATTAGTTTCTGTAGATTGTGATTAGAGAGAGATGCAATGGTAGTATATAAGAGGGGTAAGAGGTTGGTAAAACTCGAGAGAAATACCAAATTGTCGCCCAAGAAAAGAATCCAAACGAAACAGGGAAAAAAATCACGGATTTGGAAGAGTCTTGCCGCGTAACGACCAACTATACGGGCGCGGCCCGTATAGGTCCAGCCGTATAGTTGCTTCCAGGCAGATATTTCCAGATATCTCGAGTCCGGGTCGATTAAATCATGACTTGGAACCGACAATAACATTTTTTAATGAATATAAAAGAAAGATCGAACGAAAAAGTGTCTGAGAGTTTAACGACCAACTATACGGCCGTAATTTTTGTTCTAGTCATATAGTTGCAACCGTATAGATTCAAACACCGAAAATCAAAAGTGTCTGGGAGTTTAACGACTAACTATATGGCCGGAATTTTTGCTCCGGTCGTATAGTTGCGACCGTATAGATACAGACACCAAAAAGCAAAACTATATGAGAGTTCAACGACCAACTATACGGCCAGAATTTTTGCTCGGGTTGTATAGTTGCGACCGTATAGTCTCAGATATCGAAAACAATTTTACAAAGATGATGCAGAGAGTTTAACGACCAACTATACGGTGGGAGCCCCCTCTCCGGTCATATAGCTCCACCCATATAGTTGGTAAAACCCATCTAAAACTTTAGAAAACACAAGGAATTCGAAGGCAGAATTTTCAGGAGTAAAAATTGTGAAAACAAATCACTTATTTGGGTAAGAACACTTACCTTGCACTTACCATTTGCTTAATAGGGGATGAAGAGTTCCTCCCACAACAAAGACTCCTTCTATTTTGGAGGAATTGACTTTAGTTCATTAGATAATTCCCGTAAACAAAAATCACCAGGACTAAAGTTCCTCTCAATAAGATTGGTGTCTTCCTAGGCAAACATGGACACTTCATCTATATCTTTATTTCCTGCCTTTGCATCATCTACAACTCAAATTCTTGTAGTGAAAGAATCCAACGAATCAGTCTTGGCTTATGTTCTTTCCTCTCAAGGAGTTCTTTTAACCTATCACGATCCGTGTGAACTCTCACCATTTCATCAACTATATAAGAATGAAATTTATCACAAGAGAAAAATACAGCAAAAAGTTCCTTTTCTTCCTTAGGGTAATTCTTTTGAGCACCATTGAGAGTTCTACTAGCATGATGTATAATATTAAATCTACGACCAATATGTTATCCAAGAGTTACTCCTACAACATCATCGCTAGCTTCACATATTAAGTCAAAGGTTTTACCCAGATAGGTGGTTTAATGGTGGGAGCACGAGTTAAAGCATTTTTAAGTTTATCAAAGGCTTCAAGACACTTATCATCAAAATTAAATCTTATTCCCTTTTGCAAGAGGTTAGTCAAAGGTTTAGATATCCTAGAGAAATTTCTAATGAACCTTTTGTAAAAACCCACATGACCAAGAAATCTTCTTATACCTTTAATATCATTAGGTTGCGGCATTATCTCTATTGCTTCAATCTTAGCTCTATCAACTTTGATTCCCTTACCTGATACCTTGTGTCCGAGGACTATACCTTATTTGACCATGAAGTGGCACTTCTCCCAGTTTAGAACAAGATTAGTTTCTTCACAACGCTGCAAAACTCTGGTGAGATTATCCAAGCAACTAGTAAATGAAGTTCCATAGACAGAAAATTCATCCATGATTACTTCCATTATAAGTTCTATAAAATCCGCAAAAATAGCATTCATACATCGTTGAAAAGTAGCTGGAGCATTACATAGACCAAAAGGCATACGTCGGTAAGCATGTACTCCCTCCGTTTCAAAATATAAGATGTTTTAGCTTTGTGAAAAGAGTGTATCTAGACTCCTTTTAGTGTGTAGTTCACTCCAAACTTAGATGAACCTATACAAAGAAAGGAGTCTAGATACACTTTATTCACAAAATTAAAACATATTATATTTTGAAACGGAGGGAGTAAACCGTAAGGACTTATAAAAGTTGTTTTAAGTTGGTCATCCGGATGAATAGCTAGTTGAGAGAAACCAGAGTATTCGTCCAAGTAACAAAATTGAGTATGGTTTGCTAACCTTTATAAAGTTTGATCTATGAATGGTCATGGATAGTGGTCTTTCCTAGTTTCTTTATTTAATTTCCTAAAGTCTATGCACATCATGTGCCCAACAATAGTTCTAGTAGGTATTAGTTCATTGTTTTCATTAGGAACAACAGTAAAACCACCCTTCTTAGGGACACAATGAACATGACTTACCCAATCACTCTCTTTAATAAGATAAATTATACCTACATCCAGTAGGTGTACAATTTCTTTTCTTACCACTTCTTTCATTTCAGGCTTCAATCTTCTATTAAATCCCGCAACTGGTTTTGCACCTTCTTCCATGAATATTCGATGGACGGCTATCATGGGACTAATGCCCTTCAAGTCATCCATTGAGTACCCAAAGGCTTGGCGATGGTCCTTAAGTATCATCACGAGTTCTTCTTCTTCTCCTAAAAGTTTAGCACTAATAATAATAGGGAATTTATTGGTATCATCGAAAAACCTGTATTTAAAATTATCTGGTAGATTCTTCAACTCTGAGGGTGGTAATTCCTTGTCCCCTCTCTTTTTTGGCTCTTCAAAATCCTCATTAGATGGAGGTCCCAAAATGGGAAGTGAATCAAATTCATCTTCAGTTCTAGGTGTCGTCGAATTGAGGACAAGTACGCCATGAGGGGGTCCTCGAGGCGTGCAGAAGAGAGGGGTGTGAGACGTACGGTATTCGGGGACGGTGAGCACACAAGTTTACCCAGGTTCGAATCCGCCGGCTTTGGATGAATCCTACTCCTGCTAGCAATCCAGTAATATGGCAGAGCCGGAATATGGGTTACAAGGGTATCGCTTGTGCGAGTTGAGGGTCTAAAGTATTGGGTAGTGCCCTAAAGGCTCTCCCTAGGACGACTTATATAGATATCCGGCCTAGGGTTTACAGGAGAGATCAATCCGGCTACAACTAAGAGTTGGTTACAGAGTACATCTTGAACTACAAGTAACATTATGGGCCTAAGTCGGTAAGTCTTCTGGGCCTTCCCGTAGCCGGATTAGACTCCGTTTTCTCTCCCTGACTGGGCCGCCCGTGAAGCAAAGCTCTAACCTGAAGTGGGCCACCCTAGTTAGTGAGGAACCGTGAGGATACCCGGAAAGCATATCCCCAACAGTAGCCCCCGGAGGCCTCCAAGATCCAAAGTCGGATTTTATCATCGTCTAGCTTGATCTTCGGCTTGCAGAATCTTGAAGGGTTACTGAAACTTCACAACAAAAAATACGATCCGGGTCTTAAAAATAAGTCGGACCTATCAACAGGTTACTCGAATTTTCCAGCTCGATTTCAAACTAAGCCAGAACTTGGTTTCTAACGCCACCTGACACAAGCATTGGTCAAGTCACGTCATCTGACAGGCGTGCCGTTAGCACGACCGTTGGTGGGCCCGCGGTTCGTGGAACCGAGGCGCCGTTTCAATGCGTGCATGGAGATCGAGGAGACGCAATCATCGCGTGGGTCCTTCCCAGTTCTTTCCACGACGCATGGCGGTTACACTGTAGCATTTGCACGAATCTTGGCGCAGTTAGGTGGATATAAGGGGTTTGGATTTCTCCTTCTCCTTTCCACCAGTCCTTTGCTGTTTCCTTTCCTCCCAATCCTCCTGCGCGCACAGAGCTCCCTCGTCCTTCCCCCACAGAACTCCCACCGCTGCCACTTTTAGGTCATCTTCTCACAGTAGAAATGGCTTCATCATCTTCTTCCTCCGGTTTGGCGACAGCAGTAGCGGCGGCGATGGCGGAAGCAGTAGCGGACAAGGAGAGCTTCCGGGGAATCTAGATCCCCTGCACCCTCACCGAGGAGGGCCTCAAGAACGTGGAGAAGGAGGGGCTTCTCGTCGCTGGCGATTGGCGGAGCGGCTCCGGCGAAACCGTCCCTAACCCATGCGACGGCAAGCGGGTCCACTTCGGCACCCATCTCGACCGAGGTCTGTCTTTTCCTCCCTCGGAGTTCTTCTCCGAGGTGATAGATCATTATGGAGTTCAACTCCACAATCTTCCTCCCAACTCTCTCTTAGAGATGAGCGTGTATGCATCGCTTTGTGAGGGCTTTCTCGGCATTAGGCCGAGTTTGCTTCTCTTCCGGTACTACTTTCATGTCTGGAGAAATTCCATCACTGTCGGTGTTCCTTATATCACCGGCACTATTAGCTTTTCACTTAGACGTGACCGGGCATATCCCAAAATTTCTGCCAGTGACTCGGTCAAACAATGGCCAGCCACCTTTTTCCACCATAGGGATATTCCGGCTCCCGGCAAAGCTACTACTTTGCCGGCTTTTGTCGACGGAGCCGCCACGGCCCAGCCTTCCTGGGACGAGGCTGCTCCGGCTCTCACCGATGATCTGATCCTCGGGAAGAGGTGGATCGAATATTTGATCAAACACAAGGATCTAAAGGGATCTGACTTGGTCCAGTGCTGGGTCTCACGTCAGATCCAGCCACTTCAGTATCACGGGGATAGACTGATGCACTCCATTACGTCATCCAAAAAAGACTCCTTCCGCATCAGCCCCAAAGCCTACACCACTCAAGGCTATATCATCTAGATCAAGTGGCTGATCAAGGAGCGGATCGAGAGGAGAATTCCGGAGATTTCTCTGGATATGCACACGGTGGAAAACCCCGTGGTGCCAGTAAGCTTCCATCAATACACCTTTTATGTGTTTCAATCTTCAAGTTATACTGCAATACTGATATGTTTTCTTGTTTTCAGCTTGCTGACCTCCCCAAGTCGGAGCTTGCTCCGCTCGAAGGATATCCTCCTGAGTTTTCTCAGGAGACAGAAGTGGTCCCATCGCCGGACCTTGCGCTCAAGAAGCGCAAAGCTCCGACAGTGGCTGTTGGCACAAAGGAGGTGCCTGTCGTGAAGAGGTAACTTTCATTCACAATTTCCGCCTTTGTACCTTTCTCGAATTTCTTTCTGAGATGTAATATTTCCGACTTTACTACATTCTCAGAGCAAAGCCTCTCATCAATGGTAAGGGGAGAGGGATTCCTTCGAAGCCCCTGCGACAGACAAAGCTCACGATAGCTTCCCCTGCTGTGGCTCCTCCGACTCCTGCCCCTCAACCTTCTGCAACACCGGCGATCACTCCTTCTCCGGTTGTTGTACAAGATCTGGCTCCTCCAACAGAGCCTGCGATCCTTGGGTCACAAACTGACGTCACCGTGGGTGCGTCAGATCAAGATAAGGGTGAACCCTCCTCGGGTAATGATCCCTCGGCTGAAACCTTCACCAAAAACCTCCTCAGCAATCCGGGACTTGCCAAGTTTGGCCTGTCTCGGAAATCTGTAGAGGAAATCCAGCGGCTAGCCAGGAAAGTCCTGGACAAAAGCCATTTATCCCCCGAAGAGGAAGCACAAGAAGCAGAGGACGTCAAGTTCTCTGACCTTCTCGCTCAAGTCTGCCTTCGCGACGAGAGGATTAGGACTGGCGAGCTTCCAACAGCCCTAGTGATCCCTCTTACTCTTGCCGAGAAGGTGGCAGCTGAAGTGAACGCGGGTTTAGATAAACTCACTCGCGAGCAATATGTAAGTCGGAATTCCAACTCTTGTTTTTACCTTATGTTATATCATATCCTCTAGCCCCCAAGCATGAAGTAGCATACATAATCCGTGTTTATGCTTCATTAGGATGCCAAAGAACGAACTAGTGTAGCCCTCGCTTGTGCTAATATTTAGCAAAAAATATTAGCCCGAGTCTTAAGTAGCTTTCTGACTTTGGGTATTCTGACTTACAGAAAGTATGTTCCTATAACCAAGAATTACTGACCAATGTCGGCAATAAGCGGAGAGAGATCAAGGCTCTCCGGCTTAAAAATGCCGAACTTAAAGTAGCCAAGGATGAAACCGAAAGGTAAACATTCCAAGATTCAAACCTTGTCTTTTGCTTTATCAATGTCGAACTTTTTCTGAACTGTTGTTCTTTTTTGACTTACAGCGCTGGTGAAACAATCCATCGCTATGATTGAAGAGGCCGAGAACCTCAAGACCCTGGTGGTGGAGAACAAGGGACTTCGCCAAGAGCTGGATAAGCTCAAGGCGGATCATGAAAGGAGCATTGATCAAGTCCTTGAATCCTCCTCCATGGCCACCGAAGACCGCGATCGCAAGATTGCTGCTCAAGATAAAATAATCTCGGACCTAAAAAATGAGCTTGGCAGAGAAAAGGACATCTCCCAGGCGCTCCGGGTTGAACTCCAGAGTCTCTGGGAGGAAAGGACCAAGATTGACGATGTCATTCTCGGTACGTTCCATCTGTCTGACTTATCTTTTCTTCGACTTTTATCAATGTTGGATTTTTCTTGACTTGTTTTGTGTATAGGTCCTCTGAACTTGACGGACTCTTCCTCCTCCGAACCGCACACCCACCGGCTTACCCAAGTCGGTGATCTTCTTCATGACTTCTGCCAGTCCCTTGAGGACATTGGCGAGTCTCTCAGGATTCCGTACATGCCAAGCATGTCGGATTTTCAGGTGCGGGACAAGGCCAAGGAGATGCCGCAGCTTGTTCGGGACTGGAACATGTCCTACGCGCGGACTGCTGCGCAGAACGCTCTCACCATGGTCATGAGCCACCATGGAAACATGGAGATATGGCAAGTGACCAGAGGGTACTGCAAGGTAGACGAAGACGGTCAGGAGTAGGACCTTCAAGCCATCATGCACTCCTCCGCCGGATATGGGTGTCACATAGCTGATCTGACCAGCTACGAGATCCCCTTCTTCACCCGCGTAGCTACTTCGCCACCTCCTCCAGAAGAAGCCGAAGAAGTTTCTGATGATGAACGGACCACCTCAGATCCGGACATCTCGGAACGATATCAAGCCGAAGTAACCAGCGAGCTGGCAGCTCCTTCATCTCCTCCTGCATCATAGACTAGAAAATTATGTATTATTCTGGAAAGAACATGATGCATTTGTAAATATTAAGTACTATTGATTTTGCTAGTGCTAAGCTTGTGATCTATTCAGCACTTTTGACTTTGTTTTTTTTGTGTGTGCTTGAAATATTTTCATAAGCACTTGAATTTTTTTGTCTCTACTTATCGTTTATCTGGCTTTCCGCCTCGTCCCTTTCGTGAGCCGGCTAAACCTTCAGCCGGAAACTTTGCCGAGCAACGGAGCTCACTTGCTAAACCAGTTTAAACTCGGAAACAAAGCCGGCTTCCAGTACCAAAAATTCACTACTCAGAAAATACCCGCATCCAGCAATCAGACAAATAACCAAAGTAAAGACTAGAAATTTCCGAGTTATACCCGAAGGTAGCAGTTTTAGAATCGGAAATCTAGACCAGAACGAACATGAGCATAAAGTACTTTCAAGCATTCTGGGATTTTCGACTATAACATGATCATTTGGAAATAAGATGGTAAAAACTTCTCAAAAAAACTTGAGGCAACAAAAACTTTTATTTCTCAAAGAACATGTACATATATATGATTACAAAGAAGGATAAACTAAGAATAAAAGGGACGTAGCTGAGCAATATTCCACGCTCTGTCTAACTCATCCGGATTTGTACTGCCTCCAGCTCTCTTTCTCTTCTTAGTAGCAGGTCTTTCTTTGACTGGCCCCATGTCAGTTAAGTAGTACGATCCATTGTGCATTACTCGACTAACTAAAAAGGGCCCTTCCCATACTGGGGAAAGTTTGTGCTTTCTTTGTTGCACAAGCCGGAGAACCAAATCACCTTTATTGAAAGATCTGTTTCGGACTCTTTGGCTATGATACTTGCATAATTGCTGATAGGCTGTAGATCTCATTTCAGCAACAACGCGAACTTCTTCGACTAAGTCGAGATCATTTTGTCGAGAAATCTCGGCATTCTCTTCGATATACGCGGCCACTCTAGGAGAAGTATGAATTAAATCACTAGGAAGAACTACTTCTGCGCCATAGACCAAGAAGAAAGGTGTGTATCCTATTGACCTATTCGGAGTTGTTTGTAAACTCCAAATTACAGAGGGTAATTCCTCTGCCCAAGCCCCCGTAGCACGCCGTAGTGGTGCTTCAAGTCTCGGTTTCAGGCCTTGTAAGATTGAACCATTAGCTCTTTCGACTTGTCCGTTAACATGTGGATGTGCGACTGACGCAATGTCAAGCCGGATATTTTGCTCGTCGCAGAATTCAGCCAATTCTCCCATATATAAGTTACTCCCGTTGTCCGTGATAATGCTATGCGGATAACCATACCGGATTATAATATCCTCGACAAATCTTTTGGCTATTGCTCCATCACAACTAGTGACAGGTTTAGCCTCAATCCATTTGGTGAATTTATCCACCATCACTAAGAGGTGAGTAAATCCACTTGGAGCTCGTTTAAATGGTCCTACCATATCAAGCCCCCAGACCGCAAAGGGCCATGTTATAGGTATTGTTCGCAGCTGATCAGCCGGAACATGAGCTTGCTTGGCATACTTTTGGCAGCCTTTGCACGTCTTGACTAATTGTTCGGCATCTGCATGAGCTGTAAGCCAGAAAAATCCGTGTCTAAAAGCTTTTGCCACTAAAGATTTGGCTGCAGTGTGGTGACCACACTCACCTTTGTGGATTTCCCTTAAGATTTCCACTCCTTCTTCCGGAGATACACAGCGCTGAAGGACCCCAGAAACACTCCGTTTATGGAGCTCACCTTTAACAATAGTATAGGCTTTTGCTCGTCGGATGATCTGCCGGCTCAGCACCTCGTCTTCGGATAATTTGCCATCTACCAAATATTCGAGGTAGGGTTGAGTCCAGCTGGGAATTATAGCCAGAACTGTTATCAAAGGTGAGTCGGATTTGGTCGGATATTCCTCATCTACTCCCTTTATCGAGGGGACTTTGAGGTGCTCTAAAAAAGCGCCATCCGGGACCTCTTTCCGCGCAGAGCCTATGCGAGATAGTGCATCTGCTTCCTCATTTTCTACTCCAGGGATGTGTTGAACTTCAAACCCTTCGAACAATTTAGATAGATCATCCACAACAACTTTATATGCTACCATGTGTTTATTTGCATTACAAATATCCGAGACTTGCTAAGCAACAAGATCCGAATCTCTGTAACACATCAAACTCCGGATGCCAATATCCTTAGCAATCCGAATTCCATGCAGCAGTGCTTCATACTCGGCAATGTTGTTTGTCGCTGTGAAGTGGATCTGCAACACGTATAAAAGTTTATCTCCTTGGGGTGATTTGAGCACCACGCCAGCCCCCGAGCCCCCTCGAGCCTTAGACACATCAAAAAAAATGGTCCAATATTTTGACTCAGGAAGGATCATGTTCTCCTTCGTCTCTGTCCAATCAACGACAAAGTCAGCAAGGATCTGGGATTTGATTGTTGTCCGAGGTTTATACTCAATGTCGAAAGCTGAGAGCTCTATTCCCCATTTGGCGACGCGTCCTATGGCGTCACTATTATTGATTATGTCTCTCATGGGAGCCTTGCTCACCACGGTAATTGGATGCTCCTGAAAATAGTGTCGTAACTTACGAGATGCTAGAAAACACCGTAAGCCAATTTTTGGTAGTGCGGATACCGCTGCTTTGATTCTGTCAGGACCTCGCTAACAAAGTACGTCGGACGCTACACCAGGTGTTCCTGATTTTCCTCTGGTCTCTCCACCACCATGACGATACTGACAACCTTATTTGTCGCAACAATGTAAAGCAACATTGGTTCCTGAGGTTCCGGTGCTGCAAGGATAGGAGCAGATGAGAGTACTCTTTTCAGATCTTGTAGTGTAGCTTCAGCTTCGTCTGTCTAGACAAAATCCTTGGTCTTTTTTAGGAGTTTATATAATGGTGCGGCTCTTTCACCAAGCCGGCTTACAAATCGACTGCCTACAGCAATGCAACCAGTTAGTCTTTGTACGTCCTTCATGCGAGTTGGCCTAGAAATATTGAGTATAGCCTTAATTTTGTCTCGGTTCACCTCTATGCCTCTTTGAGACACGATGAAACCTAAAAAATTTCCGGCTGGTATTCCAAAGAAGCATTTCTTTGGGTTAAGCATGATGTTGTATTTTCCTAGATTGGCGAACGTCTCCTCCAAGTCGGAAATCAGTGTTTCCTTCGTTTTGGACATCACCGTGATATCATCCATGTATGCATATACATTGTGTCCGAGTTGGTCATGGAGGCAACGCTGCATCGTGCGCTGGTACGTAGCTCCCGCGTTCTTCAGCCCAAAGGGCATTGTAACAAAACAGAAGGTTCCAAAGGGGGTTATGAATGAATTTTTGACTTTGTCAGATTCCTTCATCCGGATTTGGTGGTAACCGGAATATGCGTCGAGAAAACAGAGGAGTTCCGAGCCTTCCATAGAATCAATGACTTGATCAATTCTAGGCAGAGTGAACGGATCTTTTTGACAAGCCTTGTTCAAGGCAGTATAATCAACACACATCCTTAAATCAGTGGTGTCCTTTTTAGGGACCATTACAGGATTGGCCGACCACTCAGTGTGGATGACCTCTTCTATGAATCCGGCTAACTCGAGTCGTGCTAGTTCCTTAGCTATTGCCTTACGCTTTTCATCACCAAACCGTCGTAAGGACTGTTTGACAGGTTTAGCGTTCGGGTTTACATTTAGAGAGTGCTCGGCAAGTTCCCTAGGTACTCCGGTCATGTCAGACGGCTGCCATGCGAAGATATCTTGATTTGCTTGGAGGAACTTGACGAGCACGCTTTCCTATGCGCTACTTAGGCCTACGCCTATCTGGGTCACCTTGGAGGGGTCATCATCCTTCAACAGTGTCGCTTCGTCTCTTCTGATGCCTTGAACTCCGGATTTGGCTTTGTCACCTCCTTCTTCGTTGCGGGCATCTCGGACGGATCAATGCTCTTCTTGATCTCCTGGTACTCCTGGGCGTCAAGCACGGCTTTGGCAAAGGCGGCATTTCCATCCTCGCACTCTCGCGCTTTCTTTGGGTCTCCCCTGATGGTGATCACGCCATTGGGACCTGGAATTTTCATCATTGTAAATGTAACACGGACGAGCCATAAAAGCCTAGTAAGCCGGACGTCCGAATATAGCGTGGTATGCGCTCTTGAACGGGACCACTTCGAAGGAAAGTGGCTCCATCCGATAATTCTTTGGTGTTCCAAAGGTAACATCCATAGTAATCTCTCCCAGGGAATTAGCTTGTCTTCCTGGGACGACTCCGTGAAAGATCACAGAGCTATGGTTCAGCTGTGTTTCCGAGATCTTCATCCGGCATAGCATTTCAACATAGAGAATATTGATGCTGCTACCAGCGTCCATGAGGGTCTTGGAGAAACCATCACCGTCTATAAGTGGGTTGACGATTAAGGCGTATTTTCCTTGCCTGTGTAGCTTAGGCGGATGATCAGCGCGGTCAAATGTGATTGCCACCTCCGACCAGTCCAGATATTGAGGGACAGCCGAACTGTTGCATTGAGCTCGTGGAGAACCGCTTTCTTGACTTTTGCTGGTTGAGATCCGAGGAAGGTGACGTAAGTGTCTTTCTTGGTGGGAAAAGTTTTCTTCCCTTCCGACTTGGGATTTGAAGCATCGACTTCCTCCATGTCTGAATCTTCCTTGGTCTCCTTGTCCTTTTCAGGATTTTTCTTTCCCTTCTTCCGCTTAGCTTTGTAGCCCGCGGTATCATCTCTCTTGATGTCGTCATTAAAACGACACTCAGCGTTGGTGTGGGACGAGCCCCCATTGGCGTCCAAGTGATGCACACATGGGTTATTGGCAATGTTGGCCCAAGTGTAGGTTTTGCCTGGTTGTTGCTCTCCTCTACCTTGGACCCTTGATGTCCCACGGCCACGCCCGTGGCCTCCGCCACGTCCTCCTCGTCCTCTAGACCCGGAAACAGTAGTGACCACCGCTGTCTCCGTGTTGGGTTTTTCTTCTGAGGTATTTTTGCGCTTCTGAGCTTGTTGCTTTGTCTTTGCTGACTGAGGTATAGCCAGGACATTGAGTAATCCTTCTGCGTCGTTGTCAGCATCTGCATACTTGCTCGCTGTTTGTATCATCTCTCCCAAATCAGTGACCTTGTCACACTTCAAGCGGTGACGCAGTAGACCAATTGGGAGTCCTGCGATGAAAGCTTCAATCGCGGTTTGATCATTTACTCCTTCACAGGAGTTCTTGGTGTCGATCCATCGTCCGAGGTAATCCCAGCAAGTTTCTCTGGCTTTCTGGGTGCAACGCTGTAGGTCTCCGACCGAACAGGGCCTCCGATATGTGCCTTCGAAATTCCAAAAGAACGCACTTTACATGTCATACCAGTTGTGGATGGTGTTCTCCGGAAGTTCATTGAGCCATGATCGTGCCGTCTTTCGCAACATAAGTGGGAGATATCGAGTTGCGACCAGGCTGTTTCCGCCTTTGGCGATGCAGCAAGCTTGGAAGAAATCCTGTAGCCAGGTATCTGGCCGAGCAATGTCGTCGTAGGCTTGGATGTGCCTTGAGATAGCAAATCCTTCTGGGAATTTTGTAGCTCTGACGTGTGGTCCAAAACACTTTGGGCCCATGTAGAAATCGTCGTTTTCGTAGCGCCGTGCCTCTATATTGGAGTTGATCATGTGCCTTGCGTCGTTCGGGGATAGAGATCGTCCCGAATGTCGGCTGTGGCTGCGGTGCCTTGGAGCCGGACTTTGGCTTCTGCCACCACCTCCTCCGCCATGTCGTCCTCCTTGCCCTCCTTGGGGGTGTTGTGATAACTGCCTGGTGGAGGGGGTGGGGCAGCTAAATTGTTTCCGGCTGATCGCCGGTCTCCGTCCGGAGCATCATTATTTCGGTTCCGGGGAGGTTCTTGACTATGACGAGCCCCCTGCCGGCTTGTTCCAGCATGGTTTCCGTCGTTCCTTCGTCTGTCGTTCCCACCATGGTGAGGCTCAGCCGGACGGCTCTCATGTCTAGGAGGTGGCATTCTCGGACAATCCTCCTCCCGACGTTTCTCCTTATCTTCTCCCTTTCGATCGTTGAATTCTCGTCGGGGAAGATTCCTCGGATTCAGTGCAGTGATCGCATCTTTCTCGGCCGCTGGAGCGACATTGCTCTAGTTATGTGTAGCTCTGCGATGTTGTCCCGACGATCCGGTTCTTGAATAATTGTCTTCCCTGCGTTCGGGGTGATGGTACTGTGCCCGAACGTAACGAGATCTTACGTCAGCCCATGCCGGATCTGTGCGACATTTGTCAGAATCCGAGACCAGTTTTTGACTTCTGGAAAGGGCGGCCTTCTGCTGCTCCAGTCCCTTGTTGAGTAGCTTCATACCCAAACGGATCTCCTTTGGTCCTGGATTTAGCCGATAGAATTTCTCGGGCTGCCACGGTATTCTGTACTGGGGTTGGGTATACCCAATCTCCGTTGCTATCTTTCTGTGGCTTCCCCATCTCTTCCCCAAAAAGGACGGCACGGACACGTGGGAATTGGTCATCATTGGTGTGACGCTTCCGTGTCTTCTGATGCAACTGAGACATGTATTCCTTGGTTGACATGCGTTTCTTCTCCACCTCGATGTTTTTGGCTTCATCGAGGAGTTGTTGACGACGCGCTTCTAGGGCTTGGGCCCTTTCGTCCAGCTCATCTGCAGTAAGTTCTGCAGTTGTAGGGATAGGTGTGGTTAATGCGGCATCGATGAGTTTACGCGCACCTTCTGTGATCACGTGTCCATCCACCGATGCTTCTTTTTTCGGCTCGTCTAGGATAAGTGCTCCATCCGAGTCTTCCTTGTATTCCTCGGCAATCACCTCTTCTGTGAGAGGGTCTTTTGCCGGGGTCTTGTTCTTCTTCTTTGCCTTCTTGGCAGCGCCGGTAGCAAAGACGGCTTTGGGTCCGTTTCCCGGAGTCAAGCTTTGATCGGTGCTTTCGGACATCTGGACTTCGGGATTATCTTCGACGTCCATGTCATCCTGCGCTTTGGGAGAGTGTTCCTCGGATCCTTCATCCAAGGCTTCTCCTTCTTCTGCAGCTTTGGAGTTGTACTCCTCTTCATATTCCACGGAGAACTTTCGGAAATCTGCCGACGTCATAGATTCATCCGAGGATGCATGAACGTCAGTGTTTGTTCCAATTGCCTCCAGCACCGAGTCGATGTTTTCTCCAGCATCGGCAGAGCCGGATCCAGATCCCACATATCCGACGAAGTGCGATGCGTGCTTCCTGAGGTACCTGCGGCTTTCGCGATCAGCCATATCGAAACTTTTAATGGTCTCGAGGATTGCATCTGCGCATTCGCCTTGCAGTATCATACGTCTTAATGTGTACCTGAGGAAAGGCCTATCTATCCCGGCGTCGTCAGAGCCGGAATCAGTGCCGTTGATATGTTCCTCCTGGATTTCGACTTCCACGGGTGGGTCGATCTGGGATCCGGCTTCTCCAGGGAGATCTACTCCAGATTCGACTTGGACCGTGCGGTCTTCTTCAGGCTCAGATTTCTCCACTGTCTCCGCAACGGGTGCGGGCTGGGTGGGTTTTGGGTTTTCTGAGATCCGGAACTCTGCCGCCTCCACGGACAAAGGGGACCCAGAAGATTCTTCTGCCTCTATCATCACCGCTGGGGTGGGTTGGGCAGTTTCAGCGAAACCGATGTAAACATCGATCTCGCCAAAAGACATGATTGTATAGGCAGTCACGGCCTCCCTAGTCGGAATCCAAGTCTCGTCGAGAACGATGAGAGGGACATCGTTGGCGTAGAGGATGCGACCGACGGCGATGGTCTCGCCGATTCCGATTCTTGCAGATTCCGCTCAAAACGCAGATCCGAAGCTCACTTGCCCCAAGGTGGGCGCCAACTGTCGTCGAATTGAGGACAAGTACGCCATGAGGGGGTCCTCGAGGCGTGCGGAAGAGAGGGGTGTGAGACGTACGATATTCTGGGACGGTGAGCACACAAGTTTACCCAGGTTCGAATCCGCCGGCTTTGGACGAATCCTACTCCTGCTAGCAATCCAGTAATACGGCAGAGCCGGAATATGGGTTACAAGGGTATCGCCTGTGCGAGTTGAGGGTCTAAAGTATTGGGTAGTTCCCTAAAGGCTCTCCCTAGGACGGCTTATATAGATATACAGCCTAGGGTTTACAGGAGAGATCAATCCGGCTACGACTAAGTGTTGGTTACAGAGTACATCTTGAACTACAAGTAACATTATGGGCCTAAGTCGGTAAGTCTTCTGGGCCTTCCCGTAGCCGGACTGGACTCCGTCTTCTCTCCCTGACCGGGCCGCCCGTGAAGCAAAGCTCTAAACCGAAGTGGGCCACCCTAGTTAGTGAGGAACCGTGAGGATATCCGGAAAGCATATCCCCAACACTAGGGACTTGTCCTCCATAACTATTTCTTCATAATTTGGGTATTCATTTATTTCTTCTTCTTGATTACCAAAGAAAAGAGCCACCATTTCGTCAATAGTTCTCTCTTCCTCTTCTTCTTGTATTTGTGGAGGTATGTCTTAAATTTTGGAAAAATGGAATTTATTTTCCGCTCCCCCAAGCTTAAGAGACACAATCTCCTTGAAATTAACATAGCCACCTATATCACCCAAAAATTTTCTTCCAAATATAATAGGGCAAAGAGTGTCAGTTGGCAATACTTTAGACCCTCAACTCGCACAGGCGATACCCTTGTAACCCATATTCCGGCTCTGCCGTATTACTGGATTGCTAGCAGGAGTAGGATTCGTCCAAAGCCGGCGGATTCGAACCTGGGTAAACTTGTGTGCTCACCGTCCCAGAATATCGTACGTCTCACACCCCTCTCTTCCGCACGCCTCGAGGACCCCCTCATGGCGTACTTGTCCTCAAGGACTCCCCCTCCCATGGCGCCTCACCCCCCTTAAATAGAGGGGCAGGGGTGCCCCCTCCATGCCCTGCTCCCACAACTCCAATCTCTGCCGCCTCTCTCCTCCACCTTTCTTCTGCACAGGCATAGGCGAAGCCCTGCAGAATTCTCTACTCCACCACCACCACCACGCCGTCGTGCTGCTGGGATTCCGTGGAGAAGATCTACTACCTCCGCTGCTCGCTGGAACGGGGAGAGGAAGGTCTGCTTCGACTCCGCACGTGTGACCGACTGCGGAAGCGCTGCCGAATCGTGGCGCCGGAAGGATCGTCCACTTGACCGACTGCGAAAGCGCTGCTGGAACGCGACGCCGGAAGGATCGTCCACACGATCTTGAGATCGGCAAGTGATCGACTACATCAACCACGAGATCTAATCTTGTTAACGCTTTCGGATCTACGAGGGTTAGTTCCTATCTATCTTGTTGCACATGTCTAATAGATTAGATCTTGGCTTTTATCTAGATTAGATCTGGGTTTTGTTCGTTCTTGCGGTAGAAATTTTTTGTTTTCCATGCTACAAACCCATCAGATCCAAAAAGCACCATCGCCAACGAGGCTTTGTGAGTCGATGACCAGGCCTGTTGCATGCAGCGAGACACATATCTTTGTGGCACGTTCCCCGGGGGACATCTCCGTGCTGTCTTGGACCAAGATCCGTTGCCTCTCATCGACGAAGTCAGAGAGGAACGACAGATCCACCACCTCCGGACCAACATTATTGCTCCAGAGAAACCACCTCGTCCCGGCCGCCAGCGGCGTCGCGGATAATGACGAGCGCCAGCGACACAACGAGAAACTGATCTCGCTAGATCTGAAGAACGGCGAGAAGACCAAGCCATCGATCTGAAGGACCGACTAGCACATGTTGCCATCAACTCCGAGGCTTCACCGTGAAGGACGCCGCCGGTGTGGGAGTAGAGTTGAGGCAGATTTATTTGCCCGTGCGTCGCTCCCACCACCCCAACGGCGCACCATAGCAGACAAGCCCTAACCCTAACTATTAGACGGAGAAACGAGGTCCCCCTCCCTCCTGCCGCCGGAGCGGCAAGCGGAGGGAGAGGGAACCAGCGTTGCCACCAGATGAGATCTGGGGGAGGTGTTTCCGTCGCTGCCGGCTGTTAGGAGGGTGAGGCATAGATAGCTATCTTGGATCGATTCAGTTTGTCCCAACCAGGCTTTGTGGAAGAAGTCAAGACAAAGTGGGCTGCAGCAGTGGCATCCCCTCCATGCAGGTTCTGTGCGACGGACGTTTGGCATCACTGTGCCATGGTGACCCGCTAATTCATGAGAGGCTGGGGCTAATCTTGGTGTGGCGATCTGACGGCAGAAGGCATCGCTCCTAACGACCAGGGCATATCCGCCGAGGACTGTGTTCTCTGGAGTCCTCGTTGATGAAGATCTATAAAGGGGAAGAGACCTTCTGGTGAGAAATGAGCCGACAAAACTAGCTACTCAAAGGGGATGTGAACACGGGTTATTTCCATGTGATTGCTAATGACAGACGTAGGAAATGCTCGATCCCATGCTTATGGGATAACGAGAGGCTATTAGAGGACCCCGAAGAACTATCTTCCCACATATACTCCTTTTACAAGGAGCTCATCTAGGAAGGACCCCGCTCAGGGGTCGCGTTGGCAGGCAACTTCTAGGAAGACGATGCCAGAGTCACTGCAAACGAGAATACGGAGCTTACTCTCCCATTCCTTCTGGAGGAGGTGGAGAGGGCGGTAAGATCGATGAAAGCCAACTCAGCCCCGGGCCATACGGACTTCCGGTCTCCTTCTTCTAGACTTTCTAGGAATCACTACAGGAAGTAATAATGCCTATGTTCTAGGTTTTCTTCACGGGTACGTTGGTAACGTCCCTCCTAAACTTTGGCATCATCACCCTGATTCCCAAAGTAGTGGGAGACATGGATATACGTCAGTTCATGCCGATCACAGTAATAAACTTCATCTGATGCATCTTCGCCAAAGAATGTCCCTCGCACATGGCCCCGATTATGGAGCGCTTCACCCACCCGTATCAGTTTTCCTTCCTCAAAGACCGAATAATACATGATGGGGCTTGGCCCTCCATGAGATTGTCCACGAGGTAAAAAACATGCGGACAACGGGGGTCTTCTCGAAACTAGACTTCCAGAAGGCATATGACCGACTAGACTAGCGATTCCTGCGCCAGGTACTGATTAAGAGAGGCTTCGATGATTGCCTTATCTCCTCGATCATGCAATTTGTGATGTCTAGGAATAATGCGATTAACATAAATGGGGAGATGCGCCCATACTTTTGCCCCACGTGCGGAGTGCATCAAGGGGACCCCATCTCCCCACTTCTCTTCAACTCGGTGGTAGATGCCCTTGCTGAGGTCCGAGAAGGCTAAGATCGTCGGCCACATCTTCGGTGTGGCAGGACACCTTATCCCAGGTGGAGGGGTCACTCACCTTCAGTATGCTGACAAAATGATGATCATGGTAGAAGGGTCAGACCAGGACATCATTAACCTTAAGTTCCTTCTCCTCTGTTTCCAGGAGATGTCGGGACTTAGCATTAATTTTGACAAGAGCGAGGCAATTTCTTTAGGTTTCTCCCTAGAGGACTAGCAGAGGATAGCTGACAATCTTAATTGTTGGCTGACCTCAGTCCATCACCTATTTGGGGATGCCGGTCTAGGCTTCTAGGATTCTCATCAAAGACGTAGAGCCCCTAGTTGGTCGCGTGTGGGTGAAATCAGAACCATGGTGCGACAATTTTACTTCAAAAGGTAGCAAGACGATCCTAATCCATTCATGTCTATCCAACCTACTAATGTATATTATGGGGTTGTACCTTCTCCCGGAAGGGGTACATGGCTCATTTGACAAGGAGTTTTCCCACTTCTTCTGGCAGGATCCCCATGGCCACTAGAAATATCACATGGTGAAATGGGCAGACATCTGCCTTGGGGGTATAGGCATCTTAGCTTCATGCCAATTCAACGTGTCATTGATTCTAAAATGGGTTTGGCGAATCCTAAAAGGGGGAGGACTATGGCTTCAACTTATAGAAGCTAAACACCTCCGAGGACGCCCACTCCTTGCATGTGACCACCGAGACAGCTCGCAGTTTTGATTGTCCATGCAGGAAATCAAGCCGGAGATATAATGAGGGGCGACCTTCACCATTGGTAATGAGGAATTCACACTCTTCTGGCTAGATCCATGGCTTGACGGATGTCCCCTTAGGATGATTTACCTGCACCTCTTCGCGATTTGCGCGGACCCGTCGCTGTCCATTGCTGAGGTAGGCCAGGAAGGGACCTGGCTTGTCGCCTTCCGGAGGACCTTTGACCAAGTTGAAATAGTTGAGTGGCAGACCCTGAGGGCTAGCCTACATGCTTCTCTCTCAGGGGAGGCGGACTCAGCGACTTAGAGTTTGACCCCGTCAAGGGCCTTCTCTGTTAGATATATGGCTATTTAGAGGGCTCGCCATGCCTTGGACCAAGCACATGTGGAAAGACCTTGTACCCCTGAAGACGAAGATTTTCATGTGGCAACTGCTTCACGACTGTCTTCCCTCGGGTATAGAGGTGACCTTGCGACATGGGCCAGGGGATGGTTTATGTCCATTATGTATGATCACTGAAACGGAATCTCACATAATGTTCATTTGTCCTGCAGCCCGGTTTCTATGGAATTTTATACGAGAAGTCCTGGGACCCGACTGGGATGCTCAGGATCTTGGGAAATTCCTAGAAACCCGCATAAACGAACCCGTCAAGAAGCGGTGCCTCTTCTGGTTTGTTTTTGCGGCGTTGTCATGGACCCTGTGGTCGGTGCACAATAAAATGGTGATAGAAAAAGTGTTCCAACGACATGCCACTAACTCGATCTTTAAATTCCTTGCTTTTTTGCAACAATGAGATCTGCTATGTAGACGCCAGGATAAGGAGAAGTTAGGCGACATCTTCCGACACCTTATTGATGAGACACGTCGCATCTCACCGCCGCCCACTCGATAATGAGCCCTTGCTGGCCTGTGGTATCTCTGCTTCTTGTCTCTTTGAGACTTATGATGTTATCTCTGTTGAGTGGGGTGTTTGTGATGTGCCCCCAGCTTATGTTTTTCTTTGTTCCAACTGGTTGAGACATTGTGTGGATGGCTACTTTATTTATAAAGCTAGGCGAAATGTTATTTCGAGAGTATCTTCAGGAGACTAAGCCAACATTAAGGTTGACTACTCACCACAAGCATCTTGCTGGTGACACCCACTTTACTATGTCCGAAAGAATATCGCCATTTTTTTGATCAACCGGCAGGAGCTCTGCATTTTCTATTAGAAGGGGGAATTAAACGGTCATGATACGGAAAAGCATGTTTGGTTTAACGTGTAAACATGCCCAAGAAAACCACCCGAAGAACCAAAAAACCAATTAATCTGGCTCGGCAGGGATAACCGGCCCATGCACGGCATAAGCGCTCACTCTTTGGAGAATGTCGTCTCTAGCAATTGAGGCGACCTCAATGTATGTCATGCGCCGACCCGTGAAGATTCGTCTGTTGCATTCTTTCCAAGCATTCCACATCGCGTACAGAAAGCGTCCGTTGAGCCTGTTTTGTTCAGAAGTCACCTTTCATGCGATCAAGTCATCCCACCAATCAGAAATGGAGGGGAAAGATTGGCCATCGCTTCCTGTAGTATCGTTGTCCCACGATTGCGATGTGTTCCATAAAGCTATTGTGAAGGGATAGTCTTTGCAAAGGTGGGTGGGTGGCAGTTTCCGGTGCCGAGCCGCAGAGCTAGCAGGTTGGATCATTAGGCCATCCTCTCTTTGCCAGCATATCCGCAGTGAACAGCTTTCCATGGAGGGCCAGCCAGGAAAAAAGTTTGCATTTTTGTTCGGCATGTGCCAACCAGATTTTTTAAGCTTTGAACCTGGAAAAGCATCCATTGAATTGAGCGTGGTAGGTTGAGCTGGCGGTGTATGCGTCGTTAACAGTTAAGGTCCATTTGATGGTGTCCGGTTGTAGGGGGTCTAGCTGAATAGGTCCAATTGTTATTTTCGTGCAGGCATGGAATAGGTCCATGTCGGCCGTGCTGCAGGGAAGTCTCGACCCAACCCAGGTGGGAGTTGGGTCGGTCCATTGTAGCCAAGGCCATCGCGGTCTCAGTGCCCTTCCGGTGCGAGCAAGGTCCAACATTCCAAGACCTCCCAAGGCTTTCGGTCTCCAAGCCGTCTTCTAGTTGACAAGTGCTTTCCCTTGCGCGGCATGCTCTCCTTCGTCACCGGCCCAGACGAAATTTCTGACAATCTTGTTTATCTGCTTCCGAGCCCAATTCATAAGTGGGATGGCGGTGGAGTGATAAATCGCAGTGGCTATCAGCACCGATTTAGCCAGAGTGACTCTTCCAGGGCGCGCAATGTTTTCCCGTACAACCTAGGAAGCTTTCTACCAATCTTATCGAAGAGAGGCTGGAAGTCAACTTTGCGAAACCGATGGTAGTGGAGAGGTAGTCCTAAGTACTTTCCGGAAAAACTTGCAAGCTTTGCAGGGTGGGCACTTCATCGCGGTTAATTTGTCCACATTGTACCGGGAAGATTTCTGTTTTTTCCATATTGGTCACGAGGCCGCTAGCCTTTTCAAAACTGTCCAGGATGGCTTTGATGGCAATCAACTCCTCTTTGACCGGGGTGACGAAGATTCCGGCATCCTTAGCATACATTGATATTCGGCATCTGTTCATGCGAGAGCGAATAGGCCTTAGAATTCCAGTCAGAGTACCCTGTGCCAAAATATGCTGAAGAGGATTGATGGCTATAATAAAAAGCATAGGCGAGAGCAGGTCTCCTTGTCTAAGCTCCTCTGGTGCCAAAAAGCCTTTTCTAGATCGCCGTTGAGGAGAACTCTCGAAGATGTCGAGGCAAGGGACAGGCAACCCGGTGCCTCCACATTTGCCAAGGCTGTCCCAATATCGCTAATTAAATCCTAAAATAAATTCAAATTAATACGGGCACATTTGCCAAGGCTAAAACTCAAATCAGACCGGACTGGTTCCACTACAGGAATCTAATCAAGAGAATGCGGTTGGCAACGAGCCTTGTTTCTACTCAATCAATTGATGAATGTTTTTTTTTTTTTGAACGGATCAATTGATGAATGTGATCATGGGCTGCTTCATAACGGGACCACAAGGTGACAAAGCTAGCTACCTGGCGATGTATGAGGCCACAAATACTGGCCAGATTAAGTGACCGATGTAGTACATATAGTTCTCCGGCCTTATACCACGTCCACATGCTGCATGCGAATGAATGTATCCAGTATTCTGTACGATATTCCATGAAGTGCCACCGCAATCATGTTTACTGCTCGAGAACCTACAATCTTACCCATTTTTCATTTTGACGGCACAATTCGGTTTTATGTATGCATCTATCATGTAAATATTTACTTTCTCTGTTCTAAAAATATAAGGCGTCTAAAATTAGTCAAAAATCTTTAAAAAATTAGTCAAAAGTCAAATGCTCCCTCGGTCCTAAAAAGGATTTCTTAAATTTGTCTAAATTTGGATGAATCTAGCCATTAAATAGTGTCTAGATTCATTCAAATTGACACAAATCCGAGATATTCTTTTTAAGACGGAGGGAGTACTAGTATTCCAACAAACTTTGACTAAATATTTAAGAAAAGGTTTCTACTTCCTCGTTTTTAAAATATAAGATGTTTTAGTATTTTCTAAAACACATGTATCTAGGCGCCTTTTAGCGTTTAGCTTTGGAACAAGATGAGCTAATCTACATACTCCCTCCGTTCATAAATAACTAACTTAGGATTTCTAGATTTGAATGCATCTACGCACTAAAATGCGTCTAGATACACTCGAATCTAGAAAAACTCAAGTCAGTTATTTCTGAACGGAGGGAGTACTAAAGGACGGATACTTGTGTTTCAATAAAATGGTAAAACATCTTATATTTTTGAGCAGAGGGAGCACATCTACAATATTAAAGCAAAATAAGAAAATATACTTTATAGTGAATCTATTGATATTGATTCAGTTATATATTATATTTTTTATGTATAAAATTGGTCAAACTTAAAAAACATTGACTATTGACTAATCGTATACTCATTACATTTTTGGATGGAGGGAGTATGCTTTACTCCCACCGTTCCGAAATATAAGATATTTTAGTTCTTTCTGTAGCACACGTATCTAGATGAGTTTTAGTTGTAGGTTCACTCATTTTACTCTGACCCTATATACTAAAACACGTCTAGATACTTGCATTTCAGAAAAGATTAAAACATCTTATATTTTGGAATGGAGTGAATACAACACAAAAATATCTCACTACCTTACAATATCACGAATATAATACCCACTCTGTCTCAAAATAGACGAGGGAGTACTGAAGTTCCTACATTGTTGGGTCATTTTCAAAAAATTGGATCTTGCAGGGAATTTACTGGAGTTTCCCTGACATCATTTGTTTTGATAAGTTTTTTTTGCGTGGTGAGCATATAGGAAGTGGTCACGATAGATCGCGGAAATATAGATTATATTGATATTGCAAGAGGTGATTACATTGAGAGAGCGTTTGAGCTGTTTATATAGTACTAGAAGACTTGAGGACTAAAAATTCTTATAGAGAATAGAATCTTAAACTATCAAATATATTAATCTTTGATCTACTGTAATACAAAACCGTGGTATACTGTAACACCCTCCCCCCCCCCCCCCCCCCAGTCGGATCTTGTAGTGACGCGAACAACAGGAGCGTCGCAGATGGTCTGACTGGAGCATAATCTGGAGTCGTGGACTTGAGAGGATGCTTGTGGATGCCGATATCGATGTAGCCAGGAGTAGGGTGCTCAGGGGCGGAGCCAGGATTCAGGTATAGGGGGCGAGACATTGAGGGAGCAAAAAAAATTGTTCCTAGGGTAATTACCCGAAAATTGTTTTTTTCTTAAACAAGCATCTAGGTCACCTTCGTAAATACATTAAACATATATATAGTTTTGCTTAGCCTTACCGATGTACCACGAAATTGTAAAGCTACTGGGAAAATCACATTCTGACGGTGTGTTTAGGTAAAGGGCAACGGTGTCCTCCAGCAAATTTTACAATAATTATTATCAAAGTTGACATGCAAATTATAGATGAAAATAGCTCAATTTTCTTCTAGCTCATCTAACTAGATTGAACGGTAAGTATTAATGATTGGGTAGTAGAACTTCTTCTAGGTTTGATGGTTGTACATACATACATACACAAAATCAGAAGTGACTAGTTATGTATAATACAACAAGCATACCTTTAAACTGGGAGCTCGTTGAGGTACAAAACAATTAGAGAGGTCGACATATCTTGCCTATGATGGTGCGCAGCACTTGGCATGGTACAATTTAATAGAGCGGCTGGCACAAGAGCATCGAGAGGGTTTCCTAGCAGCCGGCGATTGTTGTAGTTTTCAAGCGGCCGCAGTGTTGAGCCGGCAAGTGCCCTAGCAAATGGATCTAAGGCGATAGAAAAGGAATTTGGTGGAAAAGAGACGACTAGATACGCGTTTATGGCTTTGGCAACAAATAAGCGGAAGTCAAGGTAAAAATAATCGTGCAGCCATGAAGGATGGCTTGAGATAGACTATTTGTTGGGCTTCGCTGCATGGACATAGCTAGTTCTGGACTTTATGGTCTAATACACTGATTAACTAAGCCAATCACTGGGATTGCTACTAGTAATACGTGACCCAGATTAGTAGGGAGGGGGATTGGTTGGGGGGTGTGGGGGTATAGCCCCTGCTGCCCCCCCCCCCCCTCCCCTGAGGGTGCTGTAGTCGTGGACGTTGGTGATGTAGTCACCATTGATGAAGTCGGTGAGGTGTATCTTGTCGTGGTGTCGTGTGGTAGATATCGTCATTGAGCCTTAGATAAATGTGTCGTGGTAATTGAGGTAGACGTAGCTGGAGTTGGAGTAGTCGGGGTAGGCGACATGCCGTGCCGAGCTTGCCAAACTTGGGAGCGTGCCGAGGACGAAGGCACATGTCGATGGTGTCAATACCGGGCGTGCGAAGATAGGGACCATCATGAGCCATGTCAGCCAAAGTCGGAGGGAGCAGAAGAGGAGGGCTTCGTGTACGGTCGATTGCATGCCGCCGGAGTAGACGAAGTAATTGCAAGAAGAAAATTAAGCACATGCGGTGCAAATAAAAAAGATGACTCTGGCGGCGAGGTCGTGGTGGACGAAGATAGCGAGATGGTTGTCAATGGCGATCAGACTGTAGCGGTAGTAGATGTCAGGGATCCAACCCATTTTATCCATCCACATGCATGAGCTTTTTCGCGTTATTGAGGGCGAGGCAGTAGATGTTGGGGATCAAATCCGTTTTATTCATCTACATGCTGGAGCGTTGCAACGTAAACCTATTGGCGTTGACGAAGACCTTGAGTGGTGGTGGCGGCGACGATGTGGTACGTGTGATGGGGTTGTTGGTGTATATGGTTGTCGGCGATGATGACCACGGATGATGAAGGTATGGCTCTTGTTGATAGCGAGGTGCGTACTCGGGAACATGTGTCCCGGTTGATGTTGATGAAGACGACCCGGCATGGAGACGACGTGCAGACGGAGAAGCCGGCAACAACGCGTGAAGGCCTCTCTTGGGGCGTCGCGCGGAACCTCCTTCGCACGTTCGTGGATGATGATTTTTCGAAGATGAGTCGATGCCGAGGTTAGAGTAGAGGCGCGTGATGACGACATGCAGCGACGGTCGGTGATCGACGCAATCTGATCTATGACCGGCAAAAGAAAAAGAAGCACCGATCAAACTGCCGGCGAGAAATTTTTGACGAAATCTATTGGATCTAATCTACGAGTTGCGCAGCCCACGCGAAATCGATCTCCTCGAGGGCGGCGCGGTGGAAGCGGTGGGCTAAACCCTAGGTCGAGAAACGAATGGCTCTAATACCACGATAGATTGCGGAAATATAGATTGTATTGATATTGTAAGAGATGATTATATTGAGAGAGCCATTGGACTGTTTATATAGTACTAGAAAACTTGAAACTAAATAGACTAGTAGAGATCGAATCCTAAACCTAGTAATTCTTAATCTACTGTAATACTAAATCGTGGTATACTCTAACCGGACGGTATCAAAGTCAAAATCATACGTACATCCAGACATGCATGGGAGCACGTGTTTCCTGCAGTACTTGGTAATATTCGATGTATTGGCTGCTTTTCAAATTAATTGAGGCGAATTTATCCGAATGTTTCTGCAGTGTCTAGATATATTTCTATCAAGTTAAAACTGCATCAATTAATTTGAAACGGAAGAGGTAGTATAATAATGAGGCCCGATCCTCGCGTCGCCTCCTCTGGGTGACGAGAGGGGCGAAATCCCAGCCCCCGCCACGAGCCCCCTCCTCCTCTCCTCCCTCCCCTCATCGTCCCTAGAGGCTGCAGTCAGACAAGTCTTGGCGGCGCCGGTGAAGGGAGCGGCGAGCTCTGGCGGTTCTCGGCCTCGGCACGGCAGTATTGAGGAAGGCCGTTGTGCTGGGAGCTCCCGCCGTCGCTGCCGTCGCCAGATGTTCCTCATCTTCCCGACGTTCTGCTGAAGGGTCTGCGGCGGCGGGTGGTCGTGGCAGGGCATCGTCGATTGCACCCGCCCATGCGCTGGATCCTAGTGGCCAGCCCGTGGCCAGATCTCATCTGGTGCTCGCCCCTAGGCGGTCGTCGACCTTGGATACCGCTGGTGGTGCGGGGCACGGTCCTCAGAAGATGGGCGGCGGCCCCAGAGGTGGTGGGTGATGTCGGTCTAGCGGTGGGTGGCGGTCATTGGTGCTGCAAAGCGCTCCTCCCGGCTGTGTGGGCAGCGAGGCGACTCGGGCGCAGGTTCTGGTGCAAATGCTATCCCCGTGGCTCTTTGGCAAGAGATCTGAAGGTTGTTACTCTCACAGATGCCTCTCGTCTCTCACCCTCGGCCCCGGAGCTTGGCAGTTTGCCTCTTCTTGAGGGTGGTGTGGATGGTCGGAGGTGGGGCTCTTGACCGGGGGAACTCTTGGTCGTTGGTGGCTGCCACGATGTCGATGGTGTCCAACCACCAGCTTCCTTCTTGAGGACTACACCGAGGTTTATTCTCCCCTCCCCATCCTACTTGTTCCGGGTGAAAGCCCTAATATTTGGATTGGGTTGTGGCGGCGCTCATACGACGTTCCCCTCCTTGGAGGCGTCATCTTGGATCAACGGGAGTGGTGATTGAGCTTGGCGATGGGCACCGAGCAGTTGGTAGAGGTTCTTCATTTCATTTGCAACGCGGTGCTGTGGCTAGCCTTGTATGCTCGGTGCTTCCCGATGGTGTTTGCTTGTCTGCGGGTCGACGCCCTCGAGCCTAGGCGAGAAGGGAAGTACTCCCTTCTCAGGAAGCTTCGGTATCTCGGTGGTAAGTTGAGCTAGTCTGGCAAGTGCCCATCAACGGTGTTGTCATCTCGTTGTCATCTCCTTTCATCGCATCTTCTTTGGCGATCTTGTCTGGCAGCTTGTGTCCTTCGTAGTGTTCGGTGTGGTGGGCGGCGATGGTGCTTGTGAGTGGCGGCGTGGTGGCGGCAATGCTCTTTTGCTTCTCCCCTGGTATGTTGTTTGTTTTGGCCATGCATGCTCAGGGTGAGCTTCTCCACCTCTTGACGGGTGTGGCACCCTCCGATCTAGGGTGAGACGGCAGTGGCCTTCTTCGGAGGTGGAGCCATTGGCGCAGCAAAAATGCCCTATGGGTGGTCGGCAACAGCTCTCCTCCTGTGGCATGCTCCTTCACTTCTCTTCGTCCCTGCTCTGTTCGCGTGGTTGGACAAGGGCTTCGATTCTCGAGCGGCGCTTCATTTTTTTTCCTGCTTGTTGTATTGCTTGTCTGTAAGCTGTTTTTCAGCACTTTGTAAACTCAATCATACGGGCTTTATTAATTTAAAGTCGGACGTTTCACATCTCCGGTCTAAAAAAAAAGAGATAGTATAATGCAATATTTGACATTTTATATTATTGAGGATTTTTTTTTTCAAATGAGCGATAATACAATTCTCTCCGAACCAAATTAGTTGACTCAAATTTGTCAAGGGATGTATCTAATACTAAATCTTTTCAAATCTAAGTCAAGTAATTTGGGTCGGAGGGTTAAAAGAAAAGTAGTACTCCACATTATGAAAAGAATGTCGCAAATTTAAATATATCTAGTTTGTGACATCTGAAATTTCAGGACGAGGGAGTACTACCGGTACGTTCGGTGCTGCACGTGGCGCCACGACGCTGTATCCGCACGTATCCATCCAAATCAGTTGCATGTCGCTGTTATTCAGTGCCAAATCTTGGTCCCTCTCGCGTCTTCTCTTGATCTCCTCTCCTAGTCAGAGCTCGCAGCATTGCGACTTGCGAGCTTCCTTTCTTTCGTA
Source organism: Avena eriantha (assembly GCA_910589775.1). Classification (NCBI taxonomy): domain Eukaryota; kingdom Viridiplantae; phylum Streptophyta; class Magnoliopsida; order Poales; family Poaceae; genus Avena; species Avena eriantha. The sequence goes on along the minus strand of OU342743.1, from coordinate 267,145,635 downwards.
CCGAACAATTGAGACAAACTTAAACGTGTCGCGACAGAGGTGGTTTTCCCAAGGAGGCTGATAGGATTTTGCAACAGGCGGAATTACGGAAAGTACACGCTCCCAACATTCAGTTGGCACAGTTATAGTGCAATGTTCATTGATATGTCTCTGGGCGTACCGACCATGTCATGACAGATAGTACATGCAAGAACTGGAAATATTTGAACACATAACAATGTCATCGCGCTCATTTCGGCAGGATCTTATCCCTCTCCGCGTCCAATTAATCTCGAAAGGCACTTTAGGCAAGGCCTTGTTTGGGCGAGTGCTGTTGCGTCCAATCTCGCCACGCCTTGAAACGGACCCGATGGGGCGGGTTTAGCCACACATTATACCGTAGCAAGATTGAACGGTGTTTGTGTTCTTGCCATGTGTTGCATGCAAGAAACGAATGAATCGAGCTACACCTCTCCCTCCATCCCTCTCAACAAGAGAAAGAACTAATCGGGTTAGAGTTTCTGGACAAGGTTAGGTATGCTGCCGCCGAAGCAATGTTACAACTCGAAGATGCGTACGCATATAACTGCGCGCCCGCCTTGTACACACATACACCGTCTAGACATCTACTTCCTCCGTTCCAAAATATAAGATGTTTTAGTTTTTTAAAGCGGATGTATCTAGACGACAATTAGTGTGTAGGTTCATAGTACCTATGGGCTCGTCGTGGTTAATTTGTCCATGTTTGCGTGCTTGTATTGTTGATTGTGTGCATCTTTTGGTCCATATTTTCTCTCTCATGCATTCGAAATATTAGTGATTGGTGTGATGAGAAAGACATGCATATATAGGCAGTATGGCCAAGGCACCACGCGCTTCTCGCTCTTTGTCACGTCAGCAGGAGACTAGACTTTTCGAAATTAGAGTTGCTGGCAGCAAAAGATAATCCCTGAAATGAATGAATAGGAATGGTTGGTCGGTGTTGCATCTCTTGCATGTGGCGCCACGACTCTGTTGACGCTGCAACCGGCCGTGTCATTCCAGATCCCGTGCCCCAACTGTTTTGGGGTTGCAAATGAACCAAAGTCTCCTCTGTCATGTGCCAAACTCTACTTTCCCGTGCCTTCTCATTCTCTATTCTTTTTTCGAGAACTTGCACGAGATCTGCGGGTTTACATATTAAGATAGAGAGAGTTTTCTTTTCTTTTCTTTTCTTTTCAACGAAACATCTCTGCCACAAATCTGTGGTGAAATACACCACACGGTTAGACTGGGGTAGTACTCTTCTTTGCAAACATCTACGAGAACAAACAGGACATCACTTCCTATGATCTTTCGTAGACGAAGTGACTCGCTATAAACTTATTATTATCCACCCTATGTGGCCTCTCCGTATCGCCCTCTCTTTTCTCCAATAATGATGAGTAGCTCTTTGTTCTTATTTGTTCACTTTTTTTGATCGGTTCTCTCTTTTTGACCTTTTTTAATTGGTTATGTTTATTAAATAGACAATTCCACTGAATGAGTGAATGTAAATCTTCGTGATGCATTATGAAAAGAGTTAAGGCGGTGCTATGGGTCGGCCAGGCGGAGCTCACTATCGATTTTGCCAGCCTCCCCCGTTGTCTAGTTTATAAAAATGCGAGATTTGAGCCGCCCAATCATTGCGTTATACACCCCACAGCACGCCATTATTTTTACATCTACAACCATCATCTCAAAAAATTATTCCTCGGTGTGTGAAAACAACATAATATGTGTGGCAACATTTACAAAGCAAATGTGTTTGCTACAAATACTCATTGGTTGCGAAAAATCGCCAAGAAATAACCCCCCTTGAAGATTTTTTTTGGAAGGGCTTTGGAGCTTAGTGTAAGTAAGAGGGCCACTGCCCCCCCCCCCCCCCCCTCCCCTCCCTCCTCTAGCTTTGGACCAATCCTTGAAGATTTTTTTTTTGGAAAGGCTTTGGACCAATCCATAATTTGTCTTTCGACCCCGGGCCAGTTTCGTCAAGCTCCACCACTGCATGGGGAGCGCGAGAAGATATGGAACAATCACCTTGATCTGGCCGATCATATCTATGTGCTGCACGCAAGAAACGAATAAATTGAGCTACATCTCCCTCCCTCCCTCTCAACAAAAGAAATACCCAATTGGGTTAGAGTTTCTGGACAAGGTTAGGTATTCTGTCACCGAAGCAATGTTACAACTCGAAGATGCGTACATTCATATCCTAGGAGATGTATCTACATAACCTATGGGCTCGTCGTGATTAATTTGTCCATGTTTGTGTGCTTGTATTTGTTGATTGTGTGCATCGTTTGGTCCATATTTTCTCTCTCATGCATGCGAAATCGTATTAGTGATTGGTGTGATGAGAAAGACATGTATAAGTATGGCCAAGGCACCACACGTTTCTCGCTCTTTGTCACATCAGCAGAAGACTAGATTTTTCGAAATGAGAGTTGCTGGCAGTTTTTCTAGCAAAAGATAATAATCCCTGAAATGAATGAGTAGGGATGGTTGGTCGGTGTTGCATCTCTTGCATGTGGCGCCACGACTCTGTTGACGCCGCAACCGGCCGTATCATTCCAGATCCCGTGTCCCAACTGTTTTGTTCTTGCCAATGAATCCAAGTCTCCTTTGTCACGACTCCCCCAGTTTCTAAATATAAGATGTTTTAGCTTTATGAAAAAAGTATATCTAAACTCTTTTTAACGTAAAAAAATTCTAAATATACTTTTTCATAAACATAAAACATTTTCTATTTTAAAATAAGGGGAGTACTCATGTGACTTTCCGTGTCTTCTCATTCTCGAACAACACACCTGTGCCACAAATCTATGGTGAAATACACGCCACACGGTTACACTAGGGTAGTACTAGTACTCTTCTTTGCAAACATCCACGAGAACAAGCAGGACATCACTTCCTATGATCTTATACCAAGTAACTAAGAGTATCTCCAGTCGTGGCCCTCAAAGGCCCCCCAAAGGTTTTTGAGGACCGCCAGCGCTAATTTTCGGTCCAGCCGTTCTAATTTTGTTTTGGCGCCGGCGCGTTCGATTTACCCGGCGCGTTTGGTCGAAACCGAATTTCAAGGGAGGCTAGCGGGGGCGTCGGAGGGCGGGGAAAAGTTCGGCGGACCAGCCTTGTCGGCGACCTAGTTGAAATTATTTCCTTTTCCTACCAAGATTAGCGCAGGTTCCCTCCAAAATTAGCCGCTATCTCCCCTTCCCCCCCCCCCCCCCCCCGCTTCGCCTCCCACTCCCGCCATTTCCCAGCAAAGACCAGATCGCGCCACCATGCCACCGAAGAAGTACGCCGCTCCCCGCGCGACGACAGCAGCACCGCCGGCAAAGAAGAGGGGCAAGCCGGAGAAGGAGCGACCGGAGGGGATGACGAACACGGAGTGGGCATTCGACCTGCAGCGCTGACAAGTCGAGAAAGCCAGCCGCCGGTAGAGAGAGCTCAGCGCGAGGAAGAAGCGGGCCTCGGAGACTCTGGCGACAGGCACTCCCCCGCCGGTCGTCGATGTCGACGCAGCCGTCTGAGGCGCCGCTATGCTTTGTGATGCCGGCGTGGCTTCTTTTGATCGCTTGACTATGCTCATTTGCAGCGATTTGCGACTTTGTTTTGTAATCGTTAAACGCCTAGACTATTTATGTTCGGCTATGCGATCGGCGATCGGTGATCGGCCGTTCTACCCGCTATATTTTTTTTCTTGTTTGAATTTCTAATTTGGGGGGGCGATTTGGGGGTTACGGCTGGAGACCGGCCCCCTCCCCCCCCCCCCCCCTCTATAGCCGGTTCTTGCGCCGGCGCCCCCCATATGGTCTTACGCCAGGGTTAAATTGGAGGTTGCGAGTGGAGATGCTCTAACTAACTATAAACCGACGTAGCACTTATCCATCCCATGTGGCCTCCCTGTATCACCCTCTTTGTTTTCTCCAATGAATAGCTTGCTCTTCTTATCTGCTTTTCCTTTTTAAACTTCCACGGATCTATTAATAATCATCGGCAACACTACAAAGAGATCTAAAAAGTAATAAAATTTACACATAGGTCCTTGGACCACCCAGTGACGACTGCCAACAGCACGAGGCAAAGGCACGCCGCTGTTCTTGCCCCTCCATCACCGGAGCCAGACAAAGCATGTCGTAGTAGAGTTTGTTGTAATATACAGACACAAAATTGTCGTGCTAAGACCCTAAAGGACCATCTCACTAGACAAGAAACCATCAACGCGGATGATAATCGTAGATCGGAAGAGCCTGACCTCAAATCACACAAATGGATACGAAAAACAACTAGATTATTGAATTGCATGCACTAGCCAACGCAACCAACAGTCCGAACTGATGAAAAGGGTTAGGCAATATATTTCAACACTCGCCCTACGTCTTTCACCCTCTGGCCTATTGTGACGTATGTTTGGGGAGCCGCAATATTATTATTTGCGTTGGTCAGGATTTGATCCTAGGACCTCCTGCTCTGATACCATATTGAATTGCATGCACTAGCCAACGCAACCAAAAGTCTGAACTGATGGAAAGGGCTACGCAATATATTTCAACACGCATCCTACGTCTTTCGCCCTTTGGTCTATTGGGACGTATGTTTGGAGAGGCGCAATATTTATTTTTAATTCTTGAGTTGGCCAGTATTTGATCTTAGGACCTCCTGCTCTGATACCATATTGAATTGCATGCACTAGCCAATGCAACCAACAGTCCGAACTGATGAAAAGGGCTAGGCAATATATTTCAACATAGATCCCAAGAGATATGCCTGGCACATGACTTCAGATGCCATCCGCCGGCACTAGACGCACCACCGGAGAGATGTAGGGCGGGAGGACCTTATTCTGACTACAAGATGTAGCATCCATCTCACCATCCTGAAGAAGACATTGAAAAACAACCAAAAAAGGAACGAGAACCCTCCATCGACGAGAGGTCGTGGTCAGTCACACCTCCAAGGTCCCAAGGCCAACAAAGGTGGAGCTTATCGCCGGCGTCGCCAACGAGGGGACAAAACCCTAGATGGCTTTAGAGCCTCACATCTGCCTCATGTTTCCTTTATACCGGCTCGGTATCGCTGTTCTTATTTGTTCATCTTTTCTTAATCGGTTCTTTCTTTGAACAATTTTTTAATTGGTTATGTTATTAAATAGATAATTCACCACTTCTTCATTGACACAATTGCAACGAACACCTGTAGTTACTGTAGCCTATTTTCCATGTATTTGCAACAAACAAAAACGAGTTCCCATCATGTCTAGAGTATGCAACATCCAAAAGTAGAAAGATAAATAAATCACCAAACCTTTATTTTCCGGATCCGATCTCGATGGATCAAGCTTGCTGACGGTGAATTAGGATTTCACTACATGGTCACCAATCTAGCAAGATTAACTCGTTCCCTCCAAATACCCCCATCTTTCTCTAGCATGGGTGGATGGCTTCGGTTTTTAGCTCTAATAACTGCAGCACCACGAGCATATTCATGGCAGCACCACGAGTGACACTCAAGGATAATGAATGGAATATATGGGGTGAAGTTTGGAATGTATATGATGGGCGGTGGAGAGGATCTAGCAGCGAGGGATGTGGCACTCGAAAGTTAGATCCCATTCAAGAAAGAGGCAGGCGTACAACTGTGAGAGAAACATAGAAAGTGACAAGTGGATTACGAGCATACATGAACAATCACATTGACCTTGGCCGACCTGATAGCTCGATCGGTCGGTTGAGACGAATCATTTACCAAACAAATAAAGGTGGCCATACTACAATATGTATGGTAGAGCTATGATACTACGACATATGCAGAATTACAATCGAAAGCTTACATGTCCAGATGAACATGCTCACTTTCGAGATGCCAATGGAGAGACTTAGGGCGATGAAACATTGATCGAGGGTCGAAGTGGATCTTTTTGAAAAGTCCACCCAAGAATAATCCACATTCCACCCTTTCGCTTAAGACCATCCTCTACGTTGTTGAACTTGTCTACGATCGACACAACATATCTCGGCACTAGGAAAAATTGAGCAAAATAAAAAAATTATACCTCGACGCCACAGTACGTGGCATTGGGCTGTTATGCCCAACGCCAGGATCTTCGACATTGACCCCCTTTCATGGTCAACGCCGTAGAGAATTGCCATAAGCTAAAATGGTTAGATTTTGATTAAAAAAATGAAGAGATGATATCTTTGGCTGAACTTTTCTCAAAAGGTTAATTTTGTCAATTCTCGCCTGAGCTAGCGGTAGAAACGAAACCTAAATTAAACCGCATACCATTGTGCCATCACGTCACCACCATACGAATCGTACGAGCACGGGTCTCGTTAAGTACAATCCTAACCACAGAGACACGCAATGATACGGTGTACTGTTGGGAATATGCCCTCTCACCTGTGCGATGCGGTGCCCAGGAAACGCAGCAGGGGCATCTTCGTCAAACCAAACTCGACTTCGACTGCTTTCTTTTCTTTCCGCTTCTCCTTCCTTCTTCCACCCTACCCTCCGGCGGCTCTACTCTCTGCTCTGCTATAAGAAGAGCCTTCCTCGTCCACAAGCACACCACCCCCAAAAGCTCCCAACAACTCCTCCCACAGAAGCAGAATTGCCTCGAGGTGCGAGCTTGGATCCCGGAGCGTCTCCACTTTGTCCTGCCGGAAGGTATGCAAACTGCTTCCTCCCCCCTGTTCCTTGCTGTTCTTACAGTTCCGTTCAGCCGACCCGTCGATGCAGGAATTCTTCCTGGCTTAGCTAGATTTTCTTGTGCTGTCTGAGTGTTCTTCGGTTTTTTTTTTTCAATTCTGCGTGCCAGCCAGTATGGGCGAAATCGAGGATACGAGCCAAATTCATGGCCTTCTAATTTTCGGCGAGCCTGCTTTCCCATCCAGTCCGGCGGTGCATTCAGGCGGTTGGATCTGGGAATTTCCAAGCTCGTATGCTCATAGTTTTAGGCGCAATTTTTTTCTGCAAGATTGAACATCTTTGGCCTTTTCCTTCTGTGAAGTTGTCGGTCACGTTATGTTTTTTTCACAATGTCTAATTTGTTAGACTTTTCTCGAAGTGCTGAAGATATAGCAGGCGTCTCCAAGCGCTGGAGAATATGTTTTCTGCAAAATTGGCCTTCTCCTTCTTTAAATTTGTCGGTCGCGTTATGTTTTTTTTTACAATGTCTAATTTGCTAGAAACACGCAAGAGCTTTGTCGAAGAGATGAAGATCTAGCAGACCAGCAGTTGCTTGATATGTCCATATGGGTCTGAACTCTAGTTTTGATGCATACCTATGTTAACACTCTGAATTGGTTGCAAGCTTGTATTTCTGAATCTTCAGTTGCAGAATCTAAAGATTTCTTCTCTTTCTTCCTTTTGCAGAGAACTCCAATACGAAACAAGCACTCAAAGCCTCAGGGAATGCTGAAAGATGTGCTTGCTTAGAAGAAATTTCACCTGCGCAATAGAGGAGATTGCCGCTGCTCCGCGAGAGCTGACTTGGTCAACTCTGTATGCGAGCAACCATCATCTCTGCATCATCTCTAGGCCATCTCGACTCCGCCGTGACATGAAAGTGCTCTTCACTGTTGTGGATCAAGACTACCAAGGGGAGGATGGTTGAAGTGTTGCAGTCCATCTGAATTGTAGCCGCAATAGTATATACATAGGCTGTGGTTTTTTATACAGCTAGAAGACATGGAGAACAGGGGGAAGATTCTGATGGAGCGGTATGAGCTGGGGAGATTGTTGGGGAAAGGGACATTCGGCAAAGTGCACTATGCCAGGAGCCTCGAGTCGAACCAAAGCGTCGCCATAAAGATGCTGGACAAGGAGAAGGTGCTCAAGGTTGGGCTCTCGGAGCAAATCAAGCGTGAGGTCACAACCATGCGGTTGGTGGCGCACAAGAACGTTGTTCAGCTCCACGAGGTCATGGCGACACAGAACAAGATATACTTTGTCATGGAGTATGTGAAAGGCGGCGAGCTCTTCGACAAGGTTGCAAAGAGTGGCAAGCTCACAGAGGTTGCTGCACATAAGTACTTCCAGCAGCTCATCAGTGCAGTGGATTATTGCCACAGCCAAGGTGTGTATCACCGGGATCTCAAGCCTGAGAACCTGCTCCTGGATGAGAATGAGAACCTGAAGGTCTCGGATTTCGGGTTGAGCGCGCTCTCAGCATCGAAGAGGCAAGACGGCTTGCTCCACACCACCTGCGGAACGCCCGCATATGTAGCTCCGGAGGTGATCAGCAAGAGAGGATACGATGGTGCAAAATCAGATATCTGGTCCTGTGGTGTTGTCCTGTTTGTTCTGGCTGCTGGTTACCTCCCTTTCCATGGTTCCAACTTGATGGAGATGTATCGGAAGATTGAGCAAGGCGATTTCAGGTGCCCCAGCTGGTTCTCTCACAAACTCCAGAAGCTTTTGTACAAGATCCTGGACCCCAATCCAAGCACTAGGGCATCCATCCAGAAGATAAAAGAGTCTACCTGGTTCCGAAAAGGTCCAAGGAGCAACCATCTTGCAGTGAAGGAGAGAACTCCCAGTGAGAATGTCACCACAAATGCCGCAGCTGGTGTGAGGCCCAGGAAGACAGCTCCTGAAGATGTGAAGCCCATGACAGTGACAAACTTAAATGCCTTCGAGATCATCTCTTTCTCCACGGGGTTTGACCTGTCCGGCCTATTCATCCAAGAGGAGTGCAGAAAGGAGGCAAGGTTCACTTCAGACAAGCCTGCTTCAGACATCATCTCGAAGCTGGAATGTGTCGCGAAGGCGCTGAATCTCAGGGTAAGGAAGAAGGACAATGGCGTGGTGAAGATGCAAGCGCGGAAGGAGGGGAGGAACGGTGTTCTTCAGTTGGACACGGAGATCTTTGAGATCACGCCTTCCCACCATCTCATCGAGATGAAACAAACAGGCGGCGATCCGCTGGAGTACCGGCAGCTGATGGAGGACATCCGGCCAGCGCTGAAGGACATAGTCTGGGCCTGGCATGGAGATGACCAGCAGCAGCAAGATTAGGTTTTTTGGAAGTGCTGAGTATTTAGTTTTCGATCGTCAAGTTCGTTACCTTTTCAGCTAGAACGATTCGTTCTACTGTACATGCGTGTGTTCTTTGTAGTATATGTTTTTTCTTGTACCTAAAGATTACTTGTGAGGCACTGATGAGAAGTTGAGATGCATAATAAAAAAGGTTGTTTCTGCTCAGTTCCTCTCGTTGTCCTGTGTGCATTGAGATGATAATTAAGATGAAAAAAAGCACTTCAACTCTGTGTGGTTTGCAATCTCTGAAACAAAGTGACATCTGTTCCATTTATCTTCTGATGTGAGTTGTAATAATTTTAGTAACTTGACTAAAATCTGGAGTATGTAGTATGTTGGTTTATATCAGGAGATCGATACTTAGGTTCTGTTTACCAAATCTTAGAAAAAAAACTCAGGAAGTAGAAAACCAACAAGTGGTTCCTGACCAGCCTGATCCGAAAAGTAGAAGTAAAGTTAATAGATAGCCAACAAAATACAGATAGCTGCAGCTTCACAAGAAACGGTCACCAGTCTGCAGAAAGAGTAGTTATCGATATTGGATGTTAAATATCAAGCATATATGATTCACTTGCAGTCTTGCAGACAAGTTTGGTCCAGAAAGTATCTAAACGTCACTGGTTAAGAAATATAAGAAATTGTCACTACCATAGGGGATAGATCCAACATCCTAGACTCCCCTAATCAACCATTCAAACAATTGAAGAGGGACCATTACACACTTGATTGAATTGAACAGACCAATCGCAGCAGTACCAAGTTGTCGAAGGATAAACTCTTTATGTCCCCGGTTTCTAGCAGAGATGCTTCTGCCCTTGATGCCTGATGCCATGAATCATGAAAGATGCCTGAACGCAATCTATCGCCGCAGATCAGAAATTAAAATCTTGCTACAGATGAATATTGTGATCTTACAACAGATAGATTTAACCTATATATGCGAACCTTCCCATCGCAACTATCAAATTTAAGTGAACTGTTTCATCTTTGTACTGGTTGGTTAGTTGGAACTTTGTTGATTATAATGTCTTCAGGTTTATTTTCAACGTTGGATGACAATGGATTAATCATGTAGTAATTGGACTTCATTTTTTATGATTACTGGGTAGTACCTATCGGTTACAGTGTTTTGAAGAGGTAACATCACACGCTTGATTAAATTCAACAGACCAATCACAGCAATACCAACTCGTCGAAGGATAAACTCTTTATATCCCTGGTTTCTAGCAGAGATGCTTCTGTCCTTGATGCCTGATGCCATGAACCATTATAGATGCCTGAATGCGATGTACCACGGAAGATCAGAAATAAATCTTGCTACAGATGAATATTTTCATCTTACGATGTATAAATTTAACATGTCTATGCGAACCTTCCGGTCGCAACTAGCAAATTTTAAATGAGCTATTTCATCTTTGTATGTGTTGGTTAGTTGGAATTTTATAGGTTATAATGGAAAACAAACTGCGGATTGATTTTCAAAGTCGTATGACCATGTATTAATCATGTAATAACTGGAGTTCATTTTATAATGAAGTATTATGTACCTATCAAATACAGTGTTTTGAAATCCTGTTTTATTCTTATGAGCAGATAAAAATGAAAAGCATGGAGTAGTCCATCTTGTACGAACATGATGTATGAAAAAAAATTGAAAATGCATGTGAGATTTTATTTTAATGTTTAGTTGATTTTTTTTGTTCTGCATCCGAAAGTGTTCAATTTGGTGTCATATCCTACATATATACATGTTGTATAAGTCCCTAGATATATTGCTACTAAAGCCACGCGCATAGGAGCTTGTTCTCTGAATATTGTTCCCACTGACGAGGCAAAAGCACAGTAATGTTTATATATTTGTTTAAAAATTAAAAGTTGTTTCCAATTACTTCATTCATGACAAATTGACAAGTAAACAATCTGAAATTATTTCTGAAAATGGTGTTCGTGCTAAACTTGTGGCATGATGACATGATTGTTTACATGTTTTATGCGAAAAAGAAAGTCCCTAGCATGTTTAGCAATACCTATATTCCCCTCAAATGAAAAATGGCTAGCATTACCTACGACGAGGTCTCATGTTTCTGATCAAGAAAGAGATGTGCAGAGCATTGATGAACGTTGAGGTTGATTGCCTCAAATGTGAATATACTGATATCTTGTGATGATTACAGGTTTGGTACCGGTAAGGACTTTTCAGTTTTTTTTTTTGGAAGATACGGAGATATAGCATGATGGGTGTCAGGTTTCTCACAGTTTGATATGGAGAGTAGGTGTTATTTGACAAAAGATGATCTGTTAAGAATGAAGTGTTTGTTTTGTCATAACCCTGGGAGCATTAAGCATCTATGTTTCAGATGCCCAACTGACGATGATAGATTATGGTAGATCTGATGGCTTTGAAGCTAGGAAACAAGTGCAGAATGTTTTTACCAGACTGCACTTCTGAGGAGATCAAAGAAACTGGCAGTCTGTCACTACCACAAGGGATAAATCCAACATCCAAGAGCCATCTTTCCCCCCACTTCCCTAATCAACCATTCAAACAATTCAAGGGGTAACACTGCACAGATGACTGAACAGACCAAACGCAGCAACACCAAGTTGTCGAAGGATAAACTCTTTATGTCCTTGATGCCTGATGCCATGAACCCTGCTATATGCCGGATTCGGCGCATCACCGCATATCAGAAGGAACAATCCTGCTACAGATGAATATTCTCATCTTACGGCGCGTATAGATATAATCCATGCCTAACCTCCCGTCGCAGGAGCTAACAAAATTTTAAATGAAGTGTTTATCTTTGTATTGGCTGGTTACTTGGAACTTTGTACTAGGTTATTATATGATTAAAAAACTGCAGTCTGCAGGTTGATTTACAAAAGCAGGATAATGGTTCTACATCTGCTGTCTTAATAAAACTCTCAAATACTTGTACTAGGTTATTATATGATTAAAATGCAGTCTGTTGTCTTAATAAAACTCTCAAGTCCTCAAGTCATCGTGATCAAAAAAAAAAAAAAACTCTCAAGTCATCAAATCTCGTTCTGAATCTTGCTCCCCTTGACGAGGCAAAAGCAGAGTAATGGTTCTCCATTTGCTTAACTTCACAGGGATGTTTCCAATCGCTGCATTCATGAGCAAATAAAAGAAAGTCCCTATCATGTTTAGCATTACCCTGTTCTGTTCCCCGCGAAAGAAAAATGTTTAGAATTACCTACTAGTACGACGTTTCCTGATTTTTTTTGTCAAGACAGAGATGTGCAGAGCATTGATGAACGCTAACGTTGACGCCACGGTGTGAAGGTGCTGAAATATGTCATGATGATTACAGGTTGGTTTGGAAGCTTTCTACCGGTGAAGGATTTTTTAGCACATCTGCTGTCCCCGAAGATACCGAGATAAATCTGATGGGTGTCAGGTTTCGCCAATCAGTTTTCTATGGAACGTTAGGTGTCATTTGACCAAAAATAATCCGTTTGTAAGGAAGTACTCTTTTTTGTCATAACACTGGTAGTGGGAGCATTAACCATCTACTCCGTTTTATATCCCCAATTGACGATGATAGATTATGGTTGATCTAATCTCTGCGAACCCAGCATGGATCCCTGCCTGTCCGTGAAACATATGCTTGATCAAATCTGTAGGAACCAAGTGCAGATTTTTTTTTCTGAGAACCGGCAAGAGTGATGCCATTCTGTAAGATAGTGTACAAAGTGAATCGGAAAAAAAACCAGAAACAGGCTGGCTCTAGCTTTAGTACTTAGGTAGTACTCCCTCCCTTCGAAAATATAAGACGTTTTAGTTTCGTGAATCGAATGTATCTAGACGTCTTTTAGTGTATATGTTCGTAGAGGTTAGAAGTGAACTTATACGCTAAAAGATGTCTAGATACATTCGTTTCACAAAATTAGAATGTCTTATATTTCCGAACGGAGGGAGTATAAATAAGATCGATGCGCAGCGGCCTACGCGATTGTCGTGAGTTATGAAGGCCACCTCGCTTGGGTCTAAAGCGTCATCGGTGGATAACCTCATGTATCTCTACTTCCACAAGCATTTACCAAACTTTGTCGATAAAAAAAATAAACTACCTAGCACACGCAGACAAGTTCGGTCCAGAAAGTATCTAAACACCACACTTGTGAGGAAATTTTAGAGAAATTGTCCCTGTCACTGGGGAGGATAGATCCAACATCCGAGAGCTCATTTTTTATCCTGGCCAGCCATGCAAACAGCATTTCAGAGGTTAAATTACTAGCTAGTATGATTTATTCAGGAAAAAAAAATCAAAGATATCCCAAGTTGTTGAAAGATACTTACATAAACTCTTGATGTACCAGGTTTCCAACATAGATGATTCTGTCCTTGATGCCTTATGCCATCAACAATATGATATAGATGCCTGAGGCGACGGATCACCGCAGATCACCAAGAAAATATGAATACAATTATGTCCACGGAATTCTCGCTCATTTCCACCACCTCTGATGTGCTTTGTCACGCCTAGTCAAAGCGTGTTTAACTTTCCGAAAATGTTTGAATTTTATATGTAGTACTACTCCTTATATGTACATGTATGACAACGCAATTTGGAATTACAACATGGCCTTGCTCTGAATAGACTTGAAAAGTGGAAATGAATCATTTGGGATCGAGATGCATGAACATCAATAAACTTCACACTTCTTATGCTATCGTCCAATGTGAGACACGCTTAGAACTGAATCTGTTTAAGCATCCCTTGGAACAGGGGGTGAGTGTCCCTATGCCAGAGCAACGTGCTTAACGAAGGCATGTCATGTGGCCAAACCAGTACGGTAGTAGAGCTTGAGAATATTTTGTTGACAAAATTATTGGGATTGATGTTTATGCACTGAGTTCCTGCCGAAATGTGAGACGGGCCTTTGTGCGCACTGGTGTGCTCTGGCTGAATGTGGCCTGTGGGGGGTGGGGGGGGGGGGGGGGGGGGAGTGTTTACTAGGCCAGTCACACGTCTCAAGTTTTTAAATTTTTTGAGTTGTTCTGAAGGTTTTTCTGAGCTTTCATCCAACAGATGGTCAAGGAGATCAAAGAAGCCAAATAAGAAGCAGCAGAACCCATGGCCTGCTTGTCAGCACAGAAGGATCGAGGAGGCCAGACAGGTTGGAGAATGTATTCAGAGTAAAGTAAAGAAAACACAATCAGCTACTGAGGTGCTACTACTTGAGGGTTTTTTTTAGAGGGAGAAGTACTTGAGAATTTTATCGAGACAGCAGCATGTAAGTTTCATGTATTTGAGAGACAGGCACACAGCAATGCAAATGTTTTGCTAGCTAAAGTACACATTTATTCAGCAATTGTATGCAGGTATTACTACATAAACAGAAAAGCAAGACCTCTCGGCTCACAGGTTTGCAACAGGTAGCATTACAGGTGCCACAACAGCCACCAAGACTCTTTCAAAAAAAAAAACAGCCAACAAGACAACTCAAAAGCACAGCTGCTTGACACACTGGTTTGAGAAGTCAGAATTCAGCTTTATTTCAGCAAATTACTGGACCCCTTATCACAAACCGATATTTCTTGAAGCACAAACTGATATATCGTTGAAGGGCTGCATATGAACATCGACAGACTGGAAAACAAAAGGTAAAAACATGCAAATTTAGTTCGAAATCCATACACCGTACTCCCGGGTGCCCACCATTGCCCCAACTTACAGTCGCCATATCCAACTCAATAAACCGCACTGTCTTAAGCTCTAGTCCAATGTGAGACACCCACGGATTGACTCCGGTAGAACCAAATATGTTTAAGCATCGGTTGGAACAGGGGAGAGAGCTTGAGATTCTTTTTGACGAAATGCAAATGTTGGGATTGATGTTTATGCGCTGAGTTCTCGCGAAATGTGTGCGATCCGTGTGGTTTATGAGCTGGAAGTCGCTAGGATAATCAGAAGGCAGGGCCGCAGGGGAGTTTGATCGACCAGGAGCGAAATGAAATAGAAGACCGAGACCGAGAGTGAGCTGCGCGCAGGTGTGCAGTGTGCTCTGGCTGAATGTGGCTTGGGGTTACTGGGCCAGTCACGCCTCTCAAGTTTTTTTCATTTTTTTGAGTTGTTCTGAAGGTTTTTCTGAGGTTTCATTCAACAGCTGGTCAAGGAGGGAAAATGGACAAAAATAACCCCTAAAAAAACAAATTTATAAAATGAACTTTGGCCGAAAGTATTTCACACGGACTAACCCTTTTTGTAGCGCCTAACATAAAGGCGCTATACTCTACAGGATAGCGCCTTTGGCATAGACGCTATGGTCCCTGACAGCGTGGCGGCCGCCTGGCCCACCCTGGCCCCACCCGACCGAGTAGCGCCTGGGCGTTGAGCCTGGGCCGTGCAGCGCCTAGGCGCTATGCCCCAATGTGTAGCGCATTTCCCTTAGGCGCTACACATTGAGACATACAGCCACGCGCGTGGCCCACCTCCCCACCCCAACCCACTCCCTCCCCAGCCGCCAGGAACAGAGAGTACGGTTCCTCTCTCCCCCCTCTCAAATCCCCCCTAAAAATCAACAAATCCGAAGGATTTGACCGTGGATTTGCTCCCCAATCTTCCCCTCAAGGTATTCTCCTCCGATCCCCTCCTTTTCATCCAAAAAATCTTGCACATTTTAGTCTTATTTGCTTGGAACCCTAGTCTCTAGATGGATTCATGTTTAGGCCGATTTGTTCATGGTTTTTGGTTACTTGGTAGTTGTATGTTAGTTGTATTTGTTGGGGTATGACAATGTGTTGTTGATTTGATTTGTATATGATGGTTGTATATGTATTTGTACAAATGTTCCAATAATATGCTCCCATATCCTTTGTACTTACTTGTAGAAACTAAAACAATGGCCATGATGGTTGTATATGGATTTGTATACATGTATGAATAATATGCTCCCATATCCTTTGTAGTTTTTGTAGAAATTGAAACAATGGCCACATATGATGAACCACTGACATATTTATTGATATTTGAAATATATTTGTAGGATGGTGTGGCTACTTGATGATTACTATGATACAAAACACCGTGCATACTTGATGGCGGAGAAGCATATGGTAATGAAATCATGTTAGACTTGTTTGTCTTAATTTTTCTATTGATTCAATTGTGTTGGACCCATAAAGAAGCATAATATTTTGACTTGTATGTATGCAGAAGCTAGGTCCCCTGAAGATTTGCTCTCATGGCGCGTCCTCGAGTGACATGCCGTACGACGAGCGGTACACTCCGTACATCCAGCAGCTAGGCCTCCTCCCTTTTATCACGCTTGTGACCCGATCGATACCGAACCTCAACGCGGCTGCCCTCACCGCACTTGTCGACCGGTGGAGGCCGGAGACGCACACTTTCCACCTCCGGACTGGCGAGATCACCCCCACCCTTCAGGATGTTTCCATGATCTTTGGGCTTGCTATTGCTGGGAACCCTTTGTGTATGAACACAAATTCTGACGGGTGGCGCAATGAGATGCAGCTACTTATTGGGAGGGCTCCTATAGAACTTGAAGACAAGAGTAAAGATAGAGTCCCAGCAGGCGCGACATACACGTGGATTGTGGCGAACTTTGCGCACTGCCCGGAGCCAACCGAGGTTGAGGTGATCGAGACATATGCTCGTGTGTATGTGTGGTATGTCCTCTCCAGGACTTTGTTTGCTGACAGCGGAGGTAGGACCGCTCAGTGGATGTGGCTAAAGGCTCTAACGCACTTTCATAGCAACATTAGCTAGAGTTCGGCGGCTCTTGCCTACTTGTACCGGTAGGTAATCGCTTGTTCATGCCGCCGCCTTTTATACACTTCCAATCCACATGTATCATATGCTGACATTTTTACTTTACTTGCAATTGGATGATGCTTGTTGTAGGTCAAGCGCCAACGCCAGAATAGGTGGTGCTATGGTTCTCCTCTCGGTATGGAGCTGGGAACGTTTACTAGTAGGTCGCCCGAAAGAGGTGGGTTACCTTTCTTGGCCAGAGTTTGGGAGACACCCTCTACGCTCACCCACTTGGGCTTACAAGTGGGACGTCGTGTCGGAGATGACTAGTGATGTTGATGCCATGTACATGAAGTACACGAACGAGTTCGATGCGCTTACGCCCGAGCAGGTAAATTTGTGTCTTTACATCACTTCCTAGAGTGTTTTACCCACTAGTAGAATTCTACAAGAAACATGTTCTTGTGATATGTTGCAGGTGGAGTGGGAGCCTTATGGTTACGGGGACGATTTTGATATTGCTCCTGGGTTTGATCTTAACCCGAAATGTTTGGAGGAAAAGAATCTTTGGCTCATGTGCTGTCCATTAATTTGCAATTGGGCGGTTGAGCACCATCTTCCATACCGTGTGATGAGGCAGTTCGGGTTGTTCCAGGCTCACCCTCCCGCATATAAGGACACCGACAAGGAGCTTCATAGATAAGTTAGCATTAGAATCCTTTTCCTCAATTGCATCGTCGTCTTCTATTTGGTTGTAGTAACAAATTTCTTTGTTATCCTGCAGGTTGGACAGGAAAAAGCAGAGAAAGATCAAGAAGTGGGATCACCATCATAGGAGGTATGTCATGGAGTTCTTGCTATCTGTGGAGCAGGCTCAGCAAACAGAATGGAATAGTGGAAGAGCTCATTGTCCAATTGCATGGGACAACTACATTCGTTGGTTTCTTGAAAATACTCGTGTCTCCATTTGCCCGCCGTATTACGAGGAGGAAATATTAGAAGAACCGTGCGTATTCGATGAGATTGCCTACAATGAATACACCAAGCTTGCCAGGGAGGGGCACGAAATCCCGATATCTTCCTCGCTCAACTTTGCGGTAAAGTTTTCCTAGCCCTTCCATTACTTTACTTGCCCTTCCATTGCTTTATTTCCTAACATGTTTGCGTTCTTTACTCCGTAACGAAAGGAGATAAAGAAACATGCTGACGAAACCGAGGACATTCTCTATGATTGGCCGAAGGGGAAAAAGGCAGAAGGCATACTTAAAAACTTCCTCAAGGTATGGTTGAAAATGAAAGGAGTACTTACCTTACATGTTGTGCTACACGCTTTGACTTCTCGTTTACTTTATTACAGCGGACGGCCAAAAAGATGCATCGGTTATCTAACCTATTAGGTTGTCGCGACCCCGAGTACACAACACCGTCAAATTCTAGGTCCAAGTCGATTTCTGACCCAACGGCTAATCTTGAGGATGACGAAGAGGAAGAGGCCACCTCGGCGGCTCGTACGGAGGATGAGGTATGGGACAACCTTACATTTCTTAACTTCATTAAGTGCCTTTGGTTTGTTTGCCGTACATTTCCTTAGGCATACATTCGTACATGTAGATGCCTCGTATGGAGAATGAGACGGAGGAAGATTACCGGATTCGTTCCGCTTACCTATTGAAGCCAAGGAGGGAGTTCACTCGCTGGACACCGGAGGACTTCCGTAACAAAGGGAAGGCTAATGTTGTCGAACACGAGCCGCCACGTAGGTCAAGAGCTAGTAGGAGGATGAGGGGTCTAGACTATGATGATGATGAAGAGGAAGAAGAAGAAGCAGAAGAAGAAGCGGCGGTGACACAGAAGATGGCTCCGAGGAGGGGTCAACGCCCAAGAACGCGTGGACAGAAGTAGTTCTATGCACTTAGTGGTGTGCGCTATGTGCTGATGTTGTTCTATGCACTATGTGTTGATCTATGTGATGATGTAGTACTATTGCACTATTTGTTGGCACTATGATGTAGTTGTATTGCACTATGTGTTGCCACTATAAATATCTCTGTTTTTGTTCTGTGTATTTGTTCTGTAAATTTGGAGGTTAAACTGAACTGAATTCAGTTCAGAGGCATAGCGCCTACCTGACAGGCGCTATGCATGTGTAGCGCCTACCTGATAGGCGCTACACTTTGGATTTTTTTTTGATCCAGACAATACAGAGAGCAAATCGAGCAGCGCCCGCCGCAAATTTTTCTAAGTCATTATGTAGCGCCTACCTGACAGGCGCTATGCTATGCATGTGTAGCGCCTATCAGACAGGCTACACATTGACTTAGCGAAATTTCTGGCGGGCGCAACTCGATTTGCTCTCTGTATTGGCTGGATAAAAAAATCCAAAGTGTAGCTCCTATCAGGTAGGCGCTACACATGCATAGCGTCTGTCAGGTAGGCGCTATGCCTCTGAACTGAATTCAGTTCAGTCATTTCTCAGTCTAGAGCATAAGGTATACCAGAATTATATTACAAGTTTGCAAATATAACAGAACTGAGAACACACTCAAAGTTCATCACATACTCATACATGGTGTTTTGCCCTTATGGGGTCTTATATTCTCAAAGTTCATAACATATTTATACTCAAAGTTCATCACATACTCAAAGTTCATGTCATATTCATACACCAAAATGAAAGATTTCAATCGGTAAAAACGGAGGGAATAGAGGGAAGGTACCTCTAGCAGCCGGGGAGGGTCGAAATCCACCAAGTGAAGCCTCCAATCTGAGGAATTTGAGGGGGGAGGAGAGAGGGCCGCCGCTGGGTGTTCTTCTCTGTTCCTGGCGGCTGGGGAGGGAGTGGGTCGGGGTGGGGAGGGGGGCCGCGCACGTGGCTGTATGTCTCAATGTGTAGCGCCTTTTCCTTAGGCGCTACACATTTGGGCATAGCGCCTAGGCGCTGCACGGCCCAGCTCAACGCCCAGGTGCTACTCGATCGGGTGGAGCCAGGGTGGGCCAGGAGGCCGCCACGCTGTCAGGGACCATAGCGCCTATGCCAAAGGCGTTATCATGTAGAGTATAGTGCCTTTATGTTAGGCGCTACAAAAAGGGTTAGTCCGTGTGAAATACTTTCGACCAGAGTTCATTTTGTGAATTTGTTTTTTTAGAGGTTATTTTCTATTTTCCCGGTAAAGGAGATCAAAGAAGCCAAATAAGAAGCAGCAGAATCCATGGCCTTGTCGGCACGGAAGGATCGAGGAAGGGCAGACAGGGTGGAGAATTTATTAAGAGTACTCAAGTGAAGTAAACAAAACACATTCAGCTACTGAGGTACTACTACTTGAGTTTCCTTTTTTTAGGGAAAAGTACTTTTGTTTTATCAAGATGGCAGCACGTAAGTTTCATGTATTCGAGACAGGCTCACAGGCAGACAGCAATGCAAATGTTGCTAGCTAAAGCACACATCTATTCAGCAATTGTACGCAGGGCTCTCGGCTCACAGGTTTGCAACAGGTAGCATTACAGGTAACACAACAGCTAACAAGACAACTCAAAAGCACAGCTGCTTGAAGCAATTATTTGAAAATTTAAAATCCAGCTTTATTTCAGCAAATTATTGGATCCCGTATCACAAACCGATATATCCTTGAAGCGCAAACTGATATATCGTTGAAGGACCACATGTGAACATGGACAGACTGGAAAACAAAAGGTAAAAACATGCAAATTTTGTTTCAAACCAATACACCATACTCCCAAGTTCCCACCATTGCCCAAACTTACAGTCGCCATATGGAGTACAACACAAGGTTCATGCATGAAACAATTTTGCACATTTCAACATATAACCCCCATGTTTACAGCCGCCAACGCATTACACACAAGAGATAATACACATTCAGCTACTGCAAGTGTCTGAGAGTTTTATTAAGACAGCAGACTGCATGTTTTATGTATTTGACACACAGCAACTTAAAGTTTGTTACCCAGAGGATACACATTCCTTCATCAATAGTATGATACAGTAGGTATTACTACGGAAACATACAGTTCAGAAAAGCAACAGCTCTTGGCTCACAAGGTTTCCAACAGGTAGCATCATAGGTACCACAACAGCCAGCAAGACAGGTTTTCACCAAAGGAAGTCAAAATTCAGCTTTTATTTCAGCAGATTATTGGATCCCGTACTGATACTGCATAGTAGAACTGACGCATTTTGAACATCCACAAACTGGAAAGCAAACTTAATAGCATGCAAATTTAGTTCGAAATCCATACACCGTACTCCCAGGCTCCCAGCATTGCCCCAACTTATAGTCTGCCGTATACAACACAAGGTTCATACATGATCAATTTTGCACATATACTTCTACATATAACCCCCAGTGTTACAACCGCCGCCGCATTACACACAAGATGTTAAACACAGCAGATATAATGCAAATTTTCCCCATTCTGAGCACTCCAATTACAAGAACAGTGAAATAGATAATGATGGTTCGTCACCGGGCCTTTTCGGATTCAGATTTTGCCGGTGGTGCAACAAGGGTCCTCCAAAGGTACCGCCCGCTTGCCATGTCCACCATTGTCCAGAATCCTGTCTTCGCAGCAGACGCAACCTACATTTGCAAGCAAATAGTCCTTCAGTCTTAGAGACCAGTTCACAGTACGAAAGCCACAAGCACATTTCTTGCAAATTTGTACACAATGGGAAACTGTGGCTCAACCTTCTTCTTAAGTATATTGACACTTACCAACTTCCACTAAAGGTAAGTGGGTAACCATAGCAAAGTTAATATGCATACGTCAACTCTTTGAATACTTAACCAATCGAGCAGTGATTTGCATTATGTCTGCATGTAGTTCTAGATAGACATATAGAGTAAATATTATCTAGTATATGTTTGGATGCTACATCTGGAAAAAGTAAACGCACACATATTTGTTAGATCGCGTTATGCGAGTGCAACATAACGTTTTAATGGGCCTGCAACCTTAACATTCTGAAGTCTCTGAACGATGAAAAATCCAAATGAGGACGCTTTACGTATTTACCACTATGTGCAAGACTGGCAAAATTTGTACAAATTTGTAGGCTGTAGCTATGTGTATCTATGAAGTCGCATATCATCACTGTTAATAAAGTTCTCCTATGTGCAAAGAAGAGCAAGGCTCCTTTTGCATGCAAACATATGTTCGGTTGAAAGCGGCCAGTACTCATCACAAAAGCAATATGAAGCATTCTCTTGCAATTCTTGTACATGATGGACAAATGGCGTACAATCCTAAATATAAAAACACTTACCAACTAAAGATTAACTGTGCACCAGTACACGTCGGTTAACTATGAATTTTCTAACTTGGCCCATCGATTCTTATCTCAGATCATGTCTGCATACAGTCCCAAAAAGGTATGCAGCGTTTATTATCTAGTACTCATAATATAAGTTTTGACGCTACATCGGAAAGGTGTATGAAAATGCACATATTTTAGACTATGAAAATGCACATATTTTAGACCGACTGATGCAACAGAAACAGAACATCCGAGCATGGCTGCAACCTTGGCACATTGTAGTCTTGGGCTGGTGAAAATTTTGGAATGTTTCCAAGTGTGGTTCATTACCAAAAGGGTGTTCATCCCTTCTCATTGTTTTCCCCCATTAAGCACGAGACAGGCAGAATTAGCACATTCATAGCCTGCAGCTATCAATCTATGAAGCCACAAGCCACCACTATCAACAAGGTACCCCTGTGTGTAAACAAGAGTGTGGCTATCTTATCTGTACTCTTCAGTGTCGATACCTTCTGGTATCGTTAGCTATTTCTGGGTTGTGCCTCTCTTGCTACTTGTACCTCGCTCCCTTTTTTGGAGCCACGATGTACTTTGTCCGTTAATATTAATATATCTTTCTGTTCAAAAAAAAAACTTATCTATGGCGTCTAGTCGGGAAGCATCAACATGCCAGCAAGTCTCAACCATGAAGAATGTGACGACGCTTCATCTTTAAGAATCTCCGTAGCACGAAAATATGTTTCTGTGTTTCCTCTGCAGGCGTGTGAGGTGTAAAAACACAGAAGCATGTTCACGGCTAATTTCACGATTCAAAAAAGCGCTAGGCCTAAATTTCTAGTTGCCTAGCGCCAATGTCGCATATGCGCACACCTAGCAAGACTGCATGCTCGAGGGCGCGCCTTTTAAATTAACCATGGCTGATGAAAATCAGCAGTTCATTAGCAGGCACAATGCATAGGGATTAATCTCACTAAATTGTATGTACAAAACAAAACAAAGGCCTAATAATCTTTGACGAACACACCGGCCAAAAAAAAAAATGGTACCGTACAACGATTGTGGTAATGTGCGCTGAGATTAGAAGAGCACAAAAGGTAACTGCAAGGTAGGAGCGATACCTTGGAATGGAGCGGCGCGTCGTCCCCGGCGGGGGCGTCGCCGTCGTCCTGGAAGAGGTCCGGTTCGGCCTTGAGGTTCCGGAGGAGGAAGAAGCCGGCGATGGTGGCGGAGAGGAAGATGAGTATGACCCGCAGCGGGCACATTCTCGATCACGCGGGAACCGACCGGCAGGCTTCGGGGATCAAATCGAGCAAGAAGTCCCCCCTCTCGTTGGCGTGCTGCGGCGTGGCGAGAATGGAGGAGGGGATTAGGGATAGGGGGGAGGAAGAAGGGGAAGAGGAGGAGGAGGGAGCAGGTTGGTGGGTGTATGGATGTGGAATCTTCCCTGACCCGCGTCCTCCCCTCTTGTTTGACTAGCGCGCACCACCACCACCACGCACCACCTAACGCCTGCGGCTTTTCGGCAATGGAGCTTTTTTATTATCCCTTGTGACGACGGAGGAGCAGTAAACAACTCTGGTCTCGAGGAGGCGTGAGAGCGGATTTGTTTATTGAGTTCGCGCCGGCCCGCCGGGGGAAGCCCTCCCTCTTCTTGGATCCCGTCGGCGGCAGGAGGAAGACGAAGAAGGAAGAAATTGTGTGTCTGCTTTTCTTTCCGAAAGGAAAAAAGAAGGGGAAATTCGCGGTGGGACACGAAGTTAGGAGGAGGAAGGCCTTGTTGGAAAGGGAAGGAAAGGACTCGAGGAAATTCGCAAAAAAAAGAAAGGACTCGAGGAGGCGACGCTGTCGGCGAAGTCGGATTCTGGGCCCACATTTCAGTGGCGTGGCTGCAGACTGCCTATCCGACATAAACGTTGTCCATTCGTTTTTCGAGAATAGTCGTTGTCCATTCGTTAATAGGAAGAGTTATATAGGCGGACATCCAATTCGACAAATGAACTCATTGTTTGAAAATACATTTTACTTTGATTTTTTACGAAATTTTACTGATATATTAATAATCATCAACAGCAATATAAAGAGGCTCAAAAGTAATAAAAATTATAAATAGATCACCTAGCTACGATTAGAAACACAAGCGGGAGCCGAAGACGCGTCGCCGTCCTCGTTCCTCCATCACCGAGTCAGACAAAGCTTGTTGTAGTAGACAGACGAGAAGTCGTCATGCTAAGGCTACAAAGGATCAACGCAACAAAGTAGCAACCATCACCAATGATAACAATCATAGATCGAAAGAGTCTGGCCTGAAAACAAACCAACGAAGATGAAAACGGACAAAATATCAGGATATTATTCTGACTTCAAGACGTAGACGTCACCTCAACGTCCCGAAGAAGACAAAAAAAGGCTAAGCAGAGGATGGAAAACCTCCCACCGGCGAGAGGCCATGGTCCACCACACCTCCAGGTGCATTTTAATTAGTGTTGCCCTGAAATGGTCAATAAATATCCTTTATTTTTTGTTTTACTTTTTCCGCTCCACCTTGCCTTCAAGGTTGTTTGATATGGATGGCACCCGCCACGTATGGAGGCGGGTATGGCACCTCCATACTCGCCTCCGCCACCTCTCCCCTCCACCGCCACCCGCCTCCATACCCATCGTCGGGTCCATGCCTCCACCAGACCGGCCACCCGGCGGGTACCCACGAAGGTGCACAAACCGGCCTCCCTCCCAGTCATCGGCGACAAACCGGCGTGTTGTTGGCCGCCTCCTTGTGCTCCCCTACAGCTCGATGGCGGAGGTCCACACACCGAGGAGGAAGCTAAGCCATGCCACACTCCCATGGGACGAGATCTCCGGGAACTCCTCGATAGGTGGTGGTGGTGGTGTGGAGCTTGTGGGCTGTGTGTGTGCTTGCTAGCACGGTCCATCGCCAGAGTCGCCGCCCTCTCGACTTTGAGTGCCTCGACCTCCATGGCTTGGAGCCTTCACGATGGCGGCGCGGTCTAGGCCTCTAGGGAGCGAGCAGAAGAAGATGGCAGGGGGATAGGGGCAAGTGGCGGCGCGGGGTGGGAGTGTTGGTTGGATGTGGGGTTGGTAAATTGGAATTTAAGTTAGCCACTTAGGGTTTCTCCCAGGCACTGACATGCGGGGTCCACATGTAATTGTTGGGTCTACGGGTTAGTGGGTATAGGTTTACCACCTCCAGACCCACACCCGCTACACCCGATGGGTCTGGATTTTTACCATTAAGCGGATCCGTGGGTTTTATTTCCAACCAAACCCTCCTCCATTTGATGTGGGTACCTATCGGGTTAGCGGGTGGCGGGTATCCATTGCCATCTGTAGTTGTTTCACCTTCTTGCGCGGATGGCCCATTGCCCATGTCTTGTACCATTGGTTGTGGTGAATAACCTACGAAAGCGAAGCGAAGCGATGGCTTTCTAGAAGATCGACGAGAAATTATACTATAGCTTAAGTCTGAGAAAAGCGAGCTATCTGAGGCCATCTGCTCGCGCGCGCGTTTCTGGCCGTCCGATCTTCACTCTGAGTCATCTCAACCGTGCAGTTTCACGTGTTGACAAAAGTCTTACGAGCTGGCCCCTCCCGTCCCGCCTCACCCCTACCCCCACCCCCATCTCGATCATGTTCCCCTCCACTCGAGTTCCTGAGTCCCGAGCTCCCGCCCATCCCAGCCCCTCCTCCATCTTCCCCAGCAACGTCTGTCGCCCCCTCCGCTCACGAGCTCTCCCTCTCACCTCGACTCCCTCCGCCCCTCCACGCATGAGGCCACCGCCTCCCGTCCAGCTCCCGCATCCAGTGTCGGCCACCTCTATTTCCCCGCCTCGAACCTGCCCAGTACCGATTCAACATCGCCCCCGACCTCGCGCACCCGTCCGCCGCCACACTTTACCGGTGGTGAGAAAGATAAGGAGGAGGTGGGCGTGTGGGAAGGTGGGGGTGAGAGAGAGGGAGCGACGCGGGTAGAGACGCTCCTGTACGGGACTATGCGGAGATGTCGCATCATCCTCACGCTTTGACTAGAAAAATCAGGGACGAATGGCAGAAAAAAGGATTTAAAAAGGAGAAGGCCCCTCCGCTCCGAAGCTCTCCCTCTCACCTCCGCTCCCTCCTCCCCCCACTCACGAGATCACCGCCTCCTATCCAGCTCCCGCATCCAGCATCGTCCGCCTCTTCTTTCTCGCCTCGAACCTGTCCAGTACTGATTCAACATTGCCCCCGACCTCACGCACCTATACGACGCCACATTTTGCCGGTGGTGAGGAAGATAAGGAGGAGGTGAGCGCGTGGGAGGATCGGGTGAGAGAGAGGGGCGGCGTGAGTAGAGACAATCCTATGCGGGATTACGCGAAGATGTCGCACCATCTTCACCGTTTTGACTAGAAAAATCAGGGCCGAAAGGCGAAAAAAGAAATTTAAAAGGAGAAGGCTCATGAGGCATGCGATGACGCAGTGCAGAGCGATTGGCCAGAACCCGTAATCTAAAGTAATCGAACAGAAGAATCTCTGAATGGAAAGCGTGGAGAGCTAACATGGCGAAAAACGATCGCGCCTTGCGAGAAACGGTCGCATTTCATGTCACTTAAACAATTAACATGTATCTGAAACAAAGCAGAATAAGCTGATTTTGGCCCCTCTTAGGCTCTGCAACTGAATTTGCTTTTGAATATATTAGCATATCTCGAGAATACATAATATACTTGTGTAAATTGATACATGTTCTATATTGTTATACAATTGCTACACGAGTTAACAAAAATTTCAGTGCCCTTGACTTGGAGCATGCTCTATGATTAACAAATAAGCGGGTTACATCGACTAAGTTGGTCCAAAAAAATGTCATAACTTCTGTTTTTCATTTTGTTGTACAAAAATTATCAAACTTGATTACATATTAGATCTTTCTTTTATGTCAAGATTAGTGGCAACTTTCAGCCATATCTTCTCTTTTAAATTTTATTGAACCAGTGAATAATTTGGGATATATCAAGTATAACTCCTGCATAAAATTAGTATATATGTAATCTGGTTATCCATATTGATTAAACTAATCATTTAATAATTCAGTCACTTATAGCTGTTGAATACAAAATTGTGTCTTTTCTTGGAGCTCTACAATCCAAATAGTTGTAAGCATTGATTTTGAGACAGTTAGCTTGCTTTGACATCATTAGTTTTTTAGCTTGATCATGTAACATGCTATTTTCTTGTGGTGCCGAACTTGTTCTATTGTTCGATGTATTTTTGTTTGAAGTTTGCTCGATGTACCTTTTTGTTTACGTGAAGAAACATTGGTACCCCTATGTTGCTTATGAAATAAGGACCTGCTTCTTGCGTCTAAGGTTAGATCTCTCAGTTTTAAACATGTCTAACACATAAACAACATATTTGTCTACCGATTTAAATACTCAATCCACACATGCTCATATATTTAATTTATGGCAACATAAACAAAAACAAAATGTGTTACCAGCAGTGAGTATAATACGCCTTCCACACTACCAAATAAACTATATGTGACGCCACGAAGCGCGCATGTCCACCTAGTAGTATTGACCTCCATTGGCTAAGTTGCACGTCTCTCTCCCTCTCTGAACTTTCGTATCACGCTTTTGAAATTATAACATACTGTAGAAATTGGGCTGAAATTTGGGTGACTGAGTCCACAACATCGCTCAACCCATGACATGAGACACAAGAGCTGGTCCAATTGGGAGAGAAAGAAATTAACGAGTGGCGCATTGACAATCAGCCAGAGTGTCAACAATGAATGATTAGCCAGCCTAATCCAACCAAGTCGTTTGCTCGTTTTCTGAATGTCAACATACTCGTAGGTGATGAGTGGTTGCCAACCACTGCTCAGTGCTTAGTCAGTTCAGTGGTGGAGAGCACACGTATTAGTTGCATAGTACTTCCGCTGTTTCATAATACTCCCTCCCTCTCAGAAACCTTGTCTTATCTAGATTTAGACAATCTAGGCACGTTTTAGTATACATATACATATAAATCTAAACAAACTCAAATCACTTATTTTGGTACGGAGGGGTTATAAGATACTTTAATTTTTATGAAATAAATGTATCTAGACGTCTTTTAACGTATAAATTCAGAGTGAACCAACACACTAAACAATATCTAGATATACTTTTTTTAAAATTAAAAATATCTTATATTTTAAATCGGAGGCAGAAGATTATTGGCTAGCTGCCTACGATGGTGGACAGGATACAGCTACGCCATTGTTGTCGTGAGTTGTGAGACCGGTTATTCAGTTCCAGGGATGAGACTGTGGGTTTCGTTGAGTCGGTTACAAGCTCAGAGTGCCATGTGCAGCTTATGTATAAATGTAGGTACCGGGCCCGACCTAAGAATATAAAATACCTCCTCTTTCTAGAGTATATCAAAGACGTACCATACAAAGTGTGAAGTACTCCTATATCAACGTATCCCATAAAGGAAAGAAAACAATCTTTTTTAAATAAAATGAGACAATATTGCCAGTTTTGTTTAAAAAATAGATGACAGAGAAAGTGTAAGAGCATCTCCACTCGTCTCCCTATATGGGCTCCGGCGCGAGTGAATTTTACCCATATAGTAAGGCATCGACTATTTTCTTTCTTTAGGGGTAGTGTTCGCAGTCACACCCCTCCCAATAGTTTTATATATTTAATTTAATATTTACATTGCGATTCTGCATCGTCAACTCCGCACCATCCTAATCTACGACGCCGCTTTCACCAGAGCTATCTGTCGCGTCGTCCTCCTCCTCCTCCGAATTGGAATCGAGATCGATGATCCCGGCGTCCTCCGCCCTCCTCATGAATTCTTCACGGCGCGTCGCCTCGGCTCGACGCCGCGCCTCGTCGATTGCGGTGTAGACCGTACGCCCGCGCACTGCCCAGAAGCACTGCCTACCTTCGGGGTTGCGCAGATCCGGGTGGAGCTGCCGCCGGTGAGCGTGGCACAGCGCGAGCTCCTTCGCCCGCTCCTTCTTGAACTTCTTCGGCCAGTACGCGCTCGTGGGCGCGTACCGGGCCATCGCCCTCTTTCACTCCGGCAACTCGCGGAGGCGCTCCTCTATCCGCATCACCAACTTAGCGCCACACAAGGGCGGCGCCACAGGTACGCCGGCCTAGCTTAGCTCAAAGCCGGCCGGAAGCCTCGCGCGCGGCGGCGCGAGGATGTTGTAGTCGGCGAATATCAGAGCCTCATAGAAATTGAGTTTTGGTCTCTCCATGGCGGCGGTGGAATGTGGAGAAAGAGAGGGAGGGGCGCATACATATAGCCGGAAAAAGGGCGAAAAGTTGGAATGGGAGGCGTCGAAAAAGGGCGGGAAGGAACCTTCCATCTCACTGCCAGGGTTGGCCCACGTCATTTTTAGCTCCATCCGGCATCCCCGGTAGCCTGCCCCCCGCCCCATGGGTTGGGTTCGGCCTAGGGGTGCCGGATGTCAAACCGAGCCGCGTCGGTGCGAAAATAAGTTTGGGGGTGGGCTGGTGATGACTGCAAGTGCACAGATCGTTTGTAGCTTGTTTCGAAATAAAGATATCGATCCCACAGGGAGCAGGAGTCTGAAGTCTAATAACTCTTGAATTAAATACTACAATAGAAATGCTAAATAAAGTTCTATGTAACAAGATAAAATACGAGTAATGTGTAAAAATGGTGTTTTGGGGTTTTTGGTACAAGAGAACAATAAGTAAAATAAAATGACTGAACACAGAAAATAAGTATCCCGTATGTAAAAGAGATTTGAAACTTCAATGGGGAAAAGCGTTCTGAGGGAGTAGCGGATACACCTCTAGCATTATAAAGAGCTAAGGTAAAGATTATTATCATGAACATTCTCAACTATGTATGTGTGGGAGAAACTCCATATTTGGACAAATAGGCAGCAACCATTGCTCACATCATCCTCATAACCACAACAGAGACAAACCGACATTAATCGAATTACTGCGCTATTAAGGGACTTAATCCTGTAGGATGTATCTCATGGCATGGATAGTGTTCCGTAAGTTTTCTCGGTTCCCAAGTTGATACATAAGGAGTGCCAACAACTTTATAGTCACTGTAAGTGCTATCACATTTTCGTCTACCATAGGAACTGTTTCCCTCCATCAAGTCCCCATAAGAGACAAATATTGAGAGGTCCACTTCTCTCAACATCAAGATGGAGATAATCTAACACATGGTCACAGCGATGAATATCATAATAAACTTTATCTTATTTCAATCTCATACTAGGGTTTCTCCATATCCCCAAGAACTAATGATCTACTCAGACATGGAGGCAATCAACATCATGGCAATAACAATGGAATCTATCATAGATGAATAGTACTTGTATAAATCCACAACGAGTATAGAAATTACACCAACATCTAGACAAGATGTAGATGGGATGGATGGAGATGGTGGTGATGCAGCAGTTGATGATGAAGATCGATGCCTTAGCCTCCCAGATCTGCGCATGGCGAAGATGGGTTCCCGGTGGACGAGTTCCCCCTCTAGATGCCTTCCAGCGGTGAGGTTTCGGTAATTTCTGGTTGTTCTATATGTCATCTCTCCGATCTAGTTGTACGGGGTGAAAATATTTGAAGAGGCGGTGGCGGCGCCAACTATACGGCAGGAACTATACGACCGGAAATTTATTCCCGTCGTATAGTTGGTCGTTAAACCGTCTGGATGCCTTGATCGCTTCGGGTTTTCTTCTGGTGTTATTGTTATTTCCCAAATAAGCGATTTACGTTGTTTTTGAATCATTTTCTCCCCAATACAACTACTCCAAAAATTGTATCCATTGTACCCATCATCTGTCCTCATCCTGGTGAAAATAGACATAAAATGTGCGCGTGAACGCCATAAAATACCAAGATCCTACAACTACAGTGCAAAATAATAATGTAAAACATGATGCAAATATACACTCATCAACTTCCCCAAGCTTAGACTCTTGCTTGTCCCGAGCAAGTTTAGCTTAATGGATGTGATCCTCATATTCATGAAGCTGAGTCGATAAAATAAATGAGGCAGTTGCATCATGTGTTTACCATATATGATACATAGGAATACGTTTATGAATAATACCTTACTCGTACCATCCGAATAATATTAGCAGGCTTCCACATCTTAGCATTTAACAGTTCACAAAAGATTACTCTCAATATGATGTAAAAGTATTCGGTTCAACTGAATGAGTTAGCGAGGTAGTCCTAAGTGTTTTTGGATTAACATATTCACTTGGATTTTAAAATCTCAAATGCTTCTTTGTCATACTACAATATAGTGGTGTATGCCTATTTGCTCTTTGCACATTCGTTCTTTTTATTCTTTCTTTTCTTCTTATTCTTTATATATATATATATATATATTTGCTCACACTTTTGTTTAAATGCTATGCAAAGGAGCTAGCCATACATTCCACTTCATGTAGGAATTCAAAGTTTAACGATCTCAATTACCAAATTCCAATTGTATATGAAGCAATCTTTATAGCTTGAATATTCTAACTCGTCTTGTTCTCACTCTAATTCGATAGCACTTTTAATTTTCCTTTGTTCAAGGATTCTTTTTTAACTTAACTGATTAGATATTTTTTTTCTTTGTAAATCAAACCATGAACTTACAACATATTGATCAAATTATCTTCGTGTGTTCCATTAATACCAATGGTGTGGAAGACTCCTATTGCTATCATCAAGTGCTAGTAAAATTATACTCAAGCCATTCATATATCCAATAGGACAAGCACAAACTCAATATTGGTCCATATATAATAATAAACTCGGAATTTCATAAAAGAGATCGCTTATTCCTGAAGGGAATTCTAATGATGCAAACTTTATTTCTAGTTTGAACTAATGCAAAACTAAAATAGTAATGTAAAACTTATAAGATAGATTACAAGGTCTTAAAGATCTCCCCAAGCTTGGAATCAAGCCAGGCGGGATCAAATAATCCCTTGCGATTATTTGATACCGTGATTATTATAGATCACTGTGGCGCCATGGCATGTAACACCGCGGTGCATAGCTTCTTGTTGGTATCCTCCAGAGTAGTGATACGGCTATAGCACCTGCGCAAATCAGATTGCAAAGTGTCCACTTTATCTGCAAGTTTAGTCACTAATGGGAGAAGATCATCCTTCTTCTCTATCTCCTTGAGACGTTGACAGACTTCAACGCGATGGAGTAGCTCTTGATTCTAATATATCTCCCACGCTCGCACGCGGTCCTTGGTCCTGGGAACAACTTCCTCTTCCTTGTCCATAATTGATGGATCGGGGAAGTGGAAACCGTTCCTCCACTCTTCTTGAGGCTTCACTCTCATACGAGCACTAACCGTAGGCTTCAAGAGTGCCTTCACTCCCTTGCTAGCACCTGCACCAATATTAGGTAATTCCTTACGCTTGTGCAGCCTGGGGTCCATGGCGATGAACTTGACCATCTCCACATGCCCTTTTCCATGTGGATTGTGATCTTCTCTCTCTTGTTGAGCTCTCTTCATTGCCGCCTAGTTGATCTTTGGGGGATCATAGACATCATGGCAGATGTATATGTCACTCCAATCTTCATCAGAATCATTGTTGTAGAATCTTGGCTCAACGTACTCCTTGTACCCCGGGCTAAACCTCTCTACCTCCTCGTTGTCGTCCTCCATGGAAGGGCTGCTAGAGCAGTCCCTGAAGGAGCAATGAGACCCAGGGGTTTTCCAGGACCTCGGACGGGATAGAGCATGGCTAGATTGGTTTCTGGTGATTATGATTTAGAGAGAAACATAATGGCAGTATATAAGGGGGGTCAGAGGTCGGTAAAAATCGCGAGAAACACCAAATTCACGCCTAAGAAAAGAATCTTAATGAAATAGGGAAAGAAATCGCAGATTTGGAGGAGTCCTATCGTGTAACGACCAACTATACGGGTGCAGCCCGTATAGCTTCGGCCGTATAGTTGGTTTCGGGCATATATTTCCAAATATCTCGAGTCCAGGTCGATTAAGTTAAAAATGTCTAAGAGTTTAACGACCAACTATACGGCAGGAATTAATTTTTCGATCGTATAGTTGTGACCGTATAGATCCAGACATCGAAAATCGAAAATGTTTGAGAGTTTAACAACCAACTATACGGCGGGAATTAATTTTCTGGCCGTATAGTTCCAGACATCGAAAACAATTTCGTGAAGAAGATGCAGAGGGTTTAACGACCAACTATACGGAAGGAGATTTTTCTCTGGTCATATAGTTGCGACCGTATAGTTGGTAAAAACCTTTAGAAACTTCAGAAAAACAAGAGGAATTCAAAGGCAAAAATTTCAGAAGTAACATTTGTGAAAATAGATCACTTATTTGAGTAAGAATGCTTACCTTGCACTTACCATTTATTTATTTGGGGATGACAAGCTCCTCCAACAACAAAGATTTCTTCTCTTTTGAAGGAATTGACCTTAGTTCATTTAATAATTCTCGTAAGCGAAAATCACCAGGACTAAAGTTCCTCTCAATAAGATTGGTGTCTTGCAGGGCAAATATGGACACTGCATCCAACATATTTATTTCTTGCCTCTACATAACCGGCAACTCAAATTCTTGAAGTAAAAGGATCCAACAGATCAGTCTTGGCTTATGATTTTTCCTCTCGAGGAGTTCTTTTAAACCATTACAATCCATATGAACTCTTACTTTTGTATCAACTATATAAGAACAAAATTTATCACAAGAGAAAAATACAGCAAAAATTTCCCTTTCTTCTTTAGGATAATTCTTTTGAGCACTATTAAGAGTTCTACTAGCATGATGTATAATATGAAATCGGTGACCTATATGTTGTCCCAGAGTTACTCCTACAGCATCATCACTAGCTTCGCATATTAAGTCAAAAGTCATATCCCAGATAGGTGGTTTAATAATAGGAGCATGGGATAAAGCATTTTTAAGTCTATCAGAGGCTACAAGACATTTATCATCAAAATTAAATCTTACTCCCTTTTACAGAAGGTTAGTCAAAGGTTTAGATATTTTAGAGAAATTCCTAATGAACCTTCTGATGGCTCAGTGTCGACGCCAGAAAAGTGCTGGTGCGATGTTGATGTAGAGCTCGTTGGGAACCCCGAGAGGAAGGTATGATGAGCGCAACAACAAGTTTCCCTCAGTTATGAAACCAAGGTTTAATCGAACCAGTAGGAGCAAGGAACACCCCAAAGGTGTTGCTAGCTGAGCCTTGGCAGGGCGCACTACCGTTGCTAGTAGCAACATGGAGACCTGCACAACACAACCACAGAACTTTGTCCCCAACTTGCGATGAGGTTGTAAATCTCACCATGTTTTGCGGAAAACAAAGGATTAAACGTATCGAATGGAAAGAAGTAAAAGTTTGCAGAAAGTAAACGCAAAGCAGTAAACAGTTTATAGATTGTATGTAAAGAAAAAAGACCGGGATCCATAGTTCACTAGAGGTGGCTCTCCTAAAGATAGATAACATGCTGGGTGAACAAATTATAGTGGGGCAATTGACAAACATCGAGAAAGCAATACATGCATATACTAATCATCTTGAATCCTTTGAGACTTGATTGGGCATTATAACATTATACATAGACCGTCATCCAACTGCATCATGACTAATAATCCACCTTCAGGTTATCATCCGAACCCCCTCCGGTATTAAGTTGCAAGCAACAGATTATTGCTTTACGAACTGCGTATAAAGTAAACAATACGATTGTTCCATGAATAAAGGATTGTTGTTTTCTCCCTAGTAGCAACAACATCTCAATATCCATCGGATCCCCGCAAACACAACATGCAGAATTACAAATAGATGATCTTGATCATGAACGGAGCTCACAAGATCTAAACATGAAAGCACAAAGGAGGAGAACCAGCCATCTAGCTACTACATGGATCTGTAGTCCAAGGATGAACTACTCACGCATCACACCGGAGGCTTGCATGGTGATGAAGAAGGCCTCCAGGGTGAATTCCGCTCTCCGGCAGGGTGTCGAGAAGAGCTTCAGATCCCTCCCGATCTAGGGATGGAGATGACGGCGGCTATAGACTCTTTCGTGGATTTTTTGATCGGGCACTTAGGGTTTTTGCCCCGAGGGCATCTTATAGGCAGAAGGAGAGGCCGAGGGGGTGCTGGGGTCGGCCAGACCACCCCCTGGCGCAGGCCAGGCCTGGCCGCGCGGCCAGGTGGTGTGGCCGGCCCCCAGCCCTTCTTCGTCTCGTATTTTGGCATCTAATGACTTCCGGAAAAATAGGCACTTTGGCTTTTGTCCCATCCAATTCCAAGAATATTCATTTTCTGACTTTCCTGGAACCAAAAACAGCAGAAAACAGGCAGCTGACACTGTGGCTCTTGTTAATAGGTTAGTCCAAGAAATCATATGAAAGGTACTCCATAGTGTGGACAAAACACAAGAAAGTGGATAAAACCAAGCATGGAACATCAAAAATTATAGATACATTTGCAATGTATCACCTTCTACAAAAACCCACATGACCAAGGAAACTTCTTATACCTTCTATATCCTTAGGTTGTGGCATCCTCTCTATGGCCTCAACCTTAGCTCTATCCACTTCAATTCCCTTACCTGATACTTATGTCCAAGGACTATACCTTCTTTAACCATAAAATGGCACTGATCCAAGTTTAGAAAAAGATTGGTTTCTTTGCAATGCTACAAAACTCTTTTGATATTATCCAAGCAACTAGTAAACGAAGTTCCATAGATACAAAAGTCATCCATAAATACTCCATTATTAGTTTTATAAAATCTGCAAAAATAGCAGTGATGCATCTTTGAAAAGTAGCTGGAGCATTACATAAACCAAAAGGCATACGACGGTAAGCATGTAAACCATAAGGACTAATGAAAGTTGGTTTAAGTTGGTCATCAGGATGAACAACTATTTGAGAAAAACTAGAGTATCCGTCCAAGTAGCAAAAATGAGTGTGGTTTGCTAACCTCTCTAAAGTTTGATCTATGAACGGTAAAGGATAGTGATCTTTCCTAGTTTCTTTATTCAATTTCCTGAAATTTATACACATCCTATGTCCAATAATAGTTATAGTAGGTATCAATTCATTGTTTTCATTAGGAACAATAGTAAAACCGCCCTTCTTAGGGACACAATGAACATGACTTACCCATTCACTTTCTTTTATAGGATAGATAATACCTGCATCCAGTAGGCATACTATTTCTTTTCTTACCACTTCCTTCATTTCAGGCTTTAGTCGTCTATTAAATGCCGCAACTGGTTTAGCACCTTCCTCCATGAATATTCGATGGACGGTTATCATGGGACTAATGCCCTTCAAATCATCCATTGAGTACCCAAAGGCCTTGCGATTCTCCTTAAGTATTTTCATGAGTTCTTCTTATTCATCTCCTGAAAGTTTAGCACTAATAATAACAGGAAAATTATTTGTATCATCTAAAAATATGTATTTAAGATTATCTGGTAGAGTCTTCAATTCTGGGGGTGGTAATTCCTCGTCTCCTCTCTTTTCTGGCTCTTCAAAGCCTCATTAGTTGGAGGCCCTATAATGGGAAGTGAATCGACTTCACCTTCTAATTCTTCTAGGGACTTGTCCTCCATAACTATTTCTTCATAATTTGAGTCTTCACTTATTTCTTATTTTTGATCACTAAAGAAGAGAGCTGTCATTTCCTCAATAATTTTCTCTTTCTCTTCTTCTTGTATTTGTAGAGGTTTGTCTTTAAATTTGGAAAAGTGGAATTCTTTTTCCGCTTCCCCAAGCTTAAGAGACACAATCTCCTTTTTGAAATCAACTTTGGCACCTACATCATTCAAAAAGTTTCTTCCAAATATAATTGGGCAAAGAGTTTCAGCTGGCATATCAATAACTACAAAATCAATAGGAAAGTTTTTATTGCCAATTGTTATAGTTGCATCTTCAACTACTCCCATTGGAATTCTTAGAGTTTTATTGGATAACATGATCGTCATATCAGTATTTTCAATTGTAGCCAGTTCTATTTCTTCTTCTATTTACAAATAGAAATCATAAGATATAACATTAACTTCGGTGCCAAGATCACATAAACCATAATGCGAGGTTTCCTTAAATATACAAGGAAGAATAGGCTTACCCACATCTTTTACCTTTGTTTTACCTTCAACCAATACGAAAGTCTCTTTATCAAGTTCAACTATGTTACAATGTGCATACATAGCCATAATTGCTTTCTTGGTTTCTTCATCTTTAGTTTCTTCCAGATGTTCCTCAACTTCTGGCATACTTTCCTCTTCCTTCCTCTCACGTACTGCTTTAACCTATTCATATTCAAAAATATGCTTCTGTGCAGTGTTTGGGAAAGGTATCTCATATATTAGTTCTAGGGAGGTCGGTGTTGCTTTAACTTCTCTTTTCTTCTCATGTTCGGGTACTAGATCATACTTGACCAAACCCTCTTTTGGAGCTTTGATGTGTTCTGTAACATCTTTAACAACTTGCAACACAAGATCTAAATCCAAATAAAGTTCTTTAGATAATTCTTTAACATGGCCCTTTTTATTATAGTCATGAATACAATCATAATCTATTTCTATGCCTCCTTCGCTTGCTAGACCAAAATTCCATGAAACTCTATGATTGTGAATTCTATTAAGTAAAGCCCAAGCTTTAGTTATATGAAGATTCATAAAGGCTCCTTTCACGAAAGAGTCTAGTTCAATTTTATTAGGTTCAATTAAACCGCCATAAAAGATATGCAATAAATACCATTCATGCAAATCATGATGAAGACATATATTAAGTAAATCTTTAAATATAATATAAGTTCTTACTAGTCCTTCATTAGGAAGGTTCCTCCAAGTCATTATAAGACACCTGATTCCAAAAGATTTTGATAATGAGTAATATTTTGCTAGAAACTCATAGGCTAAATTATCCCATGTAGTAGTGGCTTATGGGGGTAGGGTTCTATACCATGAGAGAGTTGTACTTGTCAAAGTGTGACTAAAATTTTTAACCCTTACCTCATTAGCAGTATATCCCGGTAATTGGAAAGTGCCACATATATTTTTGAAACATGCAATATGCTCATATGGATCAAGATCTTTTTCATCTCTAGTAAATTGCTTCTTATGTAGAATACCAAGCAGTAGAGGATTTATTTCAAACCCCCTTGTCTTCTCGTTGGAGTTGTCTCTTTTATTAATATCATAGGGCTTCCCAAAGTGGCTGTGTGGGTTAGGACTAGCCATATGCTCAAACTCCATCATGTTGGTGGAAACCTGTAACTCAAAATAAAACTTAGCAAGACAAAAATAAATAAGCAAAATCTAAACGACCAATAGTGCTTAGCTCCCTGGTAACGGCGCTAGAAAATAGCTTGATGACTGCAAGTGCACATATCATTTCTAGCTAATTTTGAAATAAAGATATTGATCTCACAGGGAGCGAGTCTGAAGTCTAATAACTCTTGAATTAAATACTACAATAGAAATGCTAAATAAAGTTCTAAGTAACAAGATAAACTGCAAGTAATGTGTAAAAAGGTGTTTTGGGGGTTTTTGGTATAAGAGAACAATAATTAAAGTAAAATGACTAAACACAAAAAGTAAGTATCGCGTATGTAAAAGACATTTGAAATGGCAATGGGGAAAGTGTTCTCAGAGAGTAGCGGATACACCTCTAGCATTATAAAGAGCTAAGGTAAAGATTATTATCATGAACATTCTCAACTATGTATGTGTGGGAGGAACTCCATATTTGGACAAATAGGCATCAACTACTGCTCATATCATCCTCATAACCACAGCAGACAGCAATCAACATCAATCGAATTACTGCGCTATTAAGGGACTTAATCCCGTAGGACGTATCCCATGGCATGGATAGTGTTTCGTGAGTTTCCTTGGTTCTCAAGTTGATACGTAAGGAGTGCCAACAGCTTTATAGTTACTGTATGTGCTAACACACCTCTGTCTACCAACAAGTAGTTCCCTCCATCAAGTCCCCATAAGAGGAAAATATTGAGATGTCGACTTCTCTCAACATCAAGATGAAGACAATCTAACACATGGTCATAGCGATGAATATCATAATAAACTTTATCTTATTTCAATCTCATACTAGGGTTTCTCCATCTCCCCAAGAACTAATGATCTACTCAGACATGGAGGTAATCAACATCATAGCAATAATAATGGAATCTATCATAGATGAATAGTACTTGTATAAATCCACAACGAGTACGGAAATTACAACAAGATCTAGACAAGATGTAGATGGGATGGATGGAGATGGTGGTGATGCAGCGGTTGATGATGAAGATCGATGCCTTAGCCTCCCGGATATGCACAGGGCTAAGATGGATCCTCGGTGGACGAGTTCCCTCTCTAGATGCCTTCTGGAGGTGAGGTTTCGGCGATTTCTGGTTGTTCTGTATGTTGTCTCTCCGATCCAGTTGCACGGGGTGAAAATATTTGAAGAGGCGGTGGCGGCACCAACTATACGGCCGGAAATTTATTCCCGCCATATAGTTGGTCGTTAAACTGTCTGGATGCCTTGATCGCTTCGGGTTTTCTTCTGGTGTTATTGATATTTCCCAAATAAGCGGTTTACATTGTTTTTGAATCCTTTTCTCTCCAATACAATTGCTCCAAGAATTGTGTCCATTGTACCTATCATTTGTCCTGATCCTGGTGAAAATAGACATAAAATTACACGTGAACACCGTAAAATACCAAGATCCTACAACTACAGTGCAAAATAATAATATAAAACATGATGAAAATATGCACTCATCAGTTGGGCGTGATTTTGTGTGCTAGCACCCCCATAGCCCTTTAGGGGAGCTTTAGGGCCCCCGAGTGGAGATGCTTTGAGGAAGAATGATGGGCTGGGAGCCAAGAAGAACAACACTGGACTAGTCATGCACAGAGGCAGGCCCACTCGAGTAGTCTAGCCCAATAGAAGATTCCTTGGGACTGAATCGGAGAACTGAGCCATGACGCGACCACTATCCTCTTCTTAAGGAGCAGACCAAGACGATAGGGAGACATCACGGGGATCACGACTATTGGCGGCGGTGGCGGCGGAGAGTCCACAATTTTGAATAGCATAGCCACCTTCCATCTAGTTCCTTTGTAATCACAACTATTCCCTAGATATTCCCAGATAATACAGAGATCGTATCGAGAGCCCAACATCTGGTATCAGAGACCAGTGATTCCTTTCGTGGGTCACTCTAGAAACTCGACACCGAGCTCAGGAGCATGCACGATTCATCGGCAATATGGATCCACACCTCAAGGACTACCTCGATCGTCTCCACCGTGACACGATGGCACACGACGAGAAGATCCAGGCGACACAAGTGGACATGAGAAAGCAGATCACCCTCCTATCCTATCAGCTCCATGAGTTGAAGGATTGGAAGCGGATCTAGAGGCGCGCTTCACCCCTCTTCAAGAGACCATCATGGATCTGTAGCATAGGAGCAATTCCACCATGGACGCGGGTGGTGGACCCGCATCAGTGCATCTCGATGCGCACACCTCACCGCAGCCACACGTGGGAGTCCACGAGCCCGATGGATGCCACGAGTTCATCTTCCCCGGGGGTTTTGCGGCTGGGAATTCCACTTCACAGTCGGTACCTCTGGTCACGGGTATGACCTACTTCCAAGTCCTTGTATCTGAACAATCCTGCGACCCGAATTTGATGGCTAGACTGATCATCTCGGGTTTAGGCGTTGATGCCCCCACCATGCCTTTTCCTTAGTTTCAGGGGACAAGCCCAATCTCTGGAAAACATTAGCTGAACAGTACTTTCAGTTGTTTGCAATCCATGAATCTTACTAGGTGGGCATGGGGATTTTGCACTTTTCTGGTACATCAGGAATCTGGTTACAATCCGTAGAAAATAAATTGATCACTCTAGATTTGATATCTTTCACTTCATTCCTTTCTACTCGTTTTGGGAGGGATATACACTAGTTACTAATTATACAATTCTACGCCATTAAACAAACCACCACAATTACAATTTACAATGAGAAATTTGACATTCTTATGAACCATTTAGTTTCATACTCGAACACTACTCACCCATTTTGCATTTTCACTCGATTCATCGAGGGACTGAGACCTGATATCAGGGCAGTCATCATGGTGCACCGTCCAACTGATTTGGACACGGCCTGCTCTCTACCCTTAATACAAGAAGTCACCGAAGGAGAGCTGATTTCGCCACCCAAGTCTGTGGAGTATCGTTACATCAAGATTCCCAACAAGAGAAATTCTTAGCAACCTGTACCAACACCAGTTACTCTAGTTCACAGGCCAATGGATAATAGGGGAATGGATGCTTCTCGCTCTAGTAACACTTACAGACTTACCACTCTTTGCAATTATAGGCGTGCAAAGGGTCTCTGTTTCAAATGTGGTGAGAGGGGGTCGAGAACTGATACGTCCATTTTGCATCACTATTCTATATCATAATTTACTATTATTCATTAATATATTTCGTATTAAGAGATGATACTTATGTTATTTCATCTGTTTTTGCATGGTTGATGACTTTTGGAGCATGGACCACTGCAGTCAGGATTCTGATAGAAAAGGTGCTGTTTGGAGGCAGAATTCACGAAGATCAGAAAATCCGGGAAAATACATGGAAAATCCTATTTTTCGAGAATACGAAGAAAGCCAGAAGGGGAGGTGGAGATGGGCCACAGGGGGCCCATACCACCCCTGGCGCGGGCCACCCCAGGCCGCGCCACCAGGTGGTGTGGCCGCCCTGGTCCACTATAGCCTCTCCCCTCTAGCGTATATTATCCTCCTGAAACCCTAAGACTCAGGGAGCGACCACAGAAAGATCCTACCGCCTCTACGGGGCAGAAAACACCAAGAGAGAAAGATCTCTCTGGCAGATAGAATTCTACCAGAGGAATTCCTTCCCGGAGAGGGGAGATCGTCGCCATCAACACCACCATCAAGATGGAATTCATCGGGATCATCATCATCATCACCACCATCATCTCCACCAGCACCATCGTCACCACTTCATACCGCTATAACAATTGGGTTGAATCTTGCATAGTTCTTAGGGGAAACTTTCCCGGTGTTGATTACTCCTTGTAGTTGATGCTATTGAGTGAACCATTGAATTATCGTTTATGTTCAGATTGTTACACATCATTATTTCATCTCTGATCATGATCCATATGATGTCTTGTGAGTAGTTCGTTTTGTTCTTGAGGACATGGGAGAATTCATGTTGTTAGTAGTGGAATTGTGTTGAGAAAGATTCAATAGTTTGATATTTAAGTTGTGGTGTACTTCTTCTAGTGGTGTCATGTGAACGTCGACTACATGACACTTCACCAATATGGGCCTAGGGGAATGCATTGTGTATTTGGTTATTAATTGTAGGGGTTGCCGAAGTGACAGAAACCTGAACCCCCGTTAGGAAACCTTTGCACAAGGGATGTCAGGGTCTTAGAGTTTAAAGCTGTGGTTAGGTTTCTACCTTAATTACTTTCTTGTACTTGAGGATGCTTGCAAGGGGTATAATCACAAGTATGTATTAGTCCTAGGAAGGTCGGTACATTAGCATAGGTTCACCCACACAACACTTAGCAAACTAAATAAGATTAATCAACTATATGAAGCGAAAGCACTTGACGGAATTCCCATGTGTCCTCGAGAATGTTTGGTCATCTTAAGTAATACAACCGGCTTGTCCTTTGCTGAATAAAGGATTGGGCCACTTGTTACATTTATTCTTATTGTCTTTTATTTACTCGTACTTTATTTACCTGTATTATCAAAAAACCCTAAAAATCCGTTTGCTAAGTATTTATAGAGAATTCCGGCTCCAAGCTACTAGCCAGCACCTTCTGCTCCTCGTTGGGTTCGACACTCTTACTTATCGAAAATACTGCGATACACCCCCTATAATTGTGGGTCATCAAGACTGTTTTCTAGCGCCTTTGCCGGGGAGTGAAGCGCTATTGGAGAGTGGAACTGGTAAAGGAAACTTCTACTGTGAGTATTGTTTACTTCTGTTAGTTGCTTTATTTTCAATATGGATAATCCGTTGAGTTTCTTATTTCGTAATGCTACTACCACTGCTAAGGTAGTAGATGAACCACCACCTGCTGAGAATGATACTTTTAAAATACCTACAAGAATTATTGATCGTGTTATGGATAACTATTATGTTGGAGATGGAACTGTCCATCCTGGTGATCATTTGCTCTTTATACACGAATTATGCAGGTTGTTCAAGTGTGCAGGTATTACAATAGATCAAGTCAAGAAGAAGTTATTCTCATTATCACTGAAAGGAAGAGCTGAGGAATGGTATAAGTTGCTGAAGAATGTTCAAGCTCTTGAATGGGAGGAAATAGTACCTCTCTTTTATTTAAAGTTTTATCCTCCTAGTGAGATTCATAAAGATCAGAATCAAATATACAACTTTTGGCCTATTGATGGAGAGAGTACAGCTCAAGCTTGGGGGAGATTGAAGTTACTAATGCTCAAATGTCCCATTCATGAGCTCCCCAACAATATTATTATCAATAACTTTTATGCAAGGCTTTCTCTTCATGATAAGGATTTATTGGATGCTTCTTGTGCTGGATCATTTACATGCATGGAAGAAGAAGCTAAATGGGATCTTCTGGACCATATTCAAGACAATGTTGAAGCATGGGAGAATGACGGAGGAAGGAAGTCAGGTATAAATTATGATTATGAATACATTGAATCTTTTATGGGAACTGATGACTTTCAAAATATAAAAAATGCTTATGGTCTAGACTCTCAAGATATTGCAACTTATTTTAAGGCTTTTGCTTCCTATATTGAAGTTCCTAAAAAGAAGTGGAATAAGTATCATGAACCATATAAAGATGTTGCTAAGTGTATTCCTGCAAGAAATATTGAAGTTTATACTGTTAATCATGTTTTACCCAAACCTTACATTGAGAAAATGCCTTTCCCAGTTAAGATAAAGGAACATTCTATGATAGCTAGTATGGTTAATGAAAGTACAAGTAAATATGCTGAACCTGATAAGCAAATGGATGATGAACCTATAATAGCAAACGTGAAATACTTTGTCACTAAATATGTAGAGGAGGGACACACTATGCTTTGTAAGGATGTCCCTAATATTGTTTCACAAAGTAGTGTTATGAGAGCTAGTGACCCTGTGTTTTCTGTTAGGATAAGTGATCATTGCTACAATGGTACTTGTGATAGTTATATCATTAATTTTATGCATGATACTGAAAGTTATTATGAAAGAGGGAAGACTGTTCTTATGCACCTCAATAATATCAAGTTTCCTTGTTTTATGCTTAAAGTCTTTATGTTGCACTTGTTTTGTCTTCCTATGCTTGTAGCTTCTGGTTTCAACAATTTGTTTGTTTACAAAATTCCCTTGCATAGGAAGTGGGTTAGACTTAAACATGTGTATTTTTGCTTCTTGATGCTCTCTTCTTCAATTCATATCTTATGTGAGCTTCATTGAAATTGTCATGCCC
Organism: Avena eriantha; assembly: GCA_910589775.1. Taxonomy (NCBI): domain Eukaryota; kingdom Viridiplantae; phylum Streptophyta; class Magnoliopsida; order Poales; family Poaceae; genus Avena; species Avena eriantha. Next base: position 267,101,020 of record OU342743.1, on the reverse strand, counting down.
ATCTTAATGGCTATAAAGAAAGAGCTTTTTGGGAGACAACCCAATTTATTTTTATTTCAGTTTGGTTTTGTTCCTTTGAGTCTTGGAAGTTTTTACTCTGGTAATAACCTTTCCTTATCCTTTTTGTTTGGTTTTTTGATGTCAAGATCAACCTCTAATAAGAGAGAAGTAAGGTTTGGGGAAGTTGTTGTCCCGAAACAGATTTTTGTGCTTCACCGTAAAAATTCGTGAGAGATCTCTGTATGTCGGATTGAACTGTAATTTTTTGTGCTTCTGACCCAGGTTGTTATTTAACTTTCGTTAGCTCTGCACTTTTTGATTGGAGCAACAGAAGATTTTCGAAAAAATTGATATTTACCTGATGGTCTGTTTTGACAGATTTTGCCACTCCTGCATTTGCTTCTTTAATCGATTTCCTTTTTGAATTCTTTTTGGATTTTCGGAAGGAGTTGCTATAGTAGCTTATGTTTTGATGGATTTCAGTTGAAATTGGACTTAAAAGGTTTATTACCTAGCTTACACTAATGTTTCTAATAAGAATTGTGTAAAGTTTTGTGTGAAAGAAATTTCCAGGTTATTGGAGAAAATGGTGTAATAAGAAAGAGAAAGGTTTCATGACTCGAGCAATATGAGTATGAAGATGAAGATATTGATGTTATTCAAGCGGTGACTCCGGAAGAATCTGCTAAATGCCAAATTCAGAGACCTGCAGAGTCCGTTTTCGAATAGGTAACAGTTCTGGTAAGAAAAGTTCCGCAAAAATTCTATCCAGTTATATTTTTTGCAGTTTTTATCCAACAATGAAAGCTATGAAGCGAAAGAGGGATGGAAACGGAGCCAGGGTGGCTCACACCACCCCCTGGCGCGGGCCCCCCTGGTCGCGCCAGCAGGTGGTGTGGCCGCCCCGGACTCCATCTCCGACCCGTCTTCTCCCAGTACCTTCCTTTGTTGTAAAACTTAGTAATATATAATCCCCCGGATCCCCCGAGGTTCGTATATCGTGTTCTCGTCATGTTTTCGTTTCGATCTGTTTCTGCCAGGAACTATTCTTGAAAGTTAGAAGCACGATGGTGTCCGCCAAGGATAAAGGAAAGGAGCCTATGGAGGAAGATCCCTAAGACCCCGGACAGGAGGAGGAGATCAAGAGTGAAGATGAAGAGGAGGCAAAGCAAGGCCAATATCCGCACACTGGCACTACCATTGCAAGCATTGGAGTGTTGACAAAACCCGCCAGGGTCAGAAGGACTGGATGGATGTCAACTGGAGGGAAACCTCTGTGTCACAATTTGGCTCCACGGTCACTTCCTCCACGCACGAAAAATCCTTTTCATACCCTTATCCATGAGCATCAATACCAGAATATGCCCAAGGGGAAACTACCCTCCAATCGGGATTTGCCTCGTTCTAGCCATGCATGAAATGAAGACTTCAAGGAGGAAGAGTGGGGAAAGAATCGCAAGAGCTATAATTCTCAACCCGACATGATCGTGAGCCGTATTGAGCAAAACTCACAGCTGATTCGTAATCTCACCTTCGAGATTGAGGACTTGGGGAAACTAATCAAAGAGCTCATCGAGAGAATACCACCACCACCGAAGGAGTAATTCATCATCAGGTTTTGGCATCCCCTTGGTTTGTTCCAAGCTTGGGGGAGTGCCGCGGTATCACATCACTATCTTCTATCTTTTTACCTTTTTAGTAAGAGTCATATCTTGAATAGAGAAGTTATCATGTAGGATGGTTTGCATTATGGAAGTGTCGCCCCTCTCATTAGATATCTATGTATCCCTTGGTGTGAGTTGCCATTATGGATTATTAATGAGAAGTTCTATCATTTACTCTTTTGCATATCTTATATTAGTTTTCAAATCATGGTTATATGATTGATGATGAGTTAGTATTGGTATCACTTTGGGATCATTGAGTTAATTTAGTTGGTTTTGGAAAACCTGGCTTGGTCAGTAGCAATACTATTTTTTGAGAATTGAATGAAAAAGATAAAAGTACTCTTAAAGAAATATAATTTCATCACCTTTCTTTCTTGATTTGCTCATAAGTTTAATATTCTCTAGCTAAGATCTTTTGTGCTTCCAAGGAAGATTTTATGTTTTGTTTTTATCACTTGTATGTTTGGCTGTTTCCTTCAACTCTTATGCTTGCTACCCAGCCTTGCTAGCCAAAAACCTGTACTGAGAGGGATTGCTTCTCGTGCATCCAATCCTTAATCCAAAACCTATGCCATTTGTGTCCACCATACCTACCTACTAGCATTATTGCTATTCCAAGTAAATTCATGTTTTTATCTACCTTCCAAATTAAACTTGTTATGTGAAGATTAGTGATTAAAGCTCTCACGAACTTGATGGCACACTTTACTTTCTTGCACATAATAAACTTGAACCATTGTGTCCATCTTTGTTGCGTATATGCTTGCGCTTTATAAGTTGAAGTTAGTAGAACCATGTATCATGGGGAACGCTTTCAACATTGCACTTATATTCCGTTGATATCATTATTCTTTTGCTTATGGATCCCATCAGTGTGAAATAAAAGGGGAACTTGTAAGATCATGGAGTTTATATGTGTGTTAGAGAAACGCCTGGGCCGCTAGCCTAAGCCATGCCTAATCATGGTGGAAACTTGCAGCATAACCATAATGAGCACTCTATGAAGCATCATCAATAAAAACCTATGCAAATAGCAAATAAAAGGATCGCTGAGATGCTCATTGTCTGCTTGCCTTGTCATTTTGATTATGGGATAGCTCCTGTATCATGTGCAAGGGGTACCCCGTTGGTGGTTCTCTATGATACATATGTATTTATAATGACAAGAGCTTACTGATACATTGCAAATGTATCTATAATTTTTGATGCTCCATGCTTGGTTTTATCCACTTTCTTGTGTTTTGTCCACACTTTGGAGTACTTTTCATATGATTTATTGGACTAACCTATTAACAAGAGCCACAGTGCCAACTGCCTGTTTTCTGCTGTTTTTGGTTCCAGGAAAGTCAGAAAATGAATATTCTCGGAATTGGACGGGACAAAAGCCAAAGTGCCTATTTTTTCCAGAAGACTCTAGGAGCTAGAATACGAGACGGAAAAGAGCCAGGGGGTGGCCACACCACCTGGTGGCGCGGGCCAGGCCAGGCCACGCCAGGGGGTGGTGTGGGCCCCCCAGGCACCTCCTCGGTCTCCCTCTTCGCCTATAAGAAGCCTTCTGACCTAAAAACTCCGGGGGGTTCAACGTTTTTCTAGAAGGAGTTCCGCTCCGCCGCCACCACCAGATTCCACGAAACAGTACCAGAAACTCCGTTCTGGCACCCTGCCGGCACGGGGAATTGGAGGAGATCATCGCCATCATCATCACCATCGCTTCTCCATCGACCATCCATGTTTCCCCCATCTATGAGTGAGTAATCCCCCGCTGTAGGCTATGGGGATGGTAGGGATTAGATGAGATCGTTCATGTAATGGCATCAGATTGTTAGGGCATGGTGCCTAGTATCTTTTATTAGTGCTTTATGACTTTGTTGCGACTTGTTGTGCTTAATGCTTGTCACTAGGGCCCGAGTGCCATGATTTCAGATCTGAACTTATTATTGATTCATTATGATAGTATTTTTTCTGGTCTTATCTACAAGTTGTATACACACGTCGTTGTCCGGAACCTATGGCCTCGAAGTGACAGAAATCGGGATAACCGGAAGGGAAAGGCTTTGATGTGAGGATCACATGTGTTCACAGAGTGTTAATGCTTTGCTCCGGTGCTCTATTAAAAGGAGCACCTTAATTGTCAGTAGTTCCCTAGAGGCCCCGCTGCAAACGAGCTGGCAGGATAAAATATGTTGTGCAAGTTCTCATTGCGAGCACGTATGACTATATATGGAACACATGCCTAGGATTGTCTAGTACTTGGGTGCTTTATCTTATTTATCTGCAATTGCCCTATGTTCTGATTGCTATGTGAATTGTCTTGTCCATGCAATGCCCGTCCATCCATCCCTATGCCTACCGCACTCGAATCCTACTGTTTACTGCTTTTGTTACTACTGTCTTTGCTTTGCTACTGATGTTACTTTACTATTCCTACTACAAAACTGTTGCTACTGATAAACTGCTGCGAGCAAGATTGTTTCTAGGTGCAGCTGAATTGAACTCAGTTGTTAAGGCTTATAAATATTCTTTGGCTCCCCTTTTGTCGAATCAATAAATTGGGTTTCACTTCCCTCGAAAATACTGCGATACACCCCCTATACTTGTGGGTCATCAAGACTATTTTCTGGCGCCGTTGCCGGGAGCATAGCTTTATTTATCAAGTTCACTTGGATTCTCTATTGTTCAAGCTAAGTTTATCTTTCTCCTTGTTTGCTTGTTTCTTTATCAAAAATACAAAAAAAATAGTTCCTACTCTAGTTGTTGTTTTCGTTGGTCTGTTATTGTCTTGCTTTATCATGCTTGTTGTCAATGGTTGGTTTCTTTGAAACTGAAGCTTATTGGCAAGGTGGGTTCACGGAAGATCAAAAATATTATTATAAGGAACACCGCTTGTGACAAAAAGGGAAACACTTATGGAAACAAATTGATAGATTGTATACCATTGCTAGAAACGTGTGCTCTACTTATAATGTTACTTATTGCTGTGATGAGTCTTGTTGCAGAAAGAGGTATAAACACCTCCCTTTTCAATGTGAGTATAGTGATAATGATACCATATCTTCCTATGCTAAAGGAATTTATGACTTTTATGATGCGGAACAAATTGAAGAATTTATTGCTTGGAAGGGTGCTTTTGAACTTGCTAGTTTGCTTGAAAATATTGATGATTCACCTTACAAATATGAGGTGTATGGTATACTTAAATTTTGCTTTGATAATTACAAGGATGAAAATTGCTATATTCTTGAATATTGTAATAGATGCTTTCCACAAATGTAAGAGACTAATGCCTTGTAGGATCCTATGGAAGAAGAAATTGATGAACTTGAAATCCCTTAGATAAAAAAGAGGAGGAGAGTGATGAACAAAAGGAGGAAGAAAGGATTAGCTACCCATGACTACCTTCTAATGAGAGTAACTCTTTATCCCTTACATTATTTGATTTCCCCCCTTGCTTACTAAAGGAGAATGGATGTTATGTTCGTGAGGTTTCTCTTGATAGTGTTTATAATAAAGCTCTAGCGCTTGTAGATCATGAAGATCATGCTTTATGTGATAGTTATATTGTTGAGTTTCTGCATGAGGCTACTGAAAATTATTATGAGAGAGGAAAATATGGTTGTGGAAGTTTTCATGGTATTGAAACACCTCTCTATGTGCTGAAAGTTTTGAAGTTCCTCTTGTTTTATATTCCTATGCCTGTCACTTTGTTCTTTGCAAATTTATTTGCATACACGATTCCTATGCATAGGAAGTGGGTTAGAATTAAATGTGTTTTGGATTTGCTCCTTGATGCTCTCTGTTACTTCAACACATATTTCTTATGAGAGCATCCTCTCAAACTTTTATGCCTGAAGATGATAATATGTCTATTATTCTTGGGAGACCTTTTCTTAAATACTGCAGGAGCTGATATTAATTGTAATCAAGGGAAGGTGACCTTCAATGAACACATTGTCTATTTCCTCAAGAATATTGAAAGGAATTATGGTTTGAATTCAATTGAACATGTTGAGGGCATTCAAGTTGGAGAAATATATTGTCCCATACGAAGGGAAAAATTTGAAACTATTATGATTGGGACCATTGCTATCAAGGTTGAGGTAACATAATCATTAGTGGGATACAAAGTTTTGTCTCATATGGAATTGTTTTGGTAACAAGACCTGATCAACCTTGTTAACAAAAGGATTTCATTGAACAAAACAATGTTTTCACCATGATTATCTCCGCTCACTTCTATTCTATCCATTTTACTTTTTGCTTCTTATGCCTAACTTAAAGGCGTTAAAGCAAAGTACTTGTTGGGAGATAACCCAAGAGTTTTAGTTGAGTCTTGGAAGTTATTACCTCTGTAATAACCTCTCCTTATCCTTTTTTTATTTACTTTTTGTGCCAAGAATAACCTCTAATGAGAGAGAAGTAATGATTGGGAAAGTTGATGTCCCGAAACAGATTTCTATGCTTCACCGTAAAAATTCCTGAGAGATCTCTGTACGTCTGATTGAGCTGTAATTGTTTGTGCTTCTGCCCCATGTTGCTATATAACTTTCTTTAGTTCAACACTTTTTGATTTGAGCAACAGAAGGTCTTTGAAAAAATTCGTCTTTACCTGCTGGTCTGTTTTGACAGATTTCTGCCATTTTCTGCATTTGCTTCTTGTTAGTTCCTTCTTTGAGTTCCTTTGGGGAATCGAGCTTTTTGAGGGAAGTGCTACAGTAGCTAGTGTTCTAATGGAAGTTTATTTGGTGTTAGAACTGAACCTTAAGACTTATTTATCTTGAGTGCACTAATGTTTCTAATAAAGATTGTGTGAATTTTTGTATGAAGGAAAAATTTCAGGTGTATGGAAGGAATGAGTAATGAGATGAAGGATGGACTAAAGCTCAAGCTTGGGGATGCCACGTGTGTCACCCCAATAAACATCCAAAAAGCACAAGCGTCAAAGCTTGGGGATGCCCAAGGCATCCCCTGCTTCATCAATAAAAATCTCAGGTTTCTTCCAAACGCTTCATTTTTATTGTTTCATGCACAATTGTGTTGTTCTTGGAGCATCTTCTTTTTCATTTTTGTTTTGGTTTTTAGTTTGCGTGGTTTGCTTAGTTTGCTGAATAAATTGGTTGGACCCCCCTCTTTCATACATTGGTTTGCAAATAGTTTGGTTTGGTTTGGAAAAGAGTAGGAAAGTTCATACTTATGTGGTAAAAAGAGCTCGTTTCTGACTGTGGCCTATGCTTTGTCATGCCATGCTTGATATGGTTTTGGCTTTATGCTTAGTATTCTTTGATGTAGCATGACTTGTTATAAACAATTGAGATTGCTTAATGTGCCTTGGATGAATCATGCGTTGTTTTAGCATATTAAAGCATAGTATAGTGGTATTCTCCTTTGATGCTTTATTTGGGTTGACTTGGCACATGCTCACACCATGTTATGACTATCCAAAGTCACCATAAGCCTTTATGATCCTTTAGTTTTCAACTTGTAGTATCACTTTATGCTTTGATCAATGATGTTTTGTCGCTCTGCATGATTATGGCCATTATTGCTCTCTCGTTTGTTGCTCCCTTACTATTGCTAGCCTTCACTTTCACTGAGTATGTTTTACTCAAGTTTCTAACTACCTAAACCAAATATTGCCAAAGTGTCCATCATACCTACCTATTAGCATCATTTGCTACTTCCGTGCATATTCAATATGCCTTGTTTTCTTCCGAATAAAATGTTTGCTTGTTTTCAGAAAGTTAGTTAGTAAAGCTCTCACGAACTTGATGACACACTTTATTTTCTTGCACTTAATAAACCTGAACCATTGTGAACTCTCCATGAAAGTTATATGCTTGCTAATTATAGGCTGGGGATTAGCAGAACCGTGCTGTCACGGGGAACACTTTCAACACTTGTAAATATATACCCAGTTGATACCTTGCTCTTTTGTTTGCGGATGTCGTCGGTGTGAAATAAAAGGTTAGCTTGTAAGTCCATGGAGTTATGTATATGTGTTAGAGAAACGCCTGGGCCGCTGGTCTAATCCATGCTGACATGGTGGAAACCTGCAGCGTAACCATAATGATATCTATGAAGCATTCTTCTTATAAAAAGAGAGAGAAAGATAGCTATTGAGAAAAAACACCTTGAGATTTATGAAAAGAGGAAAGAGAGAAAAAAGCACCATTTTCCCATGGTAAATAAGAAGATTGCTGAGATACTCATTGTCTGCTTGCCTTGTCATTTTGATATGGGGATTCTTCCATATCATCGGGCAAGGGGTACCCCGTTGGCGATTCTCAATGATATGCACATACTTACGATGACAAGAACTTACCGGTAACTAAAGTTGAGTAGCATGAGGAGCGGCCCTCGTACTCAAGGGACTTGGGATTTTCAGTTTATAGTCTGTCAAGCATATAACTCAGATTAGACCTCACTTTCACCTTAACCACTTTAAAGATGCTTATGATAGGGGCAATGAGAGCTCAAAGCTAACGGGTACCATACTTTCACCATTTGGAAGCCTTTCAAACTATTCAAAACCTTTTCTTCTACTTGTTGAGTCTCCACATATTCTTTGAGCACTTCTTGAGAGCGTAGTGGCCATTCTTAGTTCTATGTGCATTGTCCCAAGACTTGTTGATTGATGCATACCTTGATACTGCTTGTTTTAAACTATTTGTATCTAGTCACTCTTGTAAACTTTGAAGGTGTCCTATGCATTTAGTTTTGCTACTCTATTGAGGGACAAGCTGAATGCCACTATGCTATGTTTTCTTTATGTGAAACAAACAAACATCTTGCAAAGCATTGTTATTCATGAATCTTTTGTTTGTGCCTTTTCATGTTGCACCATAGTTTCTTTGTCTTATTGCTAGAACTTTGTCTTTCATGTTATGATTGAAGTACTTTGATCCCAGCTTTGAATGTTTACAAATACTTTGGTCAAGTCTTTGATGGTGCATGTCACCTCAAAAATTATTCTTTCTTTTTATCACTTACCTACTCGAGGACGAGCATGAGTTAAGCTTGGGGATGTTGATACATTGCAAATGTATCTATAATTTTTGATGCTCCATGCTTGGTTTTATCCACTTTCTTGTGTTTTGTCCGCACTTTGGAGTACTTTTCATATGATTTCTTGGACTAACCTATTAACAAGAGCCACAGTGCCAGCTGCCTGTTTTCTGCTGTTTTTGGTTCCAGGAAAGTCAGAAAATGAATATTCTCGGAATTGGATGGGACAAAAGCCAAGTGCCTATAGTAATCATCTTGACTCCTTTGAGATAACATGTTGGGTGAACAAATTACAGCGGGGCAATTGACAAACACCGAGAAAGCAATACATGCATATACTAATCATCTTGACTCCTTTGAGACTTGATTGGGCATTACAACATTATACATAGACCGCCATCCAACTGCATCTATAACTAATAATCCACCTTCAGGTTATCATCCGAACCCCCTCTAGTATTAAGTTGCAAGCAACAGATTATTGCTTTATGAACTGCGTGTAAAGTAAACAATACGATTGTTCTATGAACAAAGGATTGTTGTTTTCTCCCTAGTAGCAACAACACATCTAGTACCTTAGAGATTTCTGTCACTTCCCTAGATTACCAGAGGCATGAACCCACTATCGAGCATAAATACTAACTCTTGGAGTTGCTAGCATCTACTTGGCCAAGATAGCTACTAACAACGGAAAGCATGCAAGATCACAAATAACAAAGACATGATATAATCAATAATCAATCTGAAATAGTATCTCAATATCCATTGGATCCCCGCAAACACAACATGCAGAATTACAAATAGATGATCTTGATCATGAACGGAGCTCACAAGATCTAAAGATGAAAGCACAAAGGAGGAGAACCAGCCGTCTAGCTACTACATGGATCCGTAATCCAAGGATGAACTACTCGCGCATCACGTCGGAGGCTTGCATGGTGATGAAGAAGGCCTCCAGGGTGAATTCCCCTCTCCGGCAGGGTGCCGGGAAGAGCTTCAGATCCCTCCCGATCTAGGGATGGAGATGACGGCGGCTACAAACTCTTTCGTGGATTTTTGATCGGGTACTTAGGGTTTTCGTCCTGAGGGCAATATATAGGCGGAAGGAGAGGCCGAGGGGGTGCCGGGAGCAGCCACACCACCCCCTGGCGCGGGCCAGGCCTGGCCGCGCGGCCAGGTGGTGTGGTGGCTCCCTAGCCCTTCTCCGTCTCGTATTCTGGCACTTGATCACTTCCAGAAAAATAGGCACTTTGGCTTTTGTCCTGTCCAATTCTGAGAATATTCATTTTCTGACTTTCTTGGAACCAAAAACAGCAGAAAATAGGCAGCTGGCACTGTGGCTCTTATTAATAGGCTAGTCCAAGAAATCATATAAAAAGTACTCCAAAGTTGGAACAAAACACAAGAAAGTGGATAAAACCAAGCATGGAACATCACAAATTATAGATACATTTGCAATGTATCAATATCCCCAAGCTTAACTCCTGCTCGTCCTCGAGTAGGTAAGTGATAAAAAGAAAGAATAATTTTTGAGGTGACATGCACCATCAAAGACTTGATGAAAGTAATTGCAAAACATTCAAAGCTGGGATCATAATACTTCAATCATAGCATGAAAGACAAAGTTCTAGCAATAAGCAAAGAAACTATGATGCAACAAGAAAAGGCACAAAAAAAGATTCATGAATAACAATGCTTTGCAAGACGTTTGTTTGTTTCACATAAAGAAAACATAGCATAATAGTATTCAGCTTGTCCCTCAATAGAGTAGCAAATATAAATGCATAGGACACCTTCAAAGTTCATAAGAGTGACTAGATACAATAGTTTAAAACAGGCAATATCAAAGTATGCATCAATCAATTAGTCTTGGGACAATGCACATAGAACTAAGAATGGCCACTATGCTCTCAAAGTAGGTGCATAAAGATAGAAGATGGAGACTCAATATAATGGTGGAAGAAAGGCCTTTTGTAAAAGGAAGTAGAGATTCAAGTCTCATAAAGAGCTTCCAAAAATTATGGTACTTGTGCTTTCAGCTCTCATTGCCCCTATCATAAGCATCTTGAAGTGATTAAGGTTAAAGTGAACAAACTATGGTGTACATGCTTGATGAAGTATAAGTCAGAAATCTCATGTCCCTTGTATACGAGGGCCGCTCCTCATGCTAATCAAGTTTAGTCACCGGTAAGTTCTTGTCATTGTAAGTATATGTGTATCATAGAGAACCGCCAACAGGGTACCCCTTACCCGATGATACGGAAGAATCCCCATATCAAAATGACAAGGCAAGTAGACAACGAGCATCTCAGCATTCTTCTTATTTACCATGGGAATATGGTGCTTTTTTCTCTCTTTCCTCTTTTCATAGTATCTCTTTTTTTCTCTTTTTTCTCAATATAGGATTCTTTTTTTATAAGAAGAATGCTTCATAGACAGCTCATTATGGTTAGGCTATAGGTTTCCACCATGTCAGCATGGATTAGACCAGCGGCCCAAGCGTTCCGCTAACACATATACATAACTCCATGGACTTACAAGCTTCCCTTTCATTTCACACCGACGACATCCATATACAAAAGAGCATGATATCAACTAGGTACAAGTACCAAGTGCAATGTTGAAAGCGTTCCCCATGAAAGCATGGTTCTGCTAATTCCCGACAAATAAGTGCAAGCATATACAACATACAAGACACAATGGTTCAAGTTTATTAGGGGCAAGAAAAGTAAAGTGTGCCATCAAGTTCGTGAGAGCTTTAATCACTAGTTTTCTCATAACAAGTTTAATTTGGAAGGTAAACAAAAGCATGAATATACTTGGAATAGCATAAGCTAGTAGGTAGGTATGGTGGACTCTTTGGAATAACTTGGTTTAGGGAGTTGGATGCATGAGTGGAACTCATACTTGGTTGTGGAGGCTAGCAAAAGACTGGGAACGACAAACTAAGAGAGCAATAATGGCCATAATCATGCAGAGAGACAAAACATCGTTGATCAAAGCATAAAGTGATACTACAAGTTGAAAACTAAAGGATCATAAAGGCTATGGTGACTTGAGATAGTCATAACATGGTGTGAGCATGCGCCAAGTCAACCCAAATAAAGCATCAAAGGAGAATACCACTATAATATGCTTTAATATGCTAAAACAACGCAGGATTCATCCAAGGCACATTAAGAAATCTCAGTTGTTTATAACAATTCATGCTACAGCAAAGAATACTAAGGATAAAACCAAAACAATATCAAGCATGGCATGACAAAGCATAGGCCACAGTCACAAACAAGCTCTTTTTACCACATAAGCATGAACTTTCCTACTCTTTTCCAAACCAAACCAAACTATTTGCAAACCAATGTAAGAAAGAGGGGGTCCAAACAATTTATTCAGAAAACTAAGCAAACGAAAACGAAAAAGAATATGCTCCAAGAAAAACACAACTGTGCATGAAACAATAAAAATGAAGCGTTTGGAAGAAACCTGGAATTTTTATTGATGAATAAGGGGATGCCTTGGGCATCCCCAAGCTTTGACGCTTGTACTTCTTGGATATTTCTTGGGGTGACATGCGTGGCATCCCAAGCTTGAGCTTTAGTCCATCATTCATCTCATTACTCATTACTTCCATACACCTGAAAATTTTCCTTCATACAAAACTTCACACAATCTTTATTAGCAACATTAGTGCACTCAAGGTAAATAACTCTTAAGGTTCAGTTCGAACACCAAATAAACTTCCATTAGAACACTAGATACTGTAGCACTTCCCTCAAAAAGCTCAATTCCCCAAAGGAACTCAACAAGGAACCAACAAGAAGCAAATGCAGAAAATGGCAGAAATCTATCAAAACAGACCAGCAGGTAAAGACGATTTTTTTTGAAGATCTTCTGTTGCTCAAATCAAAACGTGTTGAACTAACGAAAGTTAGATAACAACCTGGGGCAGAAGCACAAAAAATTACAGCTCAATCCGACTTACAGAGATCTCTCACGAAGTTTTACGGTGAAGGACAGAAATCTGTTTCGGGACATCAACTTTCCCAATCATTACTTCTCTCTCATTAGAGGTTACTCTTGGCACAAAAAGCAAATAAAAGGATAAGAAGAGGTTATTACAGAGGTAATAACTTCTAAGACTCATCTAAAACTTTTGGGTTATCTCCCAATAAGTATTTTTATTTAACGCCTTTAAGTTAGGCATAAGAAGCAATGAAAAAATCAAGTGTTCTCAAATGAAGAAGCATTAAGACCAAATTTTGTTTTCATAGGAGAAGCAAAAGAAATATTTTCTCTATTTTTAGGGAAGTGTTCTATACCTTTCTTGAGTGGGAGTTGATATTTAATGGTGCCTTCTTTCATATCAATGATGGCACCAACAGTTCTAAGAAAAGGTCTTCCCAAAGTAATAGGACAAGGAGCATTGTATTCAACATCCAAAACATAGAAATCAACAGGGACATAGGAATCGGTAACCATAATAAGAACATCATTAAGACTCCCCATGAGTTTCTTTTTAGCATTATCATCAAGTGGGACATTCAAATAACAATCTTCAAGAGGAGGCAAATCAAGCATATCATAAATCCTTTTAGGCATAATAGAAACACTAATATCAAGATCACACAAAGCTTTGAAATCAAAGTCATTCACTTTCATATTAATGATGGGTTCCCAACCATCCTCTTGCTTTATAAGAATAGAAGCTTTATGTTTCATCTTTTCTTCATTAATCTTTATGAGAGCATCAGTGATGACCCACAAGTATAGGGGGTGTATCGCAGTATTTTCGATGAGTAAGAGTGTCGAACCCAACGAGGAGCAGAAGGTGCTGGCTAGTGGTATGGATCAGGAATTCTCTGCAATTACTTAGCAAACGGATTTTTAGGGGTTTTCGATAAAGCAAGTAAACAAAGTACGAGTAAACAAAAGACAATAGGAATAAATGCAGCAAGTGGCCCAATCCTTTATGCAGCAAAGGACAAGCTGGTTGTATTTCTTAAGATGACCAAACGTTCTCGAGGACACATGGGAAGACTGTCAAGTGCTTTCGCTTCATATAGTCGATTAATCTTCTTTAGCTTGCTAAGTGTTGTGTGGGTGAACCTGTGCTAATGTACCGCCCCATCCAAGACTAATACATACTTGTGATTATACCCCTTGCAAACATCTGTAAGTATAAGAAAGTAATTAAGGTAGAAACCTAACCACGGCTTTAAACTCTAAGACCCTTACGTCCCTTGTGCAATGGTTTCCTAACAGGTGTTCAGGTTTCTGTCACTCTGGCAACCCCTACGATTAGTAGCCAAATACACAATGCATTCCCCTAGGCCCATATAGGTGAAGTGTCATGTAGTCGACATTCACATGACACCACTAGAAGAAGTACAACACAACTTAAATAACAATCTATTGAATCTTTCTCAACGAAACTCCACTACTAATAACAAGACTTCTCCCATGTCCTCAAGAACAAAACGAACTACTCACAAGACATCATATGGATCATGATCAGAGATGGAATAATGATGTATAACAAATCTGAACATAAACAATAATTCAGTGGTTCACTCAATAGCATCAACTACAAAGAGTAATCAACACCGAGAAAGTTTCCCCTATGAACTATAACAAGATTCAACCAATTGTTACAGCAATATGGAGATGGTGATGAGGGTGCTTATGGTGATGATGGTGGTGATGATGATGATGATGATCCCGATGAAGTCCAGCTTGATGGTCGTGTTGATGGCGATGATCTCCCCTCTCCGGGAATAAATTCCCCCGGCAGAAATCTGTCTGCCGGAGAGATATTTCTCTCTCGGTGTTTTCCGCCCCGCAGAGGCGGCGGAATCTTTCGGTGGTCGCTCCCCGAGTCTTAGGGTTTCGAGGGGATGATATACGCCAGAGGGGAGAGGCTGGAGTGGGCCAGGGCGGCCACACCACCTCCAGGCGCGGCCTAGGCCTGCCCGCGGCATGGGGTGGTGTGGGCCCCCATGTGGTCCACCGCCACTTCATCTTCTAGCATCCTTAGTCTTCTGGAAAAATAGGATTTTTCGTATATTTTCCTGGATTTTCTGATCTTCACGAATTTTGCCTCCAAACAGCACCTTTTCCATCAGAATCCTGACTGCAGCGGTCCATGCTCCAAAAGTCATCAACCATCCAAAAATAGATGAAATAACATAAGTATCACCTCTCAATACGAAATATATCAATGAATAATAGTGAATTAAGACATAGAATAGTGATGCAAAATGGACGTATCAACTCCCCCCCAAGCTTAGACTTCGCTTGTCCCCAAGCGAAACTGAGCTCAATAAACATGGCCTCGGGTTTATGGAGTGAAGAGTCCATAAAATAATACGGACAAGAAGCATCACATTCATCAAATACATAGATCATAATAGAAGACAACTCACTATTTTATAACTCAACTTGTAATGAGTAAAGGAAACACAATAAAGATACATAAAGTGAATCATAATTGGTAATGGCAAACTTAGCTCTTGGTCGAAGAATAGTTGATAATTTGCTGGAGTTCACAAATAGCTGATTTTTCAATGATAGCTTTCAAAGTAGTAAACATCAAGATAAGAGCAATGTGCAAAACAAGGAACATAAGAAACATGAATGAATAAATCACCATATGAATGAATGAAACACATCAACTTAAAATACTTGCTGAGATAGAAGGGAGTAGGTTTACTGACTCAACTACAAAGTAAAAGAAAGGCCCTTCAAAGAGGGAAGCAGGGATTGCAAGTCTCATAAAGAGCTCCCAAAAATTATGATACTTACTCGCTTTCAACTCTCATTGCCCCTATCATAGGCATCTTTTGGTGGTTAAGGTTAAAGTGACACAACTAAGAGGATATGCTTGACAAGTTATAAGTTGAAATCTCATGCCCCTTACTTATGAGTACCAATCCTCATGCTACTCAACTTTAGTCACGAGCAAGCTCTTGTCATTGTAAATATATGCGTATCATTGAGAACTGCCAACGGGGTACCCCTTGCACATGACACAGGAGCTATCCCATAATCAAAATGACAAGGCAAGCAGACAGTGAGCATCTCAGCGATCTTTTTATTTTCTATTTTCATAGGTTTTTATTGAGGATGCTTCATAGAATGCTCACTATAGTTATGCTGCAAGTTTCCACCATGATTAGGCATTGCTTAGGCTAGCGGCCCAGGCGTTTCTCTAACACACATATAAACTCCATGATCTTACAAGTTCCACTTTTATTTCACACCGCCGGGATCCATAAGCAAAAGAACATGATATCAACTAGGTACAAGTACCAATGAAGTGTTGAAAGCGGTCCCCATGATACATGGTTTGGCTAACTTCAACTCATAAAGCGCAAGCATATACGCAACAAAGAAGGACCCAATGGTTCAAGTTTATTAAATGCAAGAAAGTAAAGTGTGCCATCAAGTTCGTGAGAGCTTTAATCACTAATTTTGACATAACAAGTTTAATTTGGGAGGTAGATAAAACAAGAATTTACTTGGAATAGCAATAATGCTACTAGGTAGGTATGGTGGACACAAATGGCAAAGGTTTTGGTTTAAAGGAGTGGATGCACGAGAAGAATACCCTCTCAGTACAGGTTTTTGGCTAGCAAGGCTGGGTAGCAAGTATAAGAGTTGAAGGAAACAAACAAACATACAAGTGATAAGACAAACATGCAATCTTCCTTGGAAGCACAAAAGATCTTAACTGGAGAATACTAAACTTATGAGCAAATCAAGAAAGAAAGATGATGAAATTATTTTTCTCTAGAGTACTTCTATCTTTTTCTTTTCAACTCTCAAAAAGGTGTTGCTACTGACCGAGCCAGGTTTGCCAAAACCAACTAAATTAACTCAA